>CM032229.1:124215000-124915000 GCA_019009955.1 Riptortus pedestris | reverse complement strand
AGACAGAGGATACAATTTTATATATAAGATAGATATATCGGTCTGTTACCGCTCTAGCAGCTGTTTGAACAGTACTGAACTCGATATTTAAATGTTTTATGTAAAACTAAAGATCAAGTTCGTCAACGGGTGAAATCGGATCAGTGGGAGAGAGGTTCGAAGGAGAGGGGTTGAAAATTCAAAATATCTCGGTTATTATTCCTTGTATGGAAAACTCTATAGCACCAATATTTTAGCCTTCAGTAAACCCCCACTTTTAGTCGCACTTTAAAAATAAAAATATATACCATGAAACGTTGTATTCCAAGCATAAATACCAAATATTGTTACAACGGACCTTTATGTAATGAGATATGTGCAAATAGTTAGTGTGATGATGTCATCAATTAAGATTTTATTGACCGCCCACTTCTACTCATAGGATTGTTTTTATTTTTGGAAATAGAGAATATATGCTATGATGAGATCAGTAGTGTGTCATTCCAACATGTGCTAAATCTGCTTAGTTTAGCCCCTACGTAAAGGACATTTGTTAAGGTATCCAAGAGCTGTTTGAATGAGTGACACTTAATTTCTCAATTATTTATAAGTAGAGGGGAAGAAATATCCTCCAAAGTCAAAGTCCTGTTGATTGAACTTTCAAGAGCTATTATGATAATTTCTTTTCTTTTTATTTATACCTTAGGGTCAGGTAGAGGGCAATCAATTAAAATATAAAAGGAATCCTAAAATAGGCCCTGAAGGGCATCTGTAAGCTGGATAGTACTTTAGAATACTATATGGAATGATTTGAAAGGAGAGTGGAGCGGGTTAAGCCCCTGTGCCACCCCCCAAGCAGACTACAAAGCCTGTGGACGGTGGAATGGATGGGATGTAGAGTTGGGGGCGGCAGTCCTTTGAGACCAAAACCAAGAGGGGGGATGCCAATAATAGAGGGGTGGGGGTGGGCTCGTTTACATGACGTGCTTCCGGCACATTTGTTCCTCTACACGCACTTTACAGCTCTCTCCAAAACACACATTCCATGGATTAGGAGGCCCTTTTTTCACAACTACATTCCTTTAAAAAGTGGGTTTGTCGGAGAAATATCCAAAGAGGTCTGTCACTTCAAGTGATAGGTTTGAATTATTTTTGAATAATGATACAGCTCACGTCCAGAGAGAAGTAATAACCGATGTTATTCTTTCTTAACTAAATATAGACAAATATTTTTCTCACTAAAATTATCTTCTACTTCAACTTACTATGTGATACGTACTTGTATAATTGAGTTTAATTTTGTTCATAGTTATTTTTGATAACAGACACTCAGAAATCACAGATAAAGTACGATCACAGATACATAAGCATATCATAAATTGTCGCAATATCCAATTTTAGGCAGTTAATGTATAACAATTAATTTGGTCATTAACAATTGCTTTTATTAAATCCAATAACATAGGCTCCCTTTATTTAATCTATCTCTATACCACCACGCACGCTATTTGTCCCTATACTTCCTAATATTTGTTCCTAACTCAAAGTAGATAAAAAGCTAAACTTGTATTTGCTTTAAGTAAACCAAAATCCTTAAGTAACATCCAAAAGAGATTTTCAAAAATTCTTCTTCCAAGGCTCCGAAGACAACGCCCAATATGAACCTATTGACTTTAAAACAAATAAAAATAATAATAACAAGAATAGCTGAATTAAGAGCTTCATCAAAAGACTGGGGCCCCGCTGATAAGAGTGAGTACAAGTTTCCCAGACGTATCACGTTAAAATATCAGATTGAGACATTGTTCAGACGCAGAAGGGTGGAAACAGAGAACAGTTCCCCCTCCCAAACATCCGATGTCCCTTTCATCATGCAGAAGGAATGTGTTCACACATGCCTGAATACATGAGATCTTCTTCGTATATCAAGAGCAGGAGGATATGTGACCACCTTACCAGCTTAAGCCTGGGAACAACTTGTACCAGTAAATCCAAACTTGCAGTGTACCAAGAGTCCATTGTACGACCACTAATTCAACGAAAGCTGAGATCACATAGTAATCTATCTGAATAACATAGTATAATCTCATACATATAAACATCTCAGATACTAAGAATAGTGAGGCGTCCGGTCCACCATCGACGGCAAGACCTACTCCGTCTACTTCACAACAGTCCGTCTACCAACTAGAAGAATAGGCCTTATGCCTATGAAACCTGAGAGAGACAGTTATACATGATGAGGGACTAATAGCGCATGATTGCACATATTAAGTCCGGAATGGATAAGCAGGCATGCTTCTGGGTCCAACAGGAAGTTTGTAAACCTTTCTCTCATGAGTCAGGGAGTAGTGGCCCAAAGGAAAAAAAACGAAGATATTTGAATCCGTAACAAATCAGTACAGTTGATAGGTCAGAAGCGACGGTTATAAATTACTCCTGGAACGTTCTGTGATGTTCTATTAAGAAGAATATGTGATGGTTGGGTTTTTGCATGGCGAAGAAGACATTAAGGTAGAGCTAGATCTAGTACGTAGTAGCAAAGATGAACTTGATTAGTTATGCATTTATATAAGTATAGGCATTACTGTAAGAGATATTATAAATTTGCAAGGAGTCAATCAATAAGAACTATTTTTTGGTACGACCATTCAGAATTCATAGTAGTAAAATATAGTTAACTTTTATGGAGTTTTAAAACTGTGATTTCCTTTCACCAGGGTGTTTTTGGAGGGGGTAACTGAATTATGATAATGGATGACCATAGATAAATAAAGCCGTTTTCTCCAAAAACATGCAGAGTTCAAGTTCCTGT
Source organism: Riptortus pedestris (assembly GCA_019009955.1). Lineage (NCBI taxonomy): Eukaryota > Metazoa > Arthropoda > Insecta > Hemiptera > Alydidae > Riptortus > Riptortus pedestris. Next base: position 124,912,206 of record CM032229.1, on the reverse strand, counting down.
TTCCTTTGGGAGATGCACCAGGATAACGGAGACGAGGAAATCCCTCTTATACACGGCGTTAAAGATAGAGAGTATGCTTTGAAAGAACTGATTCTTTTAATATAAATAACCATGGCGGAGGAAAAGATTTGTCCTGAATATTGTTCTCATAACTTCATGAAACTATCGTCCAGAACGGGACTAAGACGATGGATTATTAGTTTCAAACTATCAGAGTTGCCGTTAAGCAGGATTATTTGGCTAAGAAGAGGAATGCAAGAGAGATAATAGTGAAATATATAATACTATTTATGTTTTGTAGGCAGTAAATGGGAGTTGAGCATCGAGAAGTGCCACCTGCACCAAGCCAATGGTCCGCTATAAATGCTGTCTTTATGGCTTCAGCACCTGTCTCACAATTTCTCTACTTTAGTAAGACTTTTACTTTTCGTTCATATAAACCATCATTGTGGAAAACATAAAACTATTCCTGTGGAAAGATATCTTCATTTATTTAAATATTACTATTAGTAGATACCACTAAAAGAGTATAAACCAGTCAGTGAAAGCATAATAAACTACAGGATACCCATAAACTTGAAATTTTATGTTACTGCGGCTTACCAGGGCGAGTTATCTACAGGTTATCACCTTTTTCAAGCCTGGGAGAGACTGAGAATTTTATTTAATGGGTTTATAACTAAATATTTTCTGATTGTCCTCGGGGAACATGAACCCACTTATCGGAGGGATAATACGAGTAACAAGATCTAACCCTTAGCTTGCAGAGCATTGATACTTTAATTGGAACCCTAATTTACTGAATTATTTAATTATTTTTATTTTTATTACAGGGACTAGGAAATAGAAATGGTGAGATTGGAAGCCATAAATTCAAAATGCATATCGATAAACATGAATGCTCAAAATGATTTTTTCCAGGCAATTTAAAAATTCAATATTTTATGCAGGGCGCATTTGAGGTCTTATGAAAATTAGTCCGTATATATATATATATTTAAAAGACACGGTTGGCAACCTATATATAACTCATACTTTAGTAACATTAAGTGCAAATTAATAAATAAAAACAAGTATGTAAAAGACAACCAGCGGTTTCGCGGGTTCGATTTTGCGTGTTTAGGCGTAGCATATAATGAAAGATATGGACATGAGTATCATGTTCAGAAATGAAGATTTATGAGGCATCTGTGGGAGTGGTATAACATATCACCTTAGATAAGCATTATTAATAATGCATACTACTTCCTTATTGTTGCTCTGCTTTGAATAATTACTGCTTTGCACACTTCAATAATAACTTGATAAATTATTCGTGAAACTTTAATCCTTAATAAATTATCCTTTTATTAACAATATAAATATATTAAAAATATATAAATACTTGATTACAAAGTAGTAATGAAAGGCCTAATACCTACTAGGGCATATCAAACAGCGATATATAGCCTCTGTAGACTGGACTGGCTTTTGCGTTTAAAGAACTAAAGAAGCATATTTTAAAGCAATTTTACAATGAGTCCTTGAGAAGAAGGTGGGAGGGGGGGGGGTGGCTTAGAACTTCCGTAAGGGAAATAAGCGACGTTTTAATAGCGAATGAAGATTTATTCTTTTTAAACCTGTAACATATTTGTCCATGACTTCCGGAGATTAGCAACAAATAATTATCAATACTCATTTTAGGTCCTTCAAATATGACTAAATGATAGTCAGGAAACTGAATTGGGCAAATATTTTTTAAATGAGCTTCGAAAGGTCTATAAATTTCGAAAGCGGAATTCTCAAGTACAAATGAGCTTCAGGAGCAGATAAGTAATGAGGGAGAGGAAAAAAGAAGTTTTGAACGTGTAAAGCCTAAAATGTAGTGAAACAAAAGGTGCTGACACACGAGATGGGAGGCTGAGTTTGTCCAACGCCATGCAGGAGGTACACTCGTCAGGACAGATGTCTGATGGCTTTGTTTCAGCTGGCGGAACGTGCCTCTGCCCAACAAAGGCGAATTAGTTTCTGGGTTCAAGTCTCTGGGCTTTGAAGATACCAACGGCGGCAAGCCTCACAGATAAGAATATTGAGCCGTTCTGTCCACGAATCTTACTAATGAAAATTATTTTAGTTCTATGACAATGAACTTATTTTAATTAGCATTCCCTTAAACTAGAACTCATTCTAGCGAAGAGCATTCACGTTCAAGTTCTTTCTCAGGTCCAAAAGGTATTTCAATAATTATCCCACTAAACAGACAAACTACGATAATGTTATCGTGGGCAATTAGATCAAAGTCTTATTCATCTCTCTCTCCAGTGCTATTGACGTTTTCGGGCAGAAGACAAAAGTCCCAAATTTCACGTGCGTCGCGCATTTACCCATGAAGTTAGATATTTTCATTCCAAAAGTTCCCATGCTTGTAAGTCTAGAGTGACCACCAATGCATAGTAGGAATCTACATACTTATAATAGATCGCAAAATGAGATCCAAAACGTGTTTGGCTGCTTATATAATTTTCGACACTAATACGATATTTAAACATTTCCAATAAGAGTAAAAGTCTCTTTCATTAAGGACTGAAGTCGGACGGGGAGAGAATAGGTTAAATGAAATTAAGCGTCATATCAAAAAATGATTTATGGCCACTCTAACTGATATAGTTGTTGCATCCAATCATTATTATATTGATCGTGATAACACGAATATGGGGGAGTAATTTTGTATTTATCACTACAGATGAAGTTCGTAATACCAAAATCGGTACTGGGAGAGTGTTGGCTTAAAGGAGGGGAGAAATGTAAATTCTTAAATATTTGCATTATTATAGGTCGGCTTGTCAAAATGTATATTACCAATCTTGATAAAATAATTTACTACAATTTGTATTCTATACATTTTACTATATTTCGAAAATTTATTGTATTTTTCCATTTTCAGCGAGCCCCCAATGCTATAAACATAATTCTTATGTTACTCAACGTGTTGAGCTCATTTTTCCTAGTTAAAATGGCGTTAATAAGAGGAATAGAAACTTGTAGAACCTGTTGAGCTCATGTTTCCCTGATTCCTGTGGGTGGGAATCCTATTTAGTTTACGGAACCCCGGCGTGACGGTATTTTTTATATTATAGTATTCTATAAGCCATCAATCTACATAAATCTTTAGATTAGCTATTATACCGAAATATCTCATCTCCAGATTAAAATTTACCCAAAAATAGTTTGTTTTGAAGCCCAAAAATACATATTACTAAAATTATTAAGTAGATTTTGGAAACGAGCAATCAATTAAATTTAAAATATGCATGCATTGCCAAACGAATACCAAAAGTAGAATGATCATTGAATAACATCAGAAAAAGGCACCTTTTACTCTAATATATGTGTAAGCTTGACATAAATTAATGAGCAGAATTTAATCTTAAAACAAGCTTTAACTAGGCACAGACGAAACGAAAGCCTATTTATCACTGGCAACAAAGATTGTGACTGCGAAAACGTGACAACTACGACTTTCGAACGTCTAATATTTAACTGACCCAAATAGATGAAAGCAAACCAAGAATTGATAATAAAGATAACTTTAAAAATAAACCAAGTACAATAAATTTAAAGATATGGCCTTCCTTGTGACTAGTACTGATATTTGAAAACATATTTACTTAAACTATGAACTAAAGACTTGCTTAGAATTAATATGTTGAAATAATTTCCCAATTGAGATAATATTATATTCATATATTTATTTTTAAATGAACCATTACATTTTTTCTCAAACACTTCGTACATTATAAATTTATTATAAACTAGTAAAATGTTATTATTTAGATTAGTTTAAACAATACCTATTGCTATAGATGAGAGGCAGCTATTTAGTAGCGTTTCTTTTATTATTATTCAATTTAAAATGAATTATTTCAATAAACATACAACGATACCCAAAAGTTAAAAGTTACATAATAATATATTATAAAACGTATAAATATCAACTTAAATGGTAGTGATCAAATAAAAATTGTTATCGCTGAGTGTTAACAGACACACGAATTTGAACACAAGGTCTGAAAACAGACGAATTGAATTTCAAAACACTGGGTTGGACACTCCAAACTCGTATTAACGGATCGCAGAAATCGTTTTTTCTTACCTGAGGAAATATCAAATACTACAAGACTGTAATTAACTTGTAGAAAACCACAAAGTGGCACCATTCTCAATAAATCAATATTAAGAAAATTAAGTTTATTCATGGGAATTGAAATGTTATTTATTAACAATCACTTTATCCTAATATGGCTAATTTCGACGAGTTATCTACAGGATACCTCTCTTTCCTAGGTAGGATGTACTAGGGATTATTTGAAAATCAAACGCTTTTAAGTGAAATTTAACATACCATATGAAGCACCAGTCTGTCAATAATGAGGACGCCTTAGTTAATTTAAGAAATTTACCTCATATACGAGTAGACATTTTTTTAGTAAAGTAAAACTTAAGATTCTGTTTCAGTATCTTTTTACTATATCAGTAAGCAAGTTTTTCATTTGACACTTAAATACTTGTAGATTAATATTACAAGTATTTATTTTACTTGTACTACAGAGTTGAGAGGAGCATCAACTAGTGTGATCCCTGCCAAGCACATCAGAGGCTGGTAACATAATTAAAAGTTTTTGAAATAATATATTGAGTAAATCCGTTAATTGCATTAATTTGACACGTGTAAAAGAGAGTATTAGTCAGACCGGTGTAAAGATTTTGCAAGGTATAGAGGAGACGATGTAATTGAAGAAGATGCAAGTAGAGAGAAAATGCATCTCACCTGCAACAGCAGATGGTCAGAAGGTTGCAGGCCTTTGTTTCAGCTGCCGCCATTTCATTGCACAGCCGCAAATAAGAACATACTTAAGTTACAGCAAAGGTCAAGCATTAAGTTACTCAATAGAAGTCCGTTAAGTAGTGGCTGTGTGAACTAAGCAGATTTTCCAAGTGCTGACACACTATTTTATTGACCTCATCTCAACATATGTTTTATATTTCTAAATAAACAAGCTAGGAGTAGAAATCGGGGTTTACTAAAGTCCGAAAACAAGAAAGTACGAATAACTCTCTTAACATTTAAGCTACGAACAAATGTATAGAACAACATTTGTAGAGCATAAATAGCTTAATAAGGTTATTTCTAAAACATTTTTAGATATGGCTTATACCTTCCAACCCCCCCCCACTCTCACTGATTCCATTTCAGCCATTAACGAACTTGATCTTCAGTTTTTCATAAAACGCTTAAATATCGAGTTTTGTACCGATCCAAGAACAATTGCGAGCGGTAACACACACACGCACATATATGCATATAATTTGGAACGGATCTCATTTTCGTAAACCTTTCAAAACTAAGGAAAAAAATCAATTATAAATCTAACTTTAATAAATTATAGTCCTAGATGTATATTTGCAAACTCAAATCTTCAATCAAACCAGTAAACAATTGACTCAGCTATGTTTTTTAAAATACATATATGCCCGCCAGTTTTATGTTCAAGGGGGGCTCAGGCGAGTGAGTTAAAGCGTTGACTTTAATCTCACATGGTAAACCTAGAGTGGCGAGTTCAAATACAAAATTGTGAAAAATAAAATGTAGTGCACGTATTATATCTTGAGTTTTGTAACTCAGCTACTTGAATTTAAACAAAATAATTCTAAACGACAGTTCTTAGTAGTTGAAATAACGTAAAAAAAAAAAAACAAAAAAAAAACTGGAAAACAAACAAGAAGAGAAAATAATCATTTGTGAGCTCTACGGACAATCGGAAGGATAGGTCTGGAAGAACGGGTTGAGATTTAAACACATAATCTAAATAAATATTATATGTATTTGTGCATAAGAGGAAATGATAAACATGTATATAGGTGTTTTTATTAAGCCGAGAAATGTATATAAGCAGAGGATTATTTATAAATATGAATGTTAGTGGTTAAGCTAGAAGATATCACCAATATTTGATATGGATTTTCTGGCCTGGTGAACTTTGTGGAAGAGGCAAAGGAGATGACCTTAAAATGGGATAGAACAGAATGACATTTTAGAACTGCACACATCATATTCACAAGAAATGACTGTTCTGGTTGCATCATTAGGATTTTAATTGCCATCTTGACCATAATGCATGCTTATTAGGGCAACGGAAATTTCATATAATCTTTCTTAGTTCATTCATATATTAAAATACTCCTGGGTGGGTAATATAAGTTTGCAGGGTAAGATTAACTAATTTTAAAGATAATTATCTGTGTTTAATTTGAAAATTGTAATTAACATTAAATAGGTAATTCAATTTTGAAGGTTAAATAAATGAATATTACCCTGCAAACAACAAATATTAACACCCCTTCTTGAGGTTTAGAAGATTTAGTTAGATAATATAATTAGAAAAAATGTAATGCAGTTGTAGAAGCCTAATTTAATGTATATGATAATAATAGAATTAATATTCAATTTCAAAATTATTCATTTCTTTTCTTTAATCCATAATAACCTCTTTGTAAATAAAATAATTCCTGAGTACAAACATTTTTCTTTTATTCGCTGCGGTTGAAATTAATTTTATTTAGAGATAATACTTAAAACAAAATGATATACAAAGCATGTGTATGTTGTTTCACTAGCTCAGAATGAATTGAGACGATAGCGTTCTCTTGAGGAAAAAAAATTTCTAAAGTATTTAAGCAGGCAACTGGTAATCTACGTAGTTTGCCCACGTGCTGCAAATGAACGCTGATGATGAAAGAAAAGATTATTGTCCAAGGCGCCTCAAAGTATTGACATTTCAGACGTAAATCCACTAACTATTAATTAATAAGTAATTTGTACTAGCTAAAAAAAAAAATTCTATTTCCTATTTCTCTGTAATAAGACGCATATGTGGGATATATTTGAAATGTAATCAGAAAATGTCATTTTAATGGAATGGATAAGTTAAGTGAACATAGCATATATTAAGTACTATAAGTATATTCCTTATCAAGCAATAAGCTTGATTATAAAACATTTTTTTAATCCGACGCATAATAATGGTAATATAGATGATCTTGTATTTTCCTCCTTTTTAAAACACGCATTATTTTCAGTCCCACTTGCACGAATATAATCCACCCATTTTAGCAGATTTCCCTTAAGGTAAATCAGCTATTGAGGTTGTACTCATGACGCGATTTTCGAAATTTTTCTTCAAATGTCCATCGATCCTACCTAGGAGATGACGAAAATGAGGTCCGTTCAAAACTGTATATATATATATATATATATATATATATATATATATATATATATATATATATATTTGTCTGTTACCGGTCTAGCGGTCGCAATTATTGCTTAATCGTTACCAACCTTGATATTTAGTCGTTTTATGTAAAAAGACAAATCAAGTTCGTTAATGACTAAAATCGGAACGGGGGAGGGGGGGGGGTTAGAGGGGAGGATTTTCGAAAATTCGAAATATCTCCGTTACTATCCGTCAGATCGAAAAATTGTATAGAACCAATCTTATTGCAAATTAAATTTACTATAAATATTGTTATATACATTTATTCTATATCTTGAATATTAACCGAGATATTTGCATTTTTATTAAATGTGGGCGGGTAACGGTTGAAAGTGTTTCCAGCCAAAAGCTAGTTCGGCCGTTTTTGTAACTGTTTGGCTCTCGTAAAATTTCTCTATTGTAATACTTCACGTGGGAAATCTGCTTAGTTTACGCAGCCCCTGCGTGACAGACTTTTATAATCATTTTCTCAAATAAAAACAAACTTCGCTAGTATCTATTCTTATTTTATCTCTGGTATATGCTGGATGGTAGAGGAACCAATTGATAAGGATCAATAATAAGGCCTGGTCCTCTACTGTTTTTTATTATGCAGAGAACATTTTCGGAGTCAACCCTCCATCGTCAGTGCCTGATTAAAGCTGTGTAGTCTGACCACGACCGCCGGGCAATGTCGCCGCGATCTTCAGCCTCTTTTAATGAAGCCGAGAGGCAACCCCAGAAGAGTACACAGTTTCTACTTCTGGAGTCCATGTCACATCACTTGATATCCAGACTACGTTTATTACAATTATTAGTATATCCAGAAATTTTTTCGGAGGCCTGGGGTAGAGGGGATTAGAGATGAGCCGTATGTTACAGTAAACTAAGAAGTCAAATTATTCAAGCTCTTTGGAATTGTTATTTTTTTCATGACAATATACAGCTACTAATAAAAAAAAAATAAAATAGATTAAAAAAAAAATAGATAAAATCGTCCTATATCTATTTAAAATTATAACCTTGCTATGGGCGGGAAGGGAGTTAAGCCATTCCACTCCAGTAGCCCGTCTAGATCTGTTTCTGATTACCATCCAATTCATGAATAGTCAAAGCCATTATTTAAATTCAGTTTAAACTGTGGAATTAATAATTAAACAGTTAATTTTAGTAGCAGTCTACATTTGGAACCCCCCTAAATACCCTGTGCAGTAAGAAATTAGTTTAGCAACAGAAAGAAAGGAGTTATATCGAAGGCACTAAGGAGTATTGAAATTTCGGACTTAAATAAAATAATTTGTGGGAGCTATACAAAACATTAGTCAGGGCTGAAAGGAGGCACGCTCCCTGAAAAAGAATGTTGTTTTGTTTAGCTGCTACAAAATTAGTTAGGAATTATAATTAGTTCATTGAAGCCCGAAATTGTAATATTATTAGCTGCCATCAACTAAAGTCTTTCCTATCCATAAGTTTAAATGGATTAATGCAAAAAGTGAAAGGTTTTATTATATCGAAGTATTTAATTTTATCATGTATATATATTGAACGACAATTAAAAGGCTCAGACAGGTATAACGGTCGGGTAAAACGTGAGAAGACATTGCAGTGAGGTAGGTATAGGGGGGAAGTGAGGTCCTGAGCCCCTATTGAAAGAACCCTACCTCCTTGGCGTAGACATCATCAAGCCCTCTCGAGTACAAGCCCTCCCAATGCGTCTACTTTGTAATAGCACCCTGCGACAGGAAGTCATCATCCTGCTCGGGGAATCTCTGGAGAAAGCAACCCTCACGACCCATTCCATATTTTTAAGGTTAGAGTTAATGCTCCTAAAAGAGTTCAAATCATGCCTAGTATTTTCCTATATTAATTCCCCTGTACGGACTAAACTATTACCGTATATTATTGTATCAAATTTTTTGATCCAATGTATAAGGAACAGAGATATTTCCAAATGTTTTGACTTCCTCAAGAACAATTTTATGTTATTTAACAATTATAGGAATAACATTGTTATTAGCGAATTTCCATTAGAATACTGAAATATTGACAGTGACAAATACAGTAGGAAATTCAAGGTAACCAGGTTTTCTCAGGTGAAAGTATCAACAGGTTCTTATTTTCATCAACTCCACAAGATCGATGAACATTTAAAAAGTTTTTGCACCATATGGCCATTTCAATTTATAAAAACTTATACACACCCGAAAATACGTGTGTTTGTTTCCTCCTTTTACAAAAAAAAAATAAAAAAAAAAAAATGTAGAGCTCAAGATTTTCGAAGGTATGTAATTTAAGGAGCTTAAAAAGCTTGGATATAAAAATGTGGAAACAGCGAAATCGAAACAACTGTTGTAAACTAATTTAAAGAATAATTAGAAACATGTGCTTCGGCTGATATCTATTTTACGACTGAGATCTCAAGGAAAATAACAATTTATATATTTATTTATTGTGAAGAGTTCGCTGAGGCGATATTGCTCATGATAAAAAACCAGATATAAATAAAAATATGGAAAACAGTAACAAAAAAAAAGCACGAATCAACCAATGAAAAATAAATAAACAAAAAAGAACAAAAAATATCTTATGAAGAAACCAGATAATTAAAAGTTACAATGACTAATAAATTACGAAAACAATTATTGTTTAATTGTTACAATTAGAACTATTAAAACAAATGAATAAAAATTAGTACATACATAAATAAAATTATTAGATTACATTTTCTAAAGTCTTGCACATGCATTCACAATCATACGCACAAATGTTCTCTGTCACACTCGCGCGAAAATAACTATTTAACTGCAATATTTAACATATGATACATTAAAACAAAATAATACATAATTGTCGTATAATATAATAATTGGGTATGAAAATGTGGAAACCTAGTGAAATTGCAAAAATTTGCATTGCCATTATTACCTTACAGTTTTGGTGAGCCACAGCGAGAAATTACAAAACAACTAACCGAAAAGAGAAAAGTTCGGAGTAACCTTTTATTACTGACTCCATTTTTTTAAAACAATGTTGCAGAGGGGTGCCTTTTTTCCAGCTTGGGTCAAGTTGAAATGCCCTTATTCAAAAGAAGCGTTGCCATATTATATCTGTTTAAATTTAATAAAAGATTGGATTGTATTGGAATGGTAACGATATCTTAATTCCCTCGGCTATCCTAATGTCCTGCATATCTGTTAAATGGGCTAAGGTACTTTTTGAATAGTCAGGTTGTATGAAGTTGCATTACTGCTTTTTCTCTATAATGCTATTTTCACCTATTAAGGCAATTTTCTTCAACAAAGTCATAACACTGAATACGGTTCTATGTAAGAACTAGTGCGGTCCATGAGCTCGCCCTAACTATTCCTCAAGTACCACTCATTTCACCAGATGACGTCCAAGAGTGAGGATAACATATATCAGTTACGACCTAAGAACAGATGGGAAAAACATGAGGCGCCCCTTTGTATAAAGGAGCACTATTTTTGTTTAGATAAGTATGGACTTGGAAGAGAAAGCGGGAGAGAGTTTATTATCCACACCACGCAGAAGGCAAGGGGAAACCATTATATGCCTCTGTGCCTATCTCTTGAGTTTTCATGAATGTGCATTAGTTTTCACATACAAAAAAGTCCGTCACACAGGGGCTGCTTAAACTAAGCAGATTTTCCACGTGCTGGTATGACACCTCACTGATATCATTCTATATTTCTAAAATCCGATGAGTAGACATGGGTGTTAACTGAAGGCATTAAACAAAGAAGTAGGAATAACTTTGTTAATATTTTTTGCTGTGAAAAAATGTATAGAACAACAATAGTAGTGCATCAATAGTTTAACAAGGTCGGTTCTATAACATTTTTCGATGACTCATAATATGGAAAATATCATGGATTTTTGAACCCCTCACCTCCCTTATTCCTTGTCCCGTTTCAGCCTTTAACTAATATGGCGTTTAGTGTTGATTAAAAGAGTTAAATATCGAGTAAGGTATAGATTATTTATTTATTTGGTGAGCTCCGCAACTAGGCGATGTCGCTCATTATCATTTATTAACGGTATAGATTAAATAAACATTTTCGGGTTAAGAACGTAAAATCTTAAATGATAAACTAATCCAAAACATATATGCATGTACCTCACACCCAAGCTCACTGTTAACATGGGGCGTACTGCAGGCAGAAACCTGAAAATTACAAACATCTCGGTTACAACCTTTATACAATTTTTCTATCCGACGTACAATGACTGATGTATTTCGAATTATCAAAATTTCCCTTCCTCGGTTTCTTTTTACCGTCTCTGAGGTAGGATCGGTGCTCAAGGAGGAAATTTTTCAAAAATCGCGTCGTCTTTAGCTTTGCATAAAACGCTTACATAACGTGATTTGAGTTGCAAAAAAATGCGTAGAGCAACAATTGTAGGGCATCAATAGTTTAACAAGGTTGGTGCTATAAGATTTTACGATCCGACTCACAATAACGGATATATATATATATATATAGAATGTACGAATCCACTCCTACTACAACCGCCACTATTCCACGTCCGATTTCAGCCACTTACAAATATAATCATTATTGCTGACAGAAAAGGTTAAATATCGAGTATGGCATAGATCAAATAAACATTTTCGAGTTTGAACATTGATGACGTTATCACATAAGGAATTTGCATTTATCTCCCATAATAGAAGTGTCTTGAAAACAATATTTGGCAAATACGCTTTGAATAAAGTGGTTCATATAACACCATATTAATCTGACATGAGCAGGAATGACGGTTGCTGAAAGTATATATATTTGTGTTTATATATATATATATATATATATATATATATATATATATATATATGGTGTTGTTTTTGGAGTTTTGGTCAATGTTGGTGAAAAAATCTTAGTTTATTCCAATATTTCGAGAATATTTATTTTTTCTTCTTCAGGGCTAAAAAACAAAACAAAAAAACTGTCTTAGAACTTTGACAAGCGTATCGATTGTCAAATCCATATTAGCATAATTACTTTGAGCGGCTGCACCCTCCTTATGATATGTTGACGATTTGATCCTGCTCACTTGGGAGAAGATAATCCCAGGCGTTTATCTTGGGCTCTCCGCGCCAGGCTCGATCGACTGATAAACACATTCAATGGATGTTTCATGCACCGCCTGGTGGAAAAGTTAAAAATCTGACCCAAAAATGTTATTTTAGGAATTCCCACTTTATAAAAATCTTTCAGGAATATAGCCTGAATAATAGATTCATTGACATGTTATTTATTTTCTCTAAAATAGTAATTTTATTTGTTAACTTAGTTTTAAGGGGGGGGGGTTCAATTCACGGTTTTTCTGTTCATTTAAAATATTCATTAAGTATGATAAAGAAGGTTTATATAATGGAGGTAATTTGAGTTCGTTGGGTTGTTTTAAAAATAACACAGCACTCCTATTAGTTATTCCTTGCTCCCTTTATTATTGTCTTGTTTTAAAAATATTTCGGCCAAACGGCATTTCAGCCCGGAACGCCATGTTTGGGAGAATATTCTTCATAAATCACTTAAAATATTTTAGTAGGAGGAAACATCGAAAGGCAATAAGTGAAAATAATTAATTTTTAGATTATATCGACATTATCTTGTTTAATAATTTATATGAAGGAGATCTGGTCTTCTTTGCACTAACACATCATAGATAAAATTGGCAGTTGTACCTTCCCTTGACTTGATTTGTGTTTCGTGATAGTTCAAGACGAAATTTACTGACTGCCTAATGAAATCAGTTTTGAGACAGTTGACCCTTTCTCTTTCAATTTGTAGATTTTTAGCACTCCGAAAACTGCAATTAAATGATGGAGTAACATTGAAAATGTATAAATTCGTACTCCCCCCTCTACCCACTCTCAAGGGTGTGAAGCTATGAGGTGACCAACTTCTGATGGGGTAGACTTGATACTTGGACAAGTGATTAAAATGGAGAACACTGGTTTTCTGAATACCATCCTAGTCTTGTAAAATTTTAGATTTATTTATTTATGGACATCACATCCAAGGTGACGTTTCCTTTAAAAATTCAAAAATTGTACAAAGCCAAATAACAAAAAAAATATCTAGAGAATATTAAAAAATATCAAGAGTACATTTCAGGGAGTTAGAATGTTGAATGGAGTAGATCCTAAAATACGTTTATTTTCTATTATATTATGAATTACTGAAATACATCAAGAGGTATTTCAACTGCCATATGGACTTGGAATAAAATAAAATAAACAATGTCTTGTGTTAAACGTTTGGTTTGCCAATCCAATGCGCCACTATCTTCAAGTATGTATACTGCTCAAAAATGAATAAGGATATTGGTTATTTTTTCTTATCCTATTAATTTTAATTAAATCGACCTTAATTAAATTACTTCTTTTATGGGGGAAAAGACAATAATTTCTAATAAATATTAATGATATTTATAATTTAAAAAAAATGCTAGGCCCCATAAATACCACAAAACAGCCAATATCCCTATTCATTTTTGAGCAGTATATTTTAAGAACTAGTAGTGGAGCCTGACTAATCTAGTAAGTCCATGGAGTCTATTGGATCGTAGAGGCTGCAGCTCACAACAAGTTCGTTACATACGAAGTTCAGGACGGATTGCCAATGAAATGGGTACATTAATAAATTATTAATTAAAGGAAGGCAACTATGCTAATTTTCTCTTACAAGGAGTGTACTCTTTAAATCGCCAACAAGGCTTGGACATGTAAATCTTGACCTGGAGATCACAGAATAAGTAATTTTACACCACTACTTCCGACATTAGAAGGATAACAAAGAAGAAGAAGGAAATGAAGAAAGGATAGCCGAAAGCGGAAGACACTAACTCGGTAGTAATAACACTGTTGATGAACCTGTTAGCGGAGGGCGGACGTAGGGCAGGAAACGGGATAGATAGCTGCTGGGCCTAGTCGTATTTCGGTTCCCTCGTTACGGCCTGATTGGGTGAATGATATCCTGACACCTCTGAATTTCGCGGAAGCTGTTCATCTTCCTCAGGACCTTGGCCACGTGGAGGAACAAGAATCAACTGCAATATTTATGAAGGAAGATGTTTAGCCCATTAGAAGGGACCTCAGTACCTTGCCCTCTGAGCTCACGCGCCTCTCTTCTCCTATAAGCAGCATGAGTATATTCAATTTAATCCATGTTGAACACAAATCATCATAATAAATCCATTTTTTTAAAAATTACATTAACATCCATTTTATGCAATCAAGCCTAATCATGACGAGTTACCTAAAGTTTACAACTTTTTCTAGTAAAGGAGGGGCTCGGAATTTTATTTACTGGTTCCAAAAGAATGAAATTCCTTTGCCCAAGTGGGAATCGAACCTTCTCTCCAGATTTTCAGGTGTAATCAATGCCAGCGCTCTAACACACTTATACCAGACAACCATAACTAAAATTTGTCCAAGCAATCCCGGTGAGAAACCTGATTCCACACATATGAATATAGATTATATAATTAAGCTAAATAACTGAATATAATATGGCAACTATATTAACTCCCCAGCTTCCCTAGAAGATATATTAACTCCATTCCCCAAGGTCCTGGTGTTCTTGGCGAGCTTAGAGCTGCGGGTTCTATTCTCGCGAGGCAACAGGCAAATCTATTTGCTGATGGATTTGTATAACATATATCCTCAGTCCCACCTAGTTTAGGCCAGGGTAAACCAGTAGTAAACTCGCTCCAATTACCTCTAATGGCATAATTTGGGCGTTAATTTTATAATAATAATTATCACCACCAGCTGTTCAATAATATGTTTGCAGCACAATTATGACAACTTCTATGACATAAATGTTAAGATGCTGGAGAGGACCTTCACCAGTCTACGTTTTCAAAATTGGTCTCTTCAATTTTAGTTAGACCAAGTGGACATTAATTTATAGAAAGTCAAATAAAAATTACCTGCGTTGTTTTAAATTTCGTCCCTGGGAACTTATTATAGTTGTCATGCGGGGCGTATCTCCAGCGGTGTCGTTGATGAGGTGGTCCACAATGTTTTGCCGATTGGAAAACGACACCGCTGGAGATACGCCGCACATGACAATTATAAAAAATTACCTGTTGCTGAGATAGTAGATTTGAAATATAAGTATGAGAGAAATTTCAAATAACTTACAATTTAAGAGGTAAAAGACATATATAACAAATATAATCCTGATTTCGACGACTTTAAAGAAAATGGCACATCAGGTCTTTCCACTTTCTAAAGTCTCGGGATTTTATCTAGGGACTCCATGACTAAATGAATTCCCTTGGCCAAAGCGGGAATCCCTCTAGTGGAAGTTTGAAGACCATTGCACATTTAAGTAGACCGTTATGATAAGAATTTAAGTTTGTTAAGAAAATATTCTAAGATAGAACCTCTCTGAAATGATAGGAACAAACCTTTCAACTTTTTGGACTCAATAATTGACCGATTTTTTTTTTCTGTGAAAGCAATCAGTGGGAGGCTAATGAGATGTAAAGGCAAAGAGAAATTGCATTTTCAATAAAGGCTTTTTCCCCCAGAGCTGGAAAGAGCAAGGGAGGGTGGGCCGCGTCCAGTCCTGAGCGTACCCTTTGTCTTGGTTAGATTGATGGTAGATGAAAAACTGTTTCTCATTTTCATCATTCTACTCTTCTTATAGATTTCTTTTTCTCTTCACCACTCGTCTCAGTTTAACTCTCACCACTCTACCGCAGATCTATAACTGTCATTTATTGACTATCTGATTAGTTTGCGGTCTGTATAACGCACTGCAAAAATCCTATAATTTACTTCACTAAGTACCTCAATCAATGCATTTAGAGTATTAAATGCTCCCCTAGGAAACATAAAGCAAATTATAAATACAAATTCTTGAATTGTGCCACTTCACATGTTTATTAAAAGTCCGTCACGCAGGGGCACGTAAACTAAGCAGATTAACGAACTTGATCTTCCTTTTTACATAAGACGATTACCGCTAGAGTGTTAACAGACAAATATATATATATATATATATATATATATATATATATATATATATATATATAAAATTGTAACCTCTGTCTGTACATTGATTTTTTTCGCGAAATTTCACGATAACTTTTCGTTTCACACGTCATAGACACCATAACTGCATTTTGTTTCTTTCGTGTATGTTTGTTTGTTTGTTACCTTTTCACGCATAAACGGCTGAACCGAATTTTATGAAACTTAGTATGTATATTACTACTAGCCCAACTTAGACTTTAGGCTATATTAATATTCTCTAAGACAAACAGGAGTGGGGGTTATAAGGGAGGCCTGGAATTAAAAATAGCGATATTTCGTTTCCTATGGCTTTTTCAGCAAATATGCCCATAACAAAAGTTGTTTATTTTGTAATTTAGAGTAACTTTTGTTATATGCACTTTTGCCGTATGCGGAAGTATAAATGAGTTATATGCTAATAACTATAGCGGGAGTCCCCAATTTTATTTGGCACAAAAGACCCAACCGAACTAAACCAAACTCAGTATGTGAATTATCACTAACGCCTTCCTTATAATAAGCCATATTAACATCTCTAGGGAGGGGCAGAAAAGGGGGTTATAAGGAAGGCCTGAAATTAATAATAGTGATATTTCGTTTCCTATTGCATTTTCGGCAAATATGCACATAACAAAAGTTGTTTATTTTGTTATTTAGAGAAACTTTTTTTATATACACTATCGTCGTATAACGAAGTATAAACGAGATATACGCTAAAACCTATAGCGGAAGTGAGCAATTTTTATTTGGCACAAACGACTCAACCGAACTAAATAAAACTCGGTATGTGTATTAGCATTAACACCTTCATTATAATAAGCCATACCAAGAAGCGGGCTATCTAGAAACGGGCAGGAGTGGGGGTAGTAAGGGAGGCCTGAATTTAAAAATAGCGGTATTTCGTTTTCTATACGTTTTTCGGCAAATATCAATATAACAAAAGTTGTTAATTTTGTTATTTAGAGGAACTTTTGTCATATTCATTTTTGTCTTTTAACAAAGTATAAACGAAATATACACTATAAACTAAAGCGGGAGTCAACTTTTTTTTTGGGCGCTAACGATTGAACCGAACTTCCCCTTTACCGAACAAAACTCGATATGTGAATTAGCATTAATTCTTCCATGATTATAAGCTATATTAAAATTTTTAGGTTAGAACGGTAGTGGGGGTTATAAGGGAGGCCTGAAATAAAAATTTGCGATATTTCATTGTCTATTTGTTTTTCGACAAACATGCACATAACAAAAGTTGTTTATTTTGTTATTTAGAGTAACTTTTGTTTTATAAATTTCTCCAGGAACAATGTGTGGAGCAAGTGATTTACGTAGAAATATTGATATGCTCAACAATTCATTCCAATTTGAACTATCAGGTGCCTCACATGGAAAAATTAATTCAAATCTATGTTAATATTTTTTCCTTAATAACTAAAATCTATGCATAATGTACAGGAGACGGGAAATATAACAATATGGATGACAGTGAAGTCTTACATAAAAAATTAATTTTATTATTAACCAATGCCAACAACGGGTATTACCCCTAAATACTGGGACGAGTAAATGTCAAAATAGTGTGCAAAGTAAAGCCTTGCCAAAAAAATACCGTCACCATTCAGCCTCAAAGCCATCCCGGGCGAAGCCGGGTATCTGAGCTAGTATATATATATATATATATATATATATAGTTTTGAACGGACCTCATTTTCGTCATCTGCTGGGTAGGATCGATGGACATTTGAAGAGAATTTTCGAAAATCGCGTTATGAGTACGACCTCAATAGCTGATTTCCCTTAAGCTAAAATGCTGTACGTTCTCAACCCGATATACTACGGGTCAAATACTTCACCAAAAGGCCGCTTCCATGGATTTGAATAGATTACACAAAGTAATTACAAATCATCTGATTTGAAAACTAGAATTACAAACTAACCATTTCTTAAAACGGTTTTATTTAGCTTCACCTGTTTATTTGGGTCAAATTTAATAGATGAAAGTCACTGATGACAATAGAATTTAATATATTCAGTATCTTTGTAAATCCAAGATGGCCGTCGCGGCAAAATAGCGGTCATACTTTTTTCTGCACAACTCCCTTAATATTAGTTTCAAATGACTCCTCTGTCAACCAAACATATGATTTTAAATGCTATTTTCGTATTTATTCAGGCTACACTACGCTCCACGATTCATCTCGTTATTCGTCTGACCAATGACATAGATTGATGAGAGTGGTGTGATGACTGGTACAGAAGACCTAGGATTACTTTCTAACTTTTAGTACATTTGCTCCATAATAGTTATCTCTATTTTATTTTAATAAACCAGTTTAACTTAACTTTTTTTTAAATTAAATTTTAATTAGTATAGTCTGTAAGCTACCGCGCTAACAGATTTCTGGGGTTAACATTTCCAGCTGTGGGAATACGTACCCTTCGTATCACAAATTTAAACCTTCAAAAAATGTAATATTTACAAGAATAATGAAATAACATACGATAAATCTTACGGCCACTGATATCTACATTCCATGATAGGCCTTACAAACAAAAAAATCCGTTACAAATGGGCTGCGTAAACTTTTCCCCAAAAAGATTCCCCAAGCGATGACGTACTATTGATCTCTTCTAACCATGTATTTTCTATTTAGAAGTAAACTGGTACGTTCCTCAATCGCCCCTGTTGCGAAATGCGAAGAGTAGAAGTGGGGGTTTACTGAAGGCTTAAAACAAAAAAGTGAGAATAACTAGCTTAATATCTGAGTTAAGAAAAAATATATAGAACAACAATTGTAAAGCTTCAATAGTTTAACAAGATTGGTTCAATAACATTTTTTAATACCACTCATAAAAACTATGATATTGTCAATTTTTGTATAACCCCTGTATAACGCCTCCCCTTTTCTAGTTCGAGTTTAGTGTTGAATCACAGTTAAATGTCGAGTATGGTATTGGATCAAGTAATCATTTTCAAGTAAAGAACGTAAAATCTTAATTGATGTAGATTGTATCCTCCACAGAACGTATGTGCGCATATCTCGTACAGTAAATATTCAATGGAAACAACATTTGTTATTTAAGCTTAGAAGAAAGTGGTCCATGATATAAACGCATATTGCTAATAGATATGGGATAGAGTGGGGGTTAGTGGGCTGAGAACTAAGAAATGTTTAAGAAAGGTTTAATAGTTCGTATCTAAATAGCGAAAATATGCAAATAACACCATTAAATTTGCAGACATTAAATCTGCAGTAAGATTAGTTCTTTACATTTTTTTTTAACTACCCTCCCCCCGCTATTCCGATTAATAAAACGTTTAAATATCGAATTTGGTGATGATCATACATTACCACAGCTAGAGCGGTAACAGAGAAGTATAAATGTATACATGACAAAAAAATTATATATATATATATACTAGCTCAGATACCCGGCTTCGCCCGGGAATTCATTTGAGGCTGGATGGCGATTGTATTTTTTTGGCAACGCTTTACTTAGCACAATATTTTGACATTTACCCTTCCCAGTGTTTAGGGTTTATACCCGTCGTTGCTGTGGATTTGTTAATAATAAAACTAATATTTTATGTATGACTTCACTGTCCTCCATATTGTGATATTTCCCGTTTCCTGTCCATTATGCATAGATTAAAATTATTAAGGACAAAATATTATAATAATATATTATAATTAGAATTAATTATTCCAGGTGGGGTACTGGTAGCTCATGTTGAAAAGAATTGTTGAGCAAATTTCTCTAAATAACAAAATAAACAACTTTTGTTAAGTGCATATTTGCCGAAACCCCAATAGGAAACGAAATATCACTACTTTTAATTTCAGGTCTCCCTTATAACCCCCACTCCTGCCCGTCCCTAGAAATGTTAGTATGGCTTATTATAAGGAAGGCGTTAGTGCTAATACACATACCAAGTTTTATTTACTTCCGCTATAGGTTTTAGCGTATATCTCGTGTATAATTCGGTATACGAAAAAAATGTATATAACAAAAATTACTCTAAATAACAAAATAAACAACTTTTGTTATGTTCATATCTGCCGAAAAACCAATAGAAAAAGGAATATCGTTATTTTTAATTTCTGGCTTCCCTTATAACCCCCACTCCTGCCCGTCCTTACAAATGTTGGCATGGCTTGTTATAATTAAAGCGTTAGTGCTAATACATATACCGATTTTTATTTATTTCGGTTGGATCTTTTGTCCCAAATAAAATTGTTCACTTCCGCTACAGGTTTTAGCGTATATCTCGTTTATAATTCGGTATACGAAAAAAGTGTAATAACAAAAGTTACTCTAAATAACAAAATAAACAACTTTTGATATGTTCATATTTGCCGAAAAACCAATAGGAAACGAAATATCGCTATTTTTAATTTCAGGCTTTCCTTATAACCCCCACTCCTGTTTGACTCAAAGGATATTAATATAGCCTAAAGTCTAAGTTGGGTTAGTAGTAATATAGATACCAAGTTTCATAAAATTTGGTTCAGCCGTTTATGCGTGAAAAGGTAACAAACAAACAAACAAACAAATAAACAAACAAACAAACAGACACCAAAGAAACAAAATGCAGTTATGGTGTCTGTGACATGTGAAACGAAAAGTTATCGTGAAATTTCGCGAAAAAAATCAATGTACAGACAGAGGTTACAATTTTATATATATATATATATATATATATATATATATATATATAATTTTCTTGTCAATTCCTGGGTAGGATCGATGGACATTTGAAGGAATGTTTCGAAAATCGCATCATGAGAACAGCCTCAATGTCTGATTTCCCGTAAGAGAAATCTGGTTGAAAAGAGTAAGAAGTAAAATCGATGACGAATACAGCACAGTAAACTAATTTCTGTAGACGCCCATTTATACATAGAAACTACGATTCATTCTATGCAAAGAATCACGAATGTCCTAACTGAATATAAAGAATTCATACCCATAATACAGATGATCTAAAGATAAAAGATTCGGTTGGATATTCAATTTTGTTTCATCAATACGTAATCACATGTGTTCTTCTGTTTGAAATTATTTAAAATTCATACCCTCCCATTTATAAAAATGATCAGTTTGTAAGAAATATATAGAACGTCCTGAATGTAAAACAGATGTAGCAGTATAGAAAAATTATATATATATATATATATGAATGAATGAAAATGAAGCTCAGACATTACTATCGATATTTCTAATGAAAACTCCACCAGAGGAGTACCAGAAATTAAACTGGCTCCCGGATTGGAACATAATAATTAATGATAATTCAATAGGCTAGTATCTCTAATTGGCGAAGCTCCAAGTTTATTTATTTGCAGCTTCACAGCTGTGGCGAAGCTCCAAATAAAAAAAATATTCTTATTCTCTAAAATGAAAATTATACACTATAAGCTTAAAGGAAGAAATAATCATTTCACGTATCATGAATCCGGCCATACCGGACTAGCACTTAATAAGTAGAATTAAACCTATACTGCTATAAACTCAGGACTTACAAAATCCAAGCCAGATTAAGTTGTACAATTAATGCATATCTTAATTTTCGGACTGGCAGTCGGCTCCTAAGCTGTGTGCAGTGGGAGCTCTGATGATGAAATTTTGTTCCTCCGAAAGCAGTTTAACATAATAACCAATTGCTGTGAGGGAAAACGTAGGGTTTTTTTTTCATCCTTTACAATTAGCACATTTTAGTGTAGATGTAAAATGTTTTTATTATTCAAAATTATTAATATTCTGCACAGTTTGAAGAATATTTCCTCCATTTCTAATAAAAATCCACAATATTAATTTCCTCCGAGTTTTCTAGAGGTCTAAGTAGTGTATGACTAATAAAATGCTTAGAGTTGTGGAATCTCTTATGAATAAAAACGACTATTAATGACAATAATATTTATCTCACTGAGGAAACGAAATAAATATCACTTCCAATTATTATCCGTGTCATTTGAATTTGAATAGGCCGATGATATATAAATATCATTATTATTAGTGATTAACGACCCCTTTTTGCTACTATGGCTGATTGGGAGAGATTATCTACAGGTTACCACCCTTTTCTTGCGAGTGTGGGGCTAAGGAGTTTATTTAATGAGTTCGTCTCTAAATAAATTCCTACTTGCCCAGGCATATAAGATGGTTTATTAACCATCTTTTTATTCTATCAATAAGACGGCATATTAAGACTTAAATAAAATCGTATTTATGTTAAAATTTCCTATTTAAAATTGTAGGAAAATAAATTGTAGTCCCGAAAACAGACTTAGGGATATATAGAGGATAATTCACCCGGATAGGACGCTTTTTATCAATATAGATCAAGGGGAAACTTGCGGATAAAAAAATTAATTAAAGTACTGCTAGTACACATTGGTTAATGTTCTATTAATACCTTCGATGGTGGCGATGAATAGTACTATTAATAGGAATAGCATTTACTCATCCATTAACTTTCCACTAGAGGTGCATCGACTAATTGCCCTTAACAGCAATGGGTAACATTATATTCTTGTTCAATTAATAATAACCAATAACTTATAGGATCCTCTATAAAGAGCTATCTGAAGGATATACTTGTCAACCAATGAGGGGTGTTCAATACTTCACTCTCCCGTATGTATACTTCTTTATTAATGTAGCTCCTCAATTACTTCATGGTATTGAATATGCTCCGAGCAAATGTCGAGAAATCGAATTTTAATCTTGTTTCTGATATCAATGTATGCAGTCACTATAAGACCATTCCATTTAAATATCACTAAGTTTCGCTCACCTAACTTCAATTACTTGGTCATAACTTTCTTTCCACTCTGAAATTGTATCTCTCCGAGTCAAATAATGTACAATAATTAAAAGGTCCATAAAGCAGAGACTAAGTAAACTAAACAGATTTCCCTCGTTAAAATTGATATGTAGGTTACGTCATTTCACGCTTTTGTCTCTATTCCATAGAAAGCCAAATTAAACGAGGAGTCTAATTAAATCAAATTTAAGTTCGCAAAGATAAATTTTTGTTCTGACGTCTAGTGTGAAAATCACATGACTAGACATAGGGCTACTGAACGCGAAACAAAAGTAAATGATTCTTCATATTTTATGGCAAGGGTCTACAATAAAAAAACATTTTTTTCGGTGCAAACTTTATTGAATGTGCCCTACATGTCTCATGGCTTACTTGCTGCCTCTTCAGGGACTATCCCTTTTCAAAAAAAAGTATATAAAAAATTAATAACATTAATTTAATACATCCCTTAATAATTCTTTTGCTAGATATTATATTAGTAGGTGCATACATCTATGATACATTTATTAAATCTAATTATAAATTGCTACTTACATTTCTGAAGTGCTCGTTTCTCTTTTACTTTCGTTGCGACTGTCCTCACAGTGGAGGTAGTTAATACTGAGAGGTTCCCGAGGCAGGTTAACTCAGCTGAGTGCAAATCGATTATTGGCAAGTCAATATTGAACTCGGTTATTTTGCGTGATAATTTAAAATCGATTAATTTAAGATAAAATGTTATAAAATATATAATAATAAAGTTTGCTCCAAAAAAAACGTTATTGGAGACTTTTGCCATAAAATATGAAGAATATATAAATAATATTGGTTCCAGAATAAGAAGAAAAGTGAATGATGATCGTATGACAATACTGATTGGGTACATATATAAGCAAACTACCAGGAAGTCACATAGCTCAAGAAAATAACGGCAAAAACTTCACATTTATGTTTTACATAATTATAAATATATCTAAAAAAAGCATATTAATACATTTTTACATTATATGTGTGTATATATATTCCGGTGGCATAGAACGGTTCATAGAACTTTGAGATATTAAGCCGCCGGATTCGTAATCTCAGTTTTACGTAGTGAGCGTTTGAACTCAACCCCCGTTGATCTAGGAGTATCTGAAATGGCTTGTTACCAGTAGAATGAATTGGCGAGAATTCAATCTGCACCTGTTTTCCTTCATCTTACTGACTGACGCTGGTGGTAGATATATCCACGCCTTAACACGTTCGGTCACCGGGCCCCCACGTATGTATATGTATAAGTGTATGTTTAATATATATATATATATATATATATATATATATATAATAAACATACAGCAAAATAATCCCCTTTTTTATAATAAACTGATCCCTTTTCTGATTACTTTTCTATATCAACCTCATTATTTGCTTTTTCAATGTAATTTTATACCAAGAGTTTTAGGTAAAATAAATTTATTTAAATATTACATGTGAAGTTATCAGCTTAAATTAATATTTATTTTTATATTAACGAAAATTGACCAATGTTTTTGGTTGCTTTCAGTATGTTTATTGACATTTGCTTGTGGAGTTCATTTAAGAGACGTCCATAAAAATAGAGAATTTGAAGATCATTGAGGCAAACTCATATTGATCCAAACTTAACTATATTTCCCTAAATGTAAATTTATAAATTCTGAAATATATATTTGAGCGTATTAGAGCTGTTTTGCTCCCTGCAAGAGTGAGATTTTGAAGAAGCTTTTCGTAAAAACATTATTTGTATATTTTAAATGACTTAAATGAGCGGCACGTGTCATCAATGAATAAAGCGTAATCTGGAAGAAAAAAAGTATAGAAATAAGAATTAGGCAATATAGAATGAGAGACAGGTGTATAGAAAATGTAGACTAGACAAGTGTCCGTATGTAGGGTAATAGCTTACATGAGACCCCCCCCCCCTATGTATGAGGATGGTGTAAGTATAGGACTCTGCGTCTCCATCTGCCTCTCTTCCTCTCACCTGCTGGGAGACAATGCAACAGCTGAGTTCTACATCATGCTTTCAAACAGCTCCTTTTCCCAATTTATTATGTCCCAGCAAGCAAACAGCACAGCTGATAAAACCGCCACGGGGAAACAAAAACATTAAAATTAATTGGATTCATTCAAAAATTTCCTATCCATTACGAGGGTGACTTAGTCCTGCTAGGCAAGTGTAATCAATTTCCTAGCAGGTACCAGTAGAAAATGAAGCAGGTAAGAGTGGGCTGCACCCTTGTTATCCTTTAGGTTCATATCTGTCTCCTACCCCAGTAAAGGTCAGTTGCGGCCACTGATATCTATTTCTCAGCGGCAGCTAAATATCATTTGTGTTATTTTAATCAAGTAAACTTTCCGTAAGGTTGGGCTAACATCTGACAAGATACTTCATGATAGCAGCAAGGTCAGCCCAAAGCTTAATTCAGTGAAATGTAGTCATAAGTTATTAATTATAGTATACATAATCCCCCCCCCCTCACCCCTATCTACCTGTGCTCACTCAATGCGAAAGAAATATTTAATAACAATTTATTTGAGAAATAGAAAAGTAATAAGTTTTAAATAATGGTTCTCACCCCCCCCACGTCTAAAAAAAGTTAGTTGGTGCCCTAAACTACATGGTATAAATATCGATTTGAATCAATGCCATCGATACATTTGACTTATTCTTCATTCGTTCGTATAATCAGTATGGAAAAGTTTTTACACAAGTTGACTTGTTATAATGACCAATGTTAGTCTCAAGATAATATCAGCCATTGGAACAGTAGTATTTCTAGGCTACAGAAATAACTTTGCCTAAAATTATTCCTATTAGTGGTTTAGTAACACTTTTTAGGGACATTTTGTCAATCAAACACGATTCTCATAAATTACTTCCTTTTTAACACTTCGAAGTAGCTCCTCATTACAAACACGCATCTGGTAATAATGATCACATGATCTAACTTATATAGCCCAAACCAGTAACTAATCTACTAGCCCAGAGCCACCCCCCCTCCCCATCACACATATTAAAATTCATGAATTTATTTTCCACCGAACAGTCCACTCCACTAGAACTGCTGAACTATCAAAATTTTTGTGAACCGCGAATATCGATCACAATTGGGATGGTGGACAATTTTTTGAAGTTTGACTCGTAGTGTAATCCTCCAGCACTTCACCAGTCAGATCGCAAGCTGCCTTGGTACATTTTCTAGAGGTCTCCCTCATTGAGGAACCTTATTTTATGAAGTTTTCTCCACATTGAGTTGCAAGAATAATCTAGGTAATTTGTGTACTCGGAGTTTCCTATACCATCTTAAATATTTTCTTAACAGGTCCATCACTCTTTTCTGACTTAAATGACCTCCATTTAGTTAACATGTATTTATTAACTCACGTGTTTTATTAACAAGTATCTATTATAATATTATTTCACATGTTCTAAAGATCTGCAAATAAGTACATATTTTCTCTAGTCTCTCCATAATAATCTTTCCCTATTTTTTATTCTCTACCCTTTAATTATCTCATGAATATTTTATCCATTTATCAGTGGTATAAAACTAACCAAGTGGCAGGCCTAAACTAACCAGATTTCAGACAATAAACTATAAAATTGAAATGATAAATGGATGAAAATTGATGTGAAAAAACTAAGGAAAAGACAAAGAGCAGAAGCTTTAAAATTGAAGAACCCCTTATGGAAAGTGATATTGAAAACAGTTATTATTAGACCTGTGTTCATATATGGCAGTGAAACGTTAGCTCTTGCTAATGACACAAGGGCACCCTGCTGTTGTGGGAAAGAGTCTTCTGTTTTCTGGGAAATATTTAATGGGGAGGGGTACAGAAGGGGCAGAAGCCGAAGACCGAAGTAACGGAATGCTATGGCGAAGCCACAACTTTACTACCAAAATGGAAAACCAGCGGTGGTTACAACATAATGAAGGAATTGAATCCGTCAGAATGCCGATGAGAATACTGTTTGTTACACCCGAAGAAAATAGGGAAAGAGATAGGCCCAGGGAACGTTGGCTTAATACCATGAAGGAAGACTTGCATAGGATGGGCTTCCGTAATTGGAGAAGGCTCCCTAGCAACCGCGAGTAATAGTTAAAAAAAATGGTAGTGGCAATGTCCTAGGTCCTCAAGAGCTGTAGTGCTTGGTACGTAAGTGGGTAGCCAATATTATTGTTATAAAACCAAGTGTTGTTGTTATAAAACCAGTATTTGAACTCCAATTTAGAAGGGGCAAGGGGTGAACTCATTTGCGGGGTTGAATCAGATACGAAATTCGTGGGAAAGGTAGCTGTTCTCTCTTAAGCCAGTGGATAACTTAGCTTAGTTAGGCCGAGAAAACATAAACATAGCTGGAGGCGTCTCCCCTGTTTTCAAAGTATAATACTCCACCTGCTTCCAAGCCCTATTAAGGCAGCCTACCTCACTCCTACATCCTTGCCCTTCGTTAACTTAGACATAACGTCATGTTACCCATTCGTTCCGCTCAAGTTTTATTTCCTTTTACCCCTCATTAAATCCGTGCACGGACTCTTGGGGCGTACAAGCTATGCATAAAGGACAGCTGCGCGAAAATCGTTTTACGAGTCTTAAAGAAGCTTCTAAAAAGGTGTCTCAGACAAGAGGATCTAGAATTATATTTAATTAGTAGGCCACACTCATAAGAGATATAAGATAAAATCGAATCCAAGATATTTAGTTAACTCCTCCAGTAACCACAACTTTAAATAACAGAGGCTATGAATTTAATGTGTTTGAAATATTTTGGGAAGAGAGAATATATTATTTTCTCTTAATATATCCTTTGTTGCTAAACGCTGTAGGAGCTACTGGGCATTGGAACAAGTACTATTTTTTCCCCTCCACAACTATTCAAAAGGATCCTCACCCCCCCCCCCCCTATCACGAGTTCTTTCAAAAGGAGAGGACTTTCAGAGCACAAGTCTTTCAAAGAGATAGCGCCTTGGGGGCTCAACTTGTGTGGTAGAACTATAGGCATTCATTGATCCTGAATATTCCTTCCTATACTGGCCAGATTACCAGGAGATAGAGGCTTCCAAGCAACGCCACTTTGAAGTATCCCAAATTTTACCTGTTTCTTTAAATATTGAACAATTCAATGAAATAGATTCTGATTGAATTCGAGTCATTCTCCCTCACAATGTTCCACATTCCTGAGTACTATCAGAGGCCAGGACTGACATGTCATGAAGAAGGTAGAAGATGAGTCACAGTGGAAGATCTAAATTACAAACATTACATTAGAAAAAAAAGTTGTCTACGACAGCTTGAAGTATTTAACGTGAGTTATCAGATCCAGGTCTGGAAGTACGTCAGAATAAAAGACATCTCGTTTTTGCTGCATTAACAATCTTCTTCCCCTATACTTTGAAGAAATGTGTCCAATGGAGTAAGACATATCCGGCCTATCTCATCAGTTACCGTTCATAGCTTCCTTCTCATTTTGGACGGTTCTTCACGAAATTAGACGAATTACCTCCAGAAACTCGTTTATTCCGGGCCTCAGGAGGAAGGAATGATATTGTCAGTGGAAATTGAATACCATTATATTATAATTATACACTATGTATTATATAATGAGATTTCCTCTATGGAAAAATCGGCTATTTAGATACTCTTGACGCGATTTTGGATAAATTACTTCAAACGTCCATCAATCCTACCTTGGGGATCACGAAAATAAGGTACGTTCAACTTAATACACATCTGTTACTCTTCTAGCAGTCATAAGTTTTGTTTGGTCGACATGAGGTGGGATATTTATGACCTTGATATAAAAAGAAAAATCCACTTTTAGCCGATTACATAAAAAGTCGATTTTTCTTTGTTTGGGGGGGGGATTAGAGGGGGAAAATGAAACTTGGGAATATTTCTGTGATTATGAATAGGATTGAAAACTGTTATATAATCAATCTCATTTGGAACAATTAAAACGTAATGTGACATCAAGGAGGGATAAAATAAATAAAAAAGATGGAATATTTCCGTTGTTGATAGTCTGATCGAGAAACCTTATATAATAAGTCTTGCTACAAATTTAATGTTTTACAATTGATGTCATATACATTTATTTTCAACTCGAACATTAACCGCGCTATTTCCATATATTTAGTTTTCAGTCTTTTGTAAATCCTACTCCTACTAAAGCGATGTCGCATTCAGGTAACTGAGTCACTAAAAATTTCATTTCAGGCACAAATTGCAACCCCTCTTTACATAGATTTCTTATTACAGGAAAAATAGAGAATGGATGGTGACAGGCCGGTTGCTTTTCAGATTACGCAGGGTCTGCGTGACGGACTTTATAACTGAAATAATCAACATGGTTGACGTAGCTCAGAACCTGTCGCTGTACTAACTGTTTACAGCTTCCCCCCGTTATCAACACCAAAGAATCAAACTTACCCAGGAGCTAAACCAAAAATATATCTATAACAATATATAAATATATAAATAAATATCTATAAATATATTTGTAACAATGCAGCATACATGAATCGGTTCATCGTCAAATAATCTAACCCAGTTGATGTTTTGAGCAGGTGTTTTGACTGCTTGCTGCAGAATGTTTAAGTGTCGTCTACAAATACATTTATTAATTTTAATCAACTTATCAGTCAGCAGTGGTTAAGAACTCCTTGGAGGAGAGATCTTAATAGATTTCTGTTTCAGTGTTTAATAATACCGAAGTTCTGGCTAGAGAGAAGGAGTAATTTAAGCAATTTGCAAACACTTTAGAATGTATTGCGATCAGATAGACAAAACGTCCTCGGATGATGTATACAAACACACCCTTAAAGGGGATTTGGAGAGCTGGTGCATGGAGAGAGCATTTGGCAAGCTTCCCTTATTCCAAGGAGCCAAGCAGCTATACTCTAAGTCTTAA
Source organism: Riptortus pedestris (assembly GCA_019009955.1). NCBI lineage: Eukaryota > Metazoa > Arthropoda > Insecta > Hemiptera > Alydidae > Riptortus > Riptortus pedestris. The sequence goes on along the minus strand of CM032229.1, from coordinate 124,882,117 downwards.
TATTCCTTGCTGGATCTAACTTCACCCTTTAACTTCTTCTTGGGTCAATGTACTCGAGTCGGACTCTAAAACGATGGACGTAATTCGACATTTAGTTATTAAAATCCATGAATTGCTTTCAACTACCAAAAATATCTCTCAGCCATTACAAACCTCGAAGCAAAGGTGGAAATATTCTTATTCACAGTCATTATGCATTTTTTTTTTCATTCTCTTAATAATGACAACATAAAATAAAACAAATCCCGACTGAATGGCTAAAATTAAATTACTAACCGACTAAAAATAGTACTGTGTACCTATCATCTGGATGGTCAATTACACATTTCGAGCTTAAGAAACTGTACATTATTATTTTCTTTGACAAAACCTAGAAACAAAGTTTGAAATAAGTGAAATAAGGAATTCAAAAATAATTTATTATAATTGCAAAAAAGTTTTCCTTTAAAAAACAATTAATTTATCTGGATTCTTTGATAATCCAAAGACAACCCATGTTAATAGCATTAAACACATTTTTGAACAAGATCAGACTAAAACCTCCCCTAATAAAAAGTATAAACCTCAAAATAGATTTTTCTCTTTTGTCGTTCAACATTAAACGTAAAGTGAAAGTATTTTGTAGACATGGTGGAAATCTAACATGGAAAATGTAAATATGGTGAAATACTTAATAATTAGAAAAATAATCTTGAATCAGGTTACATTTTATTGTAGAACTACACACATATACAAATATTATATAGAAACATTTTAACGAATTTCATTTTCTCAAGAGAACAAATGTTAATAACATGGTTCGAACATAAGGCAATAGCATTTTTATTTAATGTGATGTATTGACAGACCTACGTGTCAACAGTGCAACATGCGACAAACAATGAATCATATATTTATTGAATGCAGCCTTCTTGAACACCTAATGAATGCCATATGACTGACTAACCAGAGGTAGCATATACCGCACCACATTACACCTCCAAAATTTATATTGTACAAATATCTACTTCAAGTTATAATTAAAAAGGAAATCAGGATAATACGACGAGATTCAGTTAAGACAGCTGATCCCGATATATAATTATATTAATTGTTTCAATTCATGTATGTGCGTTTGTGGGTATGTGTCTTTATTACAGATTTCATTATTTCCAAATTTGTTGTCAAGTTTTGTTTTTTAATTATTTATCTCTTTAACTCGTAAAGGAGCACTCCTGCTCCTTTCTAGAATATAAGACATTGTTTGGTATAATAAGTCATAAATTATAATCTATCTGCGAGAATCGTTCAGAAATTTATACGTAATTCAGGAAAATGGGTCCACCGAAGAGCAAAAGAAGCAACATGCTCCAATACTTTCGAAAACTGATGTCACAATGGGATACAACCATTTCACAATCGTCGTCTTGGAAGATGACTGAAAGGAAACACCCTTTTTTCTTACATTTAAAAAACATATGTCTGGTGGTAAAAGAAAAGAGAGACAATGGAAGGAGATTTAATTTGAAAAAGTCCTTTGTAAAAGAAAGACAGCATGAAATGGTCGTTCCCGAAGAATGGTTTGGGCCTGTAGAACCGTACAAGTAGTCACGTACTAGGATCGAGGCGACCACTGTGACTGATCACTAAGTGGTATCTCATCTCATAGCTATAAATAACTATAAGTACATTGGTACCTTCCATTCATCTATCGAGTAACCATATAAGAACTTTTTCATTCAGAATCTTTTTTCAGACTTCCTCCACAAGAAAGCTGGAGGAAAACTGCTAACTAACGTGATTGGTTCTATCACAGTGTAGTAAAAATGAGAAACGATGAGCTCTACATAATAAAAATGTGAATGAAATGTTTTTACACCAAATATATTCTAAAATGTGCATAATCAATGTATTAAAACCCACAAAGATTCAGGGAACTAGGAGACAACTTTAATTCCAACCTAAAACTGTAGCAACTTAGGTGAACACAGGTAACTCAAGGGGGATGACAGACAGTATCATTAAAAAACTCCTGTTCTCCCCTTGGCCTATTCAAATAAACACAACACAATAAACGAACCTCCAACAAGGGTGGGAATTTTCCCATACGGATACTAAGTGATCCAAAGATTAGGGACTCATAACAGAGCAACATCTCTTTCTGTATAAGGGTAGGAACATTAAATATATCAGTTCTAAATCACAGTTATTCTCCTCATTGGTTTGATCCAAATGTACGTTTCAAAAAATTAGGTTTTGTGACCTATTATTCCCTTTGGCTATAACTTCCGCCGTAATTGGACGTGGAAACTGGAAAGCTGTGTATCCTAGCAGCCCTGGTCTGACGATACTCGTTTAGGCGGAAGTGCAATCTAATAAAGAGAATTATAATGGGATCTATGGTCAACCAGCATAAAATTTGTTGAAAGTCCAAGTAAGGTCGAAAGGTCTATATCGAAAGGAATAGCTTCTTCGACATTCACAAATCCTTTTACAACGGGTGGAACTTATCTAATGATTAATGCAAATAGGGTAACACTACATAGAAAATAAGAAAAAATTGTAATATAGGAATAAAGGTAGCTAGCTAATAATGAAACAAGAAAAACTCTAATGGTGAAGAAGAAAAGAGCTGTGGGACTCAAGCTGCAGTGTTAAAAAGGCTGAGAGAGAAAAAGAATTTCTAGATCAAAGAACCCCGCCATGTCAACTCACATAACTTTATTTCAAAAGCTTATATTACTATTTTTTCCTGTTTTTCTATTATTTATTTAATTTCACACCCCTTCTTTGTAGAAGATAAAAACTATCGTCAAGTAGCGATTAAAAAAAATTAGATAGAATTTGAAAAATCTTTGTGACATGAACCCAAGGAGAAGACCTGGAATGAGAGGTGGGCATTATACCTAGATGGGACGAGGACAGAAGTTTGACATACCAATCTTGTAAACGTAAAAGTTCTCATTTAAATTATTTATTAAGGCATTCCCTAAAAGTATATAGTAAACTGTTTAAAGTAATTTAATATATGAAGCTAATAAGTACGAAAACCGAATTTCTAAGGGCAGGAAGCAGTTATAACAAATATAACACCATGAATCGACATACATTGAGCTGTCCTTATCAATGCAAATATATTATTAAAATGCTCTTGTTGCTGCTGTGCTCGTTGTATGAATTCCTTATCGCCCACAAAAGGTTTACCACTGAGGCGAGTCTACTGACCAGCAGATCTGAAGACTTGTGCCAACTTCCAGTTTCATCTATCCTACTTCTATTTTCTCTCGGAAGCTATCTTATTACCATTCTCCAATAAAAACCTAACCCATATAATACTTAACTTTAGAATATGGCCTTTAATGCAACATTACCGGCATTGTAAACTACATGGAAACCGGAAACTATTCCTTATTCTGATAATGAGTAATATACTGGCGAAGAGATGTAAGTTAGAAAATAAGTTGAGATGATGAGAGAGACGTAGGGAGCCGAAGGGGTTGGCAGATGACAGCCTATCAATACTGTCACACTCCAGTCGTCTATCAACAACTCCAGCAGCCACCATCTTCCTCTTCAATCACCTATCTTACTCAGACACCCCATCACCTGCCTCCCACAGTCACCAAATATCTCTTTCTAATAACCTTACATCCTAACAACATTTCCATTACAGCCGGAAAAATAAAGTCCTCTGACAGCGAAAAATCGTGATTTATTAATAGGAATAATGAATTAAAATTGTCATTATTTTGGATGAAGGTCGGCAGAACTATAGGATTTTTAAATTCTGTTACGTGGTCGTAAGGAAAACTCAGATCTGAACAAATCAATCATCATCCAATCACTTCCTGCGGAAGGATTTTAACAAGAAAAAAGAAAACAAAACTGCTGGAAGAGAGAAATTACGTTTGGTTGTTGGTATGAATGAGAATACAGAGGCAATTCTTTAGATCTGAACTAACAATTCGGTCCTTGAGGGGAATTTTACCCAGTCTTTCTGATGATTTAATTGTTGGATAATCTGATGAATAAGGCAAAGGAAATCGTGTTCCTTCTTGTATATTTCAGAGGAAATTAGGGCAATCACAATGTGTACAACTGAAAAATTATATAATAGCGGGGTTGTGATATTTATTCTAAACATAATAAGAGAATATGGCAGAAATTAGGTGGAATAGTTATGACAGGCAGACATACTGCTGAACACATATGGGGATGATCTGAGTTATGAGTTCATAGATATGGTAGTGACTTTTTTTTTTTTTGTGACAGCCTAAAATCTGTTGAATGTAATGCAGATGTCTCGTTCATCGCGTTATTTTATATTTAATGCAGGTAGGGGCATTTAACAGTTTCAGAAATCAGAACAAGAGCTCTCTTCTTATTATTTATTAGATATTTATAACAACTACTTTAATGAAAGTAAAACTATAGTCCAAGACTTTTTTAGAGAACATTAAATTCCTGTGAACTCTCCAGACCATTTAAGTACCTACCTATTAACCTATTTTATGATGTCCTGTTGGTATTTCTTGTAGATAACAAACGTAATCAGCTGTGCAGTTGGCTGTAAGAACTGGAACATTTATTCGCATTTAATCTAATGAATTTTTCATTAGGAGATAATATAAGATTTCATCTTAAAATAAAATAGAAAAAATAGTTTGAACGGATAGCTTATTTAAAGCTAGATAACCGATTAGGATCTATTAAGAAAGTGTAATTCATTCAATTGACATTAATTAAAACTGCAAACATTTGGCAATTCTGACTATTGCCTTTGCTAAATATCTGTACTTTAACAAATGATGATTAGGACAAGTTTAGTCCTTTCGCCCCGAGAAGCATAATTCATTTGCATTGTGCTGTTTATTAATCAAATGTCCTTAAATCTATAAGTTTCTTAAGTTAATAGAATAGCTAAATACCTATAAATCACACTGAACGATAAATTTTGACTCATTTATCTCCTGTCAAACTAGGAGACTCTACCTGGATGAAACACTGGGAAACGATATAGATAGTACATCATTTTATAGCACATGTGCTAGTGGGAAATGCACAAATTTAATTTAAAGCTAATGCGAGTTATTAAAATGTTATATCTTTTGTAAATAAAATTGACTTCTGTACCCAATTCATTAAGAATGCCTCCACATTATTATTGAAGATTGCTCGTGAAGTATTGTTGGTTGAATTGATAATTCGCTAGTTGTTTGAACAAAAGGCTTGACTGATCTGAGCAAACCTTAAGGAATAATCCACTTCGCGTTAAATAGAGCGTCATTGTGACACAAAAAGAATATGTACAGATTCACAAGAGACGATTCATGTTCCTTTTAGCGTATTGTTATAAAGGAAGTTAAGTTAAAAAAATTGAGGTCTCTGGAGCACAAAATGTTCATTGATGACATCTCATCGTAATTGAATACATGTTTCTAACACGCGAAACATCCGATGGAAAGAATACGTGTTATTCAAGCTTGGGATACGTCGTTACGTAATACTGGTATATTGGATTATTGTTAAAGTGAGATGGGAAGGAGTGATATATATATATACGTTCATTTAGTCTCATCTATGTAACGTCCAAGGTGGAATCGATGGACATTTCACGCAATGAGTAGAACCTGAACACCTCATTACCCTCAAAGGAAATCTGTTAAGAATAAAAATTCGTGGATAATGAATATTCTGTTAAGAAGAATGAGCACACACATGCAAACAAACTTATATGATACGAATTGTACTTTTGTCATCAATGAAATGAGAAGTTGGTCCCGGACCTACGCCTTACCAGCCGACCTACGGTAACTTTGGGAACTTCGCTAAAAAGAACCCAACAGGAATGAAGGGAATTGAATTTAGCAGACTATAAAATGAGAATCGTATACAAAAGCAGGTAGACATATAAGTTTGTGGCAACCGTTAGAGGGTAGGATAATAATAAAAAAGAGTGTCTGTGTATGAGAGAGAAAGATGAAAGTGAGACGAGATGTAGGTATATATAATGAGAAGAGTGGGGGGGTGTGAGTGGGGGCGGGCGGACAAATCGATGACGTGTGCCCAGAGGTAGGACCGCAATTATGCCTACTCGACACATACGACAGGTCCCTGCCCCGGCTAGACTCCTCTGCACCATCCACTCCTCTCTCAAACGGCCCTTTTACAGGCCACCATCTTTCCGCTCTAAATAAACCATGAAATGTTGCCCATTTTTTTACCACATATATTTTTACCGGTTAAGTTTTGAATGAAAGAAATTTTTTTAAAAAATCGATTCATTTACAAAAGCGGCTACTATAAAGCAAAGAGGTGTAAAATACAGGAATCAAATTAATTCGAGAAACCAATATGAAAACTAGTTTATTAAGAAAGATATTTTCTTACAAAAAGCAAATTTTCCGTGAACTGGCAGATATACGGAAGTAAATACGAAATAAAATACTATGAGTCCCGAAGCAAAGCCTGTCTACACACTGTTTATTCAGTTAAAAGATAAGAACGTTTTGTCAGAAAATATATTCGGGTTAACCTTGTGGAAATAGTTAACGTACTATTTATATGCAATTTATGTCCAAGTAACAAACACATTCAAACTCATTATTTGAGATGATTAACCTGAAGTTACCCTAGGCGAAACATTCTTAAGTTTTTAAAAAAATGGAGCTCACAGTAATTGTTCTGAATGTCATCCATCCTATTCTTCACTTGGTTTTTAACAACAAACATTTTGAGTATAAAATATTTCTTTCAATTATATCATCTAAGTAAAAATAGTGTAAATAACAACTTCAAGCAACAAACTCGTGTATAATGTATATATTATACATGGACTGCTGACCAAAACGTGTCCCGAGAGTAAAAATAAAAACAGAAGTATGCAATAATTATTAGTGTATGATCAAATCATTGGTTGGAAGCAGGTCAGGAAGGAATCTACTTCTTGGTACGAATTAAAGGATGAGAGTCCCAACTACTGACGTTAGGTTTGGTCTGGGAAACGGGGAGAGAAATAATTGTAACGATTTTTAATTAACGAACATTTACCGAAAAAGAAATTAAAGTTTCTTAGAGTAGTTATAATCCTTTATAGTTTTCGGTATAACTTAATTTCCTGTATGATAAAATCCGTTTTACTGGAAGGAATTAACTTTATAACAAGAGCATACGTATGGTGACAATTCATTTCCAGGGAATCATGTTAAAAGAAGAAAACAAAGGAAATTGGTTCGACAGAGAAAAGGTGAACCAGCAGAGGAAATTCTGTAAAAAAACTACAGGCGGTTCGTTAGCTTTAGCCTTTCACTTCCATTGTTCGTTTTTATCAATACCTTCTCTCCTTGTTTACAGTCACCCTCGTCTTTCATGAGCTAATACTATTGAAGTCAGTTCTATTAAGTACCAACTATATTTACAATGATCTCAAATCTCAGAATGCTCTTGAATAACATAAGAACTAAGAACATTAAAACATAATGCAATAAGAGAATTCAACATATATTGTAATAGTGGAACTTGGTGAGGTCTCAATCAAAAGGCGATATAAACTTACTGGATGGGAGAGGAATCAAAGGGACGGTCGTCAGTTGCCTCAATATCTCCGTAAATAATGCCTGAGTGCACATTTAACGGAATACTAAACATTAGACAGGATAACTAAAATATCAATACTGCAAAGCAGGGCGAGTTACCAACTATACAGATCAACTTGGTAAAACGAAGATTCTGTTGAAGGAATCAGTTTTAAAACCTGTATAATTAAAGTCGACAGTTTTAATAGGTCAATGAATATGAACACAGACAATGGAAACAACCTCAATGATCTTTGCTCTAACGTGCTCTTTCATAAAGTCAAAAAAGAAGGTAGGTTCGCTGGTTAGAAGTTAGAAAATAGTGAAGTTGATTGAAGTATAAAGAATTGTGATACCACGACCGACACATCAGTCCCTAGGCAACATTGTGCACACAAATCAAAACTCCATAACTGGAAGAGCAAATGTTTTATACATATTCAGCTATTACAAAAGCCTCGCTTTAGAAACTTTACAGCTGTGACTCCTATGGCAGATCACTACCCATAGAGTAAATGATTTGAAGGGGCTACACTAAGTCTCAAATGAATAAAAATATAAGTTTCTATTATCAAAATCACTATCTCCTGGGAAGGAATAATCGAGTTCGTTGAATTTAGTTTAGACTGGGGCCATTTCCAATTTTTTGTTATTTAATGCATCTTGATTAAAAGGGTGTGTTATCTTCGGCATGCACTCTGTTAATCTCGCTTCAGAATCCAAACGTCAAGAACACTAAGTCTTTGAAACGGGCGACGTACATTTATGTCGTGTTATAAGTGATCATTTCCCAAAGCGTGTTCGTTTCCCGCATCTGCAAAACAAATCCCACAGGAAGACAACTTTTGAAGGGAATTGGACATTTTTGGCCACTGCAACCATGACTGCACAAGATATTTTGAATACTTCAGTTGCCAGTCCTTAAAAAACACCAACATTCGAATTTTTAAATAATGGGATAGAGGAAATGGGCGAAGTGGGGATTCGTTTTTTATTTGATTACAAATTTTAGTTTTCTAAATATATAACTTTTATTTTACGCTGACGTACTAAGAGACAGATAAAAAAATAGTTTTTGTGACATATATTATATATTAAAAAAAATAATGGCTGTTTTGAAGCATTTTATGAAGTACATGTGTATGTTTATGTCCTATTTTAGTTAATTTGTGAAATCATATTCAATTTGATTAAGGGAAGCGGCTACGTCTAATTTTATATTGTCTTTTTCCTAATTTAGGGAGTCATGATTTCAAAACGTACAATAGGTTATGAGCACAACAGTCCCCAATCTCAAATGTATAAGCCCTGCATACACTCCGATTTTATTTTGTTTCATTTCACAATAAATGGTTAAGAAGTTATATATTCAGGTAATCAGGGCTATATTGATAATAAATCATTTGAGACTCAACTGTTTCAAAATAGCCGAATGGAAAAAAATATGTTCCTATATTTCAAATTTAATATCTGACCGTGAGGTAATATATATGCAAAGTAGAACATTACGACTAAAGGAATAAACAAAAATTTCCTGCGTATTGCAAATTCGAAGAAAGGAAATTCAGACATGAAAATTATTGCTGTAATTGAGTCGAAACGTTCTCTCAGTGAGAAAAGGTGTTCGTGGCAATTCTCCTTTAAGAACAAACCTAAACAACGCTTGTAAATTGGCCACTTTATCCTTCTCAATGAAGCAATTCAAAATTATGTTCAGAAGGAAGTATTGACAATTATGTTTAAAATGAATTTACAAAGAAGTCTTAATATTTTTAAAAAAGAGCACAAATAAACTACACTGTGAGTACCCTACTTTGTGGTGCAACATTTGAATAATTATGATGCAAAATGGAACGAGGAAACATTCCTAGGGGTGCTTTTCTACAGCAAGTTCGCCAGGGGTTACCTACCGGTACTTAACACCTGTAAAGAAATAATGTGTTGAAGCTGAGGAACCTCCCCTGGAGTATAGAAGGCAAATGCTGAGATTTAAATTTTTATCCCAGTCAAAGGCATTAGACAAACCATGTGTGAATACATTTTTAAATAACATGTTTTTAAATAAATATTCTCAAACCTGCCCCAAACATAAACCGCTTTTAATCCGCCTCCTTCAAAATAACAGCATTCATCAATTTTATCAAACACCAATGTACCATAACACTACTCTTACACTCCCCCCTTGGAGAGTAAAGAACTATCAGATTGATTTAAAACTAACACAATACCAAAAATCAAACCCTCTTTCTTCAAAATTCTATCAGACATCTTTCAAGGCTGTAACTTCACAAAACCCTAACACTCTATTCATTTTCACAGACGGATCTAAGACAGAACACGGGACGGGCTCAGCCGCCACTATCCAAAACAAAACTTACAAAGTTAAACTACACGACGAATCAAGTACTTATACTGCAGAACTACAGGCCATCATACTAGCACTTTCAAAATTAGAAAACAGATCACACCAAGTAATTTTATGCACAGACTCTTTAAGTTCTTTACTTTCCTTGGGAAACATCTACTCTAATCACCCACTAATTACAAAAATACTAGAACTATTACACGCACTAAACACTTGCAATTTTAAAATGTTGTGGTTACCTGGACACAAGGACATTAAACAAATGACTGATATCGACAATCATGCAAAACTAGCAACAAAAATGACTACTACTGACATAACTACACTAACACCAACAGACCTCAACAAGATTGTACAAACAAAAATACTCTAAGACTGGCAAAAACACTGGTTACGTACTGACAACTAACTATTGGAAATAAAACGCAATGTTACTGGATGGACAAAGAAACAGGACGTATATTCAAGAACGAGATTACGTATTGGACATACATACCTGACACATTGCTACATAATGAACAGAAAAGACAAACCTACTTGTACTCATTGCAACACTGGACTAACTATAAAACACCTACTAACAGAATGCAGATTACGAACTTACTTAAACATTCCACACGACTTGAAGGAGCTACTGACTGAGAGTAGCCCACATATTGCCACGATTCTGACATATTTAAAAACAATTGGGCAGTTTGAGAATATTTAATTCCATATTTTAAAATTGTTCAATGTGTGTGAGTGCATGTATGTGTGTGTGTGTGTGTGTGTGTGTGTGTGTGTGTGTGTGTGTGTGTGTGATAAGTTTAAATTTGTATTGAAATTTATTATTACTGTTTATGAATAATTTTGTTTCAAAGTCACCAAGTTTTCTTTTCACATATTTATTTAACACCTTTTTTTTAGTTCTATGTTGTGTTCGTGTTTCTTGTTCCTTTTGCGTTATTTTGTTTACATGTTTCTTGTTATTTTGTTGTGTTCGTGTTTCTTTTGCTTGTTTGATATTATTTCTTATTACTTTGTTTTGTTATTTTGTCTGCTTGTTTTTTGTTTTGTTTTCCCCCATGTTTAGGAAGAGCCAAGTCGCCACAGTTGCGGAGCTCTAAACAATAAATAATAAAAAAAATTGTTTTTAAACTTTAGTATGACAAAAATTCGGACTGTAACCCTTATCTTCCATAAGAGGAAAAGATTGACAAATAATGAAATAACTCGAAAAAATACTTTGTTAATATGAAATGTTTAAAATATGTTAATAAGAGCATATTTATTATTATTAGAATCGACTAATCTACACCTGCACCTGATAGGTGGCACTATATTTGAAATCATCACTATGCGTGAAACTTGCTTTTAATATGTGACAGCTGTTAGAGAACAGATCTATCTTAATATATTCTGATATGACCTATTTTAACTCTTTACATTTCTTGGCCTATCTTGTAGAGTAATAGCTTTCTTTATCTATATGCCGTTTTATTGCCACTGAAATGAATAGTAATTGACAGTAAATGAGAACGAATGATGTAATAGAGCTGTAGGGAGGAACTCGGTCTGCACCAGTATCAGAGGATATGCATCATTCAGACAACGGTGGTCACTGTCAGCTCGTCTAAATATACCAAATCTCATCGATTCAGCTCCAAGGTCATCGATTAAGCTCATCAGAGTTAGTTGCAATACCCCCCCCCCCCATAAGGAGCCCATAGAATAATTCCAGATGAACGGCTATAACATGAGGAAGGAGGCGTAATATCAATAAGAACGGGGCAGGAAACGATAGATAGTCAGCATAGTATTTCTGGTGAGTGCACCTTTGAAGTTAAAGTACGATCAGAAGCAAAGTAGAAATTATGTACTTGAAAGGCAAATCTAATATCAAGTGGAGTTAAAGCGCTGGTCTTAATGAACTAGGTGAGCTGAGTCGTTGGTTCGATTCTCACCTGGGCAACAGGAATTATCTTATTGATAAGCTAAATAAATATAATCCTTAGTCCTATCCTGGCTAGAAAAGGGTGGTATTCTGTAGATAGCCCTTGCAGATTTTCCGTAGTGCCATAAAATAAATAACATAATATCAATTGCTTTAGTCAGGCTGTAAAATATGCCAAAGTTTAAAAGGAATGCCCGCACCAGATGGCACAATAGAGGTCATAATCAGTTTGTAGGTGGTCGTCAGTGGGAGCCTAGTTAATAATGGCGACAAATGGTCTAAGGACATAGTGATAGCTCAGGTCTTACATGAAATGTAGCGCCAGTAAGCGAAGCGAAGATATGGAGGAGATAAGGGAATATCCTTTGGGATGAGGCAGGATGGCCAGTTAGCCAGCACCTCAGCCTGGACTAAATATACCACTAGACAGCACATTCCCTGAGCTCAGCCTCTGTCTCCCCTTGCACCTTCCTTGTCTCTTTTATGGCCCACACACAAATCTGGAATCGCATTCGGCATAGCCAAGCTAAATTTAAATCCTACCCTAACCGGCCGTCAAAGAAAAATTCCAAGATTATATTTATGCAGTAAGTTTCGCATGTATGGCGTCTCCCTTGTACATGAGTTTTTGAAGGGAATAATATAAAATATCAAAACGGAAAACAATATATATGAATGTGAAACATTTAACAATTTAAAAAATAAATAAAACTGTAATAAACCAAAAACAATAATAATAAGCAAACAAAAATAGTAAAGATAAAATAACAATAAATTCAGTTATTCATTAAATCATTATTGGTTTAAAAACAAATACCCCCAGATATAGATCCTAAAAATTAGAAAGCATTAATACCTTAAAACAAATAATAGATCATCGAAATACATTAAAACAAACAGAGAATCGAGATTAGTACAAGTACGAGTAGTTAAGACATTGCGCACGTCAAAATGAGACAAGAATAGTTTTCTGTTTATGCTATTATTGCATACATAATTATTGTGCAGTGCCAAATTCCTTTGGTTTTATTTATATCTCCCTATACCCTTAAAGTATCCATACCTAGTTTTTCTTTTTTCAATAAAATTATCTGATTTTTCATGAATTATTACTTGCAAAGTAATCGATTAATTTACAATGCATCCGAAAGAAATTCCATTGACTATAGCTAAAAGATGTCAAGATCGACATACGGTGCTAAACGATACTTTCGAGTATATCTTTCTCTTAAAAACAAGTGATTTTATGGGATTAAAAAGGCTCAAATGCAATACAATGGTGGGTTACAGTAACATTGACCCAATTTAACAATATTTTAAATGAAAAAACATAAATTAGTTCCCCTTAAAAAGAGTTTTAAAATCGGATTCCAAAAAAAAAAATATATTTGCATGCAAACGATTTATTTCTGTTGAGTAAAATAATATGAGTTAATTGTCAAGAATAACTGTTAGCAAGAATTTCCTTTAAAGTTTTGCTTCATGGAGTTTTGTCTGTCTTATGAGCCCTTAGTATGACGCATACACAAAATTAACTCTTTAATTAATAATATTGACTAAAAAATGAACTTAACAATTGAGATAAACATTTTTAGCAGTTGAGTTAGGGGACGATTGTAACGTAACTTGTATGAGCAGTTAATATTTGATATTAGTTGTGAAAACTTCGATTTATAGGTTTACACGGGAATAGGATTATCAGACAGAGCGTCCGATTCTTAGTAAAATTACTTGTTCCTATTAACAAATACTTTTTTCGTATTTATTAATATTGTTGAGACTAGACCACCCTCTAACGTTTAGATCTAATTCAATTATTCCGTTACAGTTTGAGGTTTATGGAACAGCTAGCTTACGGATGGTTTACGTTTTAAAGGATTAAGAGATTCATCACGAATTTCGAAGGCTCACTGTGGGGGGGGAGTATATCAGGAGTTATTAATTTGATTAATAAAGACAAACTAAAATTGATGTTCCTGAAAGTACGTCTTAGATCACATCTCGCGACTGTATCTATACAAACTAGAACATAAAAGGCTTAAAATGATTTCATGAAATTGCTTAAACTAAATTTGAATGATGTGAAGACATATGATGAAAAAAATTTTATGTTATAGAATATATACGGCAGTTGCCTATTTAGATGCAAAGTTAATCTCGAGGAATTAATAAAAAAATGAAGAACATTATATATATATATATATATATATATATATAATTCTTCTTTCTATCTAGCCCAACTTTAAATATACTAATTGCACTCAACTTAATAGACACGACCAGATTGCGTTTCATTTAGTGAAGTACCCATTGCCAGCAATATCCCTGAGTTAGAAAAGAAAACAGCTGACCGTCCACAGCTGTCCGATTAACTAGCACCCAAGATCTGGCTGGGATTCAAAGGTTTTAGGCTCCATTTCAAACCAGGGTTCCATATAACCCCGAGTCCTTCCGGTCTATGGGGAAACAAACTCATACTGAAAATAATATCAAATCTTACCAAAATACACTTCATTCAAAAGCAAACAGTAAGATCATATAGTGACCAAGAATAATTTCAGATATAAAAGTCACTGTCTACCCAGTTATGTTATGTTACGGAGTTCGAGAACAACAAGGGCCTTGCAAGTTTCCTTCCTCAACTAATACCTATCACATTGGCAGCAGATATTACTTACAACAGCTAGCCACTCCTTACGTGAAGGCCTCAAAACCCAATACGCAAGGGCCTCGCCTAAAGGCCTCAAAACACTAAGGGCCTCTCCTCGCATATAGGCTCATCGTAGCTAAGTCCTGTCCAACTGGCTCGAGCCGTAAGGACCTCATCTATAGGCCTCAAAATGCAATGGGCCAAACCTAAAGGCCTCAAAGCTCTTGCCAGGCCTATAGGCTCATAGCCGCAAAGGTCTCTCTCTCCTACTGGCTCGAGGCGTAAGGGCCTCATCTAAAAATGCTATAGGCCTAACCTAAAGGCCTCGTCTCGCCTATAGGCTCATTGCCGCAAAGGCCTCTCCATCTGGCTCGAGCCGTAAGGGCCTCGTCTATGGGCCTCAAAAGCCTAAGGGCCCCATATACAGGTGTAAGGGCTTCGCCTAAAGGCCTCAAAGTCGTAAGGGCCTCGCCTAGAGGCCTCAAAAGCCTAAGGGCCCCATATACAGGTGTAAGGGCTTAACCTATAGGCCCCAAAGTCGTAAAGGCCTCGCCTATAGGCCTCAAGTCAAATATTGCTATTGAAATAACTAATCATTATTGTTCTTATTGTATGATATAACAATCATGGTTTAATCTAACAAATCGCTTTTCTTTTGAAAGATAAATCATTCATATTCGTGCTCCCCGAACCATCTTTTTCTTTTTATTTCACACAAATTCAAACTGCCATGAAATATTGGTCTGGGAGGTGTTTTTTCAGTTGCTATAAACTAATGAGGAGTTAGGCTAAGGAGGGAATTATGGTTAAGTTATAGTATTCAGGGAAGGGATATGGGGTGGGTATTTGACAAATGCTTTTTTAGCACGTTAGCTGCTGGCTCCCCTTCAACCTCCCTTCTCCAACCCTAAAATATTTTCAGCTCTTCATATAACACACCATATAGTTTTATAATTCTGTTGTACATATTTTTGAAGCCTTGAAAATCACTTAATACGTCAACACTTTCAACACTTCAACTGTATATCAGATTGTAATTTAAATGTAAGAGATGTGTAACACTCTTAATTATGTGAGTTTAAATAGTCACTCACTCAAGGAGCAAAGTAAAATTCTTCTAGATTCAAGAAATAAATAAATATTCAACAAAGATGGCAGTTAAAGGTAATGGTAAAAAACCGTTATAAAAACTAAACTGGTGGACTCACATTAGAAAAAAAGGATTAACTAATAACTTAAAAAAATCATACATGAGCTGCGTGAAGCAAGAAGACTAACCAGATATTGAATAGATCCACTGAAGTAACTTAACTTTTTATTTAATTTCCTCCCTTTCGAAGAATAAAATGTAAACAAGACATGGACATTGAACTGAGCTGATGTTAATGATATAATGACTAAAAGTGTTTATACGAAAACGAGTGGGGGTTCACTGAAGGTTGAAAACACAAAAATGCCAATAACTCGGTTAATAATCGAGGTAAATTAAAATTTATAGAAAACGAATTGGAAAACATCTATGAAACAAAACTGGTTTACTAACATTTTTCGATTCGTTGATAACAAAAATATACTTGTGACATTTTAGTCATTCTCTAAACTTTAACATGCATGTAATTAGTTTAAACATGATCTTTAGTATTACAAGAAAGATTTTCTGATCAGATTTAGATACGAAATAGTAAAATTTGTGGCTATTGGAACGTTATGAAACAAATACGAGCATGTATGTACATGTGGATGATACGTGAGTTTGTGTTCACACATACGATCATTCAATTTTAAAAAGACAAATATTTGTAACCTACAAGGTTAAATCGATGCTAATTTAACAAAACATTTCAAAAAATCAAAATATGAGCACAACCTTAATCATGTGAAAGGAAATTTTCTAAAAATACCGCAATTTTCTCTATCATTCCTTTGCGGGACACACTCAGTCAGCTGAACACAATATATAAGAAATCAATGGACACTGGTTAGGATATATCATGAAGTAGGTCACAGGATAAAGAAATAAAATAGACTGGAAAATTTAAGAAATCCCTTCTTTGAATATTAAACAAGGCTGAAAAAAGGAATCGAAATATATTCCTGCTAGGTCTGCAGCTAAGTGATTGGAATCGTTTGCAGAATCAGATAGAGAGGGGAGAGAAAGAGCGAGAGAGAAGTGTGGAAATCGATGAAGAATGTACATCTGTTTGTTTACCAGGCTCTCTTTGGGAAGTGCCAACACCAGCTGGAGAATTAACAGCTGACTCTTAGCACAAATATACTCATTTATTGTTTTAAAACAAGCGTGTTACTAGAGATACCCCCAACTATTCAAATATATATATATATATATATATATATATATATATATATTTGAAACCTGAATTGAGTGGGCAATTCCTCCATTTAAAGAAATTTATTTACAACCAATTAAATATTCGACAGTACGATTCCAGGTATGTATCTAGTACATGACCTTTATGCAAACTATTTGCAAGAGTGACAGAGAGGTAGAAAGGATACGAGGAAGTAAATTTAATTTCGGTAGGGACTAAGAATGAAAGGGGATAGGGAAGGAAGGGAGGCTTGATTGAAGTAGGTAGGTAAGTGACAAGCTTACATCTACTCTGAAAACACCAACTTTAACCCCAGACCAGGATATGCCAAGAGCCAAACAGCTGGGCTCAATATAACTTTTTCCTTTCAAGTCAAATTCGTCAAAGAGTGATGCTTCATTTATAATTTACTAGCTGTGCTCTGCGCGCGTTGCTATGCCACCAACTAAAATACTAAATTATGATAAAAATGTATATAATAAAAGTTACTCTAAATATCAAATTAAACATCTATCATGAGCACGTTCGCCAAAAAAACAAACAAAAAAACAATAGGAAACAAAATATGACAATTTTTCATTTCATGCCTACCCTAAAAACCCCCACACCTGTTGGTTCCCAAAAATGTTATTATAACTTATAGTCAAAAATACGGAGTTTCGTTGATTTCGATTTAGTCTTTCTTGTCCTATAACATTGTTGACGACTTCTATAGTTTTTCGTGAATACCTCATTTATACTTCATTATACGGCATAATGCATATAATAAAAATTACTTTAAATAACAAAACAAATTTTGTTGTTCTATGCACGTTTGCCGACAAATGAATAGGTTACGAAATATCGGGATTTTATATTTCAGACCCCCATTATGACCCCACACCTGTTCATACCTCGAGATTTTAATATAGTTTATAATAAGGGAGGTGTTAATACCGTATCACTTACGGAGTTTCGTTAAGTTCGGTTGAGTCTTTTGTGCCATATAAAATTGTTGTCTCCTAGTATAGTTTTTAGGGTATAATTCATTTATACTTCGGTATACAGCCAAAGTGTTTATAACAAAAGTTACTTTAAATAACAAAATAAACAAATTTTGTTAAGTGCAAATTTGCCGAAAACCCAATGGGAAACGAGATATCGCCATTTTTAATTTCAGGCCTCCCATATAACCCCCATTCTTGTTCGTCTCAGAGAATATTAATATAGCCTAAAACCTAAAATGGATTAGTAGTAATATACATATCAAGTTTCTTAAAATTCGACTCAGCCGTTTACGATTCTATAAAGGACATACAGACAAACATTCATTTTAGCAGATTTCCCTTAAGGGAAATCAACTATTGAGGTTGTACTCATGACGGAATTTTCGAAATTTTTCTTCAATTGTCCATCGATCCTACCTAGTAGATGACGAAAATGAAGTCCGTTCAAAACTGTATATATATATATAATATATTTGTCTTTTACCGCTCTAGCGGTCGCAATTTTTGTATTTTTGTTTGATCGGTACTAAACTCGATATTTAGTCGTTTTATGTAAAAAGAAAGATCAAGTTCGTTAACGGCTGAAATCGGACCAGTGGGAAGGGGGGGGGGGTTTAGAGGGGAGGATTTTTGAAAATTCGAAATATCTCCGTTACTATACGTCGGATCGAAAAATTGTACAGAATCAGTCTTATTGCAAATTAAATTTACTATAAATATTGTTATATACATTTATTCTCTATCTTGAATATTAACCGAGATATTTGCATTTTTATTAAATCTGGGCCGTTTCCTTAACTGCTCGACTCTCGTGTAATTTCTCTATTGTAAAACTTCACGTGGGAAATCTGCTTAGTTTACGCAACCCCTGCGTGAAGGACCTTTTTATATACATACGTAGAAGAAGACTAAAAAGAATAAACGTTGAGTATAGAATATACAGCTTTCAGACTTCTGTAAACCACCACACCTACTAAAACGATTTTCATTTAGAGCACTCGAGCAACTATACATCTCATGACCACCTTTAAATTGAACTCCTCTTTTTATGTACACTTATTACAGACAAAATTGATAATAGCTGGTGTCAGGTAAGCGGCATACCCAACATGTGAGAAATCATACGGAGCTCCTATATGACGAACTTTTCAAATTCTAAATGAGGAAGTGCTTTATTAAGCTCAAGAAATAAGATAATATGGTTACTAAAAACAAGTAAGAGGGGAAGGTCAGATCAATGTAAAAAGATTTAATGCCAAATAAACATGTTTCAGTCGACTTGACCTGTCAGAAAATTACCAACATGAATGACTGTCTATATTTAAATAACGTTCCTAGAAAATTACTAGGAATTAAGCCCAAGTTTCAACACCCTTAATCACTTGGGAATTATGAAGTAGTTCATAGTTATTTCGGATTTTCAAAATTTATATTACTTTTGACGACTCTGTGTGTTTGGCAGCAAAACATATGGTCCTAATAAATAGAATTTCTTAATCAGCGCGTTACATTCATCGATTAATGAAGCCCGCTTATATTTTCCATAAAACAATAGAATGGCTATCAGTATAGACCTTGTAAAATAAAGGTAGGAATTTTCGCAAATTTTCCGTAATTTAGAAGTGAATTTTTGGCCGCGTTCCCAAAAAGGTGTAACATAAAGCAGCCCCAAAAATTTAGATACTATGTGAAAACATTTAATAATAACATAATCGGCTGTATAAATAAAAAGTCCGTCACGCAGGGGCTGCGTAAACTAAGCAGATTTCCCACGTGAAGTTTTACAATAGAGAAATCTGACTAATAACAACTGTAGTAGTAAGAAACCTCTAAACCTAAAACATTATTTAGGGCGTAATAACCTAGTAGTTTCTAGCCCCAAAAAACAGTTAACCTAACCTCTAAACCTATTCACGAGGGACGAATAGTTATGGAAACGGCCGCCAGAGCTCTCGGCGGAAAGTCCAAACATAGCCTACTGATGACCACACGCAATACAAATGCAAATATCTCGGTTAGTATTCAAGATACAGAATAAATGTATAGAACAATATTTATAGTAAATTTAATTTGCATTAAGATTTATTCTATACAATTTTTCGATCCGACGCATAATAAAGGAGATATTTTGAATTTTCAAAAATCCCCCCTCTAAACCCCCCTCCCACTGGTCCGATTTCAGCCATTAACGAACTTGATCTTCCTTTTTACATAAAACGATTAAATTCCGAGTTTGGTAACGATCAAACAAAAATTGCGACCGCTAGAGCGTTAACAGACAAATATATATAATTTTGAACGGACCTCATTTTCGTCATCTCCTGGGTAGGATCGATGGACATTTGAAGAAATTTTTCGAAACTCGCATCATGAGTACGACCTTAATAGCTGATTTCCCTTAAGGTAAATCTGCTAAAATGGTGGAAGCTGTAGACTTCCTTAACGTCCAAGTTCTGTAACAAAGACGGCACATCGAATATACTCTTATTATCTAAGAAAAGGGAAATCTGCTAAAACGAAAGAGAAAGTTTCAGACTGAGGAACAGAGCACTTTGGCGGAGGACATGCGATCACAAAATGGTCTCTAGCGTGTTTATGTCATTAGAGACTAAAGTTCGCGACTTCTCCATTCAAGAAGCTGCTTAATGGCTTCACGATAATGAGTAGACGTCATGAGAACCTGGCAAAAGAAAGCATACAGAGCTGTAAATAATGCAAATATCACAGCGGTATTAAAAACAATACAAATCGCATTAATATGATAAAACTAATACAAATAATGCAAATAGTGCAAATACCATAGCGGTAATAACTATAATGTAACTAGAGAAAATATATTAGCCCTAAGAAGCACAATGTATATAGTACCATATTTATAGCAGGATGGAAAAAATTGAATAACATGAATAAAAAACTAACAATGCTAATAACATATCGGTAATATTACCAACGTAAGTATCCACAGTAAAAGTAATAGAAAAAATTCTAATGATAAATATAAATAGAAAATAAAAAAATGTATTCATATAAAGTGTACCTATTTTTCTATGTAGGTCTATAACCGATCCTTAAAAAATAGTGAAAATATAATAGTAGAAAAAAAGCTTTTAAAAATGTAGTGTACTTATTATGTGAAAGTATGGAAAAACATTCGATAAAACGACTATAGAAGGATTAATGATAAAATAATAAAAATGTTACAATGTTGATCTAGATAAAAAGTTAATATCCTTCAGTGCTAACTGTTCATAAGAGGAAGAACTAGGAGAAGCATAAAAATGAGAAGCATATGGCTCAGGACTATTCTGTGGTTCATATGGTTCAGCAACCAAATAGGAAGGGCCGTCAAGGAAATAGCGCCCAAATCAATAATTATTTTTAAATGATCAAAATATTTTTCAGAGTTTTTCTGTAACGAGTTTATTACAGATAATATAATATAATATAAACATTAATAAATATATAAGAAACTTATAAGACCTACGGGGAGTACATAGGGAAACATTCTTGAATAACTGTTTAACATGAAATAAACCTTAACCATACTTCTCCAAAATATCAATATTGTATGTGATCAATTTCATTACTGCTCATGTGATTTACCCTAATCTATATGTTCTATCACGTAAAACTAGTTTAATATAACTGTGGTTTCCTTAAACCAATTTTCAGAATGGAATGCTATATAAGAGCATTAACAATAGAACACAATAGGCCAGATTATTCAACTTATTATTATGAAATGAAAATATTTACCCACTATTGGCCATTCATTCACTTAAAAGCAAACATTACATAACAGCATATTATTCAAGCCCCCTAGAAAGGAGGAATAGATTCCACTTTGCATTTTCACCAATATATTAATGTTATCGTACTTTACATATTATATTTATGTGTGTGTTTATATATATATATATATATATATATATATATATATATATACCATATACTTGGGAGGGGGATAACAGATCAGTGATAGTCACGGACTTTAGATCTCCTTTAGCCATACAATATTCCATACAACCAGTGCGCGCTTGGGCCACGACAGTAGTAGAATGGCGGAAGTCTAGTGAGTAAATCACCCCTTTATTCTTCATCCTCATGTTTGGAAACTCCCACTTCCGGCATCCATGTGTGTGTGTTTATTTTTTTTTTTGGTTGGTGGTTGGTATATTCTTAGATATTTCTATTGGTTTATCATACGGTCGATTTTCGCATTCCGTGTTAAGGTTTAATCTACAAATAAGATTTCAGTTTGTAGACGAATAGATTTAAGGAAAAAGTGGAAGTGGCAGACTGGAAAAAACACATGTGGAAGTATATATATATATATATATATATATATATATATATATATGTGTGTATATATATATATCACATACATAAAAGTTGGATTGGTGGATATTTCAAAATTTCAGGACCCGAATAGTTAATTTAAACTAAGACCTCCGGTCCACCACCAACGATATATTGAACATTAAAATTACTTATGCAATTGAGTGTTCAGAAATAACGTGACAGAGGAAGTAAACGACATCATGAATCCTACCCGTCAAGGGATTTGAAATGCCAAATGTAATAATAGTAGAAAAATGAGATCACGTGCGGACACCAGACCAGGATTAGTAACAGCATCTTATACAATAGGTCACAGATTGTGGAAATATAACGTGATCCCCAAGAAAGAAGTGTAAAAATAGACCAGAGGATCAGACAATAGAAGTGTTTCCAGAAAAACACATAATCAAAAAAGTCAGAACAAGATAAAGCTTAAAATATTTTCGTATCCAAACTAAGACTAAAAGACATTCTAAAGAAACATTTTCAAATGCAAATCTGATTTAATTCAAATTCATCACTTAATATTCCAGTCCATCAAAACCAAACATTTTGCGTGTAAATCCCATTAATAGTAAAGGGGACAACTGGGGACTGCATAATTTACCAATTTATAGGATAAACAATTTTCAATCAAGGAGGCAGCTTATTGCGCAAATTAAAAATTCATTGTTGTTTACATTTAATTACGTATACTTTACAATGGCTAATCGGGGCTGACTATAAAGGCCAACAATAAAAAAGAAATGTCAAAATATTTGTTTACTTTACTATCTGATCTTTATAAAAAAAATTTTATGTTGAATACGAATCTGGCTTTTCTTTTGTATCACCTACTGTTTTCAAACAATCTGCTATTTATTATATAGATTAAAACCTCTATGCACTATATGGGAAAATTAATGAAACTCTAGTTTACATCATA
Organism: Riptortus pedestris; assembly: GCA_019009955.1. Taxonomy (NCBI): domain Eukaryota; kingdom Metazoa; phylum Arthropoda; class Insecta; order Hemiptera; family Alydidae; genus Riptortus; species Riptortus pedestris. The sequence continues at coordinate 124,859,034 of CM032229.1, read as the reverse complement.
AGCACGGCTTGTATTTCGAGTAGCCTACTTACAACAATGATATAATGTGCTAATACAGGTTCCACTTTTCAGCTGGAATTGGCTAATACTTTCTTTCTCATTTTTCGTTGAAGCTTCTTGCGTAGCTCTTTCTGCAATGAGTCGCTTGCTGAACTGCTTGGTGAAGTGACCAGCAGTAGTCCTCATTATGTTCGTGTTCCAGCAGCCCTGGTAGCTTTTTCCCATTACTTTAATGTCACGGTGTAACCGATCACCCTTGCCATTCATTAACATCTCCCAAACACTCCGGGGAATTGAAGTGACTGTTTAAAAAATGAACATATTAGGAACATTAGAAACACATTCTGGGTGTTTTTCCTTTATTGGTCCTTTCCCAAGAACTCTTTGAACGACTTTGCTCGAATGATATCCATTCAATCCACGAAATGCCTCCTTGGTATTTAAGGTCATTGTGGGTTCAAAGTAAACGTCAAACATCAATTTTCTAATGTGAGGTCCAACAACGAGGCCTTCTTTCAGTTTAGCTTCTGAAGGGTGAGGAAACTGTGTGCAGAGATACTTGAAACATCTTTAGGCAAGGTCACTACAACAAACTGTTTTATTAGGCCTATCTTTAAATATAGAGGAAGTAGGAGCACATTTTTTGGATCTAAAATTTTTTTTGCTCGGAATGTTCTTCTTCTCAGCAGGTTTTAAAGACTCTCTCAAAGGCCAATTCAGCCAATTAGAATCAGCAGTGGTACCAACGTTTTGTACATCCATTATACCTAATTTTTCAATGTATTTAAATTATATAAAAGTTGTTAATTTCTGTAAAAATCGGTTAATTTAATAAATAAATTTATGAAATCTGGAAAAATGGTCGGTAATGCAGCCTTTAAGTATCATACTAGGATTCAGCACCCTAAAAAGTTAAAAATTGAAGTCAGTGAAAACGTTTTTTTCAGTGTTGGCTTGTGCTATCTACAGGTTACTATAGAAATTCCACCCTTTTCTAACAGAGTGGGACCAAGGATTTTATTTAATGAGCTCATCATTAAATAACGTTCTCTTGGCAGGTGGGAATCGAATCCACGACAGCCTTCATTAAATATTCATTGTAACATTAATATATTATCTGTCTTCATAAATGTTCATATTAATAATTAATATTACTACTTGAAGCTGTGAATGAGAAAAGGTGCTATTGGGGCTTTATACTTCGTTATTATGATAAGCTCCTAATATACTGTATTACTTCTGAGGCACATCCGACTATCGTCTCACAGCGAAGTGCACCGGAGGTCATTAACAATGGATCTCTCACGAATAAGAATCATTAATTTATTCTGTAGTAAATCAACATATTTATGGAATTCCAAGGACCTGGTGCTTACAAATGTTATTGTCTGATGAGACTGGATAATGAGTCATTACCAGGTCTCAAATAAATAGGAGCTGAGTCACACCATCCCGTATATCCGCATATTTAAGCAGCTGTTACAATGTGCTACAGAAACATGACAAGCGGATTGCTTTCTAAACATAGTGATTCACTGATTAAATATTTCGATTAATTATTATTCATTCCTTTGGATGCTACAATTTCAGACGAATTGCAAATAATATTTCTTCGTGATGGTTAGTCGGTATTTTCGTATCTATAGAAATGAAACTCTAAATTTTGTCAGGAACTAAAATTAAATTATGTAACGATAAAATTCTTCGTTACTATTAGAATAAATAAATGAATTTGTCAAGAATATAATTCTTGGTTCTTTATAATATGGATTTTTAAGATTGACTATATTTGAATATCTGAATGCAATTCGTTAATATCCCTGTTATTAACGGTTTTAACAAATTAATGATAAAACTAAAGTCCATTTAGAATATATTCCTCTGTAATATAACTATAGACTGCCTAAAGAGGGGTTCCTCGGAAGTCAAAATAGTTCGTCCCCATCCAATTGGATATCCAGCGTTATCGTGACCACTGCCAGACCTACTGGGGTTTTCGTCTGTGCGAATTATGTAGTCCAGGAAATGAGTTTACATAAGGCGAGCAACGCACTGGAATAAGTGCCTCCCGGAAACGCCAGAAGACTCCCATGAGAGTTAAGTGTTACAGGTTTCATAGTTCAATGATTTTCTAAGGCTTCTATCATCGTTGAAACTATATAATTTCTCAGCCCATCATTATTTATGCAGGCCCACATGCCAGAACCTCTCTCGAGTCCTTTATTCTTCCAGGTGCAGCTGGGAGAGTCTATATTGCCAAATTTCTTGAAAGGTCCTAGGCTTTCTATAAGATAGGGCAAAGAGTCAAACAAGGGGAGTCAAAGCCTCCATGTGTAATACATGCTGTAAGGAAGTAATTCCAAGCATAATTGATGAACAAGTACATACGTCTTTCAGAGTAATAAACATCCAGATATTTGTAAAAAAAAAAAAAAAGTGTAAATAACTTTTTGGACTTTTATTTGACTCATTTTCCCCACCAAATAATTCGAATTCCGGGTCGGTAATCACCTGGAGATCACGCGCATCTCCATCCGGAACAAATGATAAACAACCCTTCACGCAGGGGCTGCGGAAACTAATCAGATTCCAACGTGCTGGTATGACACACTGACAATCTCATCTCACCGCTTACGCTCGATTTCTAAATAAAAGTTCAATAAATATAAGTGGGACTGAAAACAAGAAAGTAGGAATAACTCGCTTGATATATGAGTGACAGTTACAATTGTCAAGCATAAGTATTTTAACAAGATTGGTTCTTGTTGCTTACAAATAACTTATTTTTATTAGGTTAGACACTATCTAATTTTAACCACAAACGTTTTATTAACCTCACTTTTTCTATACATCTAAACCTCGCAATTGCATATGATCTACAAAACATATGGCCTACAACACCTCTCCCCATAGATGATCGATCCCCTTCTTACACGAGCACCGTCCTTCTCCTCAGATGATCCGCGTGTTTCTTCTTGAGCCTTTCTTCTTAAGTCTTACCTCGACCTTTCTTCGGCATGAGTTCAATTACCTCGCCGCCTCTGGTATATTTGCAAATGTCTTGCATCAATTACATTACACACTCTCTACTTGTAACCACGAACCTTTTGTTAATCTCACTTTTTCAATACTCCTTAATATCACAATCACTTATGATCTATAACAGTTCTAGAAAATCTTTCTATCCGAGTCATAATAAAGGAGATATTTTGAAATTCCAAGCATCCTCCCCCTATTCCTGGTCCGAATTCAGCCATTAACGAATATGAACATCAGAGTTGAATTAAACGTTTAAATATTGAGTATGATATAAAACAAAATAAATCAAGTGAATCGTAATTGATGACAGCATTACACTACGAATCTGCTTGTATCTCACATTATAAATGTCCATTGAAATTAATATTTGGTATTTAAGCTTGAAATAACACGTTTCATGATATATATGCTTATTAACATGAGGTGATTAAAAGTGGGAATTTACTGAAGGCTGGAAATTACAAAATGCAAATAACTTTGTGAATATTCGCTACAGAGAAAACATTTATACGAAATTATATTTGCACCAAGATTGGTTAAATACTTTTTTTTCGATCCACCACATAATAAAGAATATTAGAAAGCGATTGATAAGCAATAACAGACAAATATCTATCTATCTATATATATTTAAACGACTTCATTTGAGACATCTGGTAGGTAGGATCGATGGACGTTTGAAGCCATTTTCGCGTTTTGAATTCAACCGCATTAGCTGTTTCCCTTTAGGGAAATCTGTCAATAACGAAGTCACAAAAACGTCTTGAGAAGAAGTCCAGAGGCATTCCCCTCTGTTATCTGCTTTCACAGGATGAGGTAGATTAAGATAAAGAACACAAGTTAATAACCCGCTTATCAGTGAGAACCGTCAACCCTCTTGTCTTGAGTATCGATGGACATAATTCATTCACAAGGACTTCTGGCAGTTTTTCTGAAGAACGGGAACTTACACTCGACTCCCGATACAAAAGAACACATTTGTTATTTACAAATGCCATATAAAAAGTGGTTATTCTATAAATTTGTAAAAACACATTACATGAGCAAAGTAACATAGTTACATACTTTTACTATTAGTACATTTATTTATTACTGCCGGCAATCTGCTTCAGCGGTCGCGTCTTTTTTCTGGACGCCTTTCGGTATCTACCAAATGTTACGAAACATTTCGTTCTGCTACTCAAATATTTCGGAAGTGAAAAACTCCAGATGTAAGTCGGACAGAGTAAAAGGCCTTTCACCGAAGGAGAACAATTGGATGTGGGCACCATATAACTTCCTTGTATCTTATTGGATTAAATAACAAGAAAATGTTTAGGTGCACTTCATTTATTTTATTATTTATTTATATTACTTCATTTGTATGTCGTATACGATATCTCCATTCCAATGTATATGATCGAAAAATAAAATGTTTCTGCTAGAGTTAAATGGAGAAATTAACAATGCTTTATTTTCGGCTTCTTCTAAACCTTAGCCTTCTCCCATTAATTCAGTTTTAATCGAAAAAGACGGTCATTAACTAAACGTTACAACAATCCAAAATACGAAATTCCAACATTCTAAAGCTGCCCGTTTTCGAGTTATACGAGAGACGAACAGACATAACGCCGAAACTAGTCAACATAAGTTTAGGGATGGTTGAAATGGACAGTTCAGTCAGAAACTGAAAGGCGAATTTTTTTTCAGATTACAATAAAAATTGCGAATAGGCAGTGATCAGAAAGCAGTTTATAATATTAAAAAAACAACTCTTAAGTCTATTGAGGCTTTCTTACGTAATGCTAATAAATTCTATTCTGAGAATGGAAATCAAAATTTTGAAATTTGATATTATGTTTTAAGACTGAAATATGAATTCAACACACTTTTAATTATATATATATATTTTTTTCCCAAGAAAACCAATACTAATGACGAATATATTTTTAGACTTCGATGTGAACACCAACTCCTGTAAGTGATAGGAAAGAATAAAATATACAATATATGCATGCCTGCATATATATATATATATATATATATATATATATATATATATCTATATATATATATATATGTTTATTACAGGTGTGACCGTATATTTGACGTGAATAGATCCAACGGGTTAAAATCTGAAATGAAATGGTCAATTAACAAAAATCGAAATTTCTGGAATGGAAATGTTATATAGCCAATCTGCTTATAAATCTAATATTCTATAATGGTCGTTCTATATATTTTTTCTCTAACGCGAACAACAAAGATCTATTCACATATATATATATATATATATATATATATATATATATATATGCAGACGCACTTCTGTTTATATAATAATTTATAAGCACCATTTCCATTCTTTAAGGAAGGATTGATGGACATTTTTTGAAACCCGCGTCATATTTCTCTACAGGGAGTTTAAATAAGAAATAATAATAGGCGTCATCAACTTAATTAAGGGTTCACATTTAAGAAACCTTGAAAGGAAAATGTGTCATTGATATATAAGCTCTTAATCATATGTATTTTCCTAAATGGCAGCCAAACTATGAAGAATGCCTGATAATGGTCGAAGAGGTATGGCTAGACGCGGAATGATTTTAGTTATTAACGTATACTAAAGACGAGTAATTGTGTTCCGTGTCCAACTCCATATAAAAGAACTTGGTGTAACGCCAGCCTTTTGTTCAGGGATTTCCAAAAACGTAGTAATGACCTTACAGATACTCAAAAATAGGAATGGAAACTCCCAGACAAGCATGAGAAACAAGGAAAAGGGACTGCCTGAAAGGGCACTCTGGGAGACGAAAGATTTTGGTGAAAATTAAATGCTTATTATCTTATTGTTATTTATAATTAATTATTATAATTATGTATTTGGTTTCTTTGAGTAGCAGAAATATTTGAAAGAAATTAGCTAAATTCGAATTTTAAGGACTGAAATTGAAGCCCTTACTTGTTATTAGAAATAAGTTTTAGGGAAGCAAGAAGATATTTTATTATCCTAATCCTAATTATTTTTTATTTTAATGGGAATCCCAAAAAATGTTTGGTTATTCTGCTGATGCCTGTATAAGAGGAATGGTTGATTTTCTTAGCATTACCTCAAGCAAACGGTGTCGGTCTGAACAACATTAAAATTAAAGAACTTCCACATTAACAGGTAAATTTGAATGAATAAAGACTAATTAGTTACTTTATTATATATATATATATATATATATATATATATATATATATATATAATACTAGCATATCCGGCAGACGTTGTCCTCCATGATATATCAAGCGATTAGAATATTAAATTTAATAATATTATGTTTAAAACAAAAGCTACTTTACAATATCTCATTTATACTTTGTTATACGACAAAAGTTACTCGAAATAACAAAATAACAACTTTTATCCTGTGCATATATGCCGAAAAACCAATAGGAAACGAAGAATCCCTATTTTTAATTTTAGGCCTCCCTTACAACCCCCACTCCTGCTCCATCTGCCGGGCTGATTTGTGAATCTAAACCATCCAGGGCGTCACGCAAACGCATACAAAAAAAAATCATTCAAATCGGTCCAGCCGTTTAGTTCAGTGACATACACACGTACAGTAGAATTATATACAATTATATGTTAATTGTGTGTTTGTGTGCTCGACCGTTTATGTGTGTATATATAAATTGCCTGCATACATTACGTGCAATCAAAAATTGGATATCGATGATAAAAAATAGAATAAGGACAACATGACTTCCTTTTACTCCTATTAAATCAAAATAATTGTTTTGCTGCATTTCATTTAAAATTATTTCTCTTGAACTTCATTTACGATAACTCCGTTTTAATGAATCAAAATGGATCAAAAATGTCATAAACCATAATTCATAGATCAGATAAATAAAGAAACATGAAATTTGAGTTATGCGAGATTCGTATGCAATTACATAGGACACGTTGTAACTTGTCAAAATGGATTCAGGGAGGATTACAAAGGATAATTCTGTTGGAATCGGAAGCCCAAAGTCTTTCATCAAATTTCAAGACATCCTTTAATTCATGCAAAGAAATAAAAACAAATTAAAACTGTAACACAAACCAATAAAAATACGATTATTTCTGTTCTTCAAACGTTTCCTATTTTCATATACCTTATTAGAAAGAGCAGCAATATTTTATCAGTAACATCTATTTTCATTATCTTTCTAAATGCAATTTGGGGAGAAAAAGTAGAAACACTTAAAATATTTCTTGCCGTATTCCTTTTAGAACTTGAGCGACTAGTACTTAACCCACAGGGTTTATTGCAGGAAAAACAAAATCATCCTTTCTATCGAAAAAGAAAAATAACTTTTATAAACTTCGATATCGACAAAATATTAAAAAATCTTTTATGTAACATTGAAAATTAAATGAATAAGTAAAGAGCATATGAAAACTGACCACAAAACTATAGGAACTAAAAGTTTGGAGGAAAGGGGGCCTAACTAGACACTAGGCTAGTCTGACCTGGAAATATATCGAACACGGCCTACAACTTGCCTACAGCAACCTCTCTGCCATCTAGCGGACACTCAATGAACTAACATAACATAATTGTACATATACTCAAAACCACTTTGCTACGGATTTGAAAAATTAGAATTTTACGAACGCTTTAAATTAATAAACGTAAATGAAAAAAAAAAAAATATTAAAACTGGAAATTAAGAAAAAAGTAAATACCTTTTTTTACCCAAATAAAAATGAAGTTAAAAGATATCTGCTGGGTAACCATTCATTTTGTCTGAGGAAACAGTACATATATGAAAACATAAAATAGTCAAAACAAAAAAATATTAAAATTATATAATAAATATAATATGTAAATTATATTTGCATTGTACAAATATATTAATTGAACACATCTTTACAAGTTCCAGCTAATACTGACAAAGAGTTAATTTAGGTAAAACAAGTATTCTAATTTGATTTTAAATAAAATTATGAAAAGCATTGAATTAATGATTGTATGGCAAACCTGACATATATGCTAAAAGAAATAGACCGAAAAAATAGAACCAGCCATACATCCCAAGACGATGGAAAGAGCAAGAGGAAGTAAGAAAAGTTCTTCATGGAGAGGCTTATGTTTATATAACATAACATTTGCAATACGATTGGTTCTATTTGCATTATTATATATTAAATATTATAAAAATTTTCGAACCAACTCATAATAATGGAGATATTTCGAATTTTCAAAATTATCCCCCTCTAAACCTCCCTCCCCCCGGACCGATTTCAGGCATTAACGAATTTGATCTAGATGCTAGAGTGGTAACAGAGAAATATATATTTATATATAATTTTGAACAGACCTCATTTTCATCATCTATGAGGTAGAATCGATGGACATTTGAGGAAATTTTTCAAAAATCGTGTGGTGAGTACAACCTCAAGCTGATTTCCCTTAAGGAATGGGCACTGTAATTAAAGAAGTCTGTCTGGAAAAAATGAGGAAGGTGTCCAGGTCCTTCAAAGACTTTAGTGTTGGGTATCTATTTATTTAGTGAAGAATTACTTCAAACATTTCTATTTTGGAATTTCATTAATGCGTCATGTTGCATATTTAATATCAAAAATATTATTCCTGGTATTACTCGAAGAATAATATAAATTAAAACAAGTGAAAAAAAAGACTATGTAAATCTAATTATATTTAACATTATCTAAGAAATCAGAATTCAGTAAGATATAGAAAGTTAATATTCATGCGTTATTTGTCAGTCTAAAAAAATAATATATGAACTTAGAGCATCACTAAAGGGAATTGTAGACAATATTGAAGTTAATCTGAGAAGATTATTTAATTTTCCTGACAACTCAGGAATGAACGCTAATTTATAAAAATGAAACAAATATGAAAATGAAATCTATAAAAATAAGACATAATAATAGACAAAAACCTGTAAATATACAGCTGTTTTGAAGCAGATAAATCAATTTTATTTTTTTCTTTATAAAAGAATAGTTTTGTATTTCAGGTATGCAGCAAACAATATATGTACTTCTGAATACATGTAGATTTACATTTGTATATATATATATATAACAACCTTAAACAACTTGAAATAATTACAAGTAGAAGTGTCAATACTCTTTTATTTCAGAAATTCATATCGATAATATGAAGGCATTCAGACTGACGACTTTATTCAAAGAATATAGTGTTTTTAAAACAGCATTCCCCCCCCCATGGTTTGATCATCACAATACTAATAATGATGTCACACATCAAATTCACAGTGTAACATTGTACCAGTTAAGTGGTTTAGTCTGGATTGATTACAATTTTTAAATATATTACTACATTTGAAATCACTTACTTTTCCCCGCCGGAAACAACCATGCCCATTTTAGTAGTTTATTTTCATAAAATAATTATTTTTACTTGGGTGTGATCATTCAATTTTAATGATCCTTTAGCTTCTTTATTACATTCTGAATGCTAGGGGTAGTATGGACTGGCAATTAATTTAAGGTATTTGAAATTATGGATAACATTAAAAAAAATGAATACCAATGGTTCTTGATGTTATTATGGGTTTCATTTAAAATGTCTCAAATTGACATTCAATTGAAAAAAATAATAACAATAGGATTCTTGAAATTTAATGTAGCTCAAACTTAATGTAAAGACACGAGGAAATCTTGATACTAAGTGTTTAAATAGAATTATGTGAAATAAAAGCGAGGCATCATTAATTAAACTTGCAATAAACAAGTGCATTACCAAAAAAATGACAGACGTGAAAATGTTAAAGAAAGAATTATTTAAAGAAGAAAAAGAGAACACCATTTATGTATAAAATTAATTTTAATAAATAAGGAAAACACTGAGTAAAACATATATATATATATATATATATATATATATATATATATAATATAAAACAATGATAACAAGGAATAGAATAGGAATAGAGCTAATGTGAAGGAGTAATTCAGAAGCTGTAGTTCCCTAAAGCGCCAAGAGATGGCATCAGTCGAGCCTCCAATGCACATATCATGTAATTGAGTTTGTCGCATAAGTAGACTAGTGTAGAGAGAGATAAGAGAAACATGAATTGTTAATTTGTAATTGTTGCCATTTAATTTCCATTTTTATTCCCTGTAAAAAATCACAAGTATTATTTTTCCCTTTGGAAGAATAATAAGCCATTTTTGCTTTCAGTAATATAGAAATGATATTTACTACAATAATATCCTGTATCTATACACACCACCCCCACCACTAACCACCCCCACGTATAAGTAAATTTCATGTTATATACCTATAATGAAAACTTTTAAAAAGTCAGCCATGTACGAGCTGCGTTATTACCGCTTTTTCGAAACCACCGAGTTATTTATGGATAAATTTCAGTTTTAAATCATAGACCTTTGTTGCCTGGCTTAGTCAATTTGCTGAAAGTTAAAGAAACGCATTAATACAAATAAGAATCAACGAAAAATACCCTCGTTCCTTCACAGATGTTTATTATATGCTCTCACTCCATCATGAAACACATAGAAGGAAATTAAATTCGTAAAATATAACAATACAAATGCAAATGATGGCCCCAATGAATAAATACAAATAACCTATAGGAATATAAGACAGCAGGAAAAAATAAAAAAAAACACACAGATAAATAGATTTCAAATAAAAAAAAAGAAAATAACAATAACAACACTATAATTTTGTCTCAATATCAAGCTGGTACAAAGCAAAACAGATAACATAACTCCACAATAAATGGTTTAAAAAAATAAATAAATAATTCAAGAAAATAGGGCAACAATGTAAGCAAATTACAAGGACACTTTAAAAGTATTTACAACATTACTTATAAGACAGTTTGTAATCAAAGTAGTAACAATTAAGAAAACATATAGAAGATAAACTTAAATCCTTGCCATAAATATTCAAATTTAAAAAAGAACATGGGGCTTAGGTTAGCCACGTGAGTTAAAGCGTTACCTTTAATCTCACATGGGAAATCTAGAGTGGCGACTTCGATTCCCGCCTAGGAAATAGGAATTTATTTAGTGACGAAATCGTTAAATAAAATTCTTAGTCCCACTTTGTCTAGAAAGGGTGGTACTCCTTAGATAACTCGTAAAATGAAAATTCTCAATATATTAATTAAATACATCACAGGTCTATGACATAAAATAATTAAAAAAAAGCAGACATTACATCGAATTGCCAACAAAAATAGCTTTCCAATGAATTCCTGTCTAGGTAATCACTACATACTAAAGGCTGAATTCCAAGGATTAAAACTTGGATCTGAGAGACTCCCAAATAGCGCAAAAGAAAAACATTATCATTTGCACAGACTTACTAAACTCATTCCATAATTATAAAGGTATCTACACTCTTGGTACCTACTCTGATTCAGAACGTCAGTCAGAAAGATGGTTTACCAGACATTACAGTATGTTCCTAATAGACAAGTTGATGAATGCTGTGTGCGTGAGTTTGCATTTGGGTGCAAGCACGTGTGTATGGGCCCATACTTAAGCGTGGGTGTGTATTGGTATGATACAGCTCTAGCGATCTTAATTTTTGTTTAATAGTCATGAAAATTTATATTTTATTTTATGTAAAATGAAAGATGAACTTTCATGACGGCTAAAATCAAACCAGGAGGAATGGAGATATAAATGATGGGCAGAGTTAAAAATTCAAAATATTTGTTATGATGAGCAGGATCGAAAATGTACAGAACTTGCTAAAAATTTAATTTTCTATAATTGATGATTGATACATTTGTCTTCTAACTCGAATATTAACTGCTATCGAACTCTTACTAATGCGAATTAGCATAAATGATTCATTTCAAGCTTAAATTTCATGTCCTGATTACATAGGTTTCTTATTGCAAGGAAAGAGGCGAATATGCACTATCAGATCTGTAGGGTGTCCAGCAGGTTGAAAATGTCTTTAGTTTACGCAGCACCTGCGTGGCAGACTTTATATTTCCTCTTCTAGTCTGTTTTTTGGCAACAGATACAAATTTCATAGGACCTCATTTTCGCAAACGATATGGTCGATGGAAGGAATAAACTTTTCATATCTTCAACCTGAATAGTAGAAGGAAATCAGCTAAAATGCTTTTATCGTAGGTGGATAAATGTTTTGCCAAGATAACGGAACTGATAAATCCAGAGACTCTGAATGAAACGAGATGGAAGAGATAAGACTCACGCCTTGAGTGACGAAACTGATGACACATGTGAAGGCCTGGGCACAGTGGAAGGCATTGTACTTGGAATCAATCTCGTATTAAGCTAACATCACGAACGTCTCAAGAACGTGTAGTCCACATTGGAGTATGAGGAGGATGAGTCCCACCCCCTCCATTCCAACTTATAGCAGTTGGTGTTCCTCAAGGTAGGTATCGTCAAGCCTACTCTCTGCTATACATGTCAATTAACCTCAGCACTCTCATATCCGTCACAGCTGTCAGCAACTATACTCTGCCTCTCTTACGAAAAAGTCCGTCAAGCAGGAGCTGGGTAAACTAAGCAAACTTCCTACGGGAAGGTTTACAACAGATAAATCTACATACTGGTAACAAAACACCGCCGTGAATAATAAGTGAATAAATACAAAACATAATAAGAAACCTCCCGATGGGAAGGGTCTGAAATGTAAACAAACAGGTCTGCCAACCTCACAAAGGAAAGGACAACAATTACTGAATTATATCAGAATATAACACATTAATTTTACTGAAAACTTAATACTATATTTAGTTCTGCAATTTATAGTACTACTAGTATTTATAGAATAATTTTTATTTCAATTAACCACATTTTATTAGTCCAAGAGCTTAAAACGGGGAGGGGGGGGTCACCAGGGCATATTTGCATGTATCTGGTAAAATAAAGGTTTCTTGAAAGCAGTATGTGGTATATAACTCTAAAAAATGTGGTTTATTATATAACAAAGTATTGTTTTTGTAACATGAGCAGAAGCAGGGGTTTGCTATAGGCTGAAAACTAAAAAGTATCTCGGTTAATATCCAAGATAGAGAATAAATGTATAAAACAATATTTATAGTACATTTAATTAGCAATACGATTGACTCTATACAATTTTTCGATCCCACGTATAGTAACGGAGATATTTCGAAAATCCTCCCCTTTAAACACCCCCTCCCACTGGTCCGATTTCAGGCGTTAACGAACTTGATCATTCTTTTTACATAAAACGACTAAATGTCGAGTTTGAAAACGATTAATCAATAATTGCGACCGCTAGAGTGGTAACATACAAATATATATATATATATATATATATATATATATATATATATATATACAATTTTGAACGGATCTCATTTTCGTCATCTCCTGGGTAGGATCGATAGACATTTAAAGAAAATGTTTGAAAATCACGTCATGAGTACGACCTCAATAACTGATTTTCCTTAAGGGAAATCTGCTAAAACGAAAAAAAAGGGGCTTAAACTAAGCAGATTTCCCACGTGAAGTTTTACAATAGAGAAATCTGCCTACTAAGAACGACAGAAGTAACGAATCTCTAAACCAATTCACGAGGGACGAACAGCTACGGAAACGGCCGAACTAGCTTTCGGCGGAAAGTCCCGAATAAGACCGACTTCTGCTGACCACTCACACAATACAAATGCAAATACCTCGGTAAATATTGAAGATACAGAATAAATGTATAGAGCAATATATATAGTACATTTAATATGCAATAAGATTGATTCTATAGAATTTTTCGATCCGACGCATAATAACGGAGATATTTCGAATTTTCAAAAATTCCCCCTCCTCTCTGAAGCCCCCTTCCCACTTGTCCGATTTCAGCCATTAACACACTTGATATTTCTTTTTACATAAAACAATTAAATTCCGAGTTTGGTAACGATCAAACAAAAATTGCAACCGCTAGAGTGTTAACAGACATATATATATATATATATATATATATATATATATATATATAGATAGATAGATAGATAGATAGATATTTAGATATAATTTTGAACAGACCTCATTTTCGTCATCTCCTGGGTAGGATCGATGGACATATGAAGAAATTTTTCGAAACTCGCGTCATGAGTACGACCTCAATAGCTGATTTCCCTTTAGTGAAATCTGCTAATACAAATATTCTGATGAATATTCTAGGAAAAAAATGTTGGTTATAGAACAATTTTTGATCCCACTGGCAATAATTGAGATATTTCGGTTTCTCACGATTTTCCCCCTAATTTCAGCCTTTAACATACTTGACATTAAATTTTTCATGATAGTTTATCTAACGAGCTCAGCAACTATTTTTGCCATAAGTAGAATATTAGAAAAAAACAACCATATTTTTGTAGTAAAAATCGCTCTTTTTAGTCTATTTTACAGCATGCTAAAACTACCATTAGTTATTTTCTAGGTAGAATCGCAAAAAAATTGGAATAATTGTTTACGAAGCGAGTCAGTGGGTGTTTGAATATTTGGAATGAATTCGAGCTAGGAATGTGGTGGGGGGGGGAGGGGTTATTTCCCGTGTTAAATTACAAGAAAATAATAAGACGTCAGAGTAAGCAACAGTAGCCTATAAGAAAAAGTAACGTCATACACTTTTTATCAGTTATTCTTATCTAGAAAGAACCACACCTCAAAAAAAAAAAAAAAAAAACTACACCAGCTAAATTTCACGGAAGTCAAGATGATTCATAATAAAGACAAGAAGCATTAATCAATGAGATGAAGTAAAGAAACCTTTAGTCAATGAGACCTAGAGGGCTTATGTGTAAAGTAAGATTTTAAAAAAAGCCTAAAAAGGCTTAATTTTTAAATTTTACCTTATCATACTGTTGTTAAGGAAATTCAGCTATTGAGGCAGTGCTCATGACAACGAGCAATGTCTATCATCCTACTTAGTGAATGACGTAAATAGGGTATTTAATAATATATAATCTATATACATTTTTAACCAAATATCTATGGAATCGTAGGTCGTATGGAAAAGACCTAGGGCCTCAATGAAGATATACTTTTATAATAATGCCCCTAGATTTCAAAAATATTATAGACTATGCATAAGGAGAGTGAGATATATTAATTTGCATTATGTCTTTTTTATGTTCCACGAGGCATGAGCTGCGTAAACTAAGTAGATTTCTCACATGATGGTATAAGACACTTGTGATTTCATTCTCTATTTTTGTGTAAAAAATCGATAAATAAAAGGGTTGTGGGGGAGGGGATGGGATTAATGAAGGCTGTAAAGAAGAAAGTGCAAATAAGTAGCTTAATACTATAGTTACGAAAAAATGTATAAAACAGCAATTGTACAGCATCAATGGCTTAACAAGATTCTATAGTAGTTTGCGATACGACTCACAATAACGGCGATACGAGTATTTCGAACTTTCAAAATCCCCTCCTTTAACCGCCGCCTTATCCACCCCAGATTTCATTAAATAACTAAAACAATCTTTAGTGTGTAATGAAACAGTTAAATATCGACTATGTTAGAGAACAAATAAATATTTTCGATTTACCACCTCAAAATCATAATTCATGACATCTTCATCTTTTTATATCATTGATGGTATGCATCTCACACACTATACGTTTAATGAAAACAATATTTGGTATTTAAGCTTGGAAAAGTGGTTTATGATATAACAGCTTATTGCTAATATGATATTAGTCGGAGCGGTGGCTTAGTGAAGGCTGAAATCTAAAAAAATCCACATATCTCCGTTAACACTAAAGGTAGGGAATAAATCTATATAACAATGTTTATTGTAAATTTTATTTGCAATAAGATTAATTCTATACAATTTTTCGTATGTATATTATATAAGTTTGAACGGACCTCATTTTGATCATCTCCGAGGTAGGATCAATGGACATTTTCTGAAAATCGTGGAATGAGTACGACCTCAATCAACTTTATATTTGCTAAAAACAATGTTGATATGCTGAAATTGCTGGAGGCATATTAGAAAGAGTGAAAATCTTGCAAGCTTATCAGATTGTTGGATATGGCTTGGAAATTATTTTTTATATAGCCCATGTCCAGTTGAGGCGGTGAAGTTAACTCAGGAGAAGAGGTTGACCGAAGGGAGCAATTGCAAAGAATAGGTGATAACATTTGGAAGGTCCGAGATCAAATACTATATATAATGGGAGTTACTTAGTATTCATAAAGAAATTGTTTTCATTCATTTTGTTTTCTTTTTAATACTATACTTCAGCGTATTTCATGAAAATGCTGATTATTATTGAATAAAAAATATTGATGAACAGGCATATTTGTAAGTTCATTGCTAAATGTAAGACAGATATAAAAAACGAATAATTGTACGTTAAAATTTCAACGTACGTACGTATTGGCAAGCTCGAACGAGAAACTAAATACACGTGGCTCAGAGATAGTAAAACAAAGAATTCCGAGGATCGAAGAAATATCTATATATAGACTTAAATCACCAACATGTAAAATTTAAACTGACAATCAAAGCTACACGCAACCGCCTTTCACCTTGCACTGTTTTTTACTGAACGGGTAGAAATACCTCCAGGTGCAGAGAATACATGAGCTAAAATTAGATCAAGAATATAAATCCAATGAGATTGAGAGGGATAATCAATCATAACCGAAACTATAAAGTGGATCATGAAGCCATTAAAACTAGAAACTGGGTGCTTTTCTAGGAAATATTACACTGTCTAGAGTGTATAAAACTCTGAAAGATAGGATCCTCCTGGTCGACTTCCAGATAACTTTCATTTCTATCTATCGAAGGAATGGTTTTGTAACTGGTTTCATTAATTATTATAGTTATTGACAGAAGAATTTTATGTAAAATATGAGAAATCTAGATAAGTACTTGAGAGCATACGTATGTTCAAATACTCTGCTCTAGTGTCTACTTCCAGCACAGCTAGAGACAAGATTTCTCCTTATCTACAAGATCAAACACAGTCTACCGGACTGTTATGAATAAGCAGAAGACAATATTCTAGAAGAGCATACGAAAGAAGGAGAATAAGAGACAACAAACTAGGATAAACACGAAGAACCAATAATGACCGGGGGTTATATCTGAGAGTAAACTATCCCAAGGTAAAATATGACGCTATATGGGAATTCGAATTTTCAACTATAATAATAATCCGGTGTTTACTTCGAGGTGGAAACAAATATTTGTCAATATCTTCGTTAATATTGATTTCATCGAAAAAATGGAAAGAACAAAATGTGTTTAGAATAACGATTGCAGTCGTAATACATTTATTACAATTATAAATTTGACTTCCAAAATTCATGCGTCAAAGACATTATTCTGAATGTTCTATGAAAATGTCTCAACTGAATTAAGACATTTTTCGATATGTATTAAGAGATGAATATGTTTCCATTAGAATATGATATTCCATATTTTACCATAAATTATACCATAAATTATAATAAAGGTGTGTATACTACAAAACGTATATTTGTCAATGCCTTCCTTAATCCTGATTTATCGGGAAACTTCTGAGAATGGATTGTGTTGGGAATACGTTTTTGATCTTGGGAATACATTACGCTATTTGAGATTTATAAATTTCAAAATATTGACTTCCAGTTCCGGTCACTAAATAGTATTCTCCTATGAGAGTGGCAAAATATAATTTTGAAATTTGTTGTACAATATAAAGGATCGTCATCGTGGGTTATTTAATACTTTAGTACCATCGAAAGGAGTGGGAATTTACTTTGAAGTATAATTATGTTCGTCAATATCGTCGTTACCGTTAGTTTTATCAGGAAAGTCTAAAATTCAACAAAAAAATATTGTGTTTAAAATGTATTTTTCACATTGTTTCAATTTATGAATTTCAAGATTATGACTAAGAATTCCTTGTCATAAAATACTATTATATGTTATATTAGTGTTCCACGAGAGAATGAAAAGAAAATTGTTACATTTTATATTTATATTTATTTAGGGAAACTCTCTTAACGTGGGTTATAGTATGCCCCCTAAAATTAGCAGGAGTGAAGCGTACTTGGAATAACCTCAAGAGTTTATTTCAGCTGAAACCATTTTTATTTCAACCCATAAGGACGGTAAGCTAATTACTTCCGAATCCCAGTCACTCCAGAATGCCAAAGAATTTAATCAATTTTTTCTCTCCGAATGTTATGATAATGCAATCGTTATATTTTGTTGGGGGAACTAGATTTATTTAATTCCATGAACGATAATAAATTCGTTAATAGCCGTCCCCCACTTCCTGTTAAAAACATTAATGTGACTAATTTGATAACATACAATGTTGAATGTAACTTATTAGAGGTCACTTAGCTAATGCGGCTTATCGGGCGGCAGTTTATCTCCCTTTTCCAGTCAGGATGGGACTCAAGATTTTATTTAGTAAGGTAGCCACAGAATAAACTCCTATTGCCCAGGGGGAACTCAAACCCACACCCCTACGTTCAACAAGTGCATTAAGACCAACGTCTTAGCCCACTTGGCCAACCTAATGAGAAAAACAGTTATCCAGTCTTTATGATATGGAGGGAAATCGTTAATATTTCAATTCATTTACAAATAACAGCTACTCTAAATATAAATTCGACTATCTTAACCGAGTATGTTACAAAATATTCTTGTTGTGATGATTATGACGGGATGATTTTGAACATAGGTTAATCAAAGCATTATTATATTCCTACGAATAACCATATATATTTCAACCCGCCAAGAATGGGTAACACAGCCAGTAGATATATATGTGTGTGTGTGTGTGTGTGTGTGTGTGTGTGTGTATATATATATATATATATATATATATATATACACAAACAATTAGGAAATTAATACTGTTAAGGTCTTCGGGTATTGACCGTGTCTGCATTTTAGTTGCCAACGTTTCGCTAGACATGCTTCTAGCTTCCTCAGGGCTATCTCTGAGACTGCTGTATCTCTGAGAATGTAGGAAGCTAGAAGCATGTCTAGCGAAACGTGGAAGTCCACGAGTTTAATTAGAACATTATTATTTTTGTCATAGAATAGGAAGGATTGGTGGTCATTAAAAAAAAGACTCAAAAATTATGTCATTTGTACAACCTCTGCAACTGCCTTCCTGCAATAATCTTATCCTGTAGATGTGCAAAGAAAATAGGTTTGTCGTTGCAGATGATAATGTAGATTCCATTAATTCAGAAAGATTAAAATGCTTAAGATAACAAAATATTTCACGTTACGTGCAGTGTTTTGAAAGGAAATGAGAGCAGCATTTAGATTTAGAATAATTACAAAAAAAAAAAAAATTGAACCAGGCTTATGACGCAAACAAAAACAAATTAACAGACCATTATCAAATTCTTTACGTCAGGCAGACCCATAAAGGCTAAAAACAAGTTTAAACTAATAAAAGAACTGCAACGAAAAAGGCGGTAACCTGTAGATAATCCGTCCCAATTAGCCAAAGTAGCATAAAGTGGACAGAAATAAATAAATAAAGAAAAAAAAAACTGCAGCTGATATGCATTAGGGTCCAGTTTGTCCTACTACAGCTAACTAGACGGGTTATCCACAGGTTACTACCATTTTCTAGCCAGGGTGGGACTAAGGATTTTATTTAATGTGTTCGTCACTAAATAAATTCGTATTGTCCAGGCGGGAATCGAACTCGCTGCACGAAGTTTACCATGTAACGGAAGGATCAAAAAAGGTCAAACACCTCCACTCTTAATACTTCTTTATAACAGGCAAAGTACTTTCGGGGCGAACCGTCCCATCATCAGTGCTCTAGAGTTGGTTCCTATTGAGCCGACATCTCCGGCGAGACTCCTTGAGACTCATTGAGTCTCGCCGGAGATGTCGGCTCAATAGGAACCAACTCTAGAGCACTGATGATGGGACGGTTCGCCCCGAAAGTACTTTGCCTGTAATAAAGAAGTATTAAGAGTGGAGGTGTTTGACCTTTTTTGATCCTTCCGTTGATGATGGACCTCCACCAGCCAGCACAAATCCAGAGTTTACCATTTAAGATTATGAACAACTCAATAACTTACACCTGACAACCTGATAAAAGAAGAAGAAAAAATACAAAACTAATTAGGTACATAACCTCTTTTAAAGGGTAAGTGCATTAATAACCTCAGAAGACTATGAGATTATGGAGAAATAGATAATCAAGTTAATGTTCTCGAGAATATGTTCTTGCCAAGAGAGGGTATGTTCCGAGAGTTAAGGAGTTAGGGTAGATAAAGCAGTTAGTCAGCTGGAGAACTTGCCGCTTAGTTAACAGCAGCTACCCAATAACCTATGTTTGTAATCAATATTACATCTTAGCTTTTACACACAAATCTCTTCAGCAAACCAAAATTACTTTTTTACAACAACCTACATCTATCAGCAAAACAACAAAAGTTGTTCTATAATTGAATAGAATGATAACAGGATGCAGGAAGGAATTAAGAGGAATCAAAGTTCCACTTATTGTCTCTTATATGAAATGTGACATGTTTTAAATCATCATTCTTACATCACCGTTCAATCCAGAAATAAATATAACTGACAGATTTGTGATACAATGCAGTTGAAATGTTTTTTTATAAAAAAAATTATTAAAGGTTCAGGGATGAGAACAAACTTCAAGAAGCTTAGGGCTACATTTCGCACACTATGGTCAGAGTAGACCCTAAAAAAATGATAAAATGTGCTCAAAATTGCCGTCACACACGGGCTACGTAAACTAATCAGATTTCCCACGTGAGGTTTTACAACAGATAAATCTACATACTGGTAGCACATCACCACCGTGAATATTAAGTGAATAAATACAAACGGTAATGAGAAATATTTAAGTCAATTTACATTTTAATAACCTCTACAACGGAAAGCGTCTGAATTGTAAACATAGAAGTATTATGAAAAGAAAAACAAGTGCTGAAATATATCTGAACATAACGTATTAATTTTGTAGAAAACTATTTACTATATCTAGTATTGTAATTCATTATATATCAGAATTTTCTTTATCACAATCACTCAAATTTTAGTACTCCAATGACAAAAAAATGGGAGGGGGGGGGTCTCAACAGAACATATTTGCATGTATCTCGTTTAATAAAGGTCTCTTGAAAACAATAGTTAGTATTTAAGCTTCCAATAAAGTGGTTAATTATGCAACAGAGTATTGGTTATGTGACGTAAGTAGGAGTGGGGGTTTGCTGAAGGCTGAAAACTAAAAAAACTCAAATGCAAATATCTAGGCTAATATTGAAGATAGAGAATAACTATAAATAACAATATTTATAGAAGATTTAGTTTTCAATAAGATTGGTACTATAAACCTTTTCAATCCGACGTATAATAATGTAGATATTTTGAATTGTCGCGTTATGAGTGTAACCTCAATACCTGATTTCTCTTAGGGAGGTCTGGTAAAATGAAATTAAATAATAAAGCACACTAAACATGAGTGAACAAAAGAAACGGGTAAGCAATTACTGTAGCCAAGTAAGGTATAAAATGGTCATTTTTCACATCAGTTTTTTTTTTGTAAATCAATCATAAAGTTAGAGATTCGTGTTCACAATGGTATGCGTGAGTCAACAACGGCCATGTGACCTAGAACACCGATGTGACGCTAGGGAGTGCTCTGCGATGCCTAAGGTCCTAATGAACTTTTTTCGTCACAAGTGTTATCATATACGTCATTAGGAAGGCAGCAGAGAGGTCTAACGATAACGCCAGTAGTAAATTGAGCCCGCTATCTGACGACTAGCATTAACACAACTGCTCTTCTAATTTTTTGTATTGTTTTATTTTATTTTTTTTCCACTGATTTTCTCTCTCACAAACTCTTTCCGAGAGAATGTCTTTTCACAGTACTCGCTATAACAAATATTAAGGATGTGAGTGGAATGTTTGACAGTTAAAGTACTGATAGGAGACCTTAATAGCAATTACGTAAAATCCATTGTATTTTTAGCGTTATTTAATATTTTTTAAAACTGTAATTGCAATGTAGACAGGGTCTGTATGGTTTTTTAGTGTGTCAACAGTGCACTGGCGATGATGTGCTGCGTCGAAAGCGCACTTGAATAAACATTCACTGTGGAAGTGTGGTAATTTACACAGCCTGCAATATAATCTGCCTTCCACCTGCCAGAAAACTAACTTGGAACAATGTAAATAAATAAAAATATGACGATTGTGTGTTTTCTCGTCGAAGTAAATTCGAATTTTGAGACAACCTATACTATATACTTAGAGATAGTATCAGAAATATAAAAGTCCATAGAAATCTTCCAAGCCGTTTTTGAGTATTCGTGTAACAAACGGGTGGACAGACAAACAAGATTTTCCATTTTCACGACATTGCTCTTAAAATGGCTTAAAACGTGAAACAATATGGATTATAAATAAAACATTATTTATATCGATTATAGCAAGCGGTGAATAATCCATTCGTTCCAATCACACCGATAATGTCCTTTCTGTAATTCGCGTAATTTATATACGGCGGAAGGAAGAATATCAACATAATATTAGTGAAACAAATACACATGTTAGCCATAAAATAACGATTGCATTAGCTAAGCATTGATAAAAATGTTTGATTACATTTCGTTCTGGCAATCTCTTGTAGGAACTAAAAATCATGAGGTGGCTACTCAGAAGTTGAAGTTTTAATTTTAGTACTGCAATGTAACTTTTAACACTGGCAAATATGTCCTAAACCCAATTTATTATTTTAATTTTTTCTACAAAGCAACATTAACAGGAACATTGACAAATATAAGTTTTGACTTCCAAATAAATCCCCCACTGCGATCAAGGGTAGTAAATCACATAATTCAACACGTGGACAACAGGTATTACCTTAATACGTATACAGCGGAATCTTCAATGATATTGGGACAACCTCATTCCCGTATTCAACGTTAAGGGTCTAAAAATGTATCCATGCTGAATTCGAATAGAATTTCAGACAATACATAAAATTAGTTTTATTTATATAGTCGTGCAACTATTTTGCTAGGAATATTTCAAAATCTTTTAGAAAAACCATCTCACAGCTGTCCATGGTTTACCTATAGTATTGAACAATATCGGACCAATTTTTGAAAATCGCAGTTTTAGAATACTAAATCAGTTAATTTCTCTGGATACTTTTGTGCAGATTTTCTTTCGTGAGACGACAAGGCATGATGGAGCTGGGCCATTTTTGGTTATGTATTCTTGGTTTCATGAAGAGTGTTTGGTGGTCATTTGTAGGCACATAAGGTTGAGTGTTTACATGTGTATTATTCCCCCAGGGTGCCAGAATAGCAAGAACTGATAATGGCTGCACGGGACCGACAGATGTGCCTTTGTGTCAAACACCCTCCCACACTTTCCCACCAACGATCAACCCATGAACCCTCTACCAAACTATAACAAATCATTTTCTCTTCAAAATACGTTGTAAATAGGTTAACTACCGAAAAACATATCAAGATAGTCCGTTGTCCAGGGATTTAGCAAACTAAGCAGATTTTCCTCGTTCAATTTAACAATAAGCATCCTTCATTAATTTTTCACAAAACATTCGCTTAACATTGAAAGGTTGACCATAATCCCACATGGTCCTAGAGTTGCGAGTTCGATTCCTGCCGGGGTAGAGGAATTTATTTAGTGACGGAATTTACTAAATACATTCCTTAGTCCCACCCTGGCTAGAAAAGGCGGTAACCTGTAGATAACCCTTCCCAATTAGCCTTAGTTGCAAAAAGTGGACGTTAATAACCAATATAACATTGAAATGCTAGGCAAAATTCGAAATGCAATTCTAGTACACAGACTTTCGTGTTTTCCTTCGATAAGTGAAAACTGAACATTAGCTCTATTATTAATTAGGTTACAAAACTATGTACATAACTTGATAAACAAGATTAGTTTTGTAATATTTTTCGATGTCACATAACAGATCGATCTTTAAAATTCGACATTCAATAAACCCCCTACTCCAATAAATGCAACCAGTTAACAAACCATAAAGCGTCTATTAATTAACAAACACCAAATTAACGACTATGGCAGAGGTAACAAAACTGTTACCTTATATATCGCATTTATATCACTGTGATGTATATTAATGATGTCAGAGCTTCTATTCTCAGTATCTACTATGTTTTTAGCAGATTTCCCTTAAGGGAAATCAGCTATTGAGGTCGTACTCATGACTCGATTTTCGAAAAATTTCTTCAAATGTCCATCGATCCTACCCAGGAGATGACGAAAAGGAGGTCCGTTCAAAATTTTATATATATATATATATATATATATATATATATATATATATATTTGTCTGTTAACGCTCTAGTGGTCACAATTTTTGTTTGATCGTTACCAAACTCGGAATTTAATCGTTTTATGTAAATATCAGAATACGTAGAAATATCAAGTGCGTTAATGGCTGAAATCGCACAAGTGGGAGTGGGGCTTCAGAGAGGAGGGGGGATTTTCGGAAAATTCAAAATATCTCCGTTATTATGCGTCGGATCGAAAAGTTATATACAATCAATCTTATTGAAAATTAAATTTACTATAAATATTGTTCTATACATTTATTCCCTATCTTGAATATTAACCGAGATATTTGCATTTTTATTAAATTTGGGCCGATACCGGATTTATTAATTTCCCGCCAAAACCTAGTTCGACCCTTTGCCGTAACTGTTGGGCTCTTGTATGGAGATCTCTCTATTGTATTACTTTACGTGGGAAATCTGCTTAGTTTACGCAGCCCCTGCGTGACGGACTTTTCCATCTTAATAAGGCCAGAATGTAAACAAGACTTCAGATTAAAGAAAGACAAATTATATTTAGTGATAAAATAGGTTAACTTAAAATTAGTATAAGCAGACTGGGAGTTTTCTGAAGGATAAAACCTACAAAAAAAATTGAGTTATAGGAAATCTGTAAAATTACAATTGTATGAAATAATTTGGTTTAAAATATTCTCTGTACTAAATTGATTGTTGCGAATGATTAGAAAAAAGGTAGGTAAGATATTAAATTTCTTTCCACTAAAACCACTTCTCTAGCCTATTTCCATAAACTATTTCACAAAAAACCTATGAATGTTGAGATTAGAACCAAAAAATACAAATAATAGTTTGCAATAGCAATAAACAATATATATATATATATATATATATATATATATATATATATAAGTATATATTGTGTTTATTGCTATTAAACAAAATACCCAGGTGACCACTTTTGTTCAGTTACCTTCTATTAGGGACAACTTCCTTATCTGCCCAATGAGAGATTTATAGTTAAAATAAGATGTTTTTTTTAGTCTACGAAAATCGATGTAGACTTTTTCATTTTTAAATTTCGCAGGGTGTTTAGAAGAGCTGTTTACCAATATTCTCCAATGCCACAAATTGAAGTTTATCATTCTAGACAACGTCTTGATTATAATAGTAGAGATCGATCTGAGAAGAGAACTTTATAGTCACAATTCTTCGACTGTACAGTGGCGGCTGATACTCTTGTACTCTTGCCATTTGGCGGGAATCTAGGCCGTGAGAAAGTGTTTCGATCTAACCACAATGGTGGGCAGAGGGTTGATCCTAGATCCGTGCCTCGGACTGAGCGAGGTGGAATGATGTTCACATTCATCTTGACAGCCATTGTTCACTCCCAACACGAAAGGCCTTTTGGAGATCCTCATATTACTTAGAAACACAGAAAACGTAATGCTTTATTTTTATTTATGTATGTGAATATATATATATATATATATATATATATATATATATATATATATATATATATATATATATATACATGCATATATATATATAAATATATATATATATATATATACATGCATATATATATATATAAATATATATATATATATATATATATATATATATATATATATATCTCTATATATAGTCAGTTTACAATAGACAAGTATACATACTCGTAACACTTAGAACCACAGTGAACAAATACAAATAATAACAAGAAATATTTCAGTCAATTTACATTAAAATATCCTTCACAACAGAAAGCGTTTCAATTGTAAACAAACAGGTTACCCTACCTCTCAGACCTGAATAGATAGATAGATAGATGTATTCTTAACCGGAAAGAAAACAACTAAAATATATCTGAATATAATATATTAATTTTATTGAAAACTATTTACTATATCAGGTACTGTAATTTATAATGAACCAAAATAATTTTTATCTCAATCACTATAATTTAGTACAAAAGACGGGGGAGGGGGATCTGATCAGGACGTATTTGCATGCATCTCATCTAGAAAAGATTTGTTCCACACAATATTTGGTATTTCAGCTTGAAATAATACGGTTCATGATGTATTGAGTTATTCTTAACGTGCAATGACAAGGAAGGGGGGGGGGTTAGTGAAGGCTCAAAACTCAAAAAACTCAAAATCTCGGTTAATATTCAAGACAGCGAAAACATGTATATAGCAAAACTTCTCTCTGTGCTCTGAATGCTGATCGGTAGAGGAACCAATTGATCCTGATCTATTTTCAGGTAATTAAAGTGCAATAAGGTTGGTAGTACAAAATATTTCGATCCGATTTATAATAACGGAGATATTTGAAATGGTCGAAATTATTCCCCCTAACTAACCCCGGCCCCGCTCCTGTCCGATTTCAGCCGTTAACGAACTTGATCTTAAGTTTTACATGAAACGCCTATATGTAGGGTTCGAAAATAAAAATTGCAACCGCTAGAGCAGTAACAGGCAAATATATATCTAATTTTGAATGGACCTCATTATCGTCATCTACTAAGTAGGATCGATGGACATTCCCGGAAAACGTTTCGAAAATTGCGCCATGAATACGACCTCATTTCCGTAGGGGAAATCTGCTAATAAAATGGAAAATATATAGACAGAAACGTGAGTAGATATAATTATGCAATGTGCTCTTGTGTGAGTGTAGAAATTTATAAGTAAGGGATCACACTATACAATACATGGGGGAAATATATAGATGTGTGCACACATAGGGGGGGGGGTTAGGTTATATAAACTATTTTACCTGCCCTTGAGCCACTACACAAAAAAAAATAAATAATAGAAATCTAAAGCCAAGAGGGAATGATCCAGAAGAGATAGGCAGTAGCTATAACTAACTCGGTCCTACGGGTTCGTGGGAGTCGTAAAACTTGGACTATCAGGACACACCCAGAGCTCGTAAAAATCCCCCTTCAATACCTCCCCGCTACAATTACACCTACCTGACGTAGGAACACAAAATACTTTAAAAATTCAATGGAGTACATCTGCCCATAAAGTTGATCCAGTAAACGTTAAAGACGCAATGAACATTAAAATTGTATTACCTCTAAATAGCCCGAATTATTGAAGTTTGTTCAATAGATCCATTAACACGAATGGATGTGATGTTGCTGCCTGAAATAGTTTCCGGATGATGTAATCCTCATATATTTTATTTCACATAAGGCAGATTTAGTTGTTCTTGTCCATTTGCTTCTCGAGTTGGCCATTTCGTTGGCCTAAATATCTTGGCGAACATAGGAGTTTCCGATTAATCAAATAAATTCCTAGGGGAATAAAAAAAAAAAAATTGTTTTTTATAATCAGACAATAAATGTTGTTATTTATTTATTGAGATTAGTTTGATAGTAACAATGCATTCGAAAATGAATTATTCAAAATCTTATTTCTCGACGAGCTCAAAGCATCTTTTCTCCAATACAAGTCTGAATATAATGTATCTTGAAGTAAAACATATAATCGTTAATATACTTACTATACATTAGGTCAAAAAATAAATAAACAATTTTTATTGAGAGCCATACTAATGTACATCTGTTTGTTTTATATATGTGTATTATAATTATTATTTATTAACGTCCACTTTTTGCTACTAAGGCTAATTGGGACGGGTTATCTATAGATTACCACACTTTTCTAGCCAGGGTGGGTCTAAATCTAGCAAGGGTGGGTCTTAATGAGTTCCCCACTAAATGAATTTCGATTGCCCAGACGGGAATCGAACTCGCCACTCTAGGTTTATTATGTGAGACTAAGGCCAACGCTTTAACTCACATGGATAACCTGAAATTATTACCCGAGTTAGCCAGTATCTCGGATCTTTGAGTACCATTTACTTTTGCTCTTGACAAACTCTCATATATAATTTATCGATTCACGATGTCAAATTTACAATACTTGGTTAATGACCTTTTCAGATAAAATATAATCTAGTATCTGAAAATGAAATAATTAAATTTAACGTTTAGCAGCATTGACACCAGGTACATTCTCCATAAGTCATTGCCTTTACTAGGCTTGAGTTTTTGAGTGTATAAAGTATAAAAAAGTGTACAGAACTAATCCTATTGTAAATTTAGTTTTCTATAAATGTTGTTATATATGTTGTATTTTTTCTAAGATTAAAGTAACCGAGATGTTTGGAATAATTCGTTTTCAGCCTTCAGTAAACCCCCACTCTTACTCGTGTCCTAATAATAATAAGCTAAAATACATGAACCTCTTTATTCTAATCTTAAATTCCAAATATGGTTTCCATGGGACCTTTATTATGCGATATATATGAACATTTGTTATGCGATGACGTCATAAATTAAGGTTTTTCGTTCTTGTTTCGTAAATGTTCATTTGATCCACACCAAACACGATATTCAACCGTTTTATTCTACACTAAAGATCAGATCTGTGATTTGCAAAAATCAGTAGAGGAAAAGTGGGGGTTTAGAGAGGGGAGGAATAAGGATATTCAAAATATCTCCGTTATTATTTGTCTGATCGTAAAATGTTATAAAATCAATCTTGTTAAACTATGAGAGCTCTACAATTGTTGTTATATGCATTTTTTCGTAACCCAAGTACTAAGCGAGTTATTCGTACTTGCTTGTTTTCAGGCTTCAGTAACCCCCCCCCCCTCCTATTCATGGGGTTTTTCCATAAAAATAGAGAATATATGGTGAGGTGAGATCACGATAGAGAATATATGGTGAGGTGAGAATATATGGTGAGGTGAGATCACGTGTATCATATCAACAAGTGGAAAATCTGCTTAGTTTCCGCAGCCCCTGCATGAAGGACATTTTAATTAAAAGCAGGCCGAACGCGGTTCCTAGTTTTTACATTCTGGTCCCAACACCATTTTAGCGAATTGACTTCTGTTCCATTGTCTTATCGCTTCAACCTAATTCTCTATTGAAAAACTCTATAGCCGAATAAGCAGCGACCCAAGGAGCCGTCTGTACCCAGAATTCAGCGTATTAATTACTAATGCCCCATGAGCAAGTCTTAATTATTCTGTCAGCGAACACTTTAAAACTATTAAATAAATCAATAGTGTTATTAAAGCGTCTAATATAGGTGTAGTGATTAAATAAAGTCGTATATTGCTTGAGATAATTATAGCTCTATGCAATAAGAACCATTATTATAGAACTCGCGTGCTTCATTATTAATGTCATTAAGTTTTCCATTTATAGAGACTAACTTCATTATATTATAATCTACCTTCTAATATTAACAGGTTACTTCTTCCACCCAATCAAGCCCTCAGCCATAACGACCCCTTTGATATTACGGCTTGATCTTGACCTGATCAGATAACTCACTAATTTTAAATTCGCTACGATGAACAGGAAGAAGGTCAAACATTGACCTTCTGTTAGTTCTTCATACAGAATGTGTCAAAGTAGTTAACAAGTTCTTCCCGCCCACATGTTCGTCTCACTACATTGATCACCTTTGCGTAATCTCAAACAATGTTCCACACAAAAATATCGTATTGTAGTATGGCATCACCTCCAACCTCCTTACAGACTTACCAAATTTGGCCTCTTTCTAAGAAGATATTTCCTTCACTGCAAATAAATCTGACTAGATGATTTTGCCTCTAACCATTATCACCTACTCGAGTCTCCACACAAACTAAATGACTTCATACTGACTTCAATTTGCAGTAGAATTATAAGCGAAAAGACATTACCATGTCTAGCAATTGTACTCGACGGTAAGGATTAAGGTATAAATCCATCAATTGAGATATTACCGAACTGACTTAGTAAAATCACATACGCAGGACAACACATTAATAATTTTCTTTCTGCTGTTTCTCCACACATGAATTTCAACACTACCAGTTACTTCGCATTCAGAACCTTACCCCTTTCCCATCTCTGTTTTCACAGCAAAAACTGATATAGTTACAAAACTATGACGTGATAAAAGGTAATTCTTGTTATTTATTAATAACGTCCACTTTGTGATGAACTAGGGTTAATCGGGACGAGCAATCTACAGGTTACCAACATTTCTAGTCGGGATGGGACTAAGGATTATATATAATGAGTCTGACTGTCTCTGATTGCCCAGGCGGAAATAAACACGCTACTCTAGGTCTACCATGTGAGGTTAAGGACGAACACCTTAATTCATATGGCTAACCTCCAAAATAGATTTTTTTATAAGAAGTAAGTTGACAACAAAAAGAATAGAATTACAATAAGAGTACAAGGAGAAAGAGAAATAACACAACCAATCATTATCTAATCAACAACCATCAAAAAGAAAAAAATATAGACTACGCAAAAACAAAAGATTACTTGCCCAGTCTGTACAAATAAATATGAATCCCAGCAGAATCCAGCAGAAAGCAGATAAATTTATTATAAAACAATATCCTCACCCAAATTTATTTTAAGAGATTCCTACACGGACGTTTCTGGCTTGAACACCGAATCCCAATCAATTCGATTACCTCATAATGCTCCGTGTCATCTGATACGTGCATCCACCCTTCCTATCAGCCCCCACGTCCCATCAACGTCAGTATGCTACACCAGGTATATGTGTGTCTAAAATAGAATCTATTTTCATTATATATTGACTATCTTTAATTCACATCAATATATATAAAACCACATACACGCACGCACACACATACATATATTTGTAACCTATTGAACTGAATTTTATGAAAGGTAGTACGTGTATTACTCCTAACCCAACTTAGGCTATATGCTATACTAATATTCTCAGAGAAAAACAGGACTAGGGGTTATAAGGGAGGCCTGAAATGAAATTGCGATATTTCGTTTCCTATTGGTTTTTTTGACAAAGATGCACGTAACAAAAGTTGTTTCTTTTGATATTTAAAGTAACTTTTGTTGTATAAATGAGATATACGCTAAAGGCTATAGTGGGAGTTAACAATTTCATCGGATACAAATGATAGAACGCAATTTAACAATACTCCGTACGTGGGTTCGTAATAACTCCTTGATTATAATGTACATTAACATTTTTTGGAACGAGCTGCAGTGGGGGTTATAATGGAGGCACGAAATGCAAAATCGCCATATATAGTTTCCTATTGTTTTTTTTTTGGCAAACACGAACATGTTAACAAATATTGTTTAATTTGATTTTTTAGTAACTTTTGCTGCATAAGCTTTTGTTGTATACCGGAGGATAAACGAGATATACGCTTAAAACTATAGCGGGAGTCAACAATTTTATTGGCCTCATACGTCTAAACAGAACTGAACAAAACTCCATCTTGAATGCAAGATCTGTTCGAGGAACGAACAGGAGAGATGATTTCGCGGGCGTGTGTGTGTGTATACAATCTTTAATGCTTTTGTCTGTGTTTGTTTCCAAATATTCCCAGAAATAAGACGCCATTAATATAAAAATAAAGACTATAATATAAACTATATCACATAGTTATAATATAAACAGACACATACATTTTTTTTTTATTTCTTCGTTGTGACCGCTCCGTTTGATCTTCCACGATTTGTCCATTTTCTTAAATTAAAAACTGTGAAAAGTAGTCTAAACGGTGTGGATGTCGAGCATATCACAATAAAGTATAAAAGTAACTTTTTAAATTAGTATTTCTTTATATGCGTAGCACCCATTTGTTTTTTAATAAGGTCAAAGCGTTCCTAACAATCAAAGTATTCAATTTTTCTTAGTTTTTTCCTCCGTGAACTTTTGACAAACACTGAATTAACTAGTGTAATTATCAGCTATAAGGAAAGCGTCAATATTTTATTTCTCCATCATTCGCAGCCATTCTTTGAGAAAGCATATAGCAAATAAGAGAGTTTATAAAATTGAACTAAAAGATACCTTACCTTAGGGAAAAACAGATAGGGATGTTGACTTACCTGTAAAAAAAAAAAAATAATTAATAAATCTGAGGGATGAAATGATTAATGGAGTACAGCAGTAATATACATAGTATCTAAAACTATCCTATCAATTTATAAAGACATACACCTCACAGTGTAAATCGCTAAAAAAAGAACCATTCAGTTAATAAGCTTTCAAATCAATTTTATACTTATGTAGCAGGAACTACTTTCTTTATGTTATACTCTACTATGGTTAATTATTGTAATATTGTTCTTACATCTCAGAAACCTGTATCGATGTGTACCTCGGATCTCAGGATAGATAGAGTATTACTTACTTAAATTAGTCCATAGGACCCGGTTAAGAACTAGACTTGGCTCCAGCGGAGCTTTTACTTATTCAACAATATTTCCCTGGTGTACCAACCGGCGTTTAGCAGACTTCCCTTAAGAGAAATCAAATGTCGTACCCATGATGCGATTTTTGAATATTTTCCTCAAATGTCCATCGATCCTACCAAGTAAATGACGAAAATGAGGTCCGTTCAAACTGTATACATATATAATTATAATAGTAATAATAATGCATTTTTATTGGCAGCTGAACATAAAATAAAGAATATAAAGTGTAAATAACGTAATAAACATAATCTCTTTTCTACATAAAACAATTTATCAATTAACTTTTTTCCCCGTTTCAAATGTTTAAATATGCCACTGTCAAGGCCTCCGGATGGGGCAATGGTCTAAATCCCCGCTTTGACCAAACCTATTGGGGACAGGAGTTGCCTTCCCATATTTCCTGCCAGCGATCCCGGTCACGAGCAGTCCTCATCCAAGCCGGTTCAGCTAGCTCCTTCTGTTCATCTCTTCCTCTTCCTGTCATACGGTGTCTAGTTCAACCCAACTGATGTCATCAAACCTAGACACATGACTCGCCAATTTCTATTTTACGGCTGTTGGGAAGCATAAGACATCCTTCATTCTAGGCTACTTACTAGGCTCAGTGTTCAAATGCGATTACTCCTTCTGACATTGGTCCCACCGATTGTTCATCGATGCTACCAAGGAGATGGCGAAAATTTGGTTCTTCCCGGGTCACCCCCCTTAAAATCGTCAATTGTGTTAATGAAAGGCTGAGAATTGGTGTGGCAGAATTGTGACCCCTGAAGAATCTTTTCAGTCCGTATTTAACCTTGTAACCTTCTCCAGTACTTCTCCAGCAACCCTAAGTTTGGAATTTCGAATGGAATGCCATACTTCTTCTTAATTCTTGTAGAAAATCAAATTCTAAAACGAGTTTATATCAGTGGATTTTTCGATTTGATGCATCCTTTAGCCGTAAAATGCACAAATCTTTATTCAGAAAGGGAAAAATTCTACGTCA
This sequence comes from Riptortus pedestris, assembly GCA_019009955.1. Classification (NCBI taxonomy): domain Eukaryota; kingdom Metazoa; phylum Arthropoda; class Insecta; order Hemiptera; family Alydidae; genus Riptortus; species Riptortus pedestris. The sequence continues at coordinate 124,825,403 of CM032229.1, read as the reverse complement.
TAAAAGTTGTAATAAAAGAAAATTAACTTTGAAACAACATTATGGGATAAGGAATGAATTTTGAAAAAAAAAAGCAAAAAGAAACCCCAAAAAAACGAAATAACCCAAAAGTATTCTTGATGGTTCTTCCCTGGAAGATACCGCACCAATTTTTTTTTTTTTTTTTTTTTTTTTTTTTTACATGGATCCAATCTTATCCCCCAGTCTTTTGTTAGTGGGTTACTAAAATTTGAGTTATTGAGATAAAAAATAGTCTGATTCATTTCCTACTTAGGTCATATTAAGCTGTTAAATTATTAAACACTTTATTTGAAGCCTAAATAACAAGTATTGTTCTCATTGAACTTTTATGTTATGAGATAAATTTATGTGGCGCTCGTGGGACATTTTGCTTAGTTAACGTAGTCGCTGCTCTTGGCAGGCAGTGTGATTTTCAAATTGAGCTACTATATCACGAAAAATATTCTTCACACACTCCAAGTATTTTTGTATTTATGAGCTTTACTACGGGGAAGAAAGAGAATGCAATGTGAAATGTGGCATTTGTTTGTCATTCTGGGAAATCTACTCAGTTTTGCTACCTCTGTTTTTTGGACAATATAAAACTAACAAAACAATACCTACCCAACTGATGTTCTAGTAATTAGTGAAGGGAAATAAACATAATCTACTAATCGTAAAAATTAAATTGTACAATTGTTCAATGAAGAAAAGGAAGTAATCAAATGTGCCTATAAAACCTTAGATGCGGCTAAAAATACATATGGAGTTTCCTCTGTTTAATAGTGAACGTGAGAAGTCTATAAATTTGGCTCATTCAAAGCCCTTCAAAGGAAATCGGTGTGAATTCAGGAAAGAGAGAAGAGAATACAAATAGGAGGAGCGAAATAAAAAAGAGGGATACTGCCATTCCATTACAGCTGCAATGTTTAGGAGGATGTAGGCACTTCAAAGGAACCAGACTCAGGAAGTGACGGATATATGGTATATCATTGACAATCATGGTAACCATAAGTGGATAGCGTTAGGCTGAAACGTGTGTTTCATGATCTACATTACTCACCTATTTTATTTTTCGAATACATCTTTGCCAATCCTTGTTGGGAGTTTATTACTAATCATTAGTTAATAACAGATGCAAATTTTTTGGAAAACTAGTTAGCAATAATGACATTTAACTCATTAAATGAAGAGGTAAAAATTGCTACATCAGGCAATTGAGCATAAATGGGCATGTGCTAAAATCAGAAGACCAAGGCATATCAGCTTTACCTACTTTATAAATTGCCATCGCCAGCGAAATAACACGTGGAAAATCTGCTTGCTGACGCATCCCCTGTGTGACAAACTATTTATTGTGTCGTGGGCGAACATCACAACTCATTTCAAAGAATCATTACCAGATTGGTCTTCTGTTCTGCAAGAGCTTCAACTTTATTAGATACCAACCAAGTTTAGCAGATTTTCCTTAGCAGTGGTTGTACTCATGACACGACTTTTGAAAGGTTTCTGAAATGGTCGTCGATCCATCCCAGGAGTCGACGAAAAACAGGTCCGTTCAAATTCAAAAACAAAACGGCGAAAACACTAAAAACCAAATTACGGAACGACAAGCTCGTGGTAACTAAAGCTGACAAAGGCAACGCTACGGTAATCATGACCACACCAGATTACGTCGGAAAAACCCTCCAGTTCATCAAGGACACCAACTGCACTCGGCAAAGGACAGACCCAACAGATGCCTACCAGAGACAAGTACGTGACGCACTCAAACGCTGCACCAACATTATAGGCAACAATCACTACAGATACTTGAACATGAATCCAGGACCACCTATACTGAGAGCTCAACCCAAGATACACAAACCCAACGCACCCATGAGACCAGTAGTCAACTACAGACCAGCGCCTGCATATAAACTCGCAAAACAAATCACATCTATACTAAGAGACACAGTGCATCTACCGAACACGTACACAATCAAGAACACCACAGAACTTGTGAACAAACTCGCAGGTGTACGGATCTCAGAACGAACAAGACTAGTGTCGTTCGACATCAAAGACCTATACCCATCTATACCAGTGCAAGAAACCATCGACATTCTCACTACAGGACTCAGCGACTTATACGATGATGACTACATCAGGGAAATCGCTGACCTGACGAAGACAGTGCTGAAACAGAATTACTTCCGCTTCAACAACGAGATATATATACCCACAGACGGACTCGGAATGGGAAATCCCACTTCTTCTATACTTACGGAAATATTTATTCAACACATCGAAGATACGCACATAGAAAAACTCATGGATAAACATCAAATTACAAGATATTTCAGATTCGTAGATGACACCTTTTGCATCGTGGAAACAGATGACATCAACGGGATTTTGAAAGACCTCAATAAACTCCACCCCAACATACACTACACCATGGAGCCTGAAAACGAAGGAACACTAAACTTCCTTGACCTCATGATTACCAGGAAAACTGACAGATTGGAGTACGGCATATATAGAAAACCTACATCCACGGATACAACAATACACGCCACTTCAAACCATCCAACTCAACACAAATTAGCTGCATTTCGCCACATGCTACACAGACTACATACCCTTCCGCTCTCAAAGGAAAACTACGACAAGGAGTTGAATACAATTCACGAAATAGCCTACAATAACGGCTACAAACGACACACGATCGATAAGTTACTCAAGAAAATAACTAGTAACGCCAAGCAAGACGCGAGCACTTCGGCTGAACCAATCACCAAACGCCACGCAATCACATACACGGGTCCTGATACATATAAAATCACAAACGCACTTCGGAAAGAAGGACTTCACACTACGTTCAGAACCAACAACAACCTACGGCAGAAGCTCATAAATGACATCGAGAACAAGGACATCTTCAATATGAACGGAGTATATAAACTTACGTGCAGCTGTAACAACACATACATTGGACAAACTGGAAGGAGATTGAAAACGCGATACACTGAACATATCCGCTCGTTCAGACTTAACAAACGAGATTCCAATTTCGCCAACCACCTGAACGACCATTGCCACGACCCGACGAGTATAGCCGACAGCATGAAACTTCTACACCGACAAACGAAAGGCCGACGATTGGATATACTAGAGAATATGGAGATATACAAACAACGGACATTCAACGGAGACATCATCAATGAACAGCTCAACACTAGCTCGGACACGATCTTCAGACCACTACAACTTCTTAAAAGGAATAATAAACGGAAGACGCCAACAGACGGAATCACCCAGGATTACCAACAGGTAAAGCGACGACGCAGGTAGTTCCATATAGTACTTAATCATTGATTTATTCATGTTTCTATGATACATAATTTGTATGTATAATAACAATGACACAAATATTACATTATACCCGTATCTACATATCATATGTATTACACCATACCACCATACACATTAACACTAGAAATGTAAACACCCATACGGATGAGGACAATGACCCACTACACGATAACAATTTACCTGAACACTAGTCTAAACGCACCTCGTTTGACAGATCTGAATGGTAAGTAAACAGATCTAATAAAACGTTAACAATCCACCACACATAACAATTCACCTGAACAATAACACACCCGTTGACAGATCTGAGTGGTAAGTAAACAGATCTCGATTCAAACGTAAACAACCCACCACACGAAAACAACTTACCTGAACATCAACATCCCTGTGTGACAGATCTTAATGGTAAGTAAACAGATCTGGACTAAACGTAAACAACTAATACGGTGAACAGAGCATAAAACCCACTGACTAACGGACTAGCAACTCAGTACACTATCAACAGGCTTGAAGATGATGCCATCGCATCGAAAGCGCTTGCCAACGGTACTCAACCATCAGCCAATGACGACGGTCTTCACCGAGAGGTATGACAATGATATAAATATATTTACTTGTATATAAAATACATGTAAAAAGGAAGATATCTTCATTCACTGCCGAAATCGGGTCTGTAGGAGGGAATTGGGGAGAGGGGGACAAAAATTCGAAATTCCATTATTATAAATTTTATCAAAAATTGTTATTTCTCTAATTTTAATACAATCCAAATATTCGTTATTTTTAGTTTTCAACTCTTTCTAAACCTTCATTTCTACTCAGCTCAGATTATAAATAAGCCAATATATCACGAAACGTCTAATTTCAACTAACGGCATACAATTTTCATCGAATCAGGCGGGGAGGGGTATAGAGAAAGTGTAAATTGAAGAATTCTCGATGTATAAGTGGGTCCAAAATTTTTATATTATTATTTTTATTTTATATTTGTTAAAAGTGTTTAGTCCTGTTTAGCTGTTCTCTATCTCGAATAACCGATTTATTGGCGTTTTTTAGCTTTCAGACTTCCGTAAGCCCAACACCTTCTAATGTCGTTTTCACTTCGAGCACTTGAGCCGCTAAACATATAGTAGGTGCTTGAATTTCTGGCACTGTTTACATAGGCTTCTTATTACTGAAAAAATGAGAATAGATGGTTTTTAATTATTTATTTTTTATTTTTTATCTTAACCCCCTAGTATTACTTCTAACTTGGTCGGGCTCCTCAGGCCTGTCAGACCTATTGGGGTGAAGACAGTTTCCCTTCTACTCAACGTGAAACGCTCTATTATAAGGGAGTAAGGTAGTTAGTTATGCGTTGGGCGTGAATTAGAGCGTTTGTAAGGAGCCCGGAAACGGGCGGTACCGGGAGGGTTGTAAGGAGAATAGATGGGCCTGCCAGCACTAGGGAAATGAGCTTAGTTTACAAAACGCATGCGTAACAAATAAGAAGGACCTCTACTATAAACATTATCGGGCAAATCTCTTGATTTATTAAATTATAACTTTATTTTCCTGTTGTGTTGTTGGAATAGGTACTCTGATTTGTCCGGCTACTAGAGCTCTAAGAATCCATTATAAAGTTCATTGAAAATGCTGAGCAGTTGTGAACGAAGCCCCAATCTTTAGTAATCACCTAACATTGAAAGTTGGGAGTTTGCATCAAGAACTACATCCTTTCTTTGGATTCCCACAGCACAATACTTATGATACGAAGAATTTAATAATGGTACAAAATATATGAGATCGACGACAGAGGTAAGAAATTTTTGCTGTTTTTAATGAGTAGGCGTGTCATTAGGTACAGTTTTAGAAGTTGACAATAAACAGTTGATATGCATCCAGATAGTTCTATTCACTGCTCCAGGATCTTATCAGTAAAGTTAACATTGATTAGGCCCTCACTAATGAAAGAGTTCCTCCAGTTTTCCATCTGTCTTCGTTACCTAAGATCATCAAACGACTCCGATGGTCGGACCAGTGCAATATTTACTGATACGGATTCCTTTGAAGGCAATTTTTTTATTTGCTAAACTGTGTTAGCAGATTTCATTAAATTGGCCAGAAATCAGCTATTGAGGTTATACTCCTTGCGAGATTTTTTAACATATATAAATTCAGTTTTAAATGTTTTTCTACACATACTTTCGAAAGAAAAAAATTCATATCAAATAGTATTTTCACCTTTTTATCATATCGGAGTGTCTGAAAATATCTTCTTTCTAAACTGTATTAGCAGATTTCCCTTAAGGAAAATGAGCTATTTCTATATCCCGATTATTAGCTGAGATATTTGTTTTAAGTCCCGTTTAGTACATAGGCTTCTTATTCTAAGGGAATTATAGAATAGGATGTGGAATGATGTCATCAGCGTGGCAATGCAGGAGGTGAGGTGGGAAATCTGCCTGAGGTGAGGTGATAAGTGACATCTGTCTGTTTTTTAGCGGATTTCTCTTGAGGGATATCAGCTACTTAAGTTGTACTAATGACGCGATTTCCAAAAAAAAATCCGAAAATGAGGTCTGTTGAAAATGCGAAATATCACGTTATTATAAATCGGATCGAAACATTGAATAAACCAATTTTGTTGCAAATGAAATTATCTAGAAATGTAGTTATATATACTTTTTCTCTATCTTGAATATTAACAGAGATATTTGCATTTCTTAATTTTCAGCCTTCAATAAATCCCCACCATTAGCCATCGCACATTAACAAAATGCCAATATATTATAAAAAGTCTTATTTAAAGCTTAAATGCCAAATATTGTTTTCAATGGGCCTTCATTATGTGAGTTACATGTAAATACGTAGTGTGATGACGTCACGAAGGAAGATAATACGGTCTTGACTCAAAACCTTTACTACATCTATGCCATACTTGATATTTTACTTTTAGCAGATTTCCCTTAAGGGAAATCAGCTATTGAGGTTGTACTCATGACGAGATTTTCGAAATTGTTCTTCAAATGTCCATCGATCCTACCCAGGAGATGACGAAAATGAGGTCCGTTCAAAACTGTATATATATATATATATATATATATATATATATATATATATTTATTTGTCTGTTACCGCTCTAGCGGTCGCAATTTTTGTTTTATCGTTACCAAACTTGATATATAGTCGTTTTATACAAAAAGAAAGACCAAGTTCGTTAATGGCTGAAATCGGACCAGGGGGAGGGGGGGGGTTTAGAGGGGGAGAATTTCGAAAATACTTAATATCTTCGTTATTATGCATCGGATCGAAAAATTGTATAGAACCAATCTTATTGCAAATGTAATGTTCTATAAATGTTGTTATGTACATTTTTTCACTATCTTGATTATTTACTGAGATATTTGCATTTTTTAGTTTTCGGTCCTCAGTAAAGCCCCACTCCTACTCATCTCATATTTTCAATATTCTATTATGTTATGAAGCATTTTATTTGAAGCTTAAATTCCAAATATTGTTCTCATTGAACTTTTACGTTTTGAGATAAATGCAAGTACTTGGCGCACTTGGGAAATCTGTCCAGTTAACGCAGCCCCTGCGTGACGGACTTTTTTTATTCAACATTAAAAAATCATATTAATTAATGTCTGAAATAGGACTAGGAATGGAGGGAGGGAGGGGGTAGAAGAGAGGCGGTTCGAAAAATTCATAATATTTCGCTATTATGATTTTTAAAAAAAATGTTATAGAACCAATCGTGTTAAACTATTAGTGTTCTAAAAATGGTTGTTCCATACATTTTCTCGTAAATCAATAATAGTATGGGAGTGATTATTATTTTCTAGTTTTAAGCCTACAATAAACCTCCACTTCTACTCAATGAATATATGGTGAGATGAGATTATTAGTGTGTCTTTCCAGCACGTGGGAAATCTTAGTTTACGTGGCGGAGTTTTAAGGATACACCTAGTACCAGAGCAAGGGTTCTCTATGCTGCAAAGGCCTGAATGGTTTATGAGTACAGGGAGACTATAATTGTTTGTTATGGTATTATTGCACTACGTCGTGGTCGGGGTAGAATTCATCTGAGGACATCGCCGGACAAGGTACTCCTCGGAAAGGGCAAGCACGATCTCAGTGCCGACGAAGAGAGATGACTCTTAGAGAGGCGGTCAAGCGGAGCAATTGCACCTAACACAAGGAGATCCTTGCGCGATATTGAAACTGTATTAGAGACGCGAGGCGTAGAGCGCGGGTCGATATCTAGGTGGTCGGAGAGGGGAGTCAGCCAGTCGGACGGCAGGCATGGGGGAGTGCAGACCGTGATGGAGGTGCTTCTGCTCCTATGGGTCGCCCTCGCAGCAGCCGTAGCTGCCATGCAACCAAACTCCCACGAGAGGACCATCTGCGATCTCTGTGCTTGCACTTCGGGTACCATCCTCTGTCAATGTACCCCCAAGACAAAGGTACTTCAATCACCTACCGGTGACGTCTCATATCACTCAACTAGAGTATCAATAGTATATTTAACTTTCATTACTAAAACAAACAAATAAATTCAATATGGAGATGACTATACGACACACCACGTAAAAGACTCGTGTTGCATGTCACTAACACTCATAACAAGAATACTTCCAATAGTCCTTCCCTGCTATGAAATTACGATACCAAAGAAATCCTGCGAACAGGCATAGTTGCAATTACTCCATAAAAAATAAAATAATGCATGGATAAACATTAGAGTCATTTAATTAGAAAGTCATATATAAGTCCTCTTCCATTGACGAAGATCATCTCCAATTTATAACTTAAAATTCATTTTTAACTGTGTTTTAAATCTAACAATTACATATTGCTGTAATGATATACATTTTCGAAGTTAGTATAATAATAACTGTAATTATAAATACTCAAACAATGATCCAAAAAAAATAATAAATATAACTTACTAACACTTAGGTGTCAAAACAAATTTGAAATTTAACGTTGAAAACATCGACCGTTTAATTAATTTAACGCTCATTTAAAATACATTAACATCATATTATTAGTTTTATATTTATCAATTATGAGAATAGTTTGCTGATGTGTCAAGAAACAAGACAATGAATTTAAATAACGTTGTTTCTAATACAAAAAGCACAACAATTGCGGATAAACGCATTAAAAGCGTTCAAAACCGCAATTACAATGGCGAGATGTAGGTGCACTCGATTGGATAAGCTTCAGCAGAAGCCGAAAATTTAAAAAAATACAAGTTATCGAGACGGAGATAACGATATCTAAATGTAGCAATGACATCATTTAAGATGAAACAATAAATCTCTCGAAAGGACAAATAGATTCATTTGAATTTCTAGGAGTAGCAAAATTAAATATTAAGACATATTCTATAAGGACACATTCTATAAGTTCCAAACTTGTATAAATAGATTCATTTAGTTAAACAATATTAACATGTTGCTTTTCGTTTTCGAGAAAATTTTCAAAACAAATCAGAAGGATTATTCGGGTTAGGAACAATAAATACCGTTATAAAAACACATAAGTTAGATATACTTATATTCTTCAATATATTTTAAGTATTAGCTTATTTTGTTATTATTATTATTATTTATTAACGTCCACTTTTTGCAACTAAGGTCAATTGGGACGGGTTATCTACAGGTTACCACCCTTCTAGCCAGGGTGGGACTAAGGATTTATTTAATGAATTCCGTCACTAAACAAATTCCTCTGCCCAGACGGGAATCGAACTGGCCACTCTATTTTGTTATTATACTCTACATGTTTCGAGCCCTCTCTGAAACTGGTTCAGGGGTCAAACCAACAGAGGTAATATTAAAGAGATTTTAAAATATATCAAAAAAAAAATTACAAAAGAAAATGAAATTATTATTCCACGGCTACTATCAACTAGATAAAAAAAATTATAATGATATAAAAAAAATTAAATATTACTTATTTCTATTATTTTTGTAATAAGGATCCTGGAAAGGTGTCAAAGAGTGAACGAAACATGTCGGGTATATTAAAGATTTTCAAAAGAAGGAAATGATTTTCATTATAATTGATCTCAGCCGTAAAATTGGTGAATTTGTTTAAGTGATCTACAAATAATGAGAAGTCTAATGTCGTATTCAAAATGTTTTGTTTCACTATTTTTCAGAAATATACACGTGAAACAGGAAGATTTTCATCATAATTGAATTAAATAAATTTCTAAACCAGGATTCACTAGTGCAAATGTTTGCGCTTCCTAAAGGAAGTAGGTATCTTGGTTGTATACATTAGGGCCACTATCAAGTTTAGTGTTTACATTATTTAACATTAATCTGGCTAAAAAAATATTCACTATAATAAGGAGAGCAGAGGCAATATATCTTATTAAGAAATAAGGTTAATGATTGTACTACTACCGTTTAAAAATAAGGTACGACAGCCTAACCAATAACAAGTTGTACTTAAAAGACTTAACTTATAGAACACCCTGTAGGTAAAATTAGCCTAATTATTGTCGTTAATATGCACTTGATGTTAATTAATTTATGCTATTGAAGATCTAGTCAATCTATTTGTTTTTAATTCAACATTACTCCAAATGGCAATAGATAACTCAAGTAAAATACATGATCTTTTGAAATGGGGAAGTCCATTTTTAAAGAAACTGATGTAACGAGTGCGTCATTGGTTTCAATATGTCTTTTAGGGATATCATTGCTTATCATATGTGAGTGATTTGAAAGTTGAAAATTATAACGAATTAAAAAATTAGTGTCACAAGAAGAAGAAAAATTACTTTCCTATCATAACGATGGGGCATTTAATTTAAGTTTAAAACTACTAAAACGTCTTGAAATAATAATTGTTAATTTACATTAACGAGTCCATCAATATAACAGCAATAATATAGCACATCGATAAGTACCTTTTATCTTATCTCTGAGTTGAGATTTAGAAGACCTTTACAATATTATAATGATATAATTATAGTTTCATATTAATAAAATAACCGAGTTTGTATGGGAATTCAGCTCATTGGAATGCCCTCAATAGTGTTTGGAAGTAGAATAATCACTCAAAAATTAGTATGTGGCCTTTTTTAATGATGGCCTCAAGTTTAGACTAAAATATTAGCATTAAAAAAAATGAATTTAAATATTTTTCTCCTGTCAAGCCTGAAATATAATTGCCCCATGAAATTCAGTTCTGTTACACCGATCTGCCTGGAAACTTGGTAAACAATAAAAACTCATGACATTGTTCATCCTCATGTTCGGCCAAGCAAGAACAGTGCAGACAGCTCAAGAGCGTTAAATTTAGTTGAAGTTGTCACTCTATGTCTCATGGAAAAAAAGATTCAGGTAAATCCCATTAGATTGGATCGAATTCAAAAGAGTGCTTAATTTAAACTTTTCAAAGTTAGGGTAAATTTGCCACTCTGGACATTTTAAAACGCTTTTATATAATTTTAAAACGTCATCAATCATTTTTCAATATAAAAATTTGGCAGTCGCGGTAATTGAACGTTGCAACGGCAATGCAATTATAATTCAGGCAATAAATCAGTAGTTCAATTTGTCCTAATTTGGGTTTGAGCTTTGGAACTTTGAACTAGCAATGTGATTGTATAAACTAGAATTTGACATAACATTTCCAAGTCAACGATTATTTTTTTTTTCATTTTTGTTTCTTTGGGAGACCTGCTATAGAAGTTGTATGACACGATTTTTCAAAACATTGTTAAAATATCTAGGCGACCCTACCAAATAGATGCCGAAACTGAGGCAGTTCTAGTTCATAACTATAAATACTAATTAATATATATATATATATATATATATATATATATACATACACACACACACACACACTAATACTTGTATGTTAACGCTTTAGCGCCCGCAAGTAAGAGTGCTAGTAGAATGCGTTTGACATGAACTATGTGACACTCTACCACGTGGAACATTGATTTACGTAGCCCCCGCGTGACAGACATTCCTAAATATCAAAAGATCACTCGGCCTTTTGTAATATGTATAGCAAATGACTAAAAAGGAGTTCATTATCTGAGTTAGATAAGCAATGCGGATTCATTTAAACAAATAATGAATCATCCTCCTGAGCATTTTTGCTCGAAAGGGTTGTACGAACATCCCTGTATCAATCCAATATTTATCCAAAAATTACTGTTGTCCTTGCAGCCCGCATTAATCGTCAACCGTGTCCGTGGGTAAATGGTACTAATTATGCAAACCATTATAGTGGATAAACATGTACTTCTAAGAAGAGGGACTTCATTCCTAAAAGCTGTTATGTAGTTTGGAGACTGTTTTGGTAGCTTGGAGACTGTTTTGGTAGTTTTCTGCTAATTAAACTCTGAATTTATCCATTTTACAGTAGGTCATTCGGAATCCGGTCCAAAGTCGCTTAGAAGACCATATATCTTACATATTAGAAGATAGTAAAACCTGTCTTTTGGTCTGCCATGCCACACATGCCTAATGTTACAATACGTACAAGTTCAGAGACACACAGTCACCGGTTCCAATTTTTCTACATGTACTAACAACAAACAAGATAACATAAAATAATCCAGCGGTACGTAAGCTCCTTATTATAATGAATAATTGTCTATAGTATTTAGCAATGCATCATCAAGGCCAATCTCAATAGCGGCTTTCCTTTAGAAGAAACGTTAGTATTGTGCCAACCAAGACTTTATATAGAATCTATATAGAAATAAATCCGTTTCTATATATATGGGTTTCAAAGTAATTCAGGCCAGGTGTGATTCGTTTGAAGTTTATGATTTAGAAGAAATACAGTATAAAATCATCTTTATCCCTTATAGTAATTGATAAATTTACAATTTAGCACCGGCAGTTCTACAAATTTTTTACAGAGATTAATCAATTAAGCTGGTTACTGAATTAGATATAATTAAAATATAGATATAAAATATAAGTAAATCCTAGTTTCATGGATAACAAATATTTTGTTCAGAGTTAGTGTCAACTGATTCAAAAAAATAGGAGCACGCGTACACGTAGGAAAATTCTCCAAAAAGTTATAATCCTAGAAAATGCAGTATTTATGTAGATCTAAATTAAGTAGTGGAATTTTAATCAATCATAAAAGAACAAAGCTTTATTTCATATAGGGCAGTCTTTATCAATGTCTGGTTTATAACCTTAAACAAAGATCCTATTGTCAACTTCTCCGGGAACCGATAATACTAGTAAATCTTCAATATGTAGATTTAAATCATCTCTTAAAGTCTTAAATCTTACAAAGGATGATGAAATGGCGTATTCACTTGCGAAAGAAAGAAATCACTAAATGATTCACAGAAGGTTGAGCGATGCAATAGGTCAATTTGTTGATAAAGTTTCCGAGATAAAAGTGCAAATACAGAATTCTATCTGCATGGGCTGTAAAAAGCAAATAAAACATTTCTCAAATTATCTATTTGTATTATTAGTCAATACATTTGTTTTTATTCGTGAAATATGAAGTACAATACAATGAAATTTCATTCATTTTTGACTTGTGTATATGGAGGATTAAAATAGTCTAAAGATAGCAGCCTTAACTGAGGAAGTTTCAGATAGAACATCTTTGTGATTTCCTACTAGTATATTTTTCTTTTCTTACTCTACTAACTAATAATCATGTTTGTTTATTTATGTATAAAAAGAAGGTCCCCAACAATGGGATTTCTTCAAATCTCCTATCCACATAAATAAAAATAAAAAATATCATCAAAATAAATAAGACAAAATTGAGATAAAAAATACAAGGGTTGGTAAGCGCTTTATAAACAGAAAATATTTACTTAGGTAAATTTTTGATTGTTTGTTGATTGTTATTTTATTGACATTTTTATTTGGGTGCACTTTATGCCACTTAAACAGGGAGTATGCACACAGTTTCAAGAATGAAAAAAGTAGGAACACCCGTCTGCAGGCTTTGGTTAGACCTTACAGATACATTCCTATTTTTTTCTTCACACTTTAAACCAAAAATAAACCCTCAGATCCACTGGCACACACACCAGTATATATTCTCTCAGATAAATAAGTTAAATTAGAAAATCAACATGAGTAGAAAAACCAAATCTATATTTCCTAGAAGTGTAGAGAGAGAAATGCTGTGGTCACAATTTGTCTAGTTAAGCAGTTGTACGGCGAGTAACTAACTTCAATTCTACCCTTCCGGCAGGCAACCATTCGGTCTGTATTAAAGCGGATTCGTCATCATGAACACAATCAAAACTTTTGGACATTGAAAATAAACGTTTCAAATATTATCAGAGTAATTGAGTTATACATAAAAACTTTAGTTCTAGGCTAGATTAGGTTTGGCGAAGCTGAAAGTTGAAGTATAACCAATGAATTATGAAAAGTAATTTAATACAGAAGTTTCAGAACAAAAGATTAATATGAGTCGCCAAGAACAGAGGTATTAATAATTTATAAGTCTTTAAAATTGGTTAAAGTTTGACTAAAGTGAATATAGCACAAAGTAATAGCACTTTAAGCTCACACTGGTCCTAAAGAGCCTATAAACGGATTGAGGCCTGAAAACCTTTGGAACATTCCCTGGATCCCAACTAGGAAACTGCAATTTAGTAATTAAAGTAAACTAGCTTCAGCATATATGTCAGAATACTTAGTTGCCGTTAGTTCTTCCATCTCACCTTTCTCGTGCGAAAGGGCGGAACACATTAAGCGAAAACGTTAAGGATTTTGTGACAGGCGAAAGGTATATTGGTTATCCGAGAAAATGAGAACACCCACAACGGAACTGCCAAAGTACAAAAGTGCAATATAAAAACTATTTCACATAATCACAATTGAGTTTGGAATGTTCTGCTACATTTGATGGCCAGTTGTGTTGTTTTGCTAGTTTATATCTTAACGCTATTTAACTAAGAAAAAAGATTATTGTACTTTAACATTTATTATTTAATATAACGTACTCATCTCGTTTCTTTAGGCATCAGATAGAGCTCCATACTCAAATGCTTTGCATATGTATAGCCCATTTTCTTATTCAGATCATCATTGTTACTCTACGAACCTGAATGATCCTCAAGGAGACTGAACTACCTCCATCTAATATAGCCATTTTTCTGGTTCAATAAAATTAAATTGTTAGAAAAAATTCTTTAATATAAATCAAATTACACATTGTCTGTTTGTCAGATCAGACTAGTAAACGTGGCCCATTCATCTCAGAAAAATCATTTTATTATTAATTTTCATGATAAGAAAAATAAATAATATCAGATTCCGAAACTAATTTCTTGTCGTCTGTCCGTCACTCAAATTAGATCTTTCATACACTATAAATTTCTGAATATTTTTATCTACTTCAAAACCATGGATGGAATGGCTGTGCTGATTATGTGAGCTCATGTTAGAAAGATAATGCCCAAACTCTATTCAAACCAAATTTTTAAAAAATAAAAAGAAGAATCCAAATTTTGGATTCAAGGGAGACAGGGCACGGTAGATATGTAATTACTAATTCTTAAAGACGGTTCCAAATTGCTTTAGGGCTGAAAGTCTACTTGATTGAGGTCATAAGCGGTCAGGTATTCTTATAGACGGATGTGAACTATAAAAGAGCTGAGAGGATAACATCGTTCGATACGCATCAAAACTACAATAGGTGTTCAATAATAGCCATTCAAAGCTCACTCTTCACTTATAGGTTTCTAGACACTTTTAAAATGCGTTATCAAACATAAGTAAATTTCCGAAAGGCAAAAACCTTCAACGTTTTATTTATATTAAATGGAATATAAGTAGAAATTGCATAGTCCGAGTGCAAAAGTTCTTATTCCTTTCATATACGCCAACTAGAGTTCTCAACCACTTACGTTTGTACTCAATTTCTTTGCGAAGCTGTCAAAAATCGTACTATGAACTGTCAAAAATGGTATTTTAAAAAACGGAGGCAAATTATCGCTTCAGAAATGTGTGACTGCTTCATCTCAATTGAAATACGACTTAGGCGCATCCTTAAAATTGAAGTATTTAGAGAATTATTAACAACACCTACATGGAGAACCCGCCAAACTGCCCAGCCCGTAGGCAAAGGGCTCGCCTGGATTCCATTACTGTATACAGGTGCTAATACCCTCCGTGAATAATGATGTCCGTCAGTTTACTGAAGATATTTCATTCTATTCCTACTAGGACAGTGGTTAGTTCTGTTTAATTGGTTACTAGCTTAATTGGAGATTATGAGTTTAGCAGACAACATGCGATTTAAAACCTCTGATGCCAATCCACTGATTTGACACCAAAGGACTCTAAATAACTACAAAACAAGAATAAATAATATATTTATTACTTTTTGGGTCCCTTCATAATGATAAAAAAACAATAATATTAATTAGTTAATATATTTTTATTTGGCTTGTTTTGTCACATACAGAATAAAGTTACAAACAAGCATCAAACTACCCTTGTAAGAAATAAATGATTTCCACTTTTGATTGTCATGAGCACACTTAGTATTTTACAAGTGGTATACCTGTCAAATAATGAAAGAAGTTGTTAATCCTATATTCAGGAAAATATCCTCATAAAACTTATATAAATAACTCCTGAAATTAATTCGGCATTTGGAGTAATTGCCTATCTGATTTAATAAGTGAGTATAGAAAAAGAGAGAGTTTTTGAAGCAACGATGATTCCATTTTCTTTAATTTCGTTTTCAATTCATTCATAAAATAGGAAACTATTTTATTTTAATAGGCAGGAGTCTATTAAAATGTTCAGTGTTTTATATCAAGGGAAAAGCTGTTCGTTTGGGATTGGAATTCAAGTAGTTACTCTGGCTTTCTAGGCGGACGCTACCAACCAAGCTAAACCAAAGATTTTCACTAGAGCCGCAACTCTATATTCAATAGCTAAGCGCTAGATATTATTTTGGTAATAATAACTTAGTATAAATAATTTTTTTTATTATTAAAATGAAAAATATATTTCTTAGATGGTGTGGTAGCAAAGGTCCGTCAACATAAACTCAAATGAGTCTAAATGTATTCGATTCCAAACACTGCGTATCTATCCACGTATGTTCCAGTACTAGCTAACATTAGTACTAGTAAATTAAGTAGAATATAGATAGTAAGTCCGTCTTACAGCACCAGTGACTGAATAGTTTGGCTCACTTATTTTCTAGCTACAGACAAGCTGGATGCTAGCTTTCTGGAAGGGTGGTTACGGGTGGTCCTACGTCCTCCTCCCCCTGGCATATTGAAGCCTGCCAGTAGGCGTATACCTTCTGTATCTGTATATAGTAGGGGATCCAGGAACATGTCATTTAATTAGGTTTTATATGTTGACTTGTTTGCTTACTACGTAAAGTCTGAACGTGATGCAATCAAAACATCAAAAGGATCATAAGCTTCTATTACCATTTATTATACAGTGTGTTTCAAAAAGAATTTATATATTACAAAGTATTATTTTGTCCAAACTATCGATCGCTGCTCCTCGGCTAGGCTATTGGAGAAACGAATACATAGCCTAGTTTATATTATGTCAGTTATCTTATGTTTTGCTTGGTAACCGTCATATGTTTAAAATAGCTACTCCACGGCAGAAATCATATTGTGTTCTCGAGTTAAGGGACCAAAATGATCCTCCGAATGAGTGGAACATCCGCAGATGTATCGACAGTTTGTATATACAGGATGTGTATGTAAAGGAATGAGTCCTGGCTGCCCTCGTGTTACTGAGGAACATGTTGCAAGAATTCAAACTGCTTTCAATTCAAACATATGGCGGTTACCAAGCAAAACAGAAGACAACTGACATCTAGTGGCTACAATATAAACTAGACTATGTATTCGTTTTCTCCAATAACCGAGCAAAGGCGATCGATAATTTGGACAAAATAATACTTTGTAATACGTATATTCTTTTTAAAATACCCTGTATATTCTAAAGGAACAATATTAATCATAAATTGGACTGGGAATCGAACCCACGACTCAAAGTTACCCAAGTGTACCCAAGACTAACGCCTGAACACTCACGGCTGAGCCTTTCAGAAATATTTTAATTCAATTCAATGAATTTATCATATACTGAATTAGCAATTTAAATATAAATATAAAGAGATTGATTAAGATTCATGTCCTTGAGCAAAAGATGGAATCTCGATGACTAAAGAGGAGTCGTAAAATTAGAATACGGTAAACACATTTGTAGAGTTGTCGTGACTGTCTGAACATAATAGACGGTGATGGGACTGTAAGCAGGCCGTTATTGGAATGCTAACATCAGCTGTTTCTCTAGTAAAGCTGACTGACTCTCAACAGGTACCCTCCTTGCTACAACGTCCTCAACTTTATTATACAGCCTATAGATGGTGTTGTTGTCAGTCAAAGAGTTTTAAATTGGAACAAATACTAGTGTCTCGATAAAACAGTAGCCTCATCCTGGAAAGTACTTCCTTTGAACGAATAATATTCCTACCTAGGAAAGAAGGGAGATATGACAATATTGAACAAATAAGAAATAACATCTCTCAGTAAGCTCTAGACAGAGCGAAATAGTAAGAATTGAAAATATCTAGGGCGGAAATAAATTACAGCAGATATTGGCCTAGGAAAGGAAAAACAGTCTAGAGTTAGCTTATATGGCGCAAGTACTAGGAAAGTTCTTAGACCAAATGAAAATATATGCATAACTTGAAATTTTATTGAATCCTAGAAGTCCTGGTAATAAATGTTACCAGTTGTCATACCTATCGATAAAGATCGTCGTTACTGGCTGATGATCGAGTACAACTGGAAAGCGCATTCGATATGATGGCACCATCTTCAAGCCCGTCAAAAGTTGTACTGAATACAACCGGGCTTGAAGATGGTGCTTTTGCATCGTAAGCGCTTGCCAGATCTACTGGATCATCAGCCAGTGACGACGGTCTCCACCGACAGGTATGACAACTGGTAACATTTATACTGACGAAACCAATCCTTTTAATGTTGCCTAATCGTTCTATTTAAAGATCTAAATTCCCCAAGCACAATAGTATTTTAACAATGAAATGTATATTTATAAGCATAAAAAATTGTATTAAACGATTTGAAAACGAAGTGACTCAACCTCCACCAGCCAAAGAAACAGATAATTAAATTTTAATTTTTTTTATTAGAGAAACATTTTTTAATCTAGAAACCTGTGTATCTAAGCCAGTACGATATCATTGACGGGGCCTCTACGATTCGGTTGAGGGGGGGGGGGCAAAGCCTAAAAAAATGTGAATTCAATTTATGTATGAATGTTACATAATGACTAATAAGTCTTATGTATTTTTTTTAGGGATCAACCATGAGAGTCATTAACAAAACAAATACTTGAGGGGAATACCACGGGCTTACCTGGATGACTCAGATTCTCTGTATTCCCCATAAAAATGAATGAATGAAGCTCTTCCCTAATTTAACTACTAACGTAACGTAATGTTGATTTAATGAAATGACAAAGCAACACCTGATTAGAGTTCCGTAATACTCAATCCAATTGAGCTCCATGATCAGAATATACGATTACTTTATTTGACTGCATACGCATTTAAAGTAACTTTAAAATCGAAAAATATTTTAAATTGTTAATAATAAGAACAGTTCGTGAAAATATAAATTGTTTGCAAGGGGCTCAGGTTAGCCATGTGAGTTAAAGCGTTGGCTTTAATCTCACATGGTAATCCTAGAGTGGCGAGTTCTCGCCTGGGCAAATAGGAATTTATTTAGAGAAGAACTCATTAAATAAAATCCTTAGTCCCAACATGGCTAGAAAAACGTGGTAACTTGTAGATAACCCGTCCCAATTAGTCACAGCTGCATAATGTGGACGTTAATAAATGAATAATAGTAGAATTGTTTGCATATGCAATCTTTTGTTTTTAAGAAAGTATTCATATGATATTCGAAATATGAATTCCAAGCTTTCAGGTGATCAAAAATAGAAACTTGAAATTAGTAGAAAATTTATCAAGGACCCCTTTAACACACAAAAAATATCAACCCTTTTGTTTGCAGTTAAGTAATTTATAACACACACATAGATCAATGAAATATGGCATTTGTAAATTTGTAGGCATTATGAACTACAGTAGGTGCGTCAGCAAAATCAAATATTTGACTTCAAAATATGGGACAAGCCGATATTTATTTTGTTAACGACCCACACATACGAGTATTAATATGTCGAGAGAAAGCAATGATGCGATACATATACATAACGCTTTTTTCATGTTTTGAACAGCTGTTACCTATCAATAACGATTTGACAAAACAAGACTCATAGATATATAAAGATTGATTAAATTTAAGCACTCCTTACATTTCCTTCTGGAGAGGGTTTATATTTTTTTAGTCGGAAACATGACTATTCAATGCTTACTGACGGATTTATGCACTATCATAGGTTCAACTAATTGTTTCCTATCGAAATATAACGATTGCACCATCTTAGCATTAGTAGAACGAATATGATTAAATTTTGTTCAGGGAATCACTTGTAATACCAGAGAAGAAGGTGGTATTGAAATCCATTAACCTAAAAAACATAAAGTTTTACGGCCAAAAAGTATGCCCTTGACAAAATTGATAAGCGACAAAAACCAATTTTAATGAGGTATTGTTGAATACGTGTATTGATGTCGGAGTAAGCTTCCACTTCCGTCAGTGGTAATAAAAATATTACTTCCATTAATACATGTGCCAAAAATATTTCAGTTATAAGGAGACAGAATGAATTATATTCCTCAATGGGAGGTCAAACATTTGAAATTCAAAAATTTCAGCACAGTTTTAGCCTCGAAAAATATTCTTAACACATTTTTTTTTTTTTTAAATTGGTTTCATAAAAAATATATCAAAGATATTGATGAGTATAAGTCTAGACGTGGAATGAACCCCCACTCCTTATTAAAAATT
This sequence comes from Riptortus pedestris, assembly GCA_019009955.1. Lineage (NCBI taxonomy): Eukaryota > Metazoa > Arthropoda > Insecta > Hemiptera > Alydidae > Riptortus > Riptortus pedestris. Next base: position 124,805,089 of record CM032229.1, on the reverse strand, counting down.
CGAATTGTCACATAGCCTTTATTGTACCCTGGGATGGATGATTAGATATATAAAGGTCAAATGAAGTCTCTCGAGCCTTTTAAAAATTAATTAGTAACAAACGGGCGAAACAGATTGATAGAAAAGATTTTCAATATTGATGACGTTGTTCCTGGAATGATCTGAAAAGTGAAAAAATTGATCCCCGCCAATTTTAAATAGAATTTCAGACAAACCTTAGAGTTCCATTAATATAGATATAGATCTATAAATACTCATGACCTCTGCTATTTGTGATCATGAACCACTTGCTGAATGAGCTGCATTATTGATTTCCAGCATCTCGCAGCAATTCAGGGCGACAGTAATATAGTCATGGAGAAATTCCAACTAGTCTCACCCGACTTAGCCAAGAGAATGTTCATTTCAGGAATTAATCATTATATTTCTGTTGTGCTCCTGATAGCACAGGGCGCAAAACTAGACGTCCAATAAAGTCATTTTGAAAATACATTAGTTTTATTTTTAATTTGGTCTCTTAATTGGTGGTTTAATGAAAAATAGTCTTACGGATAAGATCGACTAAGAAATATTATCAAGTGGAATTTACTTGGTTCTTATGCGAAACAAGCTGTAAAAGTGGATAGATCTATTAGGTCTTACCACTTTGTTAGAATCAATAAACATTCATCTGTGATGAAAGTCATATTAAATATGCGGGTCATATCAATTCTAACTGATAGATGCACAGTACAGGAATGGTATCATTATATGAATCAATATTCTGACGACAACCCGGAGGAAAACAATGTCATCATACGGTTTGGCTTGCTGAACATACTTTATAAATATAATGCAAAATCGCCCATAAATATTAAAAATTATATCATGCATTTGCTTATATATTAGTCTAATATAAGCATGTATAAAATTAGGAATTCGTATTTTTAAAATGACAGCTGTGTTGGATCTTAGATAGAAGGTAAATGCACGTCTTTAATAAATGCACTTATGAAAGGCACAGAAGCAATTTTAACTACCTCTGGCCTCATATTATGTAACTATGGAACTTACCATTCAACCTATACAAATTTTAGTAAGTTAGGATTGTCTTTTAACTAGTACCAGATATTTCTAATATCGGGAAAGACTCAGACAACCATTTTCCTCTACCTAAAGATGCTTAAGGTTTGTAAGCCCCAATGGAGAAAGATTTAGAGCCCACAGAGAAACGAGCCAAATAAATGCATTTGGTAAAATACTGGTTTCAATGTGAGATAAAGCGTTGGCTTTAATAAATTTTATAAACATAGAGTCGTGGACTCGATTGCCCCCTAGGCAATAGGAGTTTATTTAGTGAGAAACTCATTAAATAAAATCCTTAGTTCCACCCTAGCCAGAAAAGAATGCTAACCAGTAGATCACTTGGATTTTCTGTAGTTGCATAAAATGGATAAGTAGCAAATGTACTGAACTATAATTTTGTATAGCTGAAAATATTAATTATTTCAAAATTGTGAAATTTACAAACTCTTTTTCTGTAAATTAATAAAAATATCATAGTTTCGGAAATGTGAGACAACTTGTTAATCAGTTTCAAAACATCATCCATTTAGATTTGAAGAATAAAAAAACTTGGATATCCAACAATAGCCAAAAGCTTTTCCAGGGTCCAATTTAAGCCATGCCTCCCAGGAGTTGAGTCGACCAAGAGTTTCCATCGCGACTTCTGAGACTTTTTATCATGCCCATAACAGATACAAATATAAAGTATAAAAGGAAGAATATATTACATACAACATTATTACGATAATCAATATATTACAGATACCTCAGTGGGGCATCCTCATAAACCAAATGCTCTGGTTGATATACTCCATGGTCAGAAGAAAAAACTATATTTAGGTTTTCCGTTAGAAGGGCAAAGACGGATATTGAGTGCAATTTCCACTCATTGTATCCCAAAATAGTATATTGGTAAGAACTAGACTCTATGCTGATCTTACATTTCTCTATATTATATATATATCTGCGAATTATTCGACATTTTTCTCATGTCAATGCGCATATCTAGGAATCGTTCTTTATTCGTGTTTTCATCGACATTCGGTCAACCAAGCCCCCACCATTCTTCTCTCAACTACATTTGATAATTGGAGTTGAAATGTGTTCTAGTAGAGATGGTTTAATCTTGCCATGTTTTAAGAAAACACTAGTTTTATATAGAAACCGTTTCAGAAATTAGCAAATGCAACTAAGTAAATTTGATATTCCATATTAACAAATGCGTATCTTTCCATACAATCCCGGTTATGATAGTGCATCCCATATCTAGTTGGTACGGCATACAGCACTTTTGGAGTTATTATCAGGTCCGTTCTTAGTAAGGACTGCTTCTCTAATGAAACAACATTTTTTACCACCAGGGTTATTTCCAAATATTTTTTTTTTAAATTACAGGTTGGGGAACCGAAGTATTCCAAACCTACCTTTGTTCCCCAACATACACATTTTGACCACGAGTTTTAAGTTGATCAGTTAACCAACCGGAGGAAAATGTTCAGAAACCCGTCGAAAATGAGTGCAATGAAGACTGAAACCAAATTCGCTGGAGTAGATAACAGGGAAAATAAAAATTCGTTGACTCCTCCACAGCGAACTGAAGAACAATAGAATAAGAGAGTTATTATTAGTTCCTCTGAAACTATTACAATAAAGTAATCAACGTAATGTATAGCGCAACTTTATGTACATATTCAGATCAAGATTCTACTACCAAACCTCAATATTACACAACTTAAATTCCGAAAATTTAAGAGACAAAGGAAAATTTAAGCTAATAATAAACAAAGGTCAGCCACACAGAATATGCATATTTCCACATATAGGTAAACCCTGTCAAAGTCTGTATATATATATATATATATATATATATATATATATATATATATATATATATATTATGGTTTTCCTTTACACTTCTATTTTTATTTAATCAAGAAGTTATATTTATACAGACTGAAGGCGAGCGTCGCGAGGTTAGAAACATTTCCGTTGCGTCAGCCCCACTGGAACTGCGTCAATCGAAATATTGAACAGAATAATTGTTTTCATAAATTTCAATTGCTGTATTCAATTATGCCGAAAAACTCCAAAACCTTCGATGATATACAAATCATCGTCTTGATATTTTCAAAATTGTCTGTATGCCCCAGTATTTGTGGGGTCCATTTGTGTCTATCAAAATGTTGAACAAAACAAAACTTTTTCGTAAATTTAATTTTCGGAGTCGATTGCTGAACTCCAGTACGCAGACAACGCAGACGTTGAAGATATATCTGGAGTAGTGAGATATTTTCAATATAGTTTGTATGCCCCAGTATTAGCCCTTCCCCTTCTCATAGTCCGATTCTGGCCATTAAAGTCGTCCAAATCCCTTCTTTATACTTAGGATGATATACGTATATATATATATATATATATATATATATATATATATATATATATATATATATATATATAGGCCCGCATCTAGTATTTGGCACTACTTTGAAGAAATTATGTCGTTTGAACGACTTTTGTAGCAGTCCGTTCCGAAGGGACTCACTAAAAGCTGAGTGAAATCTATTTTAGAACATGAATAAGAAAAAAATTACACATGTATCTACTGCGGCTGCGCAAGGAAATGAGGCAATGTAAATAATGGGCTTAGCTCAATATGAGGGGGGGGGGATTCATGGCTCTCACCTATCTTATCAGCTCGTCTAGATAAGAGGGAGGCACAGCCGATTTTCGAAACTAAACTTCACATATTACCGGTGTATTGATTAGGCCTAAAATACTTGGCTCGGCCCACTTCTTCCACTCCCAAAATTATTGATGGCCTATTTCACAGAATACGAATCACTCTTGTGACGCTAAACAGGATTTAGCTATTTTAAGATAACTGGCGCAAATCTATGCAAGACAACTCACTATTGTCAAAATACTTATAAGCATTTTTTTTTTTGGTGTGTTTTTCAAGTTCATTAAGCTAATTCATTTTCTAATCGAAACTAGAAAACAAAGAAAATAAAACCAGCGGATTATGAAATGAGCAAGGACATACTACAATTAGCAAATGACTACCTCGTGCCTATTATCTGATTGCGTGCTGGTATTTGCACTAACGGGATAATTGAAGTGCTTATTCTCAATGAAATAAAACTCCAAATATGATAATATAGAAGCATACAAGATGGTTTCTTGTTTTCAATATAGAAAATTGTTCAAAATTTTTCTATGTAATTATAAAGAGATTGATGTAGTTTTCAATTAACACTACGCATTACAAATTCAACTACACTAATTACACTACTTGTATCATAAATTCAATAAAAGTTTTAATAAATTCATGTAATTTTTACAAGCCTAACTAATAACTAAAATGAATAATAACCTATAAATTATTAAACTAAAAACACTAAGCAACGACTAATTAATAAGTCTGTAACCTAGGGGGTGCGTTAACTAAGCAGATTTCCCACGTGCGTCACGTTTTAGTCATTATCTCAAAACGAAAAAGTTAAATGAGAACAATATTTGGTATTTAAGCTACAAATAAAGTGCTTTACAAAAAACAACTTATGGTTTATATGGCAGGCACGAACATATTATTGTTAACGATTGCGTTTTAGTCATCTGGGTCATTAAAGTGAAATGTTATCTTTGCTCCTTTCTAAGGTTTTACCATATAAATAGCGTGAGCCATACAGAGAAATTCGCTTAGAAAAGAAACACTATAAACAATTCAAAATGATAAATAGTGACATTTATTCTTAGGATTTTGTCACGTTAAATATAGTGTAAGAATTGTCATAGCACTTTCGACGTGTTTAAATAAACAGTGACAAAAGAGGAAATTAGGTCGCATGTCACAATACGGTCAATTGATTCTGTGGAGAGCTGAAACATTCATTTCGAGAAGATACCAACACCAGTTAATTTCATTTCCACAGGCAATTCATAATGCATCATTTATATTCCAAACGAATTTATATTTACATTGCGGATATTATTGAATTATTCTGTCAAGAGGGGTATAACAATGTACGTTATGCCGTTGGTCTTATTGTGTAAAAATCAAAAACCTTGGGTTCGGTTCCGCGAAGCCAATAAAAATTTATTTAGTTAAGAACTCAGTACAATCCTCAGTTCCAATGGGGTTAGAAATGGCCGTTAAGGTAATTAATCCAATTAGCCTTAGAAGTATAATTTAATAAAATAAATAGCTATATCAATTACCAACAAATGTTGTCTAGAAAATATAAAGCTAAAAATACCCAATCGCTTCCAAAAAAGAAAAAAATAAGTCTAGAAAAATATAAGAGTACTTGTGGTTCGGAGAATCTGAATTTGGGAGACGGGGATAGGGGACTAGTAAACTAATTGATACATAAAGTTAACATTTTAATGCACCCAAAATAAATAGACGCTTATAGAAGATAGCATAGCTATAACCTCACGGCTAATCAGAAATCCATCCAGCCAAAATATTTTAGTCTCAAAATGCATGGATTGTTGAAAGTCTGTTAGTTTAATGGGGTAACAGGCACAAGGGTTCTTGTGCAGAAATAACTTGAACATTAATTAACAATAATAGTACGAAGAAGAACTTTTATTTCAGAAAGTTTTGACTGTTCAGTGCAATTTTCAGCAGAAAATGAACTGCTGAGAATGACAAAGTGGATAACATAACAACTCGTCCTAAAATAACCTATTCTTTCTACAAGAGCGGCTGTGCTTAATTTATATTAATTAATACTGTTTAGATGTTGAATGTAACAAACCGTGGGCCAGAGACGCCTCGCTAAAATATTTGTAATTCTCATTTCTCTTAATTTTCACCAATCTCTCTCGTTAACTTCAATAATTCTTTTGTGAACGTACTGTTTTTGACTTAGTAGATAATAATAATATATGAATTTCATTCTGGCAAGTTCTATATATCTTTACTACTTTCTTTTTTCTAATTTTTTTTTCTTTAGTACTTAAGTTCGAATAACAGAGGGGGGAGGGTGTAGATGAATACGTTTCCTTTCTGGAGTGTTAGTTAACACTCCAGTATAGAGATATTAGTACCAGTTTTAGGCAAAAGATGAAATGTATTGGTTTTAAAGTATCAAAGTAAAAACTGGAATTCTTTGTTTCTTTAACATTACATAAAAGCAATCGATATTATTCTAAAATAAATACCCCATACCGACAGACAGCGCAGATAGAACACATACCTCTGGAAATATTAGTTGAACAGGTTATTGAAATAAATAAACTCGCTGAAAGGAATACAGAGAATTTAAAATAAAATTGGTCTAAAACAGAATATTAAAACGGTAAGACTTTTGGCGGGGAGGCTTTAGTACTTTCATTGTTAGTTATTCATGAATACAATATAAACATTAGGATGAGTCCCCCAATTTGTGATCGTAAGAACAACCTCACAAGCGGGTTTCCAGAGAAGAGAGCGTAAAACTCGAGTGAATCTATTGAACTTGTGATTTCTCTCCATCTATAATCCCTAATAAGAATTCATTAATCTTTTTTTTTAAACGAGTAACATTAATCAGCCAAGTCAAGAGAATTGTTTAGTTAAAAATCGTTTAGTAATAGACTCGTTGGCCACGGAAGTTAATTAAATGCTCTACTTCCGGCTAAAAATGTAAAAAGTTACGGCCTCTTTTTTTTTTTTTTTACCGACGGGAATACACTTCCGGGGCGTGGATTGAGAAGCAGTTCGAGGCCTAATTCCGTCAAACCACAACAAACATGGAGCCACTAAAAGGGAGGCAAATAGTGAACACGTGACTCTTTCCTAATTTTAGAGTTTGTTGAATGTTTGTTTTCAAGGCACCTCTCGAGTACTCAGTCACGAACGCTACGGTCACTATTCAGAGCATGAAATACAAAAATTGTCTTTCAAAGTCACAATCTATATGTCAAACACAAGCACCAATTGTAATGTAACTGTCAAAAACATTATTTTTATGTACTAAAAAATATTTTTATATAAACAGCTACAGTAAATAATACCTAGAAAAAGAATCCTAAAACATTAATTAACGAGTGATGGAGATCACAAGCACTTATAATATGATAATATGTGTTGTTTTTTAAGTTTATTTATTTAAAACTGAAGATAAAAAAATATTTAGTGATAAATATGCTACTCATTTAGAAAGAAACAATCTAGTTCTAAATAGGAACTCGTTCCATGATGGAACTCAATTTATTACAATTAATTGACTAAAAAAATAGGAATATCTTTTTAGAATTTAGATATTCGGGATTCTGTACAGCAAAGGAATAGATCTTCCTGGTTGTTTCTATAAATCAAACAATTTTATTACCCTTACTTTTTGGTTTGGTATTTTTTATAAAGACGAACTATTAAAGTTTGTAAAACGAAAAGGTAATTAGCATTTGCCCCATACTGTAGATGTTAAAAAATGTGCAAACTACTAATTCATTAGTAACGGTTAAATATATGGCCATTTTTAATGCAAAGTTAGCATCCAACAATATGTAATTGTTCAAAAGAAATATAATTCTTTATTGTTATTGAATACAAGCAGACATTAGATCTCCAAAAACGCTATTTTCTTATTCATACTTAAAATTCAAAGGGTAATAATAGTAGATACTTCACGTAATAAGTTCATCTTTTTAATCGTTTAATTACTGTGTTTTTTCCACTTTTATGTGTTTTACTACTTTTTATTTAATTTAGAAAATTTGTAATAGAATATAAATAATAAATAATAGCCATTTTACAAATTAATTATTCAAATTAGTATAATAACTGCAAGTAACTTCACGTGAATATTCACACTTCATTACACAAAACAAATATTTTTAATACATGATAATTTATTAGCATAAAATCATTGCTTAGTTAATTTGTGAACACTTATTTTTTTTATTTTTAAAAAAAGTAAATTGTATTTTATGCCATTTTTATGGGCCTAATGTGACCAGATAATCATAACGTTACACTAAAGAGATCGACGAATGGTAACAAGGAGTACGAACGATTTTTTCCCTATTTTTTTTTTTTTTTTGTTAACATATATTTACATACTCCACTCCTATTTCTTTCGTATGCAGCCTTGACTTGATAGTTGTGGCTCAAGGTTTTTTCAGAGGGAGCCTCATGTGGTTTACATACAATCCGCTGTATCTAAATATTTAAGTTCACTCAATCAGTTTATAGTTTGCATCCTTGGCACATAAGTACAGTTTGTTTATAGTAATATGGTTCATCGAATTTTAACTTCAATGTTTGTTTAAGAGTAGGATGATAGATGTCAACAAACAAAACATAATTGACCAATAAGAATCAATAACAGAAAACTCAACACAAAGTATTTAAATATTTGTTACTATTGTATATCTCAAAGACATTTCTGTTAATCTGAGATCCCATTGGTTCCCGCAAATATAAATTTGCATAATATAAAAACATACAAAAACAATAGAGGTCTTAGGACAACAGAAAGAACAAACATAAAAATGTTCCCGTTAAAGCATAACAAAACAGCCTTAAATTCCGTCATGACAATGTTCAAAGTTTTCTAAACTAGATAAAACAGAATAATTCAAGAGACAATCAATGAGAAGTCCAAACTAAATAAAACTATTTTTTCTTCCTTTCTTTGTCTCTTTTAACTAGTGTATTTTTTCACTCATTAAAAATAGTATTACTTAGACAGCGTATTTCATCCACAATAGAATCATCGTTCTTATTTAATGACATCCACTTTTGCTAATCGGAACGGGTTATTCAAACGCTACAACCCTTTTCTAACTAGGATAGAACTAAGGACTAAATAAATTCAGTTTGTCCAGGTCGAACTAAGGACTCTAGGTTTACCAAATGGGATTAAGACCAACGCCTTCACTCACATAGCTAACCAGGGCCTCGGAAAAAAAGACCAAATGCACTAAAATTCTAGTAGGATTCACTAAATCAGTCGCCTTTCAACCCGAGCCATCCATTAATGATCAAAGGTAGTGTTTTATAAATACATATATATTCAAGAAATAAAAAAAAAATAATAATAATTTTCTAAACATGTGTTTACATCATGCAAAAACATGATGAAAAATGCAGTTTTCTTTATTGTCTGACCCGTGACATCATGCTGATTATATGCGTCAAGGCCAACTCCTGTCTTGATCATAATTGAGAAATGAGGGTTGTATAATTCAATTATACTTAAATACAAATTAAAATATTATATCAGGATGAAAAAGACCCTTTCCCTTTAGCTAAGGAAGACAGTGCACCTGATGATGGCAGCAATCTGGGATCTGCCGGAAAAATCTTTGTGTTAGAAACGTTGATATTTGTGCCACACACAGTTTTTTCATCCTGACATCTATACCGTATACCGGCATATCGAAAAACAAAATATTATATAGTCAATATTGCAATAGTGTTAAGTAGTCCTTTCAACACCAAAGTGCGAATACAATCACAATGGACGTTGAGTAAAAATAACCATCAGATCTTTATAGTCATGGATCAAGAACTTATTTTTTAATGTTAGCCATTTCAACAAATTAGATAATGAAAATTATCTTTCCTTCCTAGATTTCAGTAAACATTGCTCACATTCTTCTGGAGTGATATCGATATACAATTGGAACATTTTATACCCACCCCTTCACGTGCGAAACTCAACACATGACATTTTTCAACAATAAGGGAAAAAAAATTACATGTGACTATATCAAATAATGGAATAAAGTAACAAAAAAGTCCGTCACGCAGGGGCTGCGTAAGCTAAGCAGATTTCCCACGTGAAGTTTTACAGTAGAGAAATTTCACAAGAGGCGAGCAATCAAGGAAACGGCCGAACGAGCTTTTGGCGGGAAAGTCATTCTCGTCCGTTAGCCGTCGATTTAATATAAATGCAAATATCTCAGTTAATATTCAAGATAGAGAATAAATGTATATAACAATATTTATAGTAAATGTAATTTGCAATAAGATTGATTCTGTACAATTTTTCGATCCGACGTATAGTAACGGAGATATTTCGAATTTTCGAAAATCCTCCCCTCTAAACCCCCCCCTCCCACTGGTCCGATTTCAGCCGTTATCGAACCTGATCTTTCTTTTTACATAAAACGACTAAATATCGAGTTTGGTAACGATTAAACAAAAATTGCGACCGCTAGAGCGGTAACAGACAAATATATATATATATATATATATATATATATATATATATATATATATATAGTTTTGAACGGACCTCATTTTCGTCATCTACTAGGTAGGATCGATGGACATTTGAAGAAAAATTTCGAAAATTCCGTCATGAGTACAACCTCAATAGCTGATTTCCCTTATGGGAAATCTGCTAAAAATAATAATATGCGATTATAACAATCATACATATCAACCCTGGTTTATATGGAGTTCTAACTAACGTAGAAATCGAGAATACAATAAATATGACGACGCGTGTTAGAACCAAGCACGTGGTAAATATACTTCGTTTTCGCGGCTTCTGCGAGACAGACATATATTTTGCAATAAGCAGTTTTTACAAATCCAATAACTCAGTTTGCAAATAAGAATTGAATTTCTTACCATATAAAGAAGACATCAACCGAAACAGAACATTTGCTGAAATTAAAATAAACAAGGATACAACTGAATATTTCTAAAGGAGAACAGAAGTCAAAGAACAGTATGGCAGAGAGCCAGTACAAGTTTTTATTTGAAGCAGACCTTGAAAAGAAAATAAGGTACTCATTAGGTCTTGTTCATGTATAATTCATACATGAGTCATGTTTTGACGACTTTCTGGCATTGTGTACATTTAATTACAGCGTCACAACAATTTCTAAGACAATTGTTTAGAAACTAGATATATAACTACCTCGTTTACATTATCACTCAGTTCAACTAATTTCGAATGGTAAAAGATATGTATTCAAAATACATAATTTTACTCATTATAGGACCTGTATATTCGAAACGAATGACATCAAAATGTATATCTCATAACCAATTATGAGCTTGTTACGAATATAAGTGACGACCCTGTTAAAGGGATTTTGAAATGATACTTTATTACTATAAAGCATTAAACAACCTGCTTAACAAGTATATCATCAAATAATCCTAGGGCAGTCAAAATCGAATACTGTTAAGTATAGGAACGTGCCTTGAGTTAATAATCAGTTCACAGTAGCCCAAATGCTCCCCTATTTGACCCCACGTGATTGCCAGATGTTTGTCTCCATCAAGGTAACAAGCCAGCCTCAAGAATCTGTATTGACAATACAGTGGAGAGATTCTGGCTTTTTTAAATATGCTGCAATTTGGTTAACATGAAGAATTTGATAATGACATTTGTTATTAGCTTTCTTAGTCTCGAATTCTGAAGTAACAGAAAAAAAAAATAAACATATTAATTATCCATGCAACAAAACATAGTGATGCAGGATGCAAATATTATGCATTTGTTAATTTCTTTGTATTTTTCAGGCTCCTTTATATTGTATAAAACAATATATTCCTGGATATGTGCTTCATAATGTGTCTATCATCAGGCCCAAAAATATGTCTATCATTTTGGTTCTCAGTCGAGGCACAAACTTGCACTACCGAAGACAAAACATTTTCTTCCGGGGGAAAGCAGATTCGATAGTTTAGCCATAGAAAATCATAAAAAAGAAATAAATAAAAACCCTCTTGTAGCCAATCCACAGCTCACAAGCGAATTTCCGCCTTCATTTATCACTTACCACAAATGTTAGGATTGACCTATCTCCAAAAATAGCCTTGCCTAAGAAAAAACTCCCTGTAAAGTAATAAGTAATAGCCTTTTGCCCTTGAAAGAACTGTAGATCACAGAGTGTAATTTATATCTTAAAAGTATCAATCCAATTACTTTTTGAGAAAGATCTTTTCTTATAATAAGGTTTCTCATTTCTATTTTTAAAATGAGTCCCGATTTTGTGATAGTACACCTAATATCTATAAAGCCAATCATTTATAACTAAACACCGATCCGACAATTCACTGCACCTAAAACTAGACTAAGGCTGATAAGATGCATTCCTACTAACCTCTCTACTTGCATAAAGCCCCCGAAAAAGTCCTCATGGCAGTAAAAACTGAAGAATATTCTTTCCATATCGAATATATTGACAACATTTTGAGGATTAGCCATTCACTAAAGTTTACACAATTAAAAGCAATAAACCTAGGCCTTGCACTCACCTCCCCCCCCCAATAATATTTCAACAGAAAGTGACTAAGGCTGAAAATAATCTACGCGTTTGGAATACATAACAAGCTAGGTAAAACAGATCGGCTGATTCCGCCAACCATTAGTCAAAGTAAATCTGAAAACCTAAAACCCATCACATTTAAATTCATGGGCTGTGCAAACGGCGATAAATAATCTTCTCAAGGACACAGGACAAGGATGTAACAAGTGTTCAGAGACAAGCTGACGTAACCTCATCTGACCTTTCTCAGACGATCAGCGATTCTAATATATTCCGGAACGCATTCAGGCCAATGTACTCAGAACCAAACATCAACTTCGATGCTTACCATTCATAAACCGACGAATTATACGAGTGAGCAGCGCTGTTTTTAAGTGCTAATAAGTGGGGGTACAACCTTAAAACGTGCTTGGAAATCATGTGCCACAAGAAGTACTTCACGTACTAAAACAAAGTGTGCGTGGTTGCGTACTATTAAAAGAGTAGCTCCACAGAATCGAATGATTGCAACTCCAAGGCGTGAGAAATAAATCTAAACAAATGTTTTGGAATAACTTGTTTAGCATTTCGGTGATCATATTTTCCAAAAATGTATAATCATGTTCAGTTTAGATTAAGAGGAACCTCTATATCCGGCGGGGGGGGTGAAAATGATGATCAATGGCTTAAAAAAAAAGTCCGTCAAGCAGTAGTAGCAGAAACTAAGCAGATATCCTACCTACTGCATTGCCAGGCTCATGGCATTATTTTACATCATATTCTCACAAAATAAGAACCCTATGTAAACAGGATTAGAAATTTTAAGCAGAACATGGCGCCTGTATCGATACAGTTGCTGTAACTGAAAATCATATGAGTCATTATCGTATGGTAAAATGTAGGGTGAAAACTAAATAGCAGGAGCTGCGTTAACTAAGCAGATATCCGGCGTGCGTCACGTATTTGCATTTGTCTTATAAAGTAAATGCCTCAACATACTTGGTGAGGTTATAGACGCGAGATCATGTTTATTAGGCATTAGAAGAGACTAACTAAATATAATTACTTCTTCAATAGATTCACGCTGGCTAGGAAGGGATGGTAACCCTGAGGATAACTCCCCGAAATAACTCAATCTACAGGGGTAACGGTTTATAAAATCGCGTTATTTCCTAAGGGAAATCTGGTTAAAGAATCTCGAGGAATAATCAGAGTAGGTAAAGAATGCGAAGAAGAACAATTGTAGCAAATTATATTTCTAAAAAGTTTTACTATTTAGTATTTTCCAATCGGACTCCAAATAACGGAGGTAACTAAAATTTTTATTATTTTTCCCCTCTAAAACAGATGTTTCCTCTGCACCTTTTAGCCTAATATCAGCCATTACCGAACTTATTTAGATGAACCTCTTAAATATGGAGTTTGGTATCAATCAAACAAAAATAACTACAGCTAGAGTAATGACAGACATCTGCTAAATCAGACCCACAGTAAAAATTAATATTTTTATAATTAACTCCCCAATTATAACAAGAAAGAAAGAAAACCCCCACCTACAGGTCCCGCTCTTTCGGGGCTTCGTAATGAAAAGATTCCAGAGAGAATCGGAATCTTTCGGGAGAAAGGCAGCAGCGAAGGTTCTCTTCATGCCTGATTAGTTTTATATCGATGTGGAAGAAAGGCTTCTATTCATTCTCTCGAAAGGAGTACGACTCTATAGCTCTTCATTGTTCTTCTATCGTACAAAAGTTTTCTTTTTACTGGCTGTTGTTAAAACATTTTTAATGACTTCTAACTCCCAATTTATTTAACATTCAATCCCCTACCCCACACCCTTGGTTAGTAATGAATTAAGTTTTTAAACAAATATTCAGTATTTAATATTATATTTCAATTACCATATGCTTGTAAGAGAAGCCAACGTACCCAAAAAATGAAAATGCATTTTGATTTGTTTTAACTAATGCAGGGCTAAATTTTATTTTATCAAATCCACTTAAAGAGGTGGGAAATATGAATTTATTTAGTGGTGAACTCATTCAATAAAATTCTTAGTCCCACTCTGGCTAGAAAATGGTAGTGGCCTGTGGATAACCTAATCTCAATTAGAATAGGGGCAAAAGTGGACTTTAATAACTAACATTTTTTTTTTATATAACTAATCCAACCTTTACGTTGCGCGGAGCCAATTCACTTTCACGGGAATAGACAGACGTAGGACTACCATAAGGATATCCCAACTAAAAACAAGAACATAGCATTGTCTTTGTGTTTAGAACTTCGGTTCAGGGACCTGCTGTTTGCTTTGAAAAACAATACAACTATGGTTTAATTCCTTCATTTAAAAATTTCTACAAGTTTCGTACTCTAGAGAGCTTCTTCAGGAGTTTGTCAAAGTTCAATTGTCGAAAAAAGCCAGGTTTTTTTTATCATTGACTTCAAAATGTTAAACATTTAGAACGGGAACCAAAATTAAGCAGGATTATGTTAAATAATAGCTTTAAAAATAAATAATAACTACTTCCAATATAAATAATATTCAATTGAATATATATATATATATATATATATATATATAAAATAAATAAAGAAGGATTATTGGTTATCAATTTGTAGGCAAACCGTTACCCCTGTAGATTGAGTTATTTTCGGGGCGTTATCTTCAAGGTTACCATCCCTTCCTAGCCAACGTGGATCTATTGAAGAGGTAATTATATTTAGTTAGTCTCTTCCTAATGCCTCATGAACATGATCTCGCTCTTATAAACTCATCAAGTACGTTGAGGCCTACGTAGCAATTTGAATATTTCAGTATTTTAGCAAAATTCCGTTATGAGAAATTAGCTATTGAAGTTCACGGGATTTCCGAACCATTTCTTCAAATTTCCATAGAGATGACGAAAGTGTTCAAAATTTTATATATTCAGGTTCGTTAATCGAAATCGGACAAGTGGGAGGGGGGGGGGAGATAACAGGAGAAAATTTGAAATATCTCCGTTGTTATGCTGATCGAAACTTTGTATAAAATCAATCTTATTTTAAATTTAATGTTGTTATGTACGTTTTTTTTTCATTATCTTAGTTATTAACCGAGATATTTGCATTTTTATAGTTTTCGGCCTTCAGTAAACCCCCACTCCTACTCATGTCATATTAACAATAAGCTGTTGCATTGTGAACCAAATCATTCTAAGCTTAAATACTAAATATTGTTTTCAAGAGACCTTTTTGTGCGAGATACATGCAAATTTGGTGTGAAGATGATGTCAATGAGATTTTAAGTTCTTGTCTCTTAAATGTTTACGTGGTCTATACCATACTGAAATTGGACCTGGAATAATGGGGGTTTAGAGGGGGGGGGGCTGGAAAAATGTGGGTTCGAAATTAATAATAAGCCAGATCGTAAAATATTACAGAACCGATCTAGTTAAACTATTGATGGTTTACAATTGTTGTTCCATGCATTTTTTTTCTCCATAAATCAAGTACCAAGAGAGTTATTCGAACTTTATTTTTTTAAGCCTTTATTACCCCCCTAGTACTCATCGGTTTATCATATAGAAATAGAGAGTATGAGGTAAGGGGAGATCCCAAGTGTGTTATACCAGCACTTGGGTTTCTGTTTAGTCTACGCAGACCTTGCGTGACGGAATGTTATTTGTTTTTTTTGTTAACGGAGGATTTAATAATCCAAGACTTCCTTCCTTACTGGGACATTTGTCTTGGGTGAAGTGCGAATTTACGAGTATTACTCAGGCCTATATAGGATCTACTGGTGTCTCAGTTAATTGGGCCAGGGGGTGTGGTGGAACTTCTGAAATGAACAGGACTGTGCTTACGTCAGCCTGTAGGTCAATCGGGATGAAACCATCGACAGGAATATTATAAGACTATAGATAAAAGGACAAGGGAATATGCCCAAGCGAGAGGTTTTATTTCAGCCTACAGCGGTTGCGAGTTATTTCGTGACTGTGAAATAACATTCTAGACGATTGGGTGTGGAGGTTATCTTTTGGTGCTATCGGCATATCCTAATAACAGGGACGCCTATTACGTAAATTACTGACATGATTTGTTTGTAAATATACCAATTTTTAGACTCCCTATGACAATGATTAGTTTTCAATGCATTTATAAATATAAAAAAAAAAAGAACCGAATTAAAAAGATTACCTGATGATTAGTGACGTCTTTTCCTAAATAATCAACCAATCAATAATGACATTCTTTAATATGTTTTAGCCCTGAAATGTTACAAAAAAAAAAAAAAGAACTGCCAGAGATTTCTGACATCACTCTACAAGAATAAATAGCAAACAACTTAATACAAAGGGTAAATCTAAATAAACGCGAGGTTAGGACATCACGCCAAAAATGGGTTTCGCTATGAACAATGAGTAAGATGAAATTGAAGAAACATAAAAAAAATGGAAATTTTGATGGCTTACAGTAATTTACTTGTCAAGCTCAATGAGGTTTTGTAAAAATCCAATGATATACAGAAAACTCCCTATTTTTTAACGTTTTAATTGGTTAGGAAATGTACAAAACAACTGTTGTAAGTTATTGGCCAGCTTAATGGATCAAAAAAAAAAGTAGCTGCTCCTGAGGAATAACAAAACTATTGAAGACGTGGCGGATATAAAACATTTCGAACACTATTAAATTTTCAAGGTAATAAAATGTGGAACATTAACAACATCCTTCGACACTGCATGGCTTTTCCAGTGTTGTCGTGTTATTGTACACACGATAATTAGTTCGTAAGCAGAAAAACGAGTTTGCGAGGATAAGAATTTACATTCATTTCATGAATAAAATAAATATAAAAAAATAAAAGATAAACATTTACAAATACCAGTTCAAAAAATAAAAATTCGTAAAGATTTTTTTGTGAAAAATATTTTTGAAATTATAAAGTAAAATATTCCTAAATAATTTTTAAACCTTACTTTTGACAAGTTTCCTGGATTTGCCAAATGAGCTGCAGAAAAGCTGTAACTATTCTAAAGTCGTATGTCTAAAATAAAGATATTTACAGAAGTCGTGATATATCTTCAACTTTATTTTCTGGAGGAAGCGAAAATAGTGGAAAACTTTTTATAAAATTGAAGAGGAAAGGTCATTTAGATGAATAGCGACATAAATGATGAATCGCTCGCTGATTACTAATAGAATCTAAGGAAGAAAGTGGAAGAACAGGGAAGAAATGGAGCAATTAGTTCGTCTGCAAAGGGAAATGGGAGCACGCAAGCCTGAATTGACATGCCACAGCCATTGCAATTTCTTTTTCCATTAGTCTGCAACAAACATAACTAAGGCAGCTCGATTATTTTTGCCAGTCTATCACTGTCACATAAACGCCAAAAGGCATTTATATTGTATTAAAAATTTGTAGCCCAAACTGCACGTGAACTACAACTATTTTCTTGTAGACCCGTTCTCTCTGACTATGATCTATATAATCCTCACCTAACCCATGTGTCACTCACTTCTTTTTTAGTAGATGACGAAAATAAGGCCCGTTCAAAATTATATATTTATACTTGCCTGTTATCGCACTAGCGAATTTCGTTTAATCACTAACAAATTCGAGATATAAGTGTTTCATAGAAGATTAAAGATCAAGTTTTCAAAGGCTGAAATCGGCCAGGGGGAGGTGGGTTTAAAGATGGGAAATTTCATAAATTCGAAATATCTCCGTTATTATACGTCGGATCGAAATTGTATAGAATCAGTCTTATCGATACTTTAATTTTCTCTATGAATATTAACCGAGATATTTAGATTTTTTCGTTTTTGGCCGTCAGTAACCCCCCCCCCCCTCCACACACACCCATTCCTACTCACGCTATATTAACAATAAGCTGTTATATCATGAAACATTTTATTGGAAGCGAAAATACCAAATATTGTTTTCAGTGAACTTTTACTGTGTGAGGTACATGCTAAATTTTATGGGGTGCCGTTAACATTTAGGTTTTACGTTCTGAACTCGACAATGTTTATTTGATTAATACCATACTTGATATTTAATCGTTTCATTCAACACTAAGTTTATCGTCGTCAATGGATGAAACCTGACCAGGAAAGGAGGGGCGGAGAAGGGCTTCATAATTTATATAAATTCATAATACCTCCGTTATCGAGTCTTATCGAAAAATGACGTAGAACCAAACTTGTTAAACTATTGATGATCGACAATTGTTGTTCTATACATCTTCGTAGTTAAATATTAAGCGAGTTATTTGTGCTTTCTGGTTTTCAGCCTTTAGTAAAACTCCATTTGTACTTAATGGATTTTTGCCATGAATGAAATATATGGTGAGATGAGATCAATGGTGTACTATACCAGCAAGTGGGAAATCTGCTTAGTTTACGCAGCACCTGCGCGACGGAACGATGTCTGTTGCGATCAAGATCCATTAGAATTGATTTACCTACTCGTATATGTAAATTATTTGTCTGTCCGCTTTCTAGAAGCAACGTTTTTTAACAGATTTCCCTTAAGGGAGGGGTCCGTTCAAAATTATATATATATATATATATATATATATATATATATATATATATATATATTTGTCTGTTAACGCTCTAGCGGTCGCAATTTTTGTTTGATCGTTACGAAACTCGATATTTAACCGTTTTATGTAAAAAGACAGATCAAGTTCGTTAATGGCTGAAATTGGACCAGAGGGAGGGGGGGTTTAGATGGGGGATTTTCGAAAATTCAAAATATCTCCGTTATTATGCATCGGATCGAAAAATTGTATAGAACCAATCTTATTGCAAATTAAATTTACTACAAATATTGTTATATACATTTATTCTCTATCTTGAATATAAACCGAGATATGTGCATTTTCATGAAGTCTGTGGTGGGTTATAGTTCGGATTACGTCGGCCATCTTCATAATTTCTCGGCTCAGGCGGAAGCTTCTTCTAACCTGCCGTTTTTAACCTTACCTTACCTTCGTTACTTTGTGAGATTTATGTAAATACGTTCTGTTCATCCGCCCCCCCCCCTTCTTTAGTTCTTGGACTACTAAAATTTGAGTTATTAAAATATAAATTATTCTTAAAATTCAGAAGCCGTTTCAGTTGGGAATTTATTTTAATTAACTGAAAGATTTCTCATTATCTAATCACGGTGGTATTGTGTTACCAGTGTGCAGATTTCTCAATTGTAAAACTTCACGGGGGAAATCTGCTTAGTTTACGCAGACCCTGCGTGACGGACTTTTGATAGATTGAAACCAAACTAACTATTTATGCTTTACGCCAAACAAACCTAAATCGAATTTGTTAGTTATCAGGCTCGGCACATGAGGGGAGTTATAAACAAAACTTGTCGAAATATCTCTTATGGTATCGTCCGATTTTTATATGTCACAATTGGGTGCAAATAAAATGTATAACAACTTTTCTTATATACAGCATTTTGGTTCAACTTAGGGTTTAATAGTTACGAGAGAGGTTGGTCTACGTAATACGTAGAAGTTTCTTCATTGTTGATTCTCAAGGTGAAGGATTCAGATAATTTTCTTAATCATGCTTAAACATAAAATGAGAAAATAGGAGTGTTTGGATTATTAAAGTTTAATTGAACCACAACATTATAATGCGATTTCGCTAGTAAAGCAGAGATAGCGGTAAGACGGGCTTTTTAGTTAGTAATTTAGCAGAGGCCTAATGTCAAAAGGGTACTTATCGGTTATCATCCATTTAAAGACAACTATTAAATCATATTAAAAAAAAAAACAACACTTTATTATTTAAAATAACACTTGTAGAATTTATTTGAATGACAAAATATAAATTAGAGTTAGCCCAAAACTAGAGCTGCATAACGCGGCTGTCCCTGGCCGTTGTCTGGCACATGAACTCTGCAAAGGTAGCTGTCTAAACGGTTGGACACCAAATGGTGTTAATAAACACCAACTGTTGTTAATAAACGATCACTCATTTTCTGATAACATAAGAAACAGAGTAACTAAAATAACCTAGTCAAGTATGAACAGCCTAAAGCGATGGCAGTAACAGCGAATAGCAATACGCGGTTTTGAACGAGTAAATATTTTATCTGTAAATAATGAGTAACCTCCCGCTTACCATTGTGCCATTTATAAATTCTAGAAGAGTTATTTTATATTATAAACTGATTTTCTTTTAATTATGATTTAATAATCGTCTTTGAATGGATTGCCACCCGATAACCGATAAGTACCATCAAAAGTTTCATTTCGATATCGATAATGTGTGTAATCACATCTGTTCTAATAAGGACTCAACGTTTTATAACCCAAAACTCCTTTTAGTCCCGAATAAGGTAACCACAGTGTCAGTCTAAGAATATCTAATCGATTGATTGACATTTAAATCTATCTAGTAATCTAACTATTTGACTTACAGCTCATTCATGTGGCACCTCCATGTTTTTATCTACTAATAATAATCAAATTTTCACAGGGATTAGAAATTACAAAATGTTTAATTGCTTAGCATAAAATACCCAAAAACTACAAAATAATTTTCGTAAGATAATTTTGCTGCCGTAGATTTGTTTGTCCCTTTCATATAAGTATTTTTAGCTTCACAAACTTATAAACTTCTTAGATAAATTCATAACCACGAACCACAATTAAGAACTGTCCCAAAAAAGCATTACGTACGGGATGGAAAGCGAACATGTCGCAAGAGAAGCGAGCCAGTTAGAATCTTGCCTAATGAACAGCCAATATGAGACACTGAGGTCACATTGCAGGACTCCAAGGTCGGAATGGATATGCATCTACAATCAGCTATCTTACACCGAACAATGGGACTCCTACTCGCAGTCAAGTCTCACCTACTCAAAATTATATTCTAATTCTAGCGTGATGATGGGCGCAGACATAGCAGACGGTTCCATTTTGAAATTGGAGATAGTCTGGGGATTTCGAAATTTACTGATAGACACACTAGAAGAGAATAACATCTCTAAAGCTCTAAGATACCAAATAAATCTTCTAAGTCTTCCTATATTGGAAAAAAATTCCGTCACGCAGGGGTAGCACGAACTAAGCAGATTTCCCACCTGCGGGTATAACACACTTGTGATCTCCTCTCACCAAATATTCTCTATTTCCATTATAAAATAAAAACCGATAAGTAGGAAGGTGGAGGGAAGGTACTGAAGAACAAGAATGCGCGAATTACTCGCTTAATACTTGAGTTACGAAAAAATGCAAAGAACAACAATTATAGAACATCAATGACTTAACAAGATTGACTATATAAGATTTATCAATCGGACTCATAATAACGGAAATATTTTGAATTTTCGAATTCTCCCCTTCGTTTCTAAACACTCACTATTTCTCCCCCGATTTCAGCCAATAGTAAATGGGTTCTTTTTGTGTTGACTAAAACGGTTAAATATAGAATAAGGTATAGATCAAATAATCGTTTTCGATAGAAAAACGAAAACTCTTAATTGATGGTCGTCACAACATATTTGCATGTATATCACAAAGTAAAAGATAAATGAAAACCATATTTGGTATTTATCCTTGGAATGAAGTGGTTCATGACATAACAACAGCTTATTGTTAATATGGCATGAGTAAAAGTAGGTGTTTACTAAAAGCCGAAAAGAAAAAAATCCATATTTCTCGTAATGGGGGGGGGGGGGTGTTTAGAGGGAAGGATTATCTCCATTATTATGCGTCGGATCGAAAAATTGTATAGAATCAATCTCATTGCATATTAAATTTACTATAAATATTTTTATATACATTTATTCTCTATCTTGAATATTAAACGACATATTTGCATTTTTATTAAGTGTGCGCGGATAACGGACGAGAAGACATCGGCTAACATTCTAGTCTAGTAACTAAAGGTTCTAGTCTTGAGTTTCCGCCAAAACTCTAACCCAAAACTAAACTTCACGTGGGAAATCTGCTTAGTTTGTGCAGCCCCTGCGTGACGGACTTTTTGATATCTCTAATAGATAAGGAGAAATTGGAATATATATATTTGTTGCTCCCTAGTAAGTCTGACCGCCCCTGTTTAGGCTTGTTGGCTACTTAAATCAGATTGTGTACAGAGTGTGTGTTTAAACCGTTTTATTTTTTTAAAATACATTTTTATACTCTTCTAAATGGTGGTCTTTTTGCACTGAAGATGAAGCAAGCTCTCTGAAAGTGCTCTGATAAAATAAAATTAGTCATTATTGTCCTCGTTCACACTCTAACTTCCTGCAACTGTAGTTTGATTTAATCAAAATAGTCAGGATATTTTTGAATCTTATTTTAAATAAAGATATTAATTCAGACGGAATAGAATAGTAATTTTAGTTAAACAAGTGCAACCTGTAAATCCCAAAAAACTATATCCTAAGTAACAAACTCAGCATAGATATCTTTTTGGAAAAATGAGGTTCCCTTCAGCTCAAATATTATTAAATTTCCATATAATTATTGTTTTCAGATGTTGTTTTTATTTATTTTCAAATTCAATACACATTAAAAATTATTAGTTAGCACAGAGAATAAAAAAAAAAAGTTTGTTTGGTTGGTGTAATATAAAGACTACCTAATAGACTGGAAAGAATGATATACCAAGTTTGAATTCTAGGAATAATTCATTCCAGGATGATTGAATTTTGAGAAATGATTAATAGGCTTTGATGAAATACTACAAGTTATTACTCACTTTTTTCATATAACTACTATTATGAGTAGTTATATGAAAAAAAAGAAAAAAAAAACCATACATTTTGGATTAGGACATTTACGACCAGAGCTGGGATCACAATGACTTGATCACACATCTCATCAAAAGTCATCTAGCGGGCCTTGGCTTATCATAAGAAAATTAATCTTTTTCCCAGGGAAGAGTTGTTTATAAAGACATAATACATTAGGAAGATAACAATTAAATGGAGATAGATTATTATCTTATGAAATTCTGTTACAAAATGCATTGGAGTGTATTTATAAATTTATTTATCAAGAAAAAAAAATGTCTATCTTACAATGTTGTATGAAATATTGTCAACCAAAGCATAAAATGGATCATTTAATTGATAAAACATCTATAAAATAGATCTTAATTTTTTTTAATTATTCTTGATTTTATATTATAAATGCATTGCCTTTAATTAGATAACAAATCATTAAATATTATAGATTAATATAGAGATTCCAAGATGCAAAGAGATCAGATTTCAATTCAATGCCATTTTGTTTAATCCAATAAGTGCTTAATATTTTTTTTTTTATTAGCATGATCATAAACAGATGGAACTAAGAATTTCTGTCTGAAAATTTTGTAAATTTCACTTATACTTTTTTGTCAACAATCAATGAAATTATTTCTTATAAATTTTTATTCTAAAATAATCAAAGGAGTTATAAAATGTGTCAAAGAGATGTAGTGAAGACGTCCCAGTCAAACTGTTATCAGGTTTATCTCTACTTAACAAACAGTCTTAGAACAATAATTGCCTGTAGGAAAAATAATCAGCACTTACAAGAGCTTTTTAAACATTACTTTAAATGTCTGGTTATATAAGGTTTCTATAATACTATTCTCTGTGTATTATAATAACCTAATTTGCAGAAAAATTCAAATACACAAATTAAAACCGATGTAACATTTAATTTATCAACATTATTTATATTCATTATTGTTTATTATGCTAAGTCTGACTAAAACCTCTTCTTAAAATTTTCTGGGATTTCATGTTAATATATTATTTCTTATTAGTACAATAATGACAAAATTAATTATGACAGAAATCACACCTATCTATTTTTCTAACCGAGATATGTAATTAAAATCAATAAAGTGAGAAATAAGAAAAGTCAAATTGATATTTTAATGTATCCCAAATAAATATAACTGATTACAGAAAGGAAAAAATAAAGAGATATTTTTAAATTTAAAAAAATAATAAATATTCAAAAATTTGTCTAATTAAATAATGAAAATCTTAGTCCCATCTTAAGAGCCATTTATCGCAAGTGAAAGATAGATTACTACTCCATTTTATTCTTTTTATTTGATTATTTCATTATATTAATATTTATATGTTTTATTTTTTTTGTTACAGGAAATCACTATACAAGAAAAAGGGCAAGATTCAGTGCCAAGACAAACTGGTTCAATAACTATTCGTAACTGCCAATATGTAAAAATTTCTTCAAGAAGTATTAATGGTATTTTACCCTTGAGGAGAGTAGTGTTAGAAAATATTTCTCTTCTAGTCCTCGACAGAGAATCTTTCTTATGGCAGACTACAAAGATTCTAGATAGTTATCCAGAGCCGGGGATAGATATTACCATCACAAATTCTACAATTTCAGTAATTCCTTCAGAAGTTTTTCAAGGACATCTAAATACAGTGACTTTAAAAAAAGTGAAAATAAATGAAGTTAAACCACTAGCTTTTGCAAATATTGGGAAAATGGAGAAAATTGAGTTCACAGACTGCGACATTCAAGGATTTTCACAAAAGGCTTTCAACAAGTTGTTACTGGAATCTTTAACTATTCAAGGCGGTTATATAGGCACACTCCCAAGTAACACAATGAATTCTCTTGAAATATATAATTACCTGGGGTTCAAAGAAGTGAACTTTGGGACCATTCGAAGCAGTGCTTTTAAAATAACTGAAACAAGTTCGTTTAAATTAAGTCTATGTAAAATTGGAGTCTTAGAAGGAGAAGCATTCCAAATTAAAACCAAAGGGCATATAGTCATTGATGATAATATAATAGATAACATACATGAAGGGGCTTTCTTGGGAATCCAGCATGATCCAATGGATGTAACAGAAAAAGAACTGGTTTTTGAGAATAATACACTAACAAAATTTGAAGATGGAGCATTAGCTCTAAATAGTTCTGGATTAAAAATCACAATTGACCGGATAAGAATAAATCTGCCATGTGATTGCAGCCAAACTAAAAGATGGTCGACAAAACTAGTAAGATATACTCATCAACCAACATCTATGTCTAAATTAATGTGGTGTCAAAGGGGTAAAATAGAGAGTGGATTGAATGAATTTGAAATAAAGCATTGTTCAACTCATCCTTCTAAGATTCCTTTAGTGCTATCAATCATAATAGGGACACTAGTTTCTCTTATTTGCCTTTGCTCTATCGGATTTTGGCTCTATAAGAAGCATTTCCAACAATACACAAGCGTTTCTACTAGAGAAAACAACAGACTTTCATCACACAGTGGGAATCATATGATAGTACTTCCTGACAGAGTATATAAAGAAACAGAAATATATGTGATGACAGAAAGCGTAGAACCAATTAAAGAGGAATCACCACCACAAGTAATAACCAAATCAGCTCAATAGCCATGAAATAAATAACTGGGTGGTTGAGAAACCTCGTTAAACATAGAATAGAGATCTCAAGACAAGGCACAGATGTACTTAACTAATACCAGTGCCTTTTCAAGTCACTTTTGAATTTAGGAAGGTAGTTGTTTAAAAACAAACATTTATCTGCTCAATTTGAACCTCAAAGTAAGATATCTTCAGGCTATAACTGAACTAAAAATATTAATAAACTCTGAAAACTAGTAACACACGTACTAAAGATGACTAATAACCAGCATACACATTCACCTGCCACAAATGAACTATAGCACAAATTGTTTAAAACTATTTGATAAATGACAAAAAGCTTAAGCCAAAGATTTCATAAGTAGTTATATAATAATTTGATTAATTATTACTAACTGTATATTAATGCTTGAGTTTTCTGTATAAATGTAAAGACTTGTTTTAAGTTGTAAATATGAATATAGATTAATACTTATGGGACCACTAAATGAGTGGATGGAAGGAGAGTAATGATTAAACATTCCGAAAGATACTTTATAAGTGTATTATTTTCTAGGAAGTAAGAAATTTGTGTGATATGATTTTTAAACAAAAATGTATAAATATAATTTGTTTTGTAGTCAAGTAGAGAATTTGTTTTTATTCCATTCAACATAATTGTAAATAAAATGTTACTATGTGGAGTAGTTTATCACCCCCTAACCGCACAAATAGAGTTAAAAGATGTTATTGAGAGCAACACTACTTCTAAAAAGTAAGTACCATATATATATATATATATATATATATATATATATATATATATATATGTGTGTGTGTGTGTGTGTGTGTGTGTTGGTATGAATGTATTTATAATAATATCACGAGATGGAACTGAGCTATCATTCAGTCCGTTTGTCCTATATCTGAAGCAATGACAATAGCCTTTAATAGCAAAATGCTTGCTTGATTGAAGTTTTGACGGTTGCAACAATAATGTTCAAAAACCCCTTGCTATTGTGGATATTCACAATTTGCTCATAAATCAATATAAATAAAAAGAGTGATCATGTTACTTTTAAAAATATTATTTTTTAAACCTTAAGCATTTTCGGAACGCTTGTTTTGACATGCCACTTCTGAAAAAACCTTGCTTAATAAAATGATTAATTTAACTGTTAAAAAAATTTTAAAATTATGAGGACAGCAACATAATTGTAAACTTTTTTTTAAATAATTAATGTAATCATTTTATTATAAGCAAGGTTTTTGTTTTTAAACAAATTTTAAGCTTACAATTAAAATAACAGCATCTATAGTCTTGGGGGGGGGGTCGATTCCTGCCTGAATAATAGACATTTATTTAATGATGAACTAAATAAACCCAGGATAGAAAAAGATGGTGACCTGTAGATAACCCAGCCCAGTTTGCCATAGTAGCACAAAGTGGATGTTTAATAAGTAGCATGACAGACGATCCACAGATGATTCATGGAGCATGCAACAACAGGCAAAATATGATTCAACCAGAAATTAAGCTCAGATATAACTCTTTCTCATGAAGACACTCTAGAAAGGTTCTGTACAAAACAGAAATAAAAGAAAGGGCAAAAAGGTAAAAGATAAACATAAATCCTTTCAAAAAAAGTTATTTTATGTAATGAAAAAACTTGAAATCATTAGATGGCTTTAAAACTTTAAATAATAAAATTTAATGTAAGAAGAATAAAATTGTTTTTTTACTATAAACATCTTTAGAATAATTGAAAATACCATTATAAACATCTAAGGATGCTTGTATCACATCTTAGATCTAAGTTTTAAGAAGCAAAACATAAGAACTATTTAGATGCTACTTGTTAAAACAATGTACTAATTTATGTAATCTCACAGAATACTGAGACCCTTAAACCGATAAATGGGCAAAGAATTCTATTCACAGCTTTTGGTAGAAAGATACAATGATAAATCAAAAAGTGTTATATTAATTCTGTAACAAAAGTTTGAATGTCTTAGATGTAATAATGAAATTTATTGGGCATTTTCTGTCTGGCATTCTGTACTGTCCCTGCTTTTAGATTGATGTTTGAAATTTAACACAGTTTCCCATTTTTTGCAGCACTTGATATTTAAAATCATTATGGAAAAAAAATAATTTTTAAAAAGAGTTAAGCAAAATACTTTTCAAGTCATTCAAAAATAGCTTAAGCAGTATATGAATAGTCCTAATAGATTCAATGTGTTTTCATAACAAATAACAATCACACCTGAAAATTTCAAATCTCTTGTCATATCATTCATTTGTCTATTGGTCATGATTAGTTTATGCTGTTTCTCAAACTGATTAAAACAAATTAATTTTTCAGGGTTTTCATGGGTGGTTGCGATGCATTGGTTTTACAGATTACCATACAAACTGACATACAAATAGACCACATTTTAGCTGTTGAACATGATACATCAGAAAAAGTACAATTCGGCCCATATTAAAATATAATTTTCCTTAGATAATATATATAAAAATAAGAGCACCACGTAGAAGAATGAAACTATGATTACTCTTTGAATGCTGTAGAATAAGATAGAATTTGAAATAGCAATGTAACTAAAACTTGCCTAAAAGCTCCATAGGCCTTATAAAGATAGTAGATCTATAAAAGACTTCAAGCAAAGTTACACCACACATGCCTGAGAGAAGGATTTATAATTACCCTTTCCTTTTAAAAAGAAGTTATGGCTGTAACAATGCCTATATTAGAAAAGAAAGTATTCCAAACAGAAATTTAAAACGTGACCTGTCTTATACTAGTGCTGGGAAATTATGAAGAATCTTAGAAAATTCACAACCCTTAATAAACTACATTTAGTTTAGCCATATTGTTTGCAGGCAGAATTTCAGGGGCAATATAACATTTTGTCACTCAGAAGAACCAAATGAAGAAGGGATGGGCACTGTACTGAATATAAAACATTTAAAAATGATCGTCGCATATAACAATATCAAATCACCAATACTATTACTCCTTAACTAGAAAAAGAAAGGAGTTTTCAGCCTCAATTATGATTATACATAAATTATTCATTTATTAGAAAATTATACTTTGTCTTCTGCCCAGGATTAATCAATAATAAAGGTTTTATAATCTTCCCTCAAAGGGGATGTGTTACATGCAGGTCACCACCCTATTCTAGCCAGAGTGGGACTAAGGTTATTTTCTTATTTAGTCATCTCTTCTTTAGCTCAATTTTATTCACTCATAAGGCATTTATAAAGTCAGAATAATAATGCCCTCATAGTATAAAACCACTTCTGGCCAAGAGAATTATTAGATATTTGAGTGGGCATACTGAAACATGGACACAACTAAAAATCTGTAGTCAATAGACAAGAGGATTTAAGAGAAGCTGAGAGTGGACAAGTGACGGGAATTAAGAGGAAAAAATAGAGGTCACAGGGATGGTATAACTCCTACTTAGGATGGCCTGGGTATAAGGAGGAATTGTTTTCACTTTGGTATAAGGTAGTTCGGTAATGAAAAGTAAACTATTGAAAAATTGCTCAATCATTGCTTACCTGACCCATTTATGCCAAACATCTCAATGTCTTCTGGATCAAATAGGCAATGTTAAGAAAATATATAGGAATTACAAAACACTAATTAAGCTACATTTATGCAAAATCCACAATTCCTACGGTTGTTTTTATTACAAAATTTCAGTTCAATTTTTTTTGGGATTGATCCAATATGTTGAAAAATGATAATACATTAAATAAAGTAGTTTTTAGAAGCTGTTTCCCTGGCAGAAACTGTATGAAGTCTGGTACTCACAGATTTTCCTTATGTTGAAAAGACGTACAGATGATATTATACATGCATTCTATTATCTGTTTCTGTTTTTGTACATGCCCTAAGTAAGAACATAATTCAAACAAAAGGTGAAATAATGTCAAACAAAGGGTAACAGGTAAATTTCATAAGTAGAAGTGGGTTTACTGAAGACTAAAACAAAAAAAAAATAACTCTCAATATTTGAGTTAGAAAAGAGACAATACAGTCATAATTGTAGTAATTCACATACCAAAGAGAGAGAGAATTGTTTAGGATTATGGACAGGCATTACTCAGTCTATATAATACAATACAAAGAATTCATCCTGACTCTAAGGCAATATTTAGTCACAACTTAAAGCCTCCATATTAATTAAGGAATTTAAATAATCTTGAAATTTGTATAAAGGTTGAGTAAGCCTAAGCAAACTTTGGATTTAGCTGTCAGATATATTAATAATAGAATTCTATATGATATAAAGATGCTTGCTGTAAGAATGACAATAAAAAGATTGGTTAAGTACTGAGTGTACATGCGACCAAAATGAAAGGTCTGTTATACTAAAATTCCAAATATGGAAGGCACGACAATAATGGATTCCACATTGGTTTAATCTTGTGTCAAGATATTTTACCATCATAATATACTAATGAAAAACAGAGCTTTTTCATCAGAGTAATCCGGCCAGAGTACTGAGAAACCAATATCTCCATAACTTAGCTTGATTAAGACGCAACTATTTTGGCGCATCATATTTATGATTCTATATTAGCTGTGAGATTTTAAAAAAATGATATTCAACAGCTATCCATCATTTAAAAATTAAATTTTGATATTTATGAAGAGCTTTCAATGAGGGCTTTTTCACAATATAATGCAATAAAAGCACATTGTCAAAAAGTTTGCAAGTCCCTCCCCCTAAATGGATTACAAGAGGAAAGAGGTATTCATCCATATCAAGGTACAAATTCATGCCAAATTTTCATTTACTGGTTTTAAAAAGTACACAAGTGACACAGAAACGCTGGTAATAAGGATCTTTTCAAAGGCAATGAGACCTCAAAACTGCAAAAATGTAGGTGCTTCACTCATTAGGAATGTATTTAAATAAAGATACATACTGGATCATGAATGTGAGTTACATGGCTGGTCCAGTTTTTAAATTAACAAGGTAGTTCTGGCATTTCCATAATTTTCCCAATGTTATGATTGTGAACTTTAAATGTAATTATGCTTTTATTTGAACAATTATGAGTGTGAATATGCTAAATGTGTAAGATGATTTCAATGCATTAGAAACAAAGAGTTGCAACTCAGTATTTCCCTAAAAGAAAATAACTACAAAATACGATTATAATAGCACTTTCTGGTTATTTTAAAAGGTACATTCAGTATATAGACCATTTAAAAAAGGCTAATGAAGTTGTTGCTATTGTGGCTTACACCAGTGTGTTTCTCAGTCATCCATTTGTAATAGTTTTGATGTGACCCGTTGAGTAAAACATAGTTTAGGTCTATGTCAGGTAATGCTGAAAACTCCTGAAGAGGCTTCACATGGAGTGAAACATATAGAGATGAGTAATATATGTATGTGTTGAAGAAGAGAGGTGAGTGTTCCTATGCAACTGACCTGCCCATATATACATAATACTTCATCTAATAAACAAATTTGTGTATTCCATCACAATGAATCCAAATAACATAGTTAATATTTGCCACGGAGTCCATACTATTAATGAGAAAAAAGTATAATTAATTTGATGATTTTTTTTTTGTTTAATAATGAATGAGATTCAACGTAACATTTACATTCAGTAATTAACAGAAAAATAAAGATGCCTCCTTATGCCTATGGATTCTACCCAGGAGATGACAAAAATGCAGTCTGTATGAGTGAATTTGTTAATGGCTGAAATTAAACCATGAGGAGTGGAAGTAATATGAAATATTTGAAACACCTGCTATTATGAGTCATAAAAATATTAAACTATTAATCAAGTTGAATATATATGCGTGTGTGTTAACACTAATTAAAATACTCGATATATAAAAACTTTATATAGAGGAATTTAGAGAGGGTTTTGAAAATTGGAAATATCTCAGACATTATGAATTGGATCGAAAAATAGTATTTAACCAATATTATTGCAAATTTCATTTAATGTGAATGCTACATGTATTTCTTTTTAAAAAAATATCTTCAATATTAACTGATATATTTGCATTTTTTAGTATTCAGGCTCAGTAAACCCTCAGTTCTACTCATGCAACTTCACTTTAGTAATTGAGTCACTAAACCCAAAGGGCTAGACCGTAATTTCTGAATTAATTCACGGTTTTTTAATATAATCACCCTCAATCCCTCCCCCTCTCTTTTAATACATTTTTATTTATCTACACTAGATAATGATTAGTCAAAAATGTAACGGCTGTTACAGACAATGAGACTCCTTATATTACAATTGGTATAGTATAAAGTTCTGGACATTGATTTAAATATAGAGGCTTAATTATCCATCAATGAGGGAATTTCGTAATACAGAACAGAAATACAGACTGTTATCAGAAAAGCAATGAAAAGTGTATATTCATGTCAATCGAAATAAATGCCAGAAGTAGCCAGAAAATGTGCTTCATTGGACTTCTCCTTACATATAAAAGAGAACGAAGAAAGCAGTAGCTTGATTGAAAGGCCAGAAAAATATTTAGAAGAGGCTTAAAATATATGGTAGGAATTGTAAGATTGACATGATGAATGGCTGTTTTAGAAGGATTGGAACACTAAGAATCATTCTACAAAAACCTGATATTAGTAAACTAAGTTTAATTACTAGTTTTAAAAATCTAATGTTATAGAATAAAACATTACTAAAGGCTCAATCAATGGTTTAGGATTTCCTAATTGCCTCATTTCATTACAAAAAACAAAATTCTCAGGAATTTGAGTTGTTTTAGAAAATCTTCTATATTTAATTAAATATATTAACTATATGATTATTTAACAAAAAAAAAATTGATAAAATACATATTTAAAACAGCATTTATGATATAACTTTCATATCAGCCAACTGTTAAATCATACCACATTGATTAGTGATACTCCATTTGTTAGTTACCTCTTTGGCAAGACAATTGAAACAGTGAGAATCAAAAGTTGTTAAGTCAAGTAAAAATTGGCAGTGACTTAACAACTTTTGATTCTGAGTGCTTCAATTCCACTAATCAAATCTACTCCACATGCTAAGCCAATTATATTGTTACATATTTTTCAATTGGTGTCTTTGTTTAATTGATTTTGGAGATATTTGGACTCAAAGTTTGAAAATTTGAGACATAACAAAAAAAAAAAAAAACTCCAACGGATACACTAATCAAATTAGCATACCAATGTTATGAAACCTAAAAGATGGTATAAAGTAAACATGTTACAAATTAGTAAATAGGAACTACTATACTAAGCAATCTGAATATATTCATTGTCAATAGATATACAGTGAGCTGTATATAGTGAAAGGAAGGCACGAGGAAAAAACAAAAAAAAAATAAATAAAGCATATGTATGTGTGTGCATGAAACAATAGTAGAAAAATAACTGTGTGAGCGTGTGTGTATGTATATATATATATATATATATATATATATATATATATTTAAGTATAAAATTTAATTTTTTATTAATTTGGGTTTTTCCTCGCACCTTCCTTATACTATATACAGCTCACCATATATCTATTAACAATGAATATATTCAGATTGCTTAGTATAGTAGTTCCTATTTACTAATTTGTAACAAGTTTAGTTTATACCATCTTTTAGGATTCATAACTTTGGTATGCTAATTTTATTAGTGTATTTGCTTTGCGAGACCTTATACATAAAATATTCTAGGAAGATAAAGATATATATATATATATATATATATATATATATATAATCACTTCATCCAAACAAATCTAATAAGAATGACTAATTGGAAAGGCTACCTTCACATCTCGAATCCTGATGGCCTCACCAGCAAATTTAATTGGCCTTCTTAAAACAAGATTGAAAGTTATATGGCAGCTTCCACGTTTCCACAAGAAGAGCATAGAAATACAATACTAAACGCTTGATGGTTATGGTAGGGAGATCATCAAGTCCAATAAGGGCTATATTATCGTAATCAGTAAGACTCAAGAACGAGAATGGGAAAAGAAAGATTGGCCTATCACAACTAAGCCATGACAACCAATTACAAAACCTTAATGGCACATGGAGGAAGAGAAAGGAACAAAATTGACTGTGTGGTACACAAAAAGGAAAAGGTCCCTATCAATGGTAAAACTAGCCTAGCTACACGGAACTGTAGAACTTGGGAGTATTAGTTAGATTCCAGATTTGTATTTGGAAAAAAGAAAAAAGTGTGTGCGTGCGTGTGTCAGTGAACATATAGCTAAAAAAAATAATACATGTATTTATATAGATATATGTATATGCTAATAGTCATAAGTGCTAAAGTACTCAATGAATTACAAGAATAGGATATGTAAGTGAAACTATCCAAGAAATTAAAAACTATATAAATGTATTAACATGGAGATGAAATATAAGAAAATAATCATTTCAACTAACCTGTAAGGAAGAACACCATCTAGAGCCTGATTAATAGTGAGCGGTGTAGCGAGGGCAAATCCCTTTCCAAGAAGAGTCGAGTGTTTTGAGTAGACCTGCTGTGCCAACTCTTCAACTGCATCCATATCTTCTTCTATTTCATCAGCTGAAAATTACATTCTATGGGCATGAGATTTCTTAATTTTTATATTTTTGGACTTACATTAAAACCATTAAAAGGAGAATAAATACAAAAAGGGGTCAATCCTCTACCCAAAAGTGCTGTCTTTTAATACATACTTTAGCATCCAATTTATGCAAATAAGGCTAATAAGACAAGCTGTTTGAAGGTTGCCACTATCTTCTAGCCAGACAGGAAGTAGGATTTTATTTAGTGAGTATATACTAAATAAATTCTCTTTACTTATGAGGAAATCACTCAAGACTCAGTTATTCAGGAATATTAAGAACTATGCCTTAACACACACTAAACAACATTATGTAGTTGTGGGATATATAAAAGAGTTATACCAACCCTAAGTCCCCACAACAAATTTGCAATTAGTACTACATTTTTTAACTTGTCCATTTATTCCCTTGAAGCACAACCCCATTTATTGATCAACAATAAGAAATGCTCTATTAGCCGGTCGAGTATAAATGAAAGTAACTCATCACGAGGGACAGTTAGTGGCTCCTTATTCTTATCAATAATAACCAAAGTATGTAATCTAATAGGACCTTCTACCTGATTCTAAATTAATAAAATACTTCATGGAATGCATACATGTTCAAAAAGGCATGTGTAAAAAAAAGGTTTCAGACTCCTTTTCACTGTACCAAAATTCAGATATTCATCTATTAACAAACTTAATGTACAAAACTATATTAAAATATTTTGGGACAAATCAGTGGCTACAACAAGTATTTCACATATTAAAATAATTTGAAGTTTTCTCTAAAATGCTAAACACATCTTTATGTATATACCATGCTACTTATCAGCAAGGCCTTCATATTCTGTTTGCTCATCACGTCGCTAGTTCATACTTTTTTTTTTTTCATTCAAATACAAATAATAACAGTCTTCAGCCCAGGGTTATTATTATGTATAGGGTCATTTGAGAAAATATTATCCTAATGCAAATACCCCCCCCCTTCCATATAAAGTAACTAAACTAATTTTGGCTTAGGTTCCAGTGATTTAAAAATGTGTGGAATCAAATTTTTGAAAACTCTTTGCCAATAATAATTGCTTCTCTAAAGCATTATTATTATGAGTTTTAGATGGTTCTATGAACCAGGAGTAAGTAATATACAAGATTCTCATAAATAATTAGCCCAGTAATTAAATGTCTCATATTTTTAAGGACACCTCTAAAAATATCATCAAAAATTATAAAAACGAACAACATTTTCACAGCCCATGAAGGAAACGATAACAATTGTGGACATGCAGTCTGTTCCTGCTGAATTGTGATGACATTACAGACCAAAGGTCAGATGTTGAGAGCACTGAGGGGAGGGAAGATAAAACCATAAAGGTTAAGAAAATTTAGTGTGTAATTATTGGTCAATAACATGGTACCTCTAGTATACCAGAATAGTGCTTTTACCCATGATCCACCACTGCTCCCCTCAATAATTATATTAGTATTAAGTTATTTACATTTAACCGGATGTTACCAGTTGTTGATTTTATCCCAATTACTGAAAGTACTTGAGTAAATCATGGAAATAATAAATAAAAATAATACTATAAATACTAAAGAAAAAAAGGTAGAAATAGTTTACAAGAAATACCTGATGAGGGAGGTAACACCAGATCCTTTTTAATTAAAGAAGCTGAGCACATTCCACCAAGGAATGCTAACTCAGTTTCAAGAAGTTTTAAGCCATCATAAGATTCTCCGTTCCATTCATATCCGGTTACCAAACATTTAAAACCATAAAAATTTGCTTTATCATCCTTGACATAATCAGAGGCAGTTTCTAGAGAGAAAATGACTTCATTTCCTAGAACAAAAAAATAATAAAATTTACAAATAAAATAAATTCCTATAATTTTTTTTTAGATACATGCTTCCTACTCCTTGTTTTTAGGAAAACCTAAGAATAAAAAGAAATACTAATATAATACTTTACCCAAAATATGCCATATCAGTTTTGTTGTGATGCCATATAGATTATATCACAATCCATATATTCTGGTGCTTGTGAAATTACCAACTAGTGAAATGTGGTAGATCATTATCGCACCCAATTTCTACCCATAAGTAGAGAGGGAATAAGAAGTATTCATCTAACCACAATGGTGATTAATGTGGCTTCTAAAGAAAATGTAGTAAACAACACCCAGGATTCAACTTCATGAGGGAAGCCAAGAAGAGGAGGTGCCCCCCCCCTATACCTCTTCAGCTAACTCAGGGTAGCAGACCAAAGAATTTCTCTCCCTCCCACCAAATATCCACCTCAGCCAGATGAGAAAACCATAACAAGATCAGTCTGATTTTATCTAAGAATATAGTTGCATTGTCAATTGTCAGATATAAATGAATGCCTTAGGTTCACTTGATCACCTTTTCAATGGGAAACCTTCTCAGGTCAATCTTCTGGTAAAAAAAAATGTTCTCTAAATAGTACAATAGATAATATCATATTTTCTAAAAAAATGTTCTCTAAATAGTACAATAGATAATATCATATTTTCTTTGAAACATCTAGCAAACTATAGTTCCCCTCAAGCCATTCATTCCTTTTTGTCATAATACTAACGTATATAGTTCCTCATAAGCCCTTCAACAAATATTATACATGTACAACAGTCACAGATAATTCCCAACACGTGTTCTTGTCTAATGTAGGCCTCACTGTGTCTTTCATTGATGCTTTCTCAATCTGGACAATGGAAATATTAATTAAATTCTACGTCTGTGATCTTTGTCCTGCTTACCAGGCGCCACTTAAGCTTATTCTGTATCGCACATAGGACCTTTCTTGTTCAATTTGACAGGATAAAGGATCCCTGCAGTCAAAATTATCAGGAAAGTAAATAAAAACAAATTTGATAAACAAAATTAATAATTAAAATAACTGAGTACAACTGTCAGACTCCTGATAAAGGACAGCTAGAAAGATTAAAACTATAAAAAATAATAAGTAAAACAAAGATTTGACTGCATTGTTACAGCAAACCCGTCAAAAGTAAATATAGTTTAAAAAGGATTCTACTAGAAATTTTAGATTTCCCATGTGATGGTGTGGCACACAAATGATACAATTTTATATTCTATACTTTTTTTTTTACTTGTTGAAAATGTCTTAAAATTTAAGGTGGAGATGAAATATTTAGCGATAGAATAGCTTAAAGAGAAAACACATTAGCAAGACTGGGAGGGTTATTGAAGATTAAACACAAAAATGTATAAATAATTTAGTTAATGTTTTAGTTCCAGCAAAATGTGTTGGGGAATTTAAGTAAATAATGCATGCAAAAAGATGAATTATATAAAATTTTTCAATGTGGGCTTAATAATAGAGATATTTCCAATTTTAGACTTTATCCCTACTCTAAAAACTTCTCTTTCTATTTAAGCCATTAGCGAACTTGATTTCTAGTTTTAATAGAAACATTTAAATATTGAATAATGATCAAAGAAAAACAGTGGCTACTAGCGAGTTAACTGACAAATATATAGATATATAAATATAAATTTCTTAGGATCTCCTCATTATTTTCGTGTAGGTATGATTGAGAGACATTTGAAAAACAATTATGAATATGGAGACACAAGAAGAAGTTTAGGAAAAGACAATGTTGATGAATATTCAAATTGATTATAGTGTGTATATTTCAATAGAGGCTATGTGTCTTCATTGACATTTTTAAGTATGCTCAATTTATATGTGAACCAGTTCAAGTGCATAAACTTTATTTGCATTCACCCAAGAAAGAAAATAAAAATTAAAAAAAAAAAAAAAATGTTTTCATCACAAAATGTATTCTGATTGAATTTGCTGGGTTTTAATTATATAGTTTTTTTTTTTTTAAACAATTCTAAATTTCTCAATTGATAAAGATAACAGGAACAATATTCTTAGCATAAGATTTTTCTATAAATAGGTTTATAAAACAGTGGTTTATTATAAATTATACCTGGCAAAAGAAGAGCAGACTGAGGCCAGTGAGAGGGATTATTACTGAACTTATGAAGTGCTGGCCAATAAGGGTTCGAGTCCTCATTGTTAGAATTGCGAGATCTCATTGCAGGAATACAAAGCTGAAGCGAGTCTTCAGCTTGAGCAGTACCACATTCAGGAGAAAACTCAAGAGTCATCCATTGAACGCTCTCTGAAAATACGACTCTAAAACAGAAAAACATCCACCCAAGATTAAGCCAGCTTACATGCCAAATAAAGAATGCAAACAGACCAGTTTCAAATTGAGATAAAATGTATTTCCTTCCTGTATTCTACAGACCTTTCAATTTCGACTTCTATGTAATATACTTCATTTTATTTATTTATGTAAGAGTATCCGTGACAAGGCACACCTTGTGATAAGGCACTTTAGTGTTAACAAGAATAATCTTAAATCATCACTATAAATATCAATGAAGGAAATCAGTGAGACAAAATCTTATATAATATTAAAGGTAGAAATGACCAAAGATCTTCATAGTCAAAGACAAAATTTCGGACAATTTTACATTTTAATTCAATATACCTGTAATTAGAGACAGTAGCAGGCTTGTAAGGGTGGTCACTTTCAACCCATGCTTTGTGATTAGAAGTAGTAATAGCAGTGCATTCTTGACCATTATCGTCAGAACAAGAAGGGTGAATCATTTCATGCTGGAGCAAATTAAGTGCAGAGACATGGGGTAACAATTCTTGGAGCAAACCCAAAACCTGAACAGCACTCTGTAAAACACGGGCAATTAAGTATTAAAATAATTACAGTAATAATAGCCACTTTTTACATAAAATAAAGTGAATATTTACCCTTGGATCAGATGTAGCTAAAGGACTGATATTAGCAACAACTAAAGGAAGGAGAATCCTAACAAGATGTGAAGAACTCAAATTATCATAAGACTCTATGATATCGACGTCTCTTCCCATAGCTAATACTTCAGAGCACCTATTTACAACAGCAGATGTAACATTTAGAGTAATTCTTCTAGCTTGTGATTCAATAGCTCCTTTATTTTGAGCGTGAGTCTCAGAATCCTGAGGATTGCTGTAATTTGAAAAATTAAATACAAATTATAAAGGGGATTAATATTTGAAGTTTTAGGTAAAGAATATAATTATAAATAAAAGTTTTACCTATAGTACAATATGTAAGGAATTTGTCCTCTGGTCTGTGTTGTGCCATTAAAACTTAATGAACATGTGGAAAATGTAAAAGTAGTACCATCTGGCCCTTTAACAGAGCTTAATCCTCCATCACCATTACTTGTTCGCCCTCCATGATTTCTTAGTCTAATGGCATACTTTACACCATCCTATAAATTAAAGAAAAGTAAACTGAATAAATTACAATTAATATAAAAATAATGGACATATTTATTTATTTATCATAAACTAATTGGATTCTCTGAATCATATTGAGTCCATCAAGAACAATATCTGGCCAACTTATTTTAAATAACAGAACAAGCAATTAAAATGGAATGTACTTTTATTACTTGTTTATGAGAAAAATGAGAAATTCATTATAGCAATTAATTCTTCTTCTTCTTCAGATCCACTGCAAAGAGAAACCCTCTTACAAAGGATACTCTAATTTCATAGTAACCAAGCATTACACAGGGTCATGAACATTTTTATTATATTAAAATAAATATACATAATCTTTAAACTCCTTCTGAATCTCTTGAATAAGATTACATGTGCTGATCCCAAATTTCATCTACAGAATTTTTGGATTGGCTCTTGATAAACTCCCCCACCCCCTCCGTACCAATGAGGTACGAGGTACCAAGTTTAATATATTCATACATTACAAAGAATTGTTGATTATAACAATATTCCTATAAAAAATACATTCGACGAAAAACAAATAGGGAATGGAACATTTATTCCTTTCTGGCTTCCACCCTCACTCATATCGGTTCATACTGATGAATGTTAACATAGGTTATCAAGAACTCAAAATAGTATTCTGTATCCATCACCCTCAACACCAGCAAAAATAGAAATGAGAATGTTAATGTTGCTTATAAATATAGTAAGGGTAGGTGCTAAATAGGATACTGAGTTTTGTGTAGTCAATTTTGCCCTTTAAATTGCTGACCCCTACCATAGAATTTAGTGTATACCTTGTTTATATTTCATTATATGACAAAAGTGCAAATAACAAAAATTATTCTAAATATCAAATACAAAAGTTTTGTTATATGCACATTACTGCGTTCACACGTGTCAATGTGTTTGTCTATATATAAATTTAAGAATTTTACAGATGCTTTAACTATCACTACATATTTATTTTTCAAGCACTCATAATAACCAGTGCTAAAAAAATGAATTTTAATAACAAAGAATATTTCGAATGAGTCTATCTATATATCCATGTATAGATAGATCTAATTTAATTGATAAAACTTTACTTTTACTTACCACATTTACAACTTCCACATTGGATTAATATAAGAACATACAAAGGTAAACTCCTTATATAAAGTTCTGTATAAGCATATACAGAGATAAAAATAAACAAATATAAAATAAATGTACCTTTATAAAAATTGGAAAATCAAATTTAATTTCTGCAATGTCATCTGCAAGACAATCTTCAGGTCCAAATGAACCCCTAGTTAACTGTAAACTATTCCATCTCTGAGTATGTGTAGGATCATATCCAGTGTTTGTCTAAAATAAGAACAATGATAAATAAATGAATATATTACACAATTTTAGACAAGTATCTATTATCATGATAAAGATATACGAATTAAGGAATGAATATTACAGGCTTTTTAAAAACTGATTAAGTAAGATCTAAATGCTTCATCCTTTCTTGGTGTCTCTTCAGAAGATTAAACCCAAGCTTATTTCGAGTCACAGAATGTTCATGTATTTCTACAAAATACATGACTTTCTATATGCGACCAATCTGGTAAAAGGTTTATTTTTCTCATATAAAGAACTGAACATTATGTAATTGAAGATATAATCAGGTTTATACTCTTAAATATATTCTCTGGCGGTATGTAGTACTTAGAACTTACAGATTTTTAAATAATTGGGAGCAACATTTCTTTAAGATTCAATTCTCTGCTAGTTGAAAAAAAAATAGGCAGATAACATTTTATACTGTTCTAAATATTTTTTAAGAGTTATCAAAAAATAAATTTAAATAAATAAAAACTTGCTTTTTCAAAATGAAGTAATTGCTCAGAAATAACCTCTAAAGCTCCAAACTTGCATTGTATAATTTGCTATGATCAACATTTAGAATCATACTTCTCCATTATTATCAAACTACCCCAGGTACTTTGCTTTTCTCGAGAAATATTTATGCCGAACAATGAGTGTGTTTGTTATTCATAAGTTTCTGTACACAATCTGCTTACATTTCCTGTCTAGTCTATTTTTTGAAGAACTTACATCATCTAAAAGCTCCAATTCATAATCATAACTCCCTATTCCTCCATAAACAGCAACACCAGCAATAACAATACCAGGTCGATCGACAGAAAAACAAATTGCATCAGGTGAACCATTTCCTGTATTCCACGTACGACTTTGATTGGTTCTAGTGAATCTGGATGGTGTAGCATGTAAAACTCGACCACAAGCTCCATCCATATCGTCCTGAAATAAATAATATTATTTATAAATTTATTAGTTCATTCCCTTAGAATAATCACTAAACTAAAGGAGAAGATTAATGTGAAGAATTGCACAAAATTAACTTACTGTCGTTCCACTGGCAAATATTGCTAATTCTGCAACTATGCGAGCCAATATGTGACACGCATTGAATGACAGTTTTAAGGAATATGATAAGGGAGCATCATATAAACTTTCCTTCACGGGTATCGTAACAATATCTAAGAGTCTATCAAGAACATCTCTTAGCATCCATCCACTACCACCTCCACCACCTTCAACCTGCAAAACATATTAAACAATTTTTCTCCAATTTCAATAAAATTTATATATTGCAAAATAGAAATAAAAAAGTTTCTTTTATTGTTTTACAGTAAATAATTGTACTGTAGGTAAGAACTGTTTATTTATTTATTAACGTCCACTTTATGCAACTATGGCTAATTGGGACGGGTTATCTACAGGTTGCCACCTTTCTCTAGCCAGGGTGGGACTAAGGATTTTATTTAATGAGCACATCACTGAATAAATTCCTATTTGCCCATGCGGGAATCGAACTCGCCACTCTATGTTTACCATGTGAGATTAAAGCCAACGCTTTAACACACATGGCTAAGCCTGAGCCCAAAGAACTATTTAACACAGATAAGTTGATGTATCATATCGTTAATTAATTCAAGTAGTATTTCACTGAATAAGAACAAATGTTGTATTGTTCAAAATATATTTCACCTGGTTGTTCATGGATTAAGTTCTTAGAAAGATGGAAATAGTGAGTTTAACCCATCATTGTTTTTAATGGTACTAAAATACAAAAAAAAGGAAAGTAATGAGTTTAAATTGCAAGGTCCATTTATTACTTTTAAATTAAACTGACCTGTGAGAAAGAGCTCATAAAGCATTGGTCTTATTCACACTTGGTAAACCTAGTGTTGCAGGACAATTTAATAAGTGAAAATTCACTACATACATTCCCTCACTAGAAAAGGGTGGTAGCCTATAGATAACCTTTGTCAATTAGATGTTGTAGCATAAAATGGACAATAATGTATTAAGAAAGATTAAATTGGACTGGTAATATTTTCTGAAAAAAACTATGTATTGTGTTTGGTATTATTCTATGAGCGTAATATAATAGTTTGTATTAAATAAAATTGTAACTTCTAATCTATGAAAAATTATTTCTATCTTGACAAAAATATTAGACATTTGTAATCCTCAAATAATCGCAACTTGAAGAAACATAAAAATAATTTAACAACTTCTAGAATCCTCTCAAAGTAGTAAAGGGCAAAGGTTAGCCATCAGGGTTAAGGCATTTTGTAATACACTTGGTAAACTTAAGTCGTAGGTTCGATTCCCATATTTGGTAAAAGGAATTCATTTAGAGGAGAACTTCCTATATAAAATCCTTGGTAAATAAAACCCTGGCTAAAAAAGGATGGTAACCTGGAGATAAACTATCCCAATTAACCATAGTAGCAGAAAGTAGATGTTAAAACATGACAAGCCGTAAGCTTTATTGTAAGAAATGAACAAAACAAGAGCATATTTCCAATTATTACTTTAAAAATAACAAAAAAAAAGACTTTCCTCAGCAGATGTATTGATTAATGCATGAATCTCACATGAAACAAGCTTGATCATCAATCAATGATTGTTTGTGTGTCTGTTCACATTAAAATTATGATTAATTTGATTAAAATAATTGGTAATATATTGTACTAAATTTTATTTACACAATAATTGTGAAATAAATTTGATGTTGTCCGAGGTGTTTTTAAAGAGTCTACTCTTCATAATTCGTAGTATTGATATAAATGATGGAATATGCTCAAAGTACAGAAGGTTAACAAAAAAAAAATAATCCTACTCTTATATTTTCATAACAACATAATAAAAACACTAGAATATCTTAATTTAACAAAAACTCTTAATGAAATCAAGGTTTTCATATTCAATGGATTAAAAATAAACACGTGAAATAATTTTGTAATCACAGACCTGACTTCTGTAACTCATTTGTTCAACGAGTATTGGATAATAATGAGTATCAATGCAAGGCATCATAGGCAAGCCAGAATTATCAGATGGTGACAGCTGTTTCTTAAGAGAATCAGGA
Organism: Riptortus pedestris; assembly: GCA_019009955.1. Classification (NCBI taxonomy): domain Eukaryota; kingdom Metazoa; phylum Arthropoda; class Insecta; order Hemiptera; family Alydidae; genus Riptortus; species Riptortus pedestris. The sequence goes on along the minus strand of CM032229.1, from coordinate 124,761,123 downwards.
GCATCTAAGTTTGGGCTTAAAATGGGAAATGTAGATCTCAGCCTAATAGAAGGGCAACGAAGAGAAGCAAGGACTGAAGTCAGCAACTGATCGACTCCTTCATTATTTTTCTATAAAACAATGAAATAAAAATAATGTAACATAATAATAAAAGATTAAAATAGTAATGTTCAATAGCTATTATTCAGGATATTATTCAAAATATAATTACCTTATTTATACAAGCTAATAAATCGCAAAGAGCAGTCCATTTCAGGTAAGCAGTAGGATAAAAAGCATGGAAGCAAGAAACAAAAGTATGGTGACATTCATCCATTATTTCATCAATTAATCTCTTGTTAGCTCCAACAGCTATAAATAAAAAAAGTTTACTAACTAGAAAATAGACCGAAAACTATTTGTACAAAAGAATAGTCAAGTTAAGGGTATTTCTTGTGCATAATAAAACTCCAGTTACAATATGAAAAATGAAAAGTATTCCAGGTATATATTTTACCAAGAATTCCTTTAGGTCTAGGATCACATTTTACAGATGTATCAGAAAGAATCTGCTTCAAAAGTGCCCTTATGTCTCCAACACATTCAGCCAATAAAACTGACTCAGGAAGCTGCCGTTTACATGTAACTGAAATAACACAAAATGTTAATTCATGCAAAATGTAAATTAAGTAAAATCTGAAAATAGTATGTGGTACTAACTTTGATTTGGGTAAATTTCATTAGTGTACATTCTTAATAATCTAAGAGAGGCTTTACTAATATAAACTAGCCTCTCTTGTTCCTGCATAGCAACCCTGTATTCATATTGGTCAGATGAGACATAAATTGTATTGACCATTTCAAGAAGTCCTACTTTAAAAGTATTCCAGCTCCACTGAAGTAATGCTAGTAAAGATTGAAGTCCATCCTAAAAACAAGTAACTTTGTTTAACAAATAATGCAAAATGTGATTTTAATGGATGGTCTATAAAGGTAAATTAGAGCCGATAAATAAGAAATATTACCAAAACTATTTCTAATAAAGTAATAAACATTTTCAACAGTTGAACAATGAATATATTTTAATTTTATTTATGATTAATTCAACTTGGTAAAGGATGTCTCAGATATAACACACAAGTGTTATCATCTCATCACATTCTCTCTGTTTCTATGTAAAATAACGATGATATTTTGAATTTTCAAATTCCGTTCTCTCTAACCCCTCCCCGTATTCCAGGTCTGATTTCAGCCTTTAAGTATTATGGTCTTTGGTGTTGGATAAAACAGTTAAACATCGAGTATGCTCAAATGTATGTACGCAACTGTTGTCAGACTATAAGTGAAAAACTGACCCAGCCAAGACCTATGAAGAAATTTCATTTAGGAATTATATTGCTATACAACATACAAGAATCATGTAAACCCAAAATAATGGATAACCCAAATTATGGATTATCTTAAATCAATTAATTTCATGACTAAATGATGATATGTCAAATAGTATATGGTTACTAATTCATTTATAAATTGTCAAGTAGTATAAGATTACATAAAATGGATGTTAATAAATTACAAATTAACAAAAAACATAAATTTGTAATTTGTATGAGTGAAAAAAAAACCCATAAATATGACATTAATTATGTGATGTAATTAGAAAATGGCTTCTAATGAAGAAGAAGAAAAAAACAGTAAAGAGTGATTTATGAATCTTTATTTTTCTTTGATAATAAGGTATATTTTATTCCAAACTGGTGATATTCACAAGTATTAGATCTTTAAATGTTTGCAAGAAATTGCCATGACCTGGAATTTCCGACATTAAAAATTTTGCTATACACTTTAAAAGTCTGCTTTGATGAGTAAGGCTATTTTATAAAATAGTTTATCTTAGTTTAGAGGAATTAAAACGGAGGTCAGTTTCATAAATGATTTAACCTTACATTAATTTTTTAAGTTCTTAAATTGCTCTGTTTTACATTCCTAAAAACAAAATTTGAGTTCGCTATAGAAAAATTAAAAAAAAAACAATAATAAATGCAAAAGTGTTACATGTAAGCACCTTTTATGAACTATGCAATAGTTTGTTGATTTAAAAATTAAGTTGAAGATTTAGGAAAGCAAAAAAATAAGATTTAGGAATTAAAACTACAAAGAAATAAAATAAGTAATTATGTCAAATATAACAGAGGGAAAAAAGTGTAATTAGAGCTTACTCGAGTAACGTTCCTTGAAAACTCTCTCGAAAGAATACAAGCAGGCTCAGCTGAATCTGTCTGACGATTTGGTGCTTGGCTTTCTGGAGTAACAACCCTGTATAGAAGCTGAGGTATTTGTCCAGCATTTACATCTGTGCCATTATTGGATTTCTTTGAAGATTTAAAATAGAAAATAACCCTGTAAAATCCAATAATAAGTATTAATAATTCATATAAGAAATGTTAAAATTTTAATAATTTAGAGTAATGCATGTGTGTGTGTGTGTGTGTGTGTGTGTGTGTGTGTGTGTGTATGCAGATGCTATAAGTCAAAGAAAGGTTGGGAGGTTTAAGTAAAAATAGCTTTTTTAGCAAATTTCCCTTAAGGGAAATCAGCTATTGAGGTTGTACTCATGACGCGATTTTCGAAAAATGTCTTCAAATGTCCATTGATCCTACCCAGGAGATGACGAAAATGAGGTCCATTCAAAACTATATATATATATATATATATATATATATATATATATATATATATATATATATATATATATTTGTCTGTTAACACTCTAGCGGTCGCAATTTTTGTTTAATCGTCACCAAACTCGGTATTTAATCGTTTTATGTAAAAAGGAAGATCAAGTTCGTTAACGGCTGAAATCGGACCAGTGGGAGGGGGGTTTAGAGAGGGCATTTTCAAAAATTCGAAATATCTCCGTTATTATGCATCGGATCGAAAAATTTTATAGGACCAATCTTATTGCAAATTAAATTTACTATAAATATTGTTATATACATTTATTTTCTATCTTGAATATTACACGAGATATTTGCACTTTTATGAAGGCTGGTCGGGCATTGTTCGCATTAGTTCGGCCGTTTTCGTAATTTCTCGGCTCAGGTGGAAGCTTCTTCTAACCTTACCTGTCGTTTCTAACCTTACCTTACCTTCGTTACTTGGTGTGATTTATGCAAATACGGTCTGTTCATCCGCCACCCCCCCCCTTCTTTAGTTCTTGTACTACTAAAATTTGAGTTATTAAAATATAAATTATATTTACAATTCAGAAGCCGTTTCAGTTGGGAATTTATTAAAATTAACTGAAGGATTTCTTATTACCCTTTATATTTACTCATGGTGGGGTTGTATTACCAGAATGCAGATTTCTCTATTGTAAAACTTCGCATGGGAAATCTGCTTAGTTTACGCAGCCCCTGCGTGATGGAATTTTTTAGTTAAATATAATTCATCAAATTAAAATAAAGGATTCATTAAAGTATTAAATTAAAAGTGGCAGTAGTAGTCATAATTAAGAATAAAGATTATGTTGCCTACAAATGCAAAGGACAGTAAATAAGTTGAAGACTAATACAATTTTTCACAAGTCAACAACACATTTAGGGGAACAAAAATAGTCAAGAAAAAGAAAAACTGAATTTTCTGAAGCAAGGAAAATAATGAGAAAAATTACTTCTCTAGAAGAAATTCTGTTACCATGTTTTTCTTAAGTAGCTGATAAATAAATAGCACATGTACACATGCAAAAAGTTGGACAATATAGTCTAATTATAACATATAACATCAGGAGTAATGAATGAGTACTAACTGATCTTCTGTTGTAACCATTCCTTGGCCACTAGAACCACAATCGCTTGAAGGACCACTGACTCTAGCCCAAGCAACATACCACCGGTTTGCCTGAAATTTCATAAATAAGCTGTTAAATAGGGAAAAAAATTGAAACCACTTAAATCAACTTAAAAACATAAGTAGTCCCATAAGAAAAGCATGTTTAGTAATAAAAATACCTGAAGTGGAATCGGCTCTTCAAATAGCATAGGATATTTCTGTCGAGGCCCACATTCATATGGAATTTCCTCAGTTTCAGCAAGAAGCTCTCCATCATTCTCTTGTTCTCCTCCTTCAGTACCAATATCAAATAGCTAAAACAAAAGTATTTAAGATATTATTATTATTTAAATCTGCTTTAATAATAAGTTAATGTTTGTTGCAAACTTATTACTTTTATTATATTAACATTTACTTTATGTCATGTGATTGATGATTTTGCTGCGGTGAACAGCCTCACTTAATTCTTTAATAAAGTGTTTTTCTTCTATTAGATAATAAATGGTTTTCCTTAATTAGATTTTACCTTTATTTTACCAGTATATTCTCCTCTGCCTCCAAATAATCCAAAGCCTCCCATTAAAATATCGGTATCAGCCATAAATCGGATTGCCTCAATTGAATGTCCAGAATAACCCCAACCGCCACCATGACCTGAAAAAAAAAGATTGTTTGTGCTATTTTTGGATAAAACTATAGCTTTCAATAAATAGTGGGGAAAAATCTGATTACACAATAACTGGAAAGAGAAGTTCCAAGTAGTTAGGAATGCTGAGGAAAGAATATTAGATGACATTAGATATTAGAAGAGGAAAGAATATTTTAGGATTTACCAATTAGTACCCCATGATTTGATGTCTACCAAAGCCCAATGTTGAGTAGATATATGACACCAACTGCTCACCAGTCATAAAAACACTCGTTTTTTTTTTTTTTTTTTTTTTTAAGAATAGCAACTTGTGACTAGGAATGGATCTTTTATTGCAACCCTGACACACACAGTAGTGGTTAACTTCAGGTTAGTTACTGAATCCGGCAATGAGGCATGATACTCTTCCACATAAAGGTATGCCCGATGTATAGAGTAATTTTGAGCATTGATGTAATTCGAACTGATTCACGATGATTGTGCTGTAAATGCAGAATTTTATTCTCAGCAACTAGAGTGGCTGTATGAAGTTCTGGTCAATTGGAAGAAAGTTTTCTTCAACATTCTTGTCTCTCTCCCCATACCACTAGAATAACTGTGAATAAAATTGAAGAACCTGTTGGTCAACAGCTTCTACCACACTCTACAGACAATAATGATCTTCCCACCTCTGACTATTAATTGTTTTTCTCAATGGCTTCTTTTCTACAGAGAAGACAGTTCAATAATCTGAAGAAATTAGAACATATTGTTTGCAAATTCTTCAGATCGAAAGATAAAGACTCAATACATGCAAGGTCTTCAAGAGTTATCTGGTAGGTCAAGACAAGACCCGGGGTTACACTTTGAGGGTTGTCCTGTAAGTTGTTATTTTTCTAATTCAATTTTATTGAATTGTACAAATACCGACAAAATTGTTGTATTATCCTCTATATGATGACCTAAGCTTTAATATTGAGCTATTTATTAGTTGTAATAGAAATATTGTTAAAAATCATAATAATTTCTGTTAGCCCTTGAAAGTTTTTTTTTTGTTTTTATGGTCAGCATCTGATAATGGAATGCCAGTGGCAAAAAGCCTTTGCATAGAAAAACATGGTTCGAAGCCAAATAATATTTAATATTATTTCAAATAATAATAATATTTATAGTATTTTATAATTTTTAGTATTTCATTTTCTTTTGTTTAATATTAAATTTCATCCCTACATTGGAAATTTGATATGTGGTTGATATTATGGTGAAACGCTATAAATCCCCAAAATCCCTTTCAGGCTCCAGATAACCAAAAGTCTGAATTTACATCAGTAACTTCAGAGGGTGATGAGCTCTTGAAATAAAATCTTTAGTAACAGCTTGGCTTGAAAAGTATAGATAACCCCATACCAATTAGCTGTAGGAGACTACTACAGGAGGAAAAAGTAGACTTAAATTCAAAACATGCTTTTCTTAATATTGATTTTTGTTTATATTCTTGTAAAGAGGTGTTTCTGACAAAAAAAAAAACTCCCCAAAACTAATAAACATAGTTTCAATCCAGAAACATACTTAACTTATGAAATCTAACTAATAAACATAGTTTCAATCCAGAAACATACTTAACTTATGAAATCTACCTTATAATCTTAGATACATTACTTACTTTCAAATCGTGAAACAGTTGAAAAATCTTCTTTAGTGTAAACCTTTGAATGGGCCTGCCTAGTCCTTTTATCATCAGCAGTAGGAGAAAGAACTGTTTCAGTAGACGTTAAAGTGTCTAGTGCAGCTAAAATATGGAGGGCAGCATGGGATCTAGTAACAGTGTATCCTGGTACAGTTGGAAGAGCAAGTTGTCCAGATAGTAATGACCATGGTCCCAAACCACCATCACAACAAATTCTATTGTATGCCCACAGCTGACCACATTTGAAGCTAGAACAAAAATATATAATGATTTATCATGGCATTTTTTTATTTTTACATTTATTAGTTTAAATGCACATTATATTAATACATGAATGAGGCATTGGCATGAGAATGGTATTATGCCAACAAAAAATATTTTTTTCATAGAGTTGTCGGCAGCTTCATTTCTGACCTAGAATTACGTTTAAGGATTGCACTAAATGGTGTTAGCAAGCTTTCGTGATAATTTGAACAAATAAAAAAACCTCCAAAAATTCTTTCTTTTAAAATGGTCAATGCCTTAAATGTATTAGTTTACTATTTTGTTTATTACTGACTAGACTAAAAAAACTCATTTAATCAAATATAACATAATCAATATTCTTTCTTTCCCAAGCTTCGTGTACATTCAAGACCTGCATTGTTAATAAAAAGAATATAAACAAACTTTAGACTGATTTTAGGTATGTAAAAGGTACATATCTGATGGCTCTGATTAGCTTTATTAACAGCCAAAAAAGAGGAAATGGAAAATAATTTCTGTAACGTATTTTGTACTATCCGAGAGTTTTTATGTACAAGTATAAAGTTGATTTTTCAGACATATTAAGACAATCAGACTTAATTCTTCATAATTAGATTAAAAATAAAACTAAAATAGCCTCATTTTCACTCATAACAGAGAAAAAACCCCATCTCACATGGATATGTTCTTGGGTAAGTATTTCATGTAAGCATCAGAGACTGAATCGGACAAAGAGCAACTCAAGAGACTAGAGGTCAAAAGGAGAACCAACCGACTGGCAGGTGAGTGTTTGCTCAAAGGTATCTTCAAAGAAACAGCCGATTAAAGTCTTGGTTTTAAGCTGCTTAATTTATATAACAGAGAGTATTATTTTAGATTTAGGAATTTTGTTCAGTGATGAATTTCCTAATTTATAAATACACAGTTAACATACAACATCATCTTTCATTTTTTTTTTTTTTTTTTTTTTTTTTTTTTTTTTACACAAATTCAATTATCCATGAAGCAAGTGGTTATTTACAATTTGGAGATTTTTTTTTTAAATAATAAAATGAGCAAAAAAGAGATCTGACAAGTTATTTCCTTCTCCTGAAAAATTGGATGTGTGTTACTACCTTTCCCAAATTAAGACTGTAAACATTTATATAATTTCATAAGTATGTTTGAATTGTATTAATATAATTCTGATAAATTAAAAAAACAAATTACCTCCAAAGAATATTATAAACAGGGTCAAGACAAACAAGGTTTTTTGAAAGATCAACTTGATTTTCATCACTAAAGCTGCAGCAATTTCCATCTCTTTTATTAATTACTAAACAACTGAATGTTTTTTCCTCATCGCAGCATTTCTTTGGTACAAAAACTGTGGAAAGAAAATATGAAATAAATAAATAATAAATATTAATAAAATATTTAAATAAAAGAGAGTAAAATTAAATGAATAAGGGGAGAAAGAATAGTTGGCTAAAATGAAAACTTTACAATGAATTTGATTTTATGAAACAGAGACCTAAGCTTTTGTTATTTTGTTTTTAAATATATGTACTACTATTATGCAATGTATTTTCAAATATACTATAATACCGATTAAAGAGAATAACATAAACAATAAATATGTTAAGCCAAGTAGAAAATGGTATAAACTTTTCTAAAATCCACAATGTATAGATAACTGGAAAATTGTTTTCTAACGACTACTATCAAATATAATAACTGCAAACGCCAAGAATCCATAAAACAATAATGGGGGAGGGGACCAAGAAAAAAATATTAGAATTAATCTAAACATAAAGAGGGAGGGGTCCTTTTTATTTGAAAAAGTTACTTATTACTCTTCAATTTATGCTAATACATCTAACTGGAATGGGCAAGTGCAGGTTACCACCCTTTTCTAGTCAGGGTGGGGTAAGGATTTTGTTTAGAGAGCTTGTCACTAAATAAACTCCTACTGCACAAGCAGAAACTGAGCCCAAGTCTCTAGGTTTACCAAATGTATTAAGGCCAATGCAATGTAAATTAATATACAAGTTTAAATACCAGGCTATTGGATTTATAGTAAATAACAAACCATAATAATAACATTTTTTTATTATTACTTATTGATGTCTTATTCGCAACAATGGTGGAATGTGAGAGGCTTGAAGAGTTAATAAGGCTTTCATCGACCCTCAAATAAGTTTGATCACCAGAAGCACCAGCCCAAGTTGCACGACGTCCAGACCTTGGCCCTGCCCAAGTCACCATTCCAGGCACACTTTGCCAAGCACCACCTCTACTGCTTCCTTCACGTGATTTGCAGCTACCTTCACCTCGTCCAAGTTGCCCTTTCTAAAACAAAGAAAACACATTATGAATGCAACTAATTCGAGTGATACAAATTTTAACTAAACTAACATTTTTTGATTTTTTAAGTTTTGTAAATCCACAGAATCTAGTTCCCCGATATTAAATAGAAGTCTGTCACAAAGGTGCTGTGTAAGCTAAGCAGATTTGTCATATACTAGCAACACACACTAGTGATCTCATATCACCATGTATTCTCTATTTTCAAATAAAAGTCTGATGAGTAGAAGTGGATGGTGAATAAAATCTTAATTAAAAATATATATGTGTGTGAGTGTGCCTATATATATTTAAAATAATATATATATATATATATATATATATATATATATATATATATAAATGGAACATTCTAGCCCAAATGTATGTCCCTCCATTATAGCAGAAAATATAAGCTACTGAGATTTTACTAATGACGTGATTTTCAATTATTTTTCAAACGTCCATTGATACTACAAAAATGAGGGACATTGAAAATAATATGATAAAAATAATATATATATATATATATATATATATATATATATCTATATATATATATCTATATATTAATTTTTTTGCATCATTTATTAGGTAGTATCAATCGTATTATATTGGCAGGGAACTAGACATTCAATACTTCATGCTTAAAACTTTAAATATAGGCAATAAATGGATTATTTAGTGCTTCCAATTACCAAATATTTATATTTTAACGCAAAACCATTATTATAATGGTGAATTGATATATGGCTGTTTTTTAAAAACTATTTTTAATTTTGACAAAGGGAGTGGAATATGTAAGGTGAGTGAATATACTTGAGGCTCTTGGATTTGAATGAAAACACCCTTTTGTATTCAATACAAATACAAGAGGTTTAGAGTGGGGAATTTCAAAAATTCTTAATATCTCTCTTACTATGCATTGGATCGAAAAATAGTATAGAACCAATCTTATTGCAAATGTAATGTTATGTAATGTAATGTCTATAAACGTTATAATGTATGTTTTTTCACTATCTTGATTATTAACTGAAATATTTGCTTTTTTTTAGTTTTCACCTTTCAGTAAACTCCCACTCATGTTATATTAACAATAAACTGTTATATTGTTAAGAACATTATTTCAAGTCTAAATACCAAATATTGTTCTCATTGAACTTTTACATTTTGAGGTAAATACAAATATGTGACGCACATGGGAAATCTGCTTAGTTAATGCAGCCCCCGTGTGATGGACTTTTGTTACATATAAGTAATGAATATACAGTAGAAGATACCTGATGAGCACCGAAAGTGTAAACCTGGCCCTTAGAAGTCATAACTACAGTATGATTGCTACCAGCAGCTATATGTGTGATAACTAAAGGTAATTTCACGAGCACTGGTCCTCCACGAACCATCATATCACCAACTCCCAATTGTCCATAGCTATTACTTCCAAACGTGTAGACATCATTACTCTGAACAAGAACAACTGAAATAAAAATGTTTTAGATCAATTTTAGACTCCCGTCTTTATTCTGCGGAATAAATATATCTTGAATTTTGATAGCACACAATTTTTTTAACAAAATAGATGTTATGTAGCATATGAGATTAAAAGAAACCAATAATTACCAGTATGGTGAAGCCCACATGCAACTTGCACTACAGGGCTTTCCGTGGGTAAATGAACTCTGGCTGGAGGCAAAGATGTAACTCTGCTAGCATCTCTTTCAACATCACTCCCGACCCCTTCTTTATTTGTCGTAGGTTGTGCAACTTCAACTCCTTAAATTAAAGCAGAAAATAACTTAAATGAATTGCTTTATTAATATAAGTATCCATATATTTTTGAAATATTTGGATTGTTCACAAAACAATGAAAATATGAAGTCAATAAAAGGTATTAATAAGGTTTAAAACTTAAAGAAAAAAATAAATTTAGTCCCACCCTGGCCCCGTAATAACTAATAATAATACAAAAATAATTAAGTTATTAATTTTTTACTGATGAGTATTCATAGACAAGAATAACCAATAAACTAGAAGTGCACTGAATGAATAGTTTGTTAAGTTAAATAATGAAGGTAATATTTTTCTTTTCTAAAAAGAAAGTTGAAAACATTCAAAATAATTTATAACAAAAAAAATGCAAAATAAAAAGTAAGTAATATGAAGGAAATTCTAGCATTTTATTGAAGAATTTAAACAATGATTATTAACTAATATATTCCATTATTTAGCACTCACAATATATATTAAAATTAACAATAGCATGGACACTATATTGAAATAATGCTGTGAATATGAAAAAGTAGATAACAGGTTTTATTTATTTTTTTAAAAAAATGGTTTTATTACCTGGAAAGCTACAGTAAAATTCATCATCCTATCCCCCTTTTACACTTCTGTCCTTATTAAAATGTTTGAAATAATGCGAGTATCTCCTTTCTCCCCTTAAAGTCAAAACATTTTCCCTTTCCACCAGGTCAGACTTTCTTTGCTCTCGTAATTATACAGAATACATACAGTAGTAGCAAGATCTTTGAGTTATAGATCTCATATCCTCATCCATCAAAACGAGTATTGCATTTCAGCCTTGCAAGCATCGGATTTGGCAATTTATGGCTTTCTCGTTAAACTATGAAACTACTCTTTCCTAATACTTCGATCCTGGAAGATGTGTCTAAGTCCATCAAGGAACTGAATACTCAAACTACTATCCTATGGGTGGAAGAGTTCCACAGGGCAGTAGCCTGAGCCCTTGACTGCATCTCATTTACAAAGCTGATATTTCTATATCATCAACAGCTCTACTAGTAACGAATGAGGATGACATAACTATGCTTTCTTTCGATCCTGCTTTATTGTGTCAATGAATGATCTACTCCTCTTAACTGAGATACAAAAATGGTACATAAAGATAAATGAGAATAAGCATCGTCTAATAAAATATAGTCTATCATACAATTACTGCCCTCCAGCTCATTTCAAAAATGCTCCACCGCCAAAATTGAATTGGTCCAAAAGGTCAATTGCGTTCAAAAGGATCTAATAATTAAGAAATTTCCTCAGGTGGCTGTCCATTCATCCTAATCAAGAAGTCCTAAATATATCACATAGCACTCATACTTAAAGCCCACAATGATGCTTCAAGAGACAGTGACCAAGATCTTGATAGCAAAACTAAGAAATAGCAGTGCACATAATTTTCTTCAAAAGTCATAAGCTTCCTTAGATCTTGGCTTCCTTGCGAAACTACTCCCCTCTACTGGAGTAGGTGTAAAAGGTGTAGCTTACCTCAGCTACAGGTAATTCATGCTATATACCAAATATATAATATGCAGATTAGAATTTCCTGAAGACAGTAAAAAAAAATTTTTTTTGTCATTTAATACATATACCTATATATCAAGCATTGGTTTCTTACTTATGTATTAGATATAAAGTAATTAAATTACAGTATAATTGGAAAAAAAAATAATAAGTCTACAAACCTAAATGACCAGAAGAAGCAGATATTGGTGTTTTGCAAGAAAAGAACACTTTAGCCTGAGAAAGGCAAGGACCTCTGTTGCTAGAGCTACCTTTCATTTTTAATGCAGAGTGTTTAGCAGCAAGTTTTGCTCTCTGGCGCTGTTTCCGTTCTTCTAGCCTGTACTGAAGGTGATCTTGGAACCTCCCACCTTGTCTTCCAGCAATAACGCCATTTGCTAGCCATAGCACATATTTGTTCAATAAAATCATGATATTGTGGTTTAATTGAAGGAAAATAAATATAGGTTTATTGTATTTACTAGTTTAAAATAAAATGATACAAATTGCACAGACAAGAATGAAGGGAAATATGTTTTACATGTTAGATTATATAAATTCATAGAGGAAAATATATATATTCAAAGAATTGAATACACATTTTGAAGTCATTATGTAAACCAAGTTTGAACATGCATTATTTTTCAAAGACATGATTTTAATTTATCCTTATTTTAACTGCAATTTAGTTTCATTTAATCCTACCATAGGAAAAGGCAGTGCATAAATAAAGTAGCCTTGATAAAGTAGCCTAATTCCTCGCTATAAAATAGACACTAGTAGAAGTAACACAGGGAAATATATAATAGTCACTAGGGGATAAATTTGGAAAGTAGTAAGCTTTTGAGGAGGGGGTTTATGTAAAATAGGTAACTACGTTCATACAACTTATATAAACACAAGATGTCTTTGTTGAATTTCTTTTTGGATAGTCAATTATTTTTGTAATTAGCTGCACTGGAACTGGTTCTTGTGGGTCACAATATAATATGTATATATATATATATATATAAGCTTACATGCAATTAATAGAAGTAGTAAGGTGGAAGCATATATAGAATCTAATAAAACAGTAACGAAGAATTTTAACTTGTAATGATGTCATCAGTAGTTGAATAAAATGAACAAGGGTCTCCCTTCTAAATTTATGAAATACAAAAGAGATGGACAAGCATAATTGGCATGTTGGGTACACCATGCATTTTCTATTACAGAAAGAATTCACAAAATATGAAATTTAAATTGTAAATCTGTAATATCTATAATGACAATAAATATTATTTATGGGGATACAGATTTTAATAAAATTCTTTTTAGGGATACTAGGTTGAAAAATATTTAAAAATTTGAAGATTCTAATATGCCCTACCAGTCATGTAACAAAATTATTAATTAAAAAATTTACTTCTCGCTTTTTAAAAATAAAATGACAAATGTAATTTTTACCTCCAAAGATCAAATCCAAACGCATCATATCTGCAATATCACTTGCTCCACTAGGACCAAGTATAGCCATTTCTGAATTATCCACATTTTCTCCATTGCCACATAACTTACAGGCACCACATTGAGAGCAACCAGAGTCTCCTTCACCACAACCACATTCTCTATAATTTAAAAATGAATAGAAAAGTAAAATAAAATATAATTTGTATGAAATAAAATATCATTATGCATTCATTTTGTTTTACTTTGATAGAAACATATTTTCTGTCATATCATTCACTCACTACTGGTTGCCACAGACCTTGTACAACCTGGACCCCACAATAATTCTCAACCACTCTCTATGGTTGGCTGCAAATTTGAATTCCCAGCAATCATACATTTTCCATCATATCAATCAATCAGCTCTACTCCTCCCTTTCACCTCTTGGCTATCCATACAGCAACTTTTTCAGTGATCTATTCACTTTCATTGTTTCAATCCATGCAGTCTACTCTTCCTAATAAGCCAGAAGATATCACGCTCTAGATAGCTGCATCAGCTTAGAGTTACTTCTAATCTGTTCTTCTCTTTAACTGCTCCAAAAATCTCTCTTAAGTTGTTTCTTTCAAAGATAAACCACAGTTTCCTGCCCTCTTTTTGGAGAGTCTATTATATACTAGTCTACTATCTATATTCTATTGCTGGCATTGTTACTGGAATTTCTTTTCATAAGCTTACCTTATCATTGATTCAGCAATTTTTCAATATTAAATACACTAATTAAATTATACTAATTTTTTTTTGGGGAGGGGGGGACAAGTACTTGTCTATACTCTCTAATTACAAAGAAGTGATTTGAGCTGAAATTAGTGCCTCTATAACTTCTAAAGGTGCAAAGAGTGGCAGACATCAAACAGGATATGATCTATTTGTGTTTTTACCTAAACTCAAAAGAGTTCTTTATTTACATATTTCTCTTTATGTGTATATATATATATATATATATATATATATATATATATATATATTAATTTATTCTCCTTATCGTGGTCCCAATATTTTTGTATGTTCTTCATAGTTTCATGGCCAGGGTCTAACATTCATTTTTTCACGCTAACTTTATTCATACTACCCTACATTTTTCGTGGCTTACATGCATTAATTTAAAATTTGCATGAATAAATGTTTATTATTGAAGACCCTGGCCATGAAATTATGAAGAACATATAAAATTAATTTATATATGTATGCATTTATGTATGTGTGTACATATTTATACACACACACACATATATACATACACACATGCATACTCTCTTTATATATCTCTCTCCCCACACATTCGCATGCAGATGCATATGATGCACACACAACACACATATATATATATATATATATATATATATATATATACATATATATATACACACATATACATCTCCACTGAGGAAACATTGTATTCGTGACCCTGAGTCCTTATAAACTCTATTACCATTATCATTGAACTATTCATGCTTGCTATGCTGTCCAGTTGTGTCTTCCTCTCTGCCTATCTGACAACTGAATTCCGTACAAACTTGAAATCATGGACATCTCATGTTCTTTAGTAAAAAGAAATTCTTTTCTAATTCATTAAATCCATGATAAGTATCCATGTAACATTCAATGAATATTTAATGTAAAGTGTGAAAGCACTGAAATGGTACTTATAACATGTATCAGCAATGGGTTAATATGTTACATATATCACTGATCCAGTCACATAATAATGTAACTATCATATGTTACATATTCTATCACTGATCCAGTTAAACCTTACTAAGTGAGTCAGTGATCTTTTTGAATATAAAGGCAGTGCCTCTATTATTGCAGTTAGATCTACAACTAATTAACGCTCTTGATACAGGCTTCAATATTTTATAATACGTCAGATATGTGTGAATTTTAGGAACTCAAAAAAATCTTCTAGCCAGTCAACATAAAAATACATTCTTTGAAAGTTAAAAAGGAACTGAAGGCATCTTTCAAGAACGGGAGGTCTAATAGCCTACCTCTACCACTTACCAACTGATACCATATAAATGGAAAGTGAGTACAGCATGTCCCTTCTAAAGGTCGAACCTATACAAGGGGAAAGAACATTCTGCTCTTGTTCGCAGATTCAAGACAACTTGATTTTTACAGTGGTGGCCTTGATGTTCACCTGCTAAGCTTTACCTCTAGAAGAAAAAAGTAATATCTCCCCCAGTAATGATATGGGTGATTAACATCAACATACTTCTCAACCGAAACCCTTTTAGTCACATTCTATGATAAGCAGGGCATGCTGAGAGCTTATTCCAACCGCAGTTCAGAACAGGATTTATCTTATTAACAAAAAATAGCTTATGCCTTCTTCCTTGAAAAGTACATAATACAAAACAAACAGTTTATTTAAAATAACTATGATTATATTAAAGAAGGATGGCTTTAAGTAGCCCATATATGTTCAAAGATATAGAAAATACAGCTGCCAATAGAATCAATATTATAAGGAACTGGTTTAAATGGAAGAAAATAAACTTCTATTAGATTTGATAATAAATGGCACTTACTGGCCTGGTATTCTATCGGGACGCATGCTACTAAGACAGCTGATTCCATAACCAGTGCACTCCCTACAAACAGTGCAGACCATACACATGTCATGTTTCCACTTGTGTTGCCCAGGAGGGCATATACCACCTTCATCTGTCCATTCAGCTTCTTCATCTTCTACACCTTCCTCCTCTACTGCTGTTTCCATAGCAACAATTGTAGCAGCTATACAAATGGAAAAAGTTCAAATAATTTAATTATTCATAAGACAAGAATAATAACTTAAAAATCAGAGTGAGTTTCGATGGAGTGAATTATAGGTATACCTTCTTTAATCTGAGGAGTAAATTCTCTCCCACATTGTCCTTTGTTGTTAATACCAAAGGTATACAAATGTCCTTTATTAGTAACAACAACAGCATGTGCTTTACCTAGAGCAACTTGTGTTACATGCAAATTCTTCAAGTCTGTGACGATGCCTATAAGAACAATAACAAATAAAAAATACACTAAATCAGTTTTAAATTCCAATAGATATTTGATAGATAACAAATAAAAAGATCGATGCAATGTACTCCTAAGGTCATGTCCTCTATCCCACAAATACTGATTATTGTTTACAGGGACTCACACTCATCATAAAGACACATTGTAGATAGTTTCAAGCAACTGAATGGTTGACCAAATAATAGTTGAATACATTCCGTAAAATTAGGGTATTGATTGAATAGACTCTATTGAGTATTCCTTTCACATTGCTCAATGTTGGTAGTACCAATACTAAAAGATAAGGTAGTTGAGCTATTTTCTAATTCTAATGTCATATTTGAATTAATAGGTTTGACACAGTGGCAAACCTGAGGATTTGTTACCCTGTTATAGGAACTCCAGGCAGGCCTTCCACCACTTCTTAGACTTTTTTAAATTTTGTTATATAATGGTTTAAGTCCCAATAATAATTTTACTGACACCATCTTTTTTTCTGTTTTTAATTGCTGATGCTCAACAAATTTCTTATCAATATTGAAGACTAATGATTTCCCTCTAGTTCCTAATATTTTTCACATTTTAGATAAATACAGCATTAAGGACTACAAAATTTCTGATAATACAAAAATACTGAGTCTTTAAAAAACTAAAAAGAATTCATGTACTTTAAGAAAAAAAAAAAAAAAGGCTAATTTTTGTAGTTAATATTTTTCTCATGCTGGATATGAGTGAACTGTTCTTACACCTCCTACTTTCTAAATGCGATACACAATGTCATTACCTGTGCTAGGATCAGCATGTGTTGTATCTTTACCAAACATAAGTAATTCCCCATCTTTAGTAACCAGAGCTGTTGTACCATTATTGCAAGCTGCATAAATTATTGTGAAACCTTCAACCTTAACCATTTTCTTCGGCTTTACTGCCTTTGGTTGCCGTCGAACTTTGCCTGAAATAGTAAAATCGAGAGCTTTTTAATGTGCTGAAATTTGTAATGAAGAAGCTAATGTAATTTTTTTTTTGTAAGGTCTTCACACAATTTAATAATTAATTACTTACTGTGATCACCATCTTCTCCCCTGCGTGCAGTGCCAACGAAGTATACACTACCATCTTCAGCAACAAGAATAGCATGAAGACCATCATGACCAGCTGCTACTTGGCAAATTTTAGGAGCTTTAGGAATGACTAATTCTGACCACTTCCCAAAATTACCTTTACCTCCTTGCTTTAAACCAAGACTACTTGCTTTTCCACTAAATAGAACCTACACAGCAATCACAATTAAGATAAATAAGAAACAAAAGCTTAAATGCTGCCATAAAAACTTCAAAACAATGGAAAATGTCAAGCTAAACTGGAATTAGGAATGTAGATGGTGTGCTATAGACACCACCTCATTCTCAAAAAGAAAGATATAGAATAATAAAATCTAACCTATACTAGTAAAATCAATTTTAAGAATGTGTTAGATATTGCTAACCTTTCCATTCGTGGTACGAATCAAGGAAAATTCTTTTCCAGAAACAACACTTGCTGTTTCTTCTTCAACTCCTGTATTTAGATCATGAAGTGATGTTTCTTCATCAAATACTGCATACCCAAAGGCAACAACGCATTTCCTTGCCAATTTCAAAGGCAACTCATTGACATAAGTAAAAGGAGTAACATTGGGGTTAATGCTCCGTACAACAAATCCATCCTAAGAAGAAATGAGCAAAATATATATACTTGGAATAATACATAATGAAAGATAAATTAGCTAACAACTTTTTAATAAATACAAACCTCTTTGGTTGGAGTAACAATGCCCAAATTGTCACCGTCAGAGAACAAAACACCAGGTGATTCAATACGACCCACATCTTTAACTTCTAAAGTTTCTCGATTTATTTCCATAAGATCACCTCCTACTCCTCCTATTCGTCCAAGTCTGAAATAAAGTTTCCCCTAAACACAAAAATGAGATGATTAAATTTATGATAGAAATAAATATATTACAATGTTATTTTTATATTAATTATTTTATGTTTACTATACTGCTTAGTTGTAGAATGGAACAGTGGTAAATAAGTAAGTACAAGTAATAGAATATTTATAATAAGGAATAATATAAATTCAAAAATAAATAAAATATTTAAAATTGTTTAATTATTTTCATTAATAAATTAAACAAATTGCTTTAACATAAAAAAATAAATTTTAAATGAATTGAAAGCTAAATTGTTATAATGCAATTTATAATTAAGTAATTAATTACAAAAATTAAAATAGGTCAACCAAAGTAATTATTTTAAAGAAATAACTAACATGAGCACATCCAAGCCACCCATTTTTCTCATGAAAATAGTCAATATTTTGCGAGTATACATGTCCTCTGAGTGTACCACCATAACCAGATCCCACCTTAAACAACCCACGTGTGGTTAAAATATATAAATACTGGCCATCACTAGCCATGGCTTTCTCACTGTCACGAGAATCTGAACTTCTGAGACCTGAAATATGGAATGCTAATAAGTCCAGAAAATAAACAAATGTAATAAATCAAAAAGGAGATCGTTCAATTATAAACCTGGATGAAGGACATGATTTGTTGAAAGTAATGAAGTTTGCTGTATTCCATGAGTTATCCAATCAGGTGCAACTGTTTTACCAAGAATAACACCTAACACACTTTTTTGGAGAGATCCAAGAATATTTGGCATCTGTAATTAATAAAAATACATTCATGACAATAGCAAACTATAATTTATAAAATGAGCATTGGCAGCATAATGTACTAGTGCTAGATATTTTTTCTAATGGTGAGCACAAAGAAGTAAAATTGCATACAAATTAATTCCAGTTTCTTCAGAAATAGATGTGCAGCTAACATAAAACCAAAAAAAGAACAAGTAGAAATATAATTAAGACTGTATATAGATTATTTTTCTTGAAATGTTTGATAGTTCACTAGGTGAGCAATTAAAAATATAGTTTTGATCCCATTTAAGATTTTTCTACTTATAATGACACAAGGCATTTTTCCAGAGGAAAGAAGACTGTAAAATTTGTAAAAGGTCTCTTAAAATTATCAATACACTAAGTTTCAAAATTTAAGTTTGATGAAATGCTGAAAATGTATTGCTTCACACTGGATCAACCTTTGATTTTATGAATAGACCTTCTACTAATGAAAATTATATTTAATAATATATTATATAATGCACATATTAGTTAATAATCTTCAATTTGAATAATGAACTTTACAAATACAAGCAATTTTTTAATATTTGATTCCCCAAGAATATTTAAAGATTCAAAGCTTATAAGGGTTAGGGTCAGATGAGTAAACAAGGTACTTACAACCCAGTCACCTAAAAAAGGCTCTTTACAAGAATGTGCTTTAAAATAATACATAAAAATGGATAAATTACATACATGGATAAAATGGATGCATACATGGATAATTTATATTCTTTACTATAACTATTGTGTCCCTCTTTCTTTCCACGTTGGTTTCAATGAAATAATAGCTATTATTTGTTAAACATGATTATTAGCTAATACTAGTATTATTAACAGCTATTACTAGTGAAACATTATTTACATCATTGTAGAAATAAATGACAGCAAACTCAATTTGAAAAGTCATAAATTAATATGAAACATCTGTGCCTGCCACGGAAGGGAAGAAAGTAATGCTAGTGTTGCTGACATTTCAGAAAATATATTTTTCTTCTGAAGGTGTACTATAAAGCAAGATCAAAGGATCATATTTCGTGCTTCTGAATCTCAATCTCAAATAAGAAAACAAATAGTGTACATATTCAGGACAGTCAAAGCCAGCGGAAAAGCAAAATTATAAAATAGATAACCTGTATATGGATGATGGGAGTCTCCAGATAATTTTCATACAAAGCCCATTTCTTTTATAATTTTGCTCTTCCACCGCCATCTATTATCCTGAATATTGCACCCCAATTTTTTTTTCCTATTTGACAATGAAATTCAGGATCATAAAATAGTGATCCATTATTCTTGCTTAGAGTGTGCCTTGAGAATGTAAATATATTTTGCGAAACATCGGAAAAACCGTAACTTTATTTTCTTCCCTTCCAAGACTGACATCCACATTAAAGTATATATTATCAAATTACTTAAATCCAGTTAGCAGAGGTGCACAAAATGGTTTCAAAATTTAATGTAGAGGTCAAAATTGAAGGGACCCAATGCTCATTAGAGAATCAGTGAACTTCATCATTTCTAAAATTATATTAAGAATGGATGATGGGTAGTAAAAAAAAAATTTGTTATGCTGGACCTTTCGAAACCAAACAGCTCTCCCATAAGCTGTAATTACACTATATCACATTCTATTATATATTTCTCCATTAGTAAAAAGCTACGTTCACAAGAATTTATTAAAGCATTTTAAGCTGGGCATTATATTTTAAGTAAAATAATACCTTTGTGTGGAAAGAGGGAATTTAAAAAGAACTGGAAACTCAAAAATACAAACTGAACAGCAATTGTAAATTTAGAACTTATTTAGAAAGATTGAGGATATAACATTTTTCAACGTATTACATAATAATAGTAATTCATGACTTTTCACTTTTTAAATTTCCACACCTCTGGGTCCGATTTCAGCTAAAAATTTTATTTATTAGTTTACATGAAACATTTAAATGTTTCAAAGGGAAGTTACAATAAAAGTATCTGGTATGCACAAGATTCCTTTTTGATAGTTCATTTTCAGGATCATGACATATGAAAAGTATAAGTAACCAGCAAAAACTCAATAAACTGAAAGTCAAAAGGGAATGCTGAACCATGAATCATAGGGAATTATAGTTCAACAGTCGAACTTGTTCTCGGGCTGTTGAGATGAACATTTTTTTGTAACATTTGTTGTTATTAAAATATTTACTTGGCAATGAATACTTGATTTTATAAGAGCAGAAATTGTTTGACTAGTGGGATGTGAACTGTCATTCACACTATATTTAGACTCCTGATTCATGTCCAAGGTGAGTCATACATTATTTGTAATATATTAAAATACATTTTTAATATGTAAAAAATATTCAAGTGAGCTAGTAGATTTAAAACTGGATCTTCTTGTATTCGATATACATATACTATCAGCTCATATATAGAATAGCTCAACATTTTCTATTACTGCCAATCTCCACTAGCTGATTGTAAGCTGGCAGCATAAATGTTAAAATGAACTTGCCTGTAATATTAGGGATTTGGTTTTGAATGCCTACCATCTCAAAATGTTTCTTGTGGAATATAAAAAATAGCAATAACTACTGATAATGAATTCCATTAGTAAGGGTTACCAACTCTAAGGCATGGTAATCAAAGGGAATTTTCTGTCGATCATTTAGCACTAAGTTTGTGAAGGGTGTCTAAGAAAGCAGTTTGAGCAACCTTTATGCAAGCCTGTACCATAATTGGCAAAGCACTCACCTTTAATTCAACAAGATTAGAGGTTGAATGCTTGGTTGATAAAACACTTTTTTCTCTAATGTAAAAAAATATTCAAAAGGGTAATAAATACTAATGTTATATAACGTCCATTAAAATCATGAAATAATTGTAATAAATTCAAACTGTGTATTCCGTTGACCATTATCATAAAAGTAAACAATATTCTATATGCAAGTGTCATATATGTGTGTGTGTATATATATATATATATATATATTACAAAATATATATACTTTATATAAATATAAATACTGCTATTAATTACAAAACTTTTGTTTAGCCAGAATCTTCATTAACTGGTATAATAATTGCATCCCTTTTACAAGAATATTTACCGATGTGTCAGTGTAGGTAGAACAAAATACTACTGATACACTACATTTTAGATTTTGAATGAAAATAAACTAGTTACCGTCATACAGTATTACCAATTTATTCAGCAACCAGTTTCAGGGACTCAATGGGCCACGAGCTTGAGGTGAGAATGAAAATGAAAATCCCAGAATGCATCTACTTTAAAGATTCTTGAGGATCTACCGAATAATGAAAGTAGAAGCTCACAGTTAGGGATTTACGTAGTTGCCTGAAGATCAAAGGGATTTACGTAGTTGCCTGAAGATCTATTAAGTCACCAAAACTGGTAGCCAAATAAATTAATAATACAGGAAGACTACTTCTTGTTTATTATTCTTGAATTGGAAGGGACTTTGTAAAACTGTTTAAACAACAAGTTTTTAATTGTAAATGCTTTATGAAACGAAAATCACTAAAATTTCTAAACTCCCCGAAATTTTTTATTAAAGATTTTGGCATATATTTTACAAAGACGCATAAATACAGAAGCATTTATTTAGTGATGAACTCTCTAAATAAAATTTGTCATCAATTCCTGTCTAGAAAAGGGTGATATCCGATCCATAACCACTTAATACTACTGCCACAATTTTAAATCATTATGTGTGGTCTGCAGCAAGGATCCTCTACTGTCAAACCCACAACCTCTACAAGTCCTCTGCCAGGTTATCCCATCACCTATAGATGGACTTACCCGTTTTCTTGTTCAACCTGGTGCACCAATCCACATTTTTTTGGGTAGCCTGCTCGGCTCCATCACCTCAACAAGCCAACCACCATTTTTTAATTGATCAGTCAGTATCAGACGTCATCAGTTCAGCACTGCTATTGATCCACTCTCTGTGCTGATCTCTCACAGGCCAAAAAATTGATCTATTGTGCCTTAGTCAGTAACAGTTCTGGGTTAGTTAGATACCCAGGAGACTCAGACTCGAGTTCCGGCAGGTTTAAAGAATTTTTACCTTATACAAAATATAATTAAATTATTGAAACTTAATTGTTTAAGAATACAATTATCTGGTAATTCTATTTTGTACAGAGAGTACATTTCCAACAGAAGTAAACAACACAAAGAAGGTGATTGTATTTTTACACATTAAATTATTAAAAATAAATTAATGCCACAGTCGACTTTGGAGGGACAGGAAAGTTTACCTGATTACAAAATAAACCTAAAACCATTTAGAAGATATTGAAGATTCAAACTTTATTATTAACTTAGTTAACAATAAACTTTATTAGATTGAAGGATAATGAAAACAGTTTTAATTAACACCAGTCCTAAATTTAGTATTCTAGAAATCTATGAATTAATAAATAAATGATTGATATCATAGAAATTAATAGATGAATAGTTTATTTGAATGAATTAGAATAATTTTCTTTTGTAGAAGAATTCCTGTTCTTGTTAGAGTATAACTCTATTACAAACACTAACGAAATGAAGAAATCAGTTGCTTTTTGCTTTGAAAGGTAAAATGATGTTAAGAGGACTCAAAGAATAGACTGATATGCGTAAAGCATTGTGATGCACTTGCAAAGGACAAAGATTCAAAAAAGTCTTGTATGTTGAATTGGTACTAGAAGCATTTGATTTTACTATTTCCTAATTTTTCAAGTAGTCTACTTTTTTTTCTGCATAAAGAAGATATTTCGGATGCATGCAGATGACTATGATGATGAAAGTATAAAGAGGTACTAGAGAACATGAGTATAAACCCCATTGTGAGTATAATATAATTTGTTGCCAAAAATAACAAATTAAGTAGAGTAGGACGTATGGGAGTGAAGTAAGTTGATTTTGATTTCAATTTTGCAATCCTTTTTCTTATTCTAATTCTTATTTAGAGTGAGTTTCACCATCAATTAAATAGCTTGCTAAAATATTCATCATTCCAGCAATAACTTCTAGATATTCATAAATGAAAAATGCCTCATTTGAAACTTGTTTTTGTATTTGTATACTTACATATACTCTTTTACATTTATACATAAAGCAAATTATACTCAAACATTAATTACTTATACCTGCACCAAACAAATGTAATAAATTCAAACACACACATATAGAACCAACACAATATATTAAAGTACGGATACACATAATTACATAAATATAATAACACAAAATTAGTATTACTTATTATGTTTTAGATATTGACTACATTCATGTTTTCTTTTTACTCACATTCGTGTTTCTTTCATATTATCAGTTTTACACATAAACATTTTGCAAAACTACCTCTTAAACATATTTGTTTTTATATAAAATTACTTGTTATTTAATTGTCGTGATTCCTTTTTTTGGTGATTTATTTATCTTATAACTGCCCTTGAAGGGACAAGGTCTATCACTGGTTATATAGCAACACTAAAAATCCAGTCATAGAAACCTCTTAAAGTAGAACTACCTCCGACCTAAACCATCTCCAAATTTTCTTCTGCAATAAAATACTTTCTTTCCTAAACCTATTATACTCCCACTTCCACCTTGGCCTGACACTCAATTATTACTATCTTGTTAAATTTCCTTAATTATACAAGCAATGTCAATAATGCTCTTACACCAATAATACTTCGCTAACTAGCAGTCTGTCTGTACATTCCTAGGATATTTCTCCCTATGGAAATCGGCTGCTTACGTTGGTACTCATGATGTGATTTTAAAAAAAAAACATTCTCCAAATGTCCATTGATAATACCTTACATATGACAAAATGAGGCTATTCAAATTTATACATATACTAGCTAAGGTACTCGGCTTCACCCGGGAATTCATTTGAGGCTGAATGAGGATGGCATTTTTTTGGTAAGGCCTTACTTTGCACAATATTTTGACATTCCCCGTCCCAGTGTTTAGGATTGATACCCGTCCTTGCTGTGGATTTGTTAATAATAAAATGATTTGTTCTGTAAGGCTTCACTGTCTTCAATATTTTTATATTTCCCATCTCTTAACATGTAATTTTTTTTATTACGTATTCGACCATATAATTCATAATCATAGAAAGTATTCTGTCATCCAACCCATGTATGAATAAAATTTCTTTTCCCTTGATGCGGTACAACGCCGAACGGTGACAGCTGTTTTAAGTACGTCATAACCGCCATTAAAAATACTCTTTTGTAAGTCTCGATTGTAAACTGTATACTCATATTTGTACATGGCGTGTTCAGTAAATACATTATATATTAACGGAGCAGAGTTAATAAATACCAGAAATAACTGGGTGTACCTCCCCTGCGGTCATCATTTTAAATTATTTATTTATGATTATTAAACAAATTCACATTCCTGAGAATAACACTACATTGCTAAATAATAAGTGTAAGCATCAATTATCATGTCCGTCATTTTTGTTTCATTGCTATCGTACTGGATATTTAAAGATTTTATATAAAATTAAAGATCAAGTTTGTTAATGGCTGAAATTGAACCAGGAATAGTTTAAAAAGTGGGTAAAATCAAAAGCTTAAAATATATTTTCATTTTAAGCTACTTTATTATTAAACATCTCATGTCGAGGTTCAAGTATTTTCAGCCTAGGGTAGTTAGGAAGAGAGAAGTAGAGATTAAAATTTACAAATGATGTTACCTCTGCTAGTATGGCACATTGTAAGTAATCAAGTGCCATACCAGGTTGCTACACCTACCCTGTCTTAGATGTCAGAATTTAAAATATGATAAAAATGAAAAAAAAATGTTTATGCATTATTTTCTAATAGATTTCCTTCTTTATACCTGATTTATGGGGTCATATATTATAATGCATTTATATAATAATAAATATAAAAGTAACTGATTTAAGTGATTAGTACTTATAAAAAACCAGCTGAACTAGTCGATGTCTAATATGATTTAACCTAAGAAAATAATTTATTATGCTAATTATAATACAGCAATTTTGAAGGAAAGGCAATTTATTTCTCCTAGTAACTATTTTTACATGGAAATATTTGTGGTTTAGGATGCAATTTCCAGAATTAATTTAAGCATCACTTTGTGTGAGCACTATGCCCATAAATTCCCAATATACTTGGGAATTTCAAAATTCTGTAAGGCTTTAATAATATTTTAACACATATTTGTCATTGACAGACACCTACTTTTTAATATATATACCATCTTTTTCTATGAACTGAAGGCATATTTTTACCAAATGCTCGATACCATTCCAGTACCATGATGCAAATAACTTTGTGCACAAATTTCTATTTCTTCAAATGTGTCAAAACACTTATCACAAAAGAAATATCTCATCGCCTGGAACAGGTGGTAATCCAAAGGTAAACGATGTAGGCAAAGGGCTGAAAGAGGACATAATACCAAATTTTTATTTTTTGCTCTTGGAGTGTTGAGTCCTATTGGCTAGTTCTACTACCACAGGGCTAGAGCTGTATATACTCTTTCAAGTTGTCATTTTTCATCACAAGTTACAATTTAATTGACGCAATTAATGTTATTTGGGTTTGACGGACAATTTTTGCATATTACCA
This sequence comes from Riptortus pedestris, assembly GCA_019009955.1. Taxonomy (NCBI): domain Eukaryota; kingdom Metazoa; phylum Arthropoda; class Insecta; order Hemiptera; family Alydidae; genus Riptortus; species Riptortus pedestris. The sequence continues at coordinate 124,734,297 of CM032229.1, read as the reverse complement.
CTCTTCATTCCACATACTGAGGCTGCTAAAATGGCAATACACTTCTGAAGCATTAAAACTGAAACCAATATAGCACAAGTGACAGAAAACTGAACTTTAGAATATTCCCAAATCTAAGAAAATTCGATGTGCTTGTGAGTGAATCATTTTCAACACATTCTACCTGAGTCACTGAATTAAGATATCTAGGGCATCCACTGCGAAATTTGCTTTCAGGAGCAAAACCTCCTTCATTGAATTCAAACCAAGTCAAAAAGTGGACAAACACTGTATTATCTACCTCTACTTCACTAGCTGCATAAATAGGTGGTTCCCTTTTTTAAAGCAGTGCCTCAGTATAGAGCAAATTTCCAGGGTAAACTCACTCCATTTTGAAACAATTGAAGAAAATAAACCCTAACTGTTCCTTATCAAAGTTTAATTTAGCTACAGGTAAAGACCTTGTTACAAATCTTTGTTCACCCATTAGTAAAAAAAAGGCACACATTTTTTAATCACACTGGTAAAATAATGATAAAAAAGTAAATAAAAATCTGGAAATATTTTAACAGTTTTAACAGAAGAATTAGATACAATAAATAGTGAAATTAATGGTCAAACAAAGTACAAAACTAATGAATGATTGCTTACTTTAATAACTATAAATCTCAAGTTCATGGGGAGAAGATGCATGTGTGTATATAGAAAAAAAAGTCAATAACCTTTAGTGAGAATAAAATATAATTTTTAATAATATCGTCCAACTCAAAAATGTATTAAAGACTTACCTCTTAAAAGACTAAATCAATTTAATCTCATGGATTACAATGGAATAAGAGAAAATTGTAACATGTAGTTGTAATATTAATTCAAAAGTTGAGCTTATTATTAATGTTGTGACTCTATCTCATTTAAATACTAATAAATCACTAGAAGGTCATTTTGTAGATAAAAACTCACTTCTCTTCTAGAAAATATTGATTAATGATTTCTAGGAGATGAACAATAAATGAAGAAGAGAAGAAGTTACTTATCTACAAAATTACCTTAGGCCTATTTATTCATATAAAAAAAACCATTTTGTAAAAGAAATTATGATTCTATGAAGATGTATTAACATTAATGAAATTTTTTTTTAATATAAAGGTCCAAAAATGTGTCTTGTTTATTCTATTTAGATCCACATGTTCTTAATGGTTTAGCAGATTTCCCTTGAGGGAAATCAGCTATTTAGATTGTACTCATGTTCAACAATTGTGCTATTATTTTTTTTTCGCAAGTTGAATATTAAGTGAGTTCTTTGTATTTTATTGGTTTTTATCGAACAGGAAACACCCACTTCTACACAAAAATCTTTTACCTTGAGTAACTGAGAAGCTGAACATCTCATGACCAGCTTACATTTTATTTAATTCCTGTTTAGATAGGCTCCTTACTACAGGAGAAAAAGTGAATAGATTGTGAGATAAGATTCCAGTTGTAATTCCAACAACTGGACAATTTGTTTAGCTTATACAACCCCTGTATGATCCACTTTTTTATATCACATTTCAAACATCTTTATTCTTCTCGATGCAATTCAAGGTATGTATATTTTTAGCTCTTTCAGGTGGTAATTATGTATTGAGAGAGCTAATATTGATCTCTGCATCTAGAGCCTGATATTTGTGAAATTTATTCAAAGAATAAATTCTAAATTGCATTCTTGAAACCCTGTTTGAAGCTACTTTAGTATTTATGGTTTTATGATAGCATAAACATTCATTTAGGTAGTAATAAAATTCTTTGTTCACTAAAATGAACCTACGTAGTAAATGAAAAATTGAGATCTAATCATATTCAACATATATATATATATATATATATATATATATATATATATATAAAACTTGCACCACACACATATTGTGTATACTAAATACTTCCAAAAAATACTTTCATTATCCACTCTTTAAAGATTTCTTGAGCAAAGCCATATATATATATATATATATATATATATATATATATATACATACATGTACCGCTCGGGAAAGTTTAAGATTCAATAATGATACTTTACTTTCGCTTTCTGCAAGGCTTCACTATTTTTACATTTCCAGTCTCACTGTATATGATTTGCCTACATCTGATAACTATAGCAAACTTAAGGAATTTTAGAGCCATGAAGAATAAATGGGAATAACCAATCCTTCTTTACTACTCAAAAGAATAAGGAAATTATAAATCATAATCAATTTATAAGTTTTATCAGATATCGCTCATCATTATTAAGATAAAACAATAATAAAAGATCCATTTTCACAAAAACCTGACTAAGGCAATGATACTTATTTTTAGAAATAATTTATCTTTGATCGAGCCTACTGTTAAAAAAGTCCGTCACTCAGGGGCTACGTAAACTAAGCAGATTTCCCACGTGAAGCTATACAATAGAGAAATCTCCATACGAGAGCCGAACAGTTACGGCAAATGGCTGAACTAGCTTTTAGTGGGAAATTCAGTCATCAGTTATCGGCCCACAATTAATAAAAATGCAAATATCTCGGTTAGTATTCAAGATAGAGAATAAATGTATAGAACAATATTTATAGTAAATTTAATTTACAATAAGATTGGTTCTATACAATTTTTTGATCCGACATATGGTAACGGAGATATTTCAAATTTTCGAAAATCCCTCCCTCTGAACCCCCCCCCCACGGGTCCAATTTCAGCCATTAATAAACTTGATCTGTCTTTTTGCATAAAACGTTTAAATATCGAGTTTGGTAACGGTCAAACAAAAATTGTGCCTGCTAGAGCGTTAACAGACATATATATATATATATATATATATATATATATATATATATATATATAATTTTGAACGGACCTCATTTTCGTCATCTCCTGGGTAGGATCGATGGACATTTGAAGAAATATTTCGAAAATCGCGTCATGAGTACGACCTCAATAGCTGATTTCCCCTAAGGGAAATCTGCAAAAATACTTCTTCAAAGCCCAAAATTTTGAATTATATAAGCAACAGTCTGTTAAATACATAGGAATTTAAATAGCTAAATATAATCTAACTAAATAGCAGAAATAAGTGTGGCTCCCTGCTACTTCCACCCCTCAGGACAACACTGGGATTTTAACAATTTAGAGGAATGGTATAACACAGGTAGTTTGGTAATAACAGAGACTATTCTGAGTGTGAGCTTGTAAGGCAGGTAAAACAAAAAAAAACAAAAAAAAAGAAATTGGAAATTATCTTTGTTACTATCCATAAGGAAAAATGACATAGAACATAATGTATAGAATTTTTATGATATACGCAAAACTTTCAATATTAATTTGCTATACCTCTAATAGGTTTAGAAAATGTTTGTAATTTTATATTTTTGTAACCCTTCATTACTCCTCTCAAACAATTTTGGTAGTTAACAAATAGATCTACTAATATCCAAAAAGCTTATATTCCGTTTAAAAGTTATCATGTTGGCTCAGGCTCTTAGCACATACACACATATATATACAAATTTGAGCAAGGTTTTTTTTGGCGTCTAGGGAAATCAAAATGAAAAGTTATTTTAGTTCCAGATTAGAGAATTAGTCTTTTTATGTGGTCTATTATAATGGCTTACTCCTTTATAAAAAAATTCTAAAAATTATTTTGCTTACAATAAATACCTGGTGGTTCAGAAAGGATCACACCATTGAAGTTTTAAATAAACTATGCCATCATAGATTACCAACTGCCAGAGAAACAGTAAGAAAGATTGATATCTCTATCGTAAATATTGTAGAGGGCAAAAAACTCGAACAATGTGATTAGGGAGTCAAGTGGCAACTTATGAAAATTTCATACTAAGGGCTTTAACTGATACAAGGAAATGTTTATAAATGACATGGAAGTGTCAAAGTGGACATTATAAAGTACAATTCATAACGCAGATGATAATTTCTAATAAATAAATCTTGAAATTAAGTTTCTTTGTATAGTATTGATCTCATGTCATCGGTATTATTATCACACATTATTAAATTTAATGAATTCCAGGTGAAGTTTTTAATACATGAACTTAATCATCAAATATTTATACCATTAAAGTAAAATAAAATAAGAAATTTGAAGCATTGATGCTGAATCACAATGAAAAAAAAAAACATACTACTCATGCATAAAAATGAGGGTGAAGGATAATTCATGCTTGGAAGGGAAGTGTAGGAATCTTTTAAAACAATTTTAGTAGGACTAAGGTACAGAGGACAAAATAACAAAAAATAAATAAAAAATGAAGGAAAACAGTAATTTCTTTGCATCGAATTCTATTTATAAAGAGGTATATTATAATAAATAACTCTAAAAGCTCTAAAAGTTGTACATAAAGTATATAATCCATATGCAAAATACGTATATTACTAATTATTACATGGATAGGCTGAACAGCAAGAAATTGTGGACACATCAATAATGCAGCAAGAGCACTTAGAAGTTTTCCCGTGTCCCCTCGAGCAATGACAAGAGCTATAAGGCATGAGCATGCGACAGAAGTCAGATGGGATGCATCATTTGTTGCTTCATGGGACATAGTTGCTAGCTCCAAAAGTAGTTCTAGCAATGGCTCTAGAATTAGAAAAAAAAATTAATAGAATAATAGTGAAAATAAATTTTTATTAGATCATCATCTCAAATGTATTTTTAATATATTTAAATTCTTTATTAAATGATTTAAAGCGACTCTTCAGCTACCAGTACAAATAGATGGTGCAGTGATAATATTTAAAGGGACAAAATAAATTAGTACAAATATTTATTATAATTTTTAATATTTTGATATTAACAGCAAAAATGATTGCCTCAGTAGGAATTCATTCAGGTCCATCTATAGTTGAGACGGACACAATCCCAGATTTACTACCAGGTGTAAATAAATGCTAACCAATTGCAAGATAATATTTTCTACAAGAAATAAATTGTGGTTTTGTAGACTTCCCTACTGGGGTGAATGTTCTTCTCTAAACCTCTTTCTGCTCTCGGCACTCTTCATTGTGATAATAATTTTCAGTTGCTGTATGGCTACTTTCTTCAGGCTATACATCGCCACTATTGTCGATCTGGATGGGCTGCACTCCGAGGTGAATGAACCCTGACCATCATTTAGACCCCGGACTGGATCAACAATATTGGAGATGTATATGAAGAATGTACATGAAGAAGGTAGCCATAGAGCTACCGAAAATTATTAGCACAATGAAGAGTGACAAGAAGACCGCTGGAGCAAAAAGAAGTTTAAAGAAGAAGAAACAAATTGGCTATTTAGTTAATAAAACTTCTTCTGGCTGTTTTTATATAGAGCTAACTTTTATATGAAGCTGTTTATTAATATTGCACAATAGTTTCTTTTAAACTGTATAGCCATTGTCAACTTTTAATATTTCTTTCATAGCAAGAACTTGACTGGATTATTATAAGACTTTTGAAACAGACAAAGTCATATGTTCAACATTAATTTTTACATCCTCATACGAATTAAAAAAAGGTATTGTAATCACAACAAATATCTGTTATCAGATCTCAACGGAAATGTCTATTTTGGCCCCTTCCTGGACCCATTTTGATTAGTTTTGGCATGATGTCAATATGCAGGTATGTGTACGTCATTGATAAACTCAAAAAAAAGTAACCTTAGAATGATGAAATTTCACATTTAGAGGTGTTGTAACACAACAAGCACAAGAAAGTCATGAGGTGGCCATATCAGATTTTTTTTTACAAATATATATTTATAGTTTGAACTTTAAACACATTTTAAGGTAACAAATAAATAATTACATCCATCCTTTATTATCCAAATATGTTTCAAAATTTATTGGTGGATAACTCACCTACAACTTCTGGTGGTTCTAATTTGAGGGCTTCTGGGTGATGTCCTTGAACTACATCTAATAATGCACTAAGAGCCTTTGTACATAATGCAGGATAAGAAGTCCTGCTTTCTCTAATCAGTTCAAAAACACTTCTTAATCCAACGCCAACAATCTAAAATTAAAATAATTTTATTACATAATATTTATTTATGTGTAGGATTTGCTTATTGGCTTCTAATGTGACAAGATCTTTATAGATATTAGCAGATTCCCTTAGGATAAATCAGCTATTGAGGTTGTACTCATGATGAAATATCATCCTCATTTTCAACCTGAGATCAGTGAGTCAATATTATATATTCTAGTTACAAATAAAATCCAATTTGATTTACATTTTGAGTTGTTCATCTCCCTTAGAACAATTCTTTTATTAATTTAAATAGCTACTTTAAAATTAAAAAATAATCCATGTATAAAAAAGTCTGTCACGCAGGGGCTGCGTAAACTAAGCAGATTTCCCACGTGAAGTATTGCAATAGAGAAATCTGCCTACTAATAACGGCAGTAGTGAAGAATCTCTAAACCTATTCACGAGGGATGAATAGTTACGAAAACGGCCGCCCTAGCTCTCGGCGGAATGTCCCGAACATAGCCGACTCCTGCCGACCACACACACAATACAAATGCAAATATCTTGGTAATATTCAAGATACAGAATAAATGCATAGAACAATATTTATGGGGTTTAGAGGGGGAAAATTTTGAAAATTCAAAATATCTCCGTTATTCTTCGCCGGATCGAAACATTTTATAGAACCAATCTTATTGTAAATGTAATTGCCTATAGATGTTGTTATATACATGTTTTCAATATCATGAATATTAACCGAGATATATGGAAATTTTAAGTTTTCAGTCATCTGTAAACCCCCACTCCTACTCATCTCATATTAACAATAAGCTGTTATAACATAAACGTCTTTATTCTAAGGTTAAACACCAAATATTGTTTTCATGAGACCTTTATGATGGGAGATACATAAACATTCGCTGTGCGGTGACGTCATCAATGAAGATTTGACCTTCTTGTCTTGAAAATGCTTATTTGATCTATACCATACTCGACATTTAACTCTTTCAGACAACACTAAAGGTCATATCTGTTATTGGCAGAAAACACACCAGGAATAAGGGGAGTTAAGAGGGGGGGGGGAATTCGAAGATTCAAAATATCACTGTTTTTATGACTCGAATAAAAAAGTGTTATAGATTCAATCTTGTTAAAATAATGATCCTCTAAAATAGCTGTTCTATATATTTTTTCGTAACTCGAATATTATGCAAGTAATTCATAATTTCTGGTTGTAATTAGTGTCCTATATCAAAATATAACCTTTATTATAATATCACTGTTAAATTTAAGAGCCTGTAATGTAAATGAAAGACTGGTACTGAATTGCTGAAAATGAATTTAAGAAATCCTTGAGAAATAGTGTAATGTGATTTACCTCAATTTACTAGTATAATAGGCTTCTTAGATAAGGAAAACCACTGTTTGTTTAGTAATGTCTAGAATTAAATGGAAAGACTCAGGATTTACCTTAGGAATCCTTGGAGGCTGAGGAGATGGGTGAGAGTTCTCATCTTCACTATCATAAGTGGAAGACGACTGTGGTGGAGCACTACCTGAGGATGTTAGATATAAATCATTGGCTTCCTTCATCCATCGTTCAAGCACGGCCAATCTCACAGTTGAAAAAACAGCAAAACTAGATGCATTTCCGGCAACTTCGATTTCTGGAGGAACTTCACCAACAATTTCAATCTGTAATAATATGTAACATAGAAAGTGTAAGACAGACAATTATTTTTTAAAAAACAAAACAATTGAAACACACAAAAGCAACACTACCATTAGAATAATACTCCTCCTTTGATAATAATGTTATTAATGAAAATTTAGCCTTTGGCCAGGCATATGAACATCTGACTAGTGAATCTGATGATAAATCTCCTTCAACAAGTGCTGCAGAGATTTGAAAGAGACAGAACGTGATAAAGACCCTGAACAAGACTTTGATTGGCCCAATAGTCAGTTCCAGAAACAAATCAGTGAAAACTTCATATTTACAGAGGAATTTGACTTAGAAATTCAAAGGCAAGAATTTGAAAAACTAAGATTTGCTGAACTAGAAAGTGGCAGACACTTTAAAGCTGTCTCAAAAGAAAATTCAAAGAAAAATCTTCATAAACCTCCCGACCTATTAAAACATTTTAGTGCCATTCAAACTATTTGATTATGTGATATGCAATCATCTCCAAATTTAAAACATTCAGTTGGACTTTTATTTATTAATTTTTTATTAAATTTCACACAGAATTTGAAATGTATACAATGCTCGATTTTAAAGCTTATCATGATTGGGGAAATTTGACACAACAACGTATTACTCAAATAAGCAAGAAAACAAATAACAGTGGATTAGCGTGCCATAATGTCCCTAGTCGAGCGTATTTTCTAATACTCTATCTGTGCTGCCCTGTAACAATTCCAAAAAGGGACTTCTGTTTTTTAGGTCAACATGATGTCCCTGTTTTCTTAGGTTAGAATATTGTTTTCCAGAAATATATGTGGATTAGTCAACTAAACCCTTTAAGTCTATAGCCAGAGAGTGAGTATGCTTGCTAGGCAAGAGTGGGCAGCGAGAGAGAGAGCGCCTTGCGTTAGGAGAGAGCAGGTAGGGAAACAAATTTATTTCCAGCAGACTTTGCTCTAAGAGTGACAATAATCATAATTCCTATTCTGAATGGATTCCTTAATTTTTTCTTTTTCTCTCTCTCTCTCTCTTGGGGAGCCATTTTTATTACAACCCACAACAATTTTAAGACAGTTACTTAATTATATCTGACTTCAGTCACCATCTCATACATACTTCTATGGTATCATAGCAGAATGCCTGAATAAACTTTTATCATATTTTTCCTCTGAATTGTAAGGTAAGATGATGCAATCATTATATTATGACTGGAATCTAGATTTATTTGAACCCACAAATAATAATACATTTGTCAATATTTGTCCAATAGCCACTCAATGCTTCACAATTGAACGTGATATGATCGTAATTTGATGACAATAAAGGGATTATACTGGTCTGCATGATCAGCCCTGACACCATTCCTGCTGATTCTTATGTAAAATGACCTACTGAACCCAAATATCACCCCCATTTTCCCTTTTCACCCACCATTTGGGTGGAGGCTTCCCAACCTATTTTGATCACTTTTTCGGCATTTGGAGGGTTATTATTTGCATTTATTTTGAAGAGATGAAAAATTCTGAATTGTAAATATTTGTACCCAGTAGGAAAATTAAAATTTGGGGGTGGGGATACACCCCCTAGAATTGTAAAAAGTTATTGATTTTTCTGAGTTTTACTCATTTTTTTTTTCACTTATTTTCTATATATTCTAGCTTCTGGCAACCTCCCCCCCCCCACCAAACATTGTACTGTGCAATAAGAAGTGATCAGTGCATATTGTGAATAGTAATGAAGAATTTACCAAGCACATAGTGTGTCAAATAAATTGTGTAATAAAAATGCCAAAGTTTGTGTGTTTAATTTTGCAATCCAAAAGAACCATAATAATCGACGTTAATTATTTTAGTAATAAACGTAACAATACTACATATTTTAATTCTGTGGTGGTGTTTGGGGGGGGGAGGATGAGCAGGACTGGAAGCAGGAATATGTGGGAAAGATTTGGAAGAAAATTGATCGCTTATAATACTTTTTAGAATTTAGGGGGCTACCCCCCCCCCAAAAAAATACCTCTTTTTCCTTAAAAGTATAAAATATTTTATACTTTTTTCTTCTATAACTCCTTAAACGAAACGTAAAGGTTAATATAATCCTTTTCAACCCCCCAAATGGTCAAAAAGTGACAAACATAGTTAGAGGGGGGGGGCAGAGGTCCCCTGAAAATGGTGGGTGATGGGAGTAATATGGGCATTCAGGAGGACATTTTACATAAGAATCACCAGGAATTGTAACATGGCTTGAACCATTATTTTATATTTCCAGACCTGTGTCATTAACTGCTTACATTATTCCTTTAATCTTATTTTAATGGGAACCCATTATCATTTCTAGTAATACACTGATGACGCCTATTCTAAACATAAATTAATCTAATTAGTACTATTGGCTTGATAGGGATAACATCTGCTTTACAAGACATTTGCTGTGTATGCTAAAGAACATTTCTGTTATGAGTTGAAAGTAATGCAACTAAAGAACAATTTAAATAAGGAAAATTATGAGTAGATTTACATCTTTAGAGCTGACAGCTTTTTCTATGTATGATGTAGATCTATTGCACTAGCACTCGGGACCATTCTACTCCTCGATGTAGATCTATGGCACTAGCTCTCAAGGTGTTTCTACTCCTCAACATAGATTTACAGCACTAGCATTCAGGGTCTTTCTACACCTCAACGTAAACCTATGGCTCTAGCACTCAGGGTCTTTCTACACGTCAATGTAGAACTATGGCATAATCATTCAAGGTCTTTCTATTCCATGACTTAGATCTACGGCACTATCACTCAGAGTATTTCTGCTCCTAAGTGTAGACCTCTAGCACTAGCATTCACGGTCTTTCTACTCCTCGACCTCATCTACGATACTAGCTCTCAGGGTCATTCTACTCTTCGAATTAGGTCTACAAAACTAGCACCCAGGGTCTTTAATTTAACTCCTCGACCTCATCTACAATACTAGCACCCAGGGTCTCTTTCTACTCCTCAACGTAGATCTACAGCACTAGAACTCAGCGTCTTTCTACTCCTCAATGTAGATCTATGGCCCTTGCACCCAGAGTCTTTCTACTCCTCGACATAAAACTACAGCACTAGCTCTCAGGGTCCTTCAACTCCTCGACTTAGATCTATGACAGTAGTACTCCAAGGTCTTTCTACTCCCCAACTTAGATCAATGACAGCAGCACTTCAGGGACTTTCTACTCCTTGACTTAGATCTATGACGGTAGCACTAAGGGTCTTTCTACTCCTCAAAATAGATCTATGGCCCTAACACTCAGGGACATTCTACTCCTCGATGTAGATCTGCATCACTAGCACTGAGGGTATTTCTATTCCTCGACGTAGATCTACGGCACTAGTTTTCAGGGCCTTTCTATTCCTCGACATAGATCTACGGCACTAGCTTTCCGGGTCTTTCTACTCCTCGATGTAGATCTACAGCACTAGCTCTCAGGGTCTTTCAACTCCTTGACTTAGATCTACAGCACTAGCTTTCAGGGTCTTTCTACTCCTAGACTTAGATCTATGACAGTAGCACTCCAGGGTCTTTCTACTCCTTGACTTAGATCTATGACAGTAGCACTCCAGGGTCTTTCTACTCCTCGACTTAGATCTATGACAGTAGCACTCCAGGGTCTTTCTACTCCTTGACTTAGATCTATGACAGTAGCACTCCAGGGTCTTTCTACTCCTCAACATAGATCTACAGTACTAGCACTGAGGGTCTTTCTATTCCTCAGCGTAGATCTACAGCACTAGCTTTCAGGGTCTTTCTACTCCTCGACTTAGATCTATGACAGTAGCACTCCAGGGCCTTTCTACTCCTTGACTTAGATCTATGACAGTAGCACTCCAGGGTCTTTCTACTCCTCGATGTAGATCTACAGCACTAGCTCTCAGGGTCTTTCAACTCCTTGACTTAGATCTATGACAGTAGCACTCCAGGGCCTTTCTACTCCTCGACTTAGATCTATGACAGTAGCACTCCAGGGTCTTACTACTCCTCGTCTTAGATCTAAGACTGTAGCACACAAGACATAGAAATTTTTGATGTAGATCTTGGACAGAAGCACAATGGCAGAGTTCTTTTACAACGCAGATCTACGACAGTAGCCCTGTAAGTGTTAATGTTTCATGTATTACATAATTTAAACTAATATTCACATTACCCATTGGGCAAAGACTCCTGCAAATTACAAAATATCATAGGGATTTAAAAAATGCATTAGTTTCACCAATGAGTCAGAATAAGTATATAGTTTGTGTTAGCGACAAAAATCAACATTTGGTCACAAGTTTTGTACCCACAATGAGGCACATCCAACCATTCTAATGATCCTCATAGATCAAAATTTATTTGAAATATATCATGATTACAATTTATTTTCTTTGAAATAAAAATGTGTTGTTTTATTTTACATGACTCATATAGGCATGCCAAATGATCAATAAAATAAATTCTGACATTTTCAATTTAAATTAAAAAAAATATTTCATGTAAACAAACTCTCGGTATCCTATTTTTTCGTAAAAAAAACAAAACATTTATTCCTTCAAATAGGGTCATATATAAATAGATGGGTTATTTAAAACTCATATACACCGGTTTCTAACTTTGCAATAGAGTAATCACAATTTTATACAGTTTACAAATTGTTCTCACAATCTAATATAACAACCATTAAAAACAAACTTAATAGCATAAAATGACATAAACCAAAATTAAAATCGGGAGGGGGAAAAACAACCTTATAGGGTACATAATTAATGTAATCAACAAGAATTTGGTCTGAAACTTTGATCATGAAAAGCATATAACAGACAAATCAGGAAGGGTTTGATCCATTAAAAACATTAACATCATTTATCCATTAACATCAATTAATAAAAAAACAGTTTTAATTTAAAATGTGACACTTTGACAGATACCTTTGGTTTCCTATTTTCCTTTCCTTTGAGTGATTTGTTGCTCTTGTGCTTCTTCCATTCAATTTTTTTCCTAAAATATTAGAAAGTTTTTTATAAAAACGATATTATTCAGAAATTAAAATAACATAAAAAATTGTCTAAAATGATTATTCAAATTTTTGGATTTCCTAAGCCTTTATATTGATAGTTTTATTTATTTCTGCTTTCTCATTTTCTTACACCATCTTTAATAATTATAGGAATTTTATGAATATTGATTTCCAATGGGATGACTCATACTTACTTTAATTCTGGATGGACGCGAAATAACTCATAAAAATTAATACCAAACTCATCAGGTTCGGGAAACATCTTGAAGAGTTTTAATCACAGTTTGATGTATAGTTTCATAAGCAAGTTACATTTCAAACAGTTTCAAACACAAGATAACAGCACTAAAACCTCAAGCCGACGTAAGGTAGCATTCTTGAACAAAGAACCATACATTGAGGGATAGATCAAATAAGCAATTTAAAGGCAGATGTCAGCATTAATAATAAGTATTTTATAATTATTATTATTATTTATTAACGTCCAATTTTTGCAACTTAGGCTAATCGGGACGGGTTATCTACAGGTTACCACCCTTTTCTAGTCAGGGTGGGATTTTAGGACGTTATTTAATGAATTTCGTCACTAAATAATTTCCTTTGCCCAGGCGAGAATCGAACCTGCCACTTTAGGTTTAACATGTGAGATAAAGGTCAATGCTTTAACTCGCATGGCTAACCTGAACCCCAAGTATCTTATAGAAATGTATAAGTGAACAGACGTTTGGGCATTCAATAAATTTAGCTGATAAACATTTAGGGCAGAGGAAAGACAATATGTATTCTTTGCTCTACCAATACTCTAAATAGTTGGCTACAAAATTCCTCCAAAATTCTTCTATCGCGAGTTAATGAGAAAAGTACGAAGTGGGTTTATAGGTTATTTATTGTGTACAGAACATGACGAATGAATACATGAACAAGGTTAAGAAAAAAAGGTAAACAAAGTTAATAATTAAAAACATATGATTTTTAGATAAATGTAGGCAGGCGGAGAGGACAGCCACGCTGGTTTCAGCCGATCAATAGAGATGGAATCCTCGCCTCTGGGTAAAACAATACAGTGAAAAATTTGTCACTTCTTGACACAACTTTGAATGGACCTTCATAAGTTGGTTGAAGAGGTTTCCTAACGGCGTCTTGACGAATGAAGACGTGAGATGAAGTCATGAGCTCTGAGTGTATACAAATTGTTTTCTTACAATGGTGACGAAATGGAACGGGCCGAATTGTTCTGACGTGTTCTTGAAGTTGAGTGAGTAATGTAGGTATGTCATTTGACATTTTTGAGTCTTCGAAGAAATCAGCAGGAAGTGTGATTGGTTCGCCGTAGACAAGATGTGCAGGTGAAACTCCTACTTCGGTTATTATGATTGAATGAAGTCCCAGGAGAATAGTTGGAAGTTTCGGTACCCAGTCCATTGTAAGTTGAGCCTTGAGAGCTGATTTCAAAGAGTGATGCCACCTTTTAATAGCTCCATTGGCAGCAGGATGGTAAGCTGTGGTCATCATGTGGTGAATGCCAAGCAAGGAAGACAAGGATGAAAACAATTGACAGTCGAATTGTCGGTCGTGATGAAGTGAGGAACGCCGAAGCAGGATATCCATGAGAAGAATGGCAGACGCGATCTCTTCTGCGGTTATACATGAGATTGGGATCGCTTCAGTCCATCTTGAAAATCTGTCGATGAGGGTTAGGAGGTAACGATGTCCTCTTGAAGGAGGCAAAGGTCAGACTTTGTCAATATTTGAGTGAGAGAATCGTTTTTAAGCAGGGGTGTACTAACCGATTTCACTAGAAGTATGACGCTAAGTTTTACATCGTTGACAAGGTATACAAGTCTTGGCCCACACTGTCACAACACGTTTTAGTGAAGGCCAGCAGTATCTCTCTTGAAGTAGCTTCACTGATGCTGAAATTCTAGGATGAGATAGATTATGAATAGAGTCAAAAAGGGGTCTTCGGTAAGTTTGAGGGATGAAGGGTCGAAGCTTGCCTGTCGAGGAATCACACAGCAGCTCCAGACCATTGTCCAGAGTTATCGTTTGAAAACTGAATGATGACGAATTCGATTTTCTGATGTGTTCGAGTTCGTTGCATTTTTCTTGAGCTCGAGCGATGTCTGTAAGCGATACTGTTGATGACACCACAATTTCTGTAATCCTAAAACAAGCATCTGCAAAATGATTTTGGTTCCCAGGAATGTATCGGATGTCAGTCATAAATTGGCCAATGTAATCAAGATGTCTGAGTTGTCTAGGAGTTGCTTTCTCAGGACGTTGTTTAAAGGCGTAGGTGAGAGGTTTGTGGTCCGTTAGAATGGTGAAATGACGACCTTCGAGGTAATGCTTGAGGTATTTGACTGCTTCATATGCGGCCAAAAGTTCACGGCCGTAAGTGCTATAGTTTTGTTGAATTTTAGATAGGACTTTAGAGAAGATACCTATAGGGTCAGGTATATCTCCTCTCATCTGGTGAACAGAAGCACCAATCTCGAAATTTGAAGCAGCGTTGTGAGAATGAGTGGGAGATTACTGGAAGGATGGAAGAGAAGGGTAGCATTAGCTAAATCAGTTTTCAATTTAGTGAAGGAATTTATGGCAGCATCAATCCAGTCTAATTGGCTTTTGTCCTTCCGTTTAGGTGCTGGACAAAGGTCATAAAGGGCTTTTTGCGTTGTAGCTGAGTTAGGTAAGGACCTTCTATAGAAGTTAACAATTCCTAAGAAGCGTCTAAGTTGTTCGGCTGTTTCAGGAAGAGGATAGTCTTGAATTGCTTTTACTCGTTCGGGTAGTGGAAATATTCCGCTCTTATTGATGCGGTAACCTAAGAATGAAATTTCAGGGACAGCGAACTCACATTTTGCTCAGTTGATACAAAGACCGTGTTGGGAGAGACAATCGAAAAGTAGACGAATGTGTGTCTCGTGTTCCTTTTCAGATTCAGAAGCAATTAAAATGTCGTCCAGATAGGAATATGGGAATGGGAGGTCTCGCAGAGCTTGGTGAATGAAGCGCTGAAAAGTTTGGCCTGCGTTCTTTAATTCGAATGGCATACGAACAAACACAAATAAACCAAAGGGAGTAATAACAGCAGTCTTGGGTACGTCATCAGGATGAACAGGGATGTGGTGGTAGGCTTTGACAAGATCTATTTTAGAAAATATTGTCTTACCTTCAAGCTGTGCATTGAAGTCTTGAACATTACTTATCTGGAATAGTTATGTGATTGAGGGCACGGTAGTCACCGCATGGGCGCCAGGAGCCGTCTTTCTTCGGAACCATGTGCAGTGGGCTTGACCAAGGGCTCTTTGATGGTCTACATATACCTAAATCGATCATTTTCTGAAACTCTAACTTAGCTTGAGAAAGCTTGCCTGGGGCTAGGCGCCGTGCTTTAGAGGTACTGACATCAGAGGATACTGACTGTGAGGGTGTTGAGCCATGTTGAAACAGGAATGTTTTGCCGTCAATTAACTTACTATTTTTCATATCAACTAAAAGGTTGAATTCTGATAGGAAGTCTGCTCCAATAATTGGTTGTTGGACGTCAGCAATAATAAAGGGCCAACAAAATGACCTGCGAAGACCTAGGTCTAGTTGTAAAAGTTGTTCACCATATGTGGCGATGCTTGATCCATTAGCTGCAAAAAGTATTCTACTGGCTGGTTTTGGTATTGGTTAAGCGATCATAAACAAAAAGACGGCGTGGTTGTAATTTTGCGCTATCTCCCGCCGTATCGAGACAGTGCCTAACTAGTTTTCCGAATTCCTAGATGGGGTGGAAAGGTAGTTGCATACAGGTAGAATACACTTTTTGGCATTTTTACAAATATTCTTATGATACCAGCAGATCAGAGATTGTGGAGATGCGCCACTCTGCGGGAACTGGCGTGATGGAGATTGAGTTTTAGACCTTGATCTGGAGCGCAAAGAGGAAATTTGATTAGTCAGCTCGGATATTTGTGAGTCCAAACGTGATAACCTATCGGGTGTGCTAGTTGATGGGTGGCCTTCTACAGAGTGAATTTGTTGGGAGTGAATGGGGGAATACTCCATTATTTTGTCGGCCATAATGGCTAGTTTGTCCAGTGAATCGGTGCTAGATGCTAATATTGAGCTGATATGAGGAGGGAGACGTTTTAAAAATAGTGATTTTAAAAAATCGTCCTGAACATGTGGACCTGGAAGGGAACGCATTTCCCTCAGAAATTGGGAAGGCTTGTTTAAACCCAGTTCTAGTTCGTCAACAAGCTTTGTAAATTTTCAGCTCTTTGTTTCCTCAAACTCCGAGATCAGACTGTTACAAAGGTCTTGATAAGGAGTTTGGCTAAGAGGTTTTTCCAGAAAGTCGGAAATTAATTCCGCTACATTGGTGTCTAGATTGCCTAATACATGATAGTATTTAGTAAGTTCCTGTGTGATACTTGCCGTGAAGAATTGAGCAGCGACCTGACGTAGCCAAACTCGGACGTTCTTCCACCAAAAGGATGGGATTTTCAAGCCACTTTGGAGAGTTGGTGGTCGGGTTCGGGTCTACTGGTATCTTCATCTGCGCAAGACATTTTCAGATCACGTCAATGGTCACCACTTTATCGCGAGTTAATGAGAAAAGTACGAAGTGGGTTTATAGGTTATTTATTGTGTACAGAACATGACGGAATGAATACATGAACAAGGTTAAGAAAAAAAGGTAAACAAAGTTAATAATTAAAAACATATGATTTTTAGATAAATGTAGGCAGGCGGTGAGGACAGCCACACTTCCTAAGATATGTTTGTGAAACATTGAAGAAGAATATAATAATTATACTCATAATTAATATAATAATAATTATATTCATAATTATAAGCATAATTATTATGCTGAAATTTAGTTTTTCGTCTTCAGTAAACCCTCACTCCTACTAATGTTAATTTTACTCGGAGTACCTGAGCCATTAAAGCTCTCAAGTCCAGCTTTTTAACAGATTTCCCTTAAGGGAAATCAGCTATTGAGGTCGCACTCATGACGCGATTATCGAAACATTTCTTCAAATGTCCATCGATCGTACCCAGGAGATGATGAAAATGGGGCCCGTTCGAAATTATATGTATATATTTGTCTGTTAACGCTCTAGTGGTCGTAATTTTTATTTGATCGTTACCAAACTTGATTTTGTGGGCTCAGGTTGGCCGTGCGGGTTAAGGCGTTGGTCTTAACCTAGCGTGGTATACCTAGAGTGGAGGGTTTGATTCCCGCCCTAAGCAGTAGAAATTTATTTAGTGGCGGACTCATTAAATAAACTCCTTAAACCCACCAAGGCTAGAAAAGGGTGGTAACCTGTAGATAATCCGTCCCGATTAGCCTAGTAGCTTAAAGTGGACGTAAATAATAATAAACAAACTTGTTATTTAATCGTTTTATGCAGCATTCAGTAAACCCCCACTTTTACTAATGTTACATAAACAATATTCCGTTATATTAAAGTCCGTCACGCAGTAGCTGCGTAAACTAAGCAGATTTCCCATGCGGTTCACAAAAGATAAATATATAGGTAACACTACTGTGAATGCTCAGTAAATGTACATTACAAGTTAATAATCTCTACGGAAACCGGCTGAATTGTAAACAAACAGGCAAGCCAGCCTCTTAGTGCTGTATAGATAGACCGGAAAGACAAACAACTAATGGAATATATCTGAATATAACATATTAATTTAATTGAAAACAATTTACTAAAGCTAGTGCTGTAATTTATAATGAATCAGAATCAGTTTTATCTCAATCAATAAAATTTTGGTAATCCAGAAACAAAGGAGGGGGAAATCAACAGAATATATTTGCATATATCTCACAAAGTAAAAGTTCTTAAGACTTAAGACGGGGGGGGGGGGGGTCTACAGAACATATTGGCATGTATCTCTTATAATAAAAGTCTCTTGAAAACAATATTTGATATTTAAGCTTCGAATAATGTGGTTTATTATATAAAAGAGCATAGTTTATGTAACACTAGTAGAAGTGGGGGTTTACTGAAGGCTGAAAACTGGAAAATGCAAATATCTCGGTTAATATTCGGGATAGATAATAAATATATATAACAATATTTATAGTATGTTTAATTTGCAATAAGATTGATTCTATACAACGTTTTGAACGTATAGTAACGGAGATATTTTGAATTTTCAAAATTCTCCCCTTCTAACCCCCCCCCTCCCCCTGGTCCGATTTCAGCCGTTAACGCACTTGATCTTTCTTCTTACATAAAACAACTAAATATCGAGTTTGGTAACGATCAAACAAATATTGCGACCGCTAGAGCGGTAACAGACAAATATATATAAACACAGTTTTGAACGGACCTCATTTTCGTCATCTACTAGGTAGCATCAATGGACATTTGAAGAAAGATTTCGAAAATTCCGTCATGAGTACGACCTTAATAGCTGATTTAGCCTTAAGGGAAATCTGCCAATAAGCCACATTATTCGAAGCTTAAATGCCATAAATTATTTCTTGAGACCTTTGTTGTGCGAGATAAATGCAAATATGTTATGGTGACCCCCCCCCCCTTTTTAAGTTCTTGGACTACTTAAATATGATTTATTGAGATAAAAATTATTCTAATCCATTACAAGTTACAGTACTAGATATAGTAAATAGTTTTCAATAAAATTAATATGTTATATTCTGATATATTTCAGTAAGTGTTTTTCTTTCCTGTGGGAAGTTGGCATACCTGCTTGTTTACGTTTCAGGTGCTTCCCGTCTGGAGGTTTCTTATTATTGTTTTATTTACTCACTTAATATTCGTGGTGGTGTTGTGTTACCAGTATGTAGATTTATCTATTGTTAAACATCACGAGGGAAATCTGATTAGTTTACGCAGCCCCTGCGTGAGGGACTTTTTTTGTATTAAATACCAGCCACCTTCTACTCAGGTAAAAATTAGATTCACTATTGTGTGTCCTTCAAGTGTCCATTTTGATGATTTTTCAGCTTTTAGTGATTATTCTGCTCATTCGACAGAACAAGTTGTTTATTACAGGCGGTACAAATCCATATTCAAGTATCCACAGGTGCTAGTTTTCTCGTTAAGTGCAAACCCAGTGTTGCCCTGAATTGAAATTATCATAAAACTTCATTCATTAATGAGAAACTCCCAAGAATTTCTCATTCATCAATACAATCTGTTTTTGATGAACCAGGAAATTTTTAATATCATGGAAATATTCTTCTTGTTAAAACTTAATCTTAAACTGGATGCATTTCATTTGGTTTTGGTTTCACTAGGTGCAGTGAAATCTATATATATATGTATATAAAATTGTAACCTCTGTCTGTACATTGATTTTTTTCGCGAAATTTCACGATAACTTTTCGATCACATGTCATAGACACCATAACTGCATTTTGTTTCTTTCGTGTCTGTTTGTTTGTTTGTTTATTTGTTTGTTACCTTTTCACGCATAAACGGCTGAACCGAATTTTATGAAACTTGGTATGTATATTACTACTAACCCAACTTAGACTTTAGGCTATATTAATATCCTCTGAGACGAACAGGAGTGGGGGTTAAAGGGAAGCCTGAAATTAAAAATAACGATATTTCGATTCCTATTGGTTTTTCGTCAAATATAAACATAACAAAAGTTCAACGGAAGGATCAAAAAGGTCAAACACCTCCACTCTTAATATTTCTTTATTACAGGCAAAGTACTTTCGGGGCGAACCGTCCCATCATCAGTGCTCTAGAGTTGGTTCCTATTGAGCCGACATCTCCGGCGAGACTGGCTGTCGGCTCAATAGGAACCAACTCTAGAGCACTGATGATGGGACGGTTCGCCCCGAAAGTACTTTGCCTGTAATAAAGAAATATTAAGAGTGGAGGTGTTTGACCTTTTTGATCCTTCCGTTGATGATGGACCTCCACCAGCCAGCACAAATCCAGAATAACAAAAGTTGTTTATTTTGTTATTTAGAGTAACTTTTGTTATATACACTTTTTTCGTATACTGAATTATAAACGAGATATACGCAAAAACCTATAACCAATGTGAACAATTTTATTTGAGACGAAAGACCCAACCGAAATGAATAAAACTCGGTATGTGTATTAGCACTAACGCTTTCATTATAATAAGCCATACTAACATTTCTAGGGACGGGCAGAAGTGGGGGTTATAAGGGAGGCCTGAAATTAAAATAGCGGTATTTCGTTTTCTGTTCGTTTTCCGGCAAATATGAACCTAACAAAAGTTGATTATTTTGTTATTTAGAGTAACTTTTGTGATATTCATTTTTGAATTTTAACGAAGTATAAACGAGATATATACTATAAACTAAAGCGGGAGTCAACTATTTTATTGGGCGCTAACGATTGAACCGAACTTAACAAAGCTCGGTATGTCAATTAGCATTAATTCTCCCATGATTATAAGCTATATTAAAATTTTTAGGTCGAACGGGAGTGGGAGTTATAAGGGAGGCCTGAAGTAAAAATTCACGATATTTCATTTTCTATTTGTTTTTCTGCAAAGGTGCACATAACAAAAGTTGTTTACTTTGTTATTTAGAGCAACTTTTGTTTCATTCACTTATGTCGTAAAATTAAGTAAATACGGGATATAAGCCTAATCTATAGCGGGAGTCGACGATTTTATTAGTACTTATTTAAGTGTTTTTAATATAGGCATATTATGACAAATGATGTTATGTTTTAGCTTATCTATTTCGATTATTTAGTACTAAGTATGATTCGGATTAGTGAGATTATAAATCCCCCTCCCCCTTCGCCTCATTTATTTATTTTCCCTAGAAAATAACTTTATTATTTATTTCCAATAGAAATTTAAACTATAAGAGCATTTCCATTATTTAATTTGTATAATGTATTATTTAAAAAAAAAAATTGTGCTGAATTTCCTCAAGGAGTGATAGGGGAAGTAGTAGGGAATCAGGGGGGATTTTGGTTATATAGTATCTTATTTCCTATATCTTCATGTTATTGAAACAAATATGTACTATCATAACAATTAAACGTTAATGTCATTATGACAAAAGACAAAATGCTCTTAAACTGGATATGATTGTTTAAAGTATTACTTAGGTTGCAGGGACGGCTACGATCTCTTCCCCTCGACTAGCTTTTTGAATATAATTGAAATTATTTTTAGGGTAACACTATTATTTAATTCCATCAGGTAGATAAATTATTATAATAATATTTTGAATTAATAATTTAAGGAGAAGAGTGTTGATAGCTCTAATGCGAGAGCGGGAATAGACGGAGGCTAATAGAGTTAATTGAGTTTACTAATTTCCTGTGAAATGCTGGGCATTACGGGAAGTGATTACTACGGAGATCTACTATTATGAATATAACCTTACGTGCTAAACTATGCTTAAACTATATGTGCTCGGATTGGTTTTAGCAGATTTCCCTTAAGGGAAATCAGCTATTGAGGTTGTACTCATGACGGAATTTTCGATATTTTTCTTCAAATGTCCATCGATCCTACCTAGTAGATGACGAAAATGAGGTCCGTTCAAAACTGTATATATATATATCTATATATATATATATATATATATATCTATCTATCTATCTATCTATCTATATATTTGTCTGTTACCGCTCTAGCGGTCGCAATTTTTGTTTAATCCTTACCAAACTTCATATTTAAGCGTTTTATGTAAAAAGAAAGATCAAGTTCGTTAACGGCTGAAATCGGACCAGTGGGAGGGGGGGTTTAGAGGGGAGGATTTTCGAAAATTCAAAATATCTCCGTTACTATACGTCGGATCGAAAAATTATACAGAATCAATCTTATTGCAAATTAAATTTTCTATAAATATTGTTATATACATTTATTCTCTATCTTGTATATTAACCGAGATATTTGCATTTTTCAGTTTTCACCAAACCGCCACTTCTACTCATGTTACGTAAACAATACTCTGATACATAATAAATCACATTATTGGAAGTTTAAATACCAAAAATTGTATTCAAGAGACCTTTATTATACGAGATACATGCAAATATGTACTGGTGACTCCCCCCCCCCCATCTTAAAGTTTTGGACTACTAAAATTTTATTGATTCAGATAACACTTATTCTGACTCATTATTAATTACAGTACTAGATATAGTAAATAGTTCTCAATAAAATTAATGTGTTATATTCTGATATGTTTCAGTAATTGTTTTTCTTTCCGGTGTGAGGCGGGACCCGTTTGTTTACATTTCTAACCTGACGCTTCCTGTCGGCAGGCTATTGAAATTGGATGAAACATTTCTTATTTCCGTTTGTATTTATTCACGGTGTTGTGTTAGCAGTATGTATATTTATCTATTACTAAACTTCACGTGGGAAATCTGCTTAGTTTACGCAGCCCCTGCGTGACGGACTTTTTTGACAGGAAATAAGTTTTATTATAGACGATATTTAATTGTAATAAATACTATCCATGATTATGGTTTGAAGTATTCAAAAAGGTGAGTTAAAAAGTGGCAAGGGATAGATTAGGAACACATTTTTATTTATTCTTCAAATATAAAATTTCTCATTTATAAGTCGCCTGCCTGACCCTCACAGCAAAACAATGCGCGCCGACGGGAAGTTTAGTTGTAAACATTGAAGCCTTGCCCAAAAAAATATCATCATTCAGCCTTAAATGATTTCCCGAGCGAAGCCGGGTACCTTAGCTAGTATATTCATATTCTGAAAATACTTTTTATTTTTGTATTTTATGATTTGGTAAATAGCATTAAGTAAATAGATTTAATAAAACCGAGAATACTTTTTTTTTCTTGAGAGTAAAATAATTTTATTTATTGATCATTTTGCTTCCTGTATTTATAACCTCTCAAGACATGCATCTTAATAAAAGGATACGAAATCACTGGGAAATATTTATATTTCATAAACATTGAAAAGTAAACGGTGATCGTTATTTTATATCCTTTTATATATTTCTCAGCTTATAAATACCTTGTTTCCCAGTATCTAATGGTGAGTTTAAGGATATGAAGCTTCTTATGGATTTTGGTGGGTACAGTAATAAGAAAAAAAAAACGCAGGGGCTGCGTAAACTAAGCAGATTTCCCATGTGAAGTTTTACAAAAGTCCGTCACGCAGGGGCAGCGTAAACTAAGCAGATTTCCCATGTGAAGTTTTACAATAGAGAAATCTGCATTCTGGTAACACAAAACCACCCTGATTAAATACAAACGGTAATGAGAAATCTTTCAGTTAATTAAAATAAATTCTCAACTGAAACGGCTTCTGAATTGTAAGAATAATTTATATTTTAATAACTCAAATTTTAGTAGTCCAAGAACTAAAGAAGGGGGGGGGATGAACAGAACTTATTTGCATAAATCTCACAAAAGTAATGAAGGTAAGGTAAGGTTAGAAGAAGCTTCCACCTGACCCGAGAGTTACGGAAACGGCCGACCTAATCCTATACCTAACCACAGTATAACTATACCTGACCACCGACTTCATAAAAATGCACATATCTCGGTTAATATTCAAGATAGAGAATAAATGTATATAACAATATTTATAGTAACTTTTATTTGCAATAAGATTGGTTCTATACAATTTTTCGATCCGAATAACAGAAAAATAATAACAGAAAAAAAAGTTGGAGATATTTTGAATTTTATAAAATCCCCCCCTCTAAACCCCCCCCCCTCCCTCTAGTCCGATTTCAGCCATTAACGAACTTGATCTGTCTTTTTACATAAAACTGTTAAATATCGAGTTTCTTAACGATCAAACAAAAATTGCGACCGCTAGAGCGTTAACAGACAAATATATATATATATATATATAATTTTGAACGGACGTCATTTTCGTCATCTCCTGGGTAGGATGGATGGACATTTGAAGAAATTTTTCGAAAATCGCGTCATGAGTACGACCTCAATAGCTGATTTCCCTCAAGGGAAATCTGCTAAAAACCAGTATCTTAATGGACGCAAAGGCTACAAGTACGAGTCATAGCCTTTAGATCATTGTGATGATTAAAAATAAGGTTTCGGTGGATAGGTTCTTGTTGCATTGTGTAAAACTAACTGAGGATGTCATTTCTTGTTGATAAAGCAGTAAAAAGTCTGGTCAGAGGAAGCTACCAGTCTTTATCATTTAACAAGTAAAGGCTGTCATTTGGGAAATGGCATGAGAATAAATCAATCATACTTGCTTTGAAATGTCATTGCAAAGTTGTTGGAAATGTAAAGTGGCGTAAAGAAACACAAAGTAAATTAGAAATATAATGCCCTCAAATTGTTAGGTTGTACAATAACCATGGATGGAGTACTAAGCAGATTTCCCAAGTACTGGTGAGTGGGGGACACATTGATCATTTCATTTCACCATCTAGTCCCCATTCTCTTATGGTTAGAAGCCTATGTAAATAGTACTTGAAATGCATGTAGTTTATAATAAACAGTTTAGTAAATATCAAGCGGATATAAGTGGGAATATGCTGAGGCCGAAAACATAGAAATACATAGAACTCGCTTAACATTCTAGACAAGGCAACAATGTACTTAGCAACAATTGTAGAAAATCAATGTTCCAACATTATTGGTTTATAAGCTTTTTAGATTCAACTCATAGTAACTGAGATATGAATTTCGCCCCTCTAAACCCTCACTCCCCCAATGCTCATTTCAACATTATCTAATATAATCTTTAGTTTTCCATTAAATATTGAGAATGGTGTTGATCAAATGGAAATCATGTAGATTAGAACATAAAATCTTAAATGATGACGTTACACCAAAAATATTTCCGTGCATCTCGCACAGTAAAAGCCCACTGAAAACAATATTTGGTATTTAGCAACAGATAAAATGTTTCATAATGTAACAAGTTATTGTTAATTTGACATGAGTGGGGTTTTACTTAAAGTTGAAAGTATTCATACTCTGAAGGTGAGGCCTCTCAATTATACTCCAACCATCCTCTAAGTGACTGTCTCTAGTTGGTAATGAAAAGTAGCTGTAGCTTAAACAAGTATCACTTCTGGTTCTGATGGAATAGCCTTATTCTATTTTAAAAAATTTACCGGCCATAGGCCAAAATGTGTTTTAAAAATGTTTAATACAGCTTACTCCATTGGTATCTATAACTTCCTTGAATGAACCAGCAATTTTTCCTTTACTTAAAGTTGGGTAGGATAAAATAATACCAACTAGTTACAGACCAATTCCTGGACCAGCCCTGTGTATATGATTCTTGAAAAGATGCTGAACATTACAAACAATGACTAACTAGCTTTTCCGTTTAAGGGTGCAGAATTTTAAACCCCCCCTGGGGGGTGGGGTAAACAACTTTAAAATACCTGAAGATAACCAAGAACAAAAAGACTGACGATTTACTAAATGTTGTCAAACAATTTTTAATGGAATGATGACTGGCTAATCTAATTGGCTTTACATAGACAGTTAAACGCAGTAGCCTAATACAAATCATACAACAAACGTTTGAAACACTTGGAAGTAAAACATGGTAACTGAGACATACTCAAAACATGAATTATTTTCAATGTCCACTATGATTTTTTTTTTTTTTTAAATGACTTACATTTCTCGGTAAATTTATTTAGTATTCAATGTAATTTTTGAATAAACATCTAGATTTTATTTGAAAAATGAGTGTCTGAGCTTTTCAATTGTTATGACAGGCATTAGTTACCATATTTTAATTCTGAATTTTCATTCATTATAGCATATATTACATTAAGATAAATTGGAATAATTAATAACAATTCATGAGATTTATTATTTTATTTACAAAAAAATATTATAGTTATTTTCAATGATTTATCAACATATAACAACATTCACGTAAAAAGAAAACTATTTTCTCTTCTATTCAAATTACTAAAATTATTTTATTATTATTATCCTTTAAAAGAATAATAATTAATAATAATAAGAATAAGTCAGAACTATAGATCTGTCTGATAGATCATTATTTTTTTTTATTTCGGTTATTCTAGTACCTATTAATTGTAATAAAGACTAAGCTGTTAACTATTTCTTAATTACAAATATAATATTCAGAAGAATCTTGCAAAATAACTTTTGGAGTCGAGTTATTCAATTTCCTTTAAGTACTCTAATGATAAATATATTTTAAATTATAGTAAAATAATTAATAACTTAATTATGTTTTATTTTATGGAATACATTATCCTAAACATCAATGAAATACAGTATAGTAAGATTGGTCACTCTTAATTATTTAAAAATTGCACATTAAAATTTTGAATTTGTCTTTCACTGATTTTCTTAATTATTTTGAATTACTTTAAACACTTTTAACATCATTAAATAATCATAACTTTTACTTATGGCTCACCCTATTTGAATTCAATCTGGAATAGCTAGATATGTGATTGCCAGCAATATTTTTGAGGTGAATCAAATTTATTTATTCAAGGCAAGAATGGGCTTGGCTATGTGTTTATTTAAGTGGTGTTGTCTTTCATAATTGAGTTTTCTTCTCTTTTTGTGTATAACATTCTTTTCATTCTAATTTGAATCAGGTTGTCAATCAGCCATATGCTCTTATATTCAGTATTATCTAGACTAAATGTGCATATTTTAAAATAAAGAGTTATTTCTTCATACTTTCAACAAATATTTTAGCAAAGTTCTTCCTATTTTCATCTGCCTCATCCTTCACTGTAGCAGAAGATTGTTTACCAATGTCATTTATTTCTTTTATTGATTTAGTAATTGATTCATAGCTGCCTCCAAGGCCTATGGATTCATCATGCTCAGTATCTTCTTGCTTTTCAGCAGTTGTTGATTTTAAGTTTTCGTGACCTTTTTCTGAACCATTAGCCTTTCCATCCAATTTCTCAGAGAGGCATTCAAAAACATCATCCTGCGCTTCATTCTTATCTTTCCTTGAATCAACATTAATAATGGTCTCTTTACTGCTTGATTTTGAATGAGAGATTGTTTCAAGACTTTTTCGCGAACCGCTGTCTAAAGAATTACTCTGGCTAATCTTTATTTCAGGAATGTTGTCAATAGACCATCCAGATATAACAGAATCTTCTCTCTCTCGGAAAACATCTGAATTTGAAGAATTTCTCTCTTGCCTTTCTTTCATTTCTTGCTTTCCTTCACTGGATTGTCCTCTTGTATATTCTTGAATTTTATCTTTTTCTGATGACTTTTCATGTTCTCCTAAAATTGAATAAAAACGAATTACAAATTAAAATATATATTGCACATTTGTTAAAAGACAAGAGTTATTCATGCTTTTAGAATTGAAATAGATTGACTGATTTCTTTTTGTTGATGTGTAAAATATAAATGATACTTTATCTTAAATATTGCAACCATTACCAAGTAAATTTACGAACCCGGTTTTCCATGAACACATCAATAAATTAATTAATTTATAAACTAAACCTAACTATATGCTAATTAGGTAATCCAGTAGGGTTATCTATAGGACCAAAAATTAAAAGAAGCAAAAGAATTATTCATATTCTGAACTGACTCTAATTTCCAATATAGTGCAATTTAACCTGAGTATTTATTCATTAATTCAATTAAATCATTCTCAGAAAAGAAGCTAGGTAGACCTCATAGGGAATTTAAAATAAGCAGATGAAAATGGAAGCAATTTTAATTCTCTGAGTTATTGGCAGGTCTAAGTGATACCATGCCTGGGATATTTTTTACCTCGTTTTCAATATTCCTTGATTCTGTATTTTTTAAAATTAGAACCATAGTCAATTTCAGATTAAAGTTAATCAACCTTCGGTTACAAATGTTCATTTCCACATTTAATTGCTAGTTAACATTTTTGGGTCTAACTCATAATAACAGAGATATTTTAAATTCTCGAATCCACCTCCTTCTAACCCCCCCCCCATTCCTTTGAATGAAGCAATTAAATATCAAGTGTGGTTTAGATCAAATGAAATCTATATGGTAAAGTATGATCAAGAAATAAAATCTTAATTGATGACGTCTACATTTAACGTTTAAACTACATATTTGGATGTCTATCTAGTAAAGGTCTGTAGAAAACAATATTTGGTAATTGATGTATTTAACTTAGTACATATTATGACAACGAATGGGAATGTCAAACATGAAATTTGGACCCACACCAAAAAAGGCAAAGTAAGTCCATCATCAGATATCCCAGTAATGTTAGAATAGGTGGAGGGAGCAAGAATGTTCAATTCCATTTATTCAAAGAGGTTTCCTAATGTATGTAGGTAGGTGCCTTTACTTACTATTCATTGTGTAGAGGTAGTTGGACTGAATTGAGTAAGGCATTTCTAACTGAAATTTGAAATAGGGAAAGAAGAAGATAGGGAACAAGATGTGAATGCATTTTCCAATATAATAGAGGTTGCATGGTTATACATTGATGTTACAGATTTATAGTGGAAGATAGTCAGTTTATTATTATTCCTGCCAGTAAAACTAGCTTTTTACAAGCTATCACCTATCTTCCAGAAATTTCTTAAATTGCGGCTAAATAATTTCCCTTTCCAAATCCTCTGTTTTCTCTTTCACTCTTTTCTAGCTTTCTAAATATTACAAGGAAAGTGAACCTGACAGGTAGAATAATTGACTAAATGTGAGAAGATAAATATCGGTTCTCTTTTGCTTTAAGAATGAATTATGTTGGGGTTTAAACAAAAATAATAATGTAAAACGTTTTTCCATTACTTTTTGACTCCTTGAATGTTGGATTTCTGATATTTTTTGGATTATTTTTCTCACTGGATGTTACTCCTATTGAAAGATCCAGTGATGTTTTAGTGCTGAAGTTAGCATTTAGAGCAGTGGCCCATTTACTGAATGGTGACTCAGATGTACTATATCTTTTCTTTTTTCTGTTAGCCATTTGAAAAACTTTCCTTCGTTCTTCTGTTCTTTCACGTCTAAGCTGGATCTGCAAATATTAAATTACCCCATACAAATCTTGTTATTATTAAAAAAGTCAACTATTATTACATATTAAAGAAAGTGGGAGATTAAGAAAATATATATATATTTTTTAAGTCCAGGTTTAACCTTATGCCTAATGGCTTAACATATAAAATTTACAGTTTTAACATGTTTTATTGTTAATAATGATCAACTTATAACTAAAACAATTATAATTTCCCTAGAAACCAAGAGTACAAATATGACTGCTCAGAATGAATCAGAGGTTAACATTAAAGTATGCCTAAGGGTTTAAAACTCGGCTAAGCTTTAATAGTTGATAACTTTTGTAAATCTTATTTTGTAAAAATGTAATAAAAGATATTTATTTATGTAGATAGAACCCAATTATAGCTAAGGTCCATTAGTGTTAACAGAACCTTTCTGGTTTTAGTTTGGCTATTTTTGACAAAATACCACTTGGGTTAAGGTTTTTAATTGTAAGTTTTTATTTTTCTGCAAGGTTTTTATATTGATTTCAGAGAATAGTTTTAAACTTAGGTGAGTACTCTTGGTTATTAGAGAGATTGGAAATATGTATAAATTGATGATTATTATTAAGTAATGTATCCCTGTATTTTTAGCTATGTAAATGCCCAGAAAGGCAAAATGTTTTCTCAAAATCAATAAAGAGTTTTCGTGAGACCTGAAGATTTTTTAAGTGTCTTAAAAATACTTTTCTTGGTTTTAATAAGGATAATATGCAAATTTAATTTTTAAAGTGGATAATATGTCTTCAGTTGAGAAGGAGTTTAATTAAGAAGAATATACAGGGAATTCAAAACAATGTGTAATGTTTTTTTTTTTTGAACTATAAGAGATATGTGTACCTTCAAATCATCATTGGCTTCCCTTAGAGCACTTGTAAGAGAAAGCAGATAGTATATGATTAGTATAAGGAGAACCAGCAAAGGTATAATTATACCAGGAGAAGCCACATAATCTAAAACTGTCCTTATACGTTCAGGAAGAATGCTTTTAAGAAATTTTGTAAAAGTAAAGTAAATCTTTTCGTAAATAGAAAATGGACCACAATGCCAAGAAGGGTCAATACGAACTAATGCATAGCCAACAGGTAGTACACAAAGAAAAAGCATTGTTAGAAGAAGCCCAAAGTAGAAATTATTTGATCGAGATGCCCTAAAAATAAAAGAGCAAAATTAAAAGACGTCTCTAATTATTAAATTAGCATGAAAAACTTGAAATTTTTACCTGAAAACTACTTCATGGGGAACATTACAAGTTAGAACTGCCCAAGATCTTAAATACATTAGAATTACTAGTTTCAAAACATTAATCGCTGGCAAGCCAGGTGAAAAAAACATTCCCATCCAAACCATTCCTTGATTATTTACGAGATGGAGAATATTCTCAGCAATCTTGAAATCTCCATATTGAGGGAATGTTTTTTCTAGATCCCAGCACCAACAAGAGTTCAAATATCGCACAAAAAGAGCTCGGAAGAAGTCCATTAACAATATTGAGGCAGCTGTCATACTCTACAAAATAAGTTCAATGTTTTTATTCTTTTTATAAATTTGAAAAAGAAATATACACACAGAAGTTAGTTCTTTTTATGTGCTTACCAAGTCCATTACTGTGAGCTTAACTAATTCCTGACCAAACATTGTTTCCCAACAAAGTCCATGGATTTTCTTTCTTGTTGTATTGCCTAAGTGAGTTGCATAGGGGGATATATCAATATGATCAACTCTATCTCGACAGGAACTACCAATCACTCCTGACAGAAAAAAAATGTTAAAATATCATGCCAATTAAAACAATTTAATTCCTTAATTAAGTTGTCATTAATATTTGAAATAAACATTAATATTTGAAGGGTTTGGGGTGATCATGATAACTAATATAATAAATATTTTTTCGTAAAAGTTTTACATTTGTAAATTAGTTTTTTGTTTATTCTTAGATACTCCCTATGTTAAATTTACAAACGTTTTTAATTTTTTATATTAATATTCTCTTCATACAACTGAGGCAGCCTGGGAACGGGGCCACTTAATGTTAGTGCTAAAATATTTAATATGAATTATCTTAGTTTTGTTAATTGCAACATAAACTAAGATAATAGGTTTGTAGAAAGCTGTCCCATCTCTCCACTCCTCCCCCCCCTTTAAAAGGATCTATTGGTCTGACACCTTTGAATCTTTATCTGAATAAGTAAAATTTTGGATTTACTTGTGCCTTATGTGTTCTGAGATGTATTATCTCGTTTATGAATACCAATTTCCATCACTTGTGTTTTTAATCTGTCTTCAAGTCTAGATTGTATAAAAACAACTTTGTATTAAGCTTTTTAGAACATTCTGGATGAAAAGCTGAAAGATGTTGTGAAAAAAGAGGATTTCAAGGAGATATCTGATCAAATGTCCCAAGTGTTACAAGAGCACGAAGCTCTTAAATGCCGAATTACGGTGTTGGAAAAGAAATTCAATTCATTAGAAAATGATATGGAACACCTTTTAAGAAAATCTAAAGAAAGAAACCTGATTTTCACAGGAGTCAAGGCGTCAAGCGAAGGAGACATGTCTAATAAGATAAGGGACTTATGTACAAATGTATTTGTACTAAGTCAGCCTATAAATATTGAACGGATAGTAAGTGTTAATGACAAATTAACTATTGTGGAATTTCAAAATAAAAGTAGCGTTCAATCTATACTGGGCAAGTTGAAATATCTACGAGGAGCTGGAATATGGGTGAGCCGTGACTTGACACACAAGCAGAGACTGATAAGAAGTAAAATTCTAATTCTCAGGAGGAAGATCATCTCTCACAACAAGGAAGAAAAAGTATTCGTAAAAGGTGGATCATTGTTCTTTCGAAACAAGAGGTTTTCATGAATCGATGGAAGAGGATATACTACAGACAACTTGGAAGATTTGAAATTAATATCTCCATACATAAAAGAAAAGGATGACAACATGGAATCTGACTCAAAAACATCTAAGCTTAAACCCATCTATAGATGTAAGTGAAATACTTAATAAAATTAATATATTATCATACAATGTAGCTGGTATTAAAAATAAAATTAATGACTTAGAATTTTTAAGTTTGTTGTCTTTTGAAATTTTTTGTTTATTAGAAACTCATGTAGAGAGTAAAGATTTTTTATTGATAGGAAAGTATCTTGCTGGGTTTATATTGCAATGGGTAGAATCAACTAGAGAAAGTATTTTTGGAAGGGCTAAGGGGGGTTATTTGATATATATTAAGCAAGATAGTATTTTACAAAATGTGTTTAACATATTGGAAATAAATAACAAAGTTTTAATTGTAAACCAAGTAAGGACAGGGAGTTGTATATATATTTCCTACATATATAAATGGGTCTATAGGGGACAGTGATTTTAATGATGTAGAAAAATCTCTAAGACCAAATTTTAATTATATTTTAATAGGTGATATGAATATAAGAATATCAAACAACCAGTTAGTTAGTGTATTTTGCTTGCTTTTGCAATACTAAAGTATTTTATTATATAAAAGGCAGAGCTCAACAGATGGACTTATCAGTCCATGTTATGTATGTTAGGTTTAATTATTATATCAAATGTAATAGAAAATTTAAATTTTATGTTTTTTTTTTGGTTAGAAATAAATATCATTATTTTAATTATGGCAATGAAGTAATTGTAAATTTATTTGTAGTTATTTTTCTGAATAAACATACTTTATTATTATTATTATTAAGCTTTTTAGGGGAACAAAGCATTTTTAACTTGTATCAAAATAATAAGACAAAAAATATTATACGCACTTGTAGCATTTGAAATGGTGCCATTCATTGATGTGTTATATCCATTGATACTTATATTGCTTCGGGAAATGGCAGTAATACTTTCATGAGTTGATGAAGGAATGTTTGTTGAGTTTGCATCTTTCCACACATTTGTTCTTTCCTCATCATTTAAATGGTTTAGAGGTGTAGTAGAATACTCACCACTATTAATTAAGAATTTATTTGAAGAATCAAAAGAAGATTCATTTTCATTTATTTCATTTGAACTTGTAGTTGAACGCTTTTCCTCGGATAGTGTTGAATAATCATATTCTACTGTTACAGATGTACTATCTGATACTGATGTAGTTTGAACTTTTGTGTTATAGTCTGTTTCAACACTTGATGGATAAGTAGACAAATATAAAGTATCATCAGTAACAGTTCTTTCTTCTCCTTCATAGGCATTTGTGAATTGGAAATCAGACATTGAGCTGCTGTCCGCAATACTTGCTTCATCAATTCCCATTGTCGATGTTCCAAGAACATTTTCTGTATTAGTCACATAATCGGTTGATCCACTTTGACCAACAGATGTATAAATTGTAGAATAATCTTCAGTACCTTGAAATGTGTTAATGCTTAATGTAGGCTCAGTTGTAGTTTTCTCAAAATAGCTTTTGTAAATAACATTGTGAGGGTAAATATCAATATGTCTGTTGTCATAATCACTGAATATTGGAATAGATTTATTTAACCTTTCTAGATGTGTATCAAAGTTTCCAAGAACTATTTCTGATGGATCATGCAACAACTGTGAAACAATATTTTGTGGGGCCTGTGAAAACTTTGTACCAGCCAATGCTGCAGCAATCATTACAGCCTTTATTCTACTTTTTCCCTTGCACAACTTCTTTATCGCTATTTCTTTTGCTTCAGGCTTAGTACAGTTGGACATGAAGGACTGAAATAAATAATAATGAAAAATTACGATTTCTCCAGTTTTAAGTGTTTTATTTCATATGGAATAGTCATACTTACAATTTTGTGTATGTTTGAAAAGGTAGCAAAAATGAATGTATACAAGTTCAACAAGTTTAATACCATGATCCTAGAAGTTAAAAAGTATATATTGATCATAGTAAACCAGATGAGATTTGTTTTAAGATATAGGAATGAGTTGCTTACCTGGCTAGCTGTAGCCTCAGTGCTTTCCTTGGGTGGTATTTCTCTACTAGTCCAATCATGTCAAATATAATAGGATATATCAATCCGATTAATGTAATAACAGTTGTAACTTCATTTTGGTGCCACCACCCACTTCGTTTTTCAAGAGACCTCCCAACCACAAGAATTACAGCATACATTGATGTGCCCAGAAGCCATAGCACGTTTAAGTGAGTGAATATTCTTATTGAAAAAAGCTTCCAACTGCACAAAATAAGTTTACCTTTGAGTGGAAAATGTAAATTAAAGTCCTAATTAAAACATATATTTTTTATATGTAATCTTTTATAACTTGTATTGAAAGAAACCAAAAAATTAATCCTCCTGGATAACTTCTTTATAGTTATTTAGGCTTGTCTGGAACTTTTATAATTTAATTTATTTTTAGTTTAACACTTTATTTTTATATATACAAAGTATTACTTAAATTTCAATTTTTTTTATTAAATCCGTTCTCCAAACCCCATCTCATTCTTGTCCAATGAAAGCTATAGTCATATTTATGTATGAAATAAAACATTTTGTGATATACTGGTTTATTACTAATATGAAATGAGTAAAAGTGGGGGTTTAGTGATGGATTAAAACTTAAAATTCTCAAATATCTTGAATTATATTAGATTTAGAGAGAGAGAGAGAAAAAAAAACAACAGAACAATAATTGGAGGAAACTAAAATTGAAAATAACATTAGTTACATCAAATTTTTCTATTCGACTCATAATAGCATCTATATTTTGAATTTTTGTTCCCCCATCGCTCTCAAACCTCTCTGTTTCTGATCTGATTTAAATCGTCAATGTACTTTATCTCTAGCTTTATATGAAACACTTGAAAAATGATAACCACTAGAGTGGTACAATGTCTATCAATCCAAGCTAAAAATTAACAAATAGAGGTAGTTCAAATTGTTTTATATATATATATATATATATATATATATATATATATATAACAATTTGAACTACCTCTATTTGTTAGTTTTTAGCTTGGATTGATAGAAATTGTAACCAATTTTTGAAAATCATGTCTTAAGTATAACCTCAATAATAGTAGACTATTTGCCCTGTGTGGAGTAGTATTTGAGGAATTTTACTTTTTTAAACAATTCTAATAAAATTTATGATTTTGAGTTGATACGACTTTGATAATAATTAGTAAGGAACAGATATTTTAATAGTGTTAAGTTTACTAGGAAGGAACAATAATGACTTTCTTTTCTCTTCTCGTGTTTTTTCAGCCTCTTCCAGTAGAGCTTCTTTGAATCCTAATATTATGGATGAAGCCCTGTTATTTGCTGTTTCAGTATTTCCAATCATAAAGTCCCAGCTTGTGAACAATTTCCATGTAAATATAAAGTCTTCATCTTTTTCTGTTAATTTACTTTGTCTTGAATTTTCTGCCATCCTATAAACGAATTGAATTATTGTACAATGGGTGATTAAAGTGGAATTGAAAATACTGAAAATGATATAATGTAATATACTTGCGAAGGATAGCAACAAAGCTGTAGATATAAACACCTATTCCAGTCATAAAATATATGAGTGGTAAGTTGTTTTCAAATGCCGAATCAATATGGGAATTCCGACTGTTATAGAAGCCATAGAATAAAACTGAATGTTTCAATGTTCCTTCGAAGTTCCAAAGAGTAAGGAATTTTTTAGAGTCCTTTTTTTCATCGGGGAGCATGCGTTTCCTCTCACCAGAAAAATTAATATCTGAGTTTGCAAAGAACACCTAAAATGTTAAATATATTAAACAATGTCATCTAACTTTATATAACAAGAAGGAGTCCAGGTTAGTCATGTGTCTTAATACTCATGGCAAACCTAGACTTGCAGTTTCTATACCAGCATGTGCAACAGAAATTTATCTAGTGATTAATTCACTGCTTAGAAATGGGTGGTAACCTGCAGTTAACTTGCCCCAGTTAGATGTAGAAGCATAAAGTGCACATTAATAATAACATTTTATATAAAATGAAAGCTTCTTGTAATTCATTTTTTCATTACTTATTATGGTTACAGAATTTACAATATGCAAAACACCTCATAGTGAATTTGATTAGTCCCATGAGGTTTTCACAAGCTGTGCTGGATGAATTTCTTATTTAAATTTAAAAACATATAAGACAACATGCTGTCAAAACTCAGCATTCGAGGAAAATTAAAACAAATAGACAAAAGTGTTTTTTTTGTGTTCATTGATTACCTCTGGAAGCATGACAAGAATTAGAAGTGCAATTGATATTTTCACATTAACAGCAAAGAGCCATCTGTGGAATGTAAAATAGGAAGCAACTGCAGATCCAAAATGAGACTCAATTTCTTTAATTCGACTTTCCCATGGTATCATATTGTTTATTATATTACTCAACTCACGCTTTGTATAATTCCAAAACTGAAAATTAAAATAGTAATCAACAACCAGTAATAAAATATTATAGGTAGATTAAAATTGAATTAAGACCATACATGAAGAATTAATATTCTAAAGTGTGCAAGAATATCTCTGGTGCTCTTGCTCTGTGCCAATCTTTCTTGAATTTGTCCCTCATGAAGCTTGATGTATGTTTTTGCTTGTTGGACCATTCTTAATTTCCTTCGCATTGGCCAAGGTACATATTTTATTTCAGCTACAACCTGCTTATGCAGCCGCATGTTTTGATTAGCAACATCATCTGCTGAAGCACCTGTCCTGAAAATCCAATGTTTTCAATTGTAAAACTTAAGAACGTTTTTGTGTATAAATTTTAGTAATAATTCATGGCTTCCTAGTTTTTTCAATGACTAAAATTGGCCAGGAGTGGGAGTACAGAGTAAAGGGAAAATAATTAATTCTAAATGTCTGTATTATTTGTGTTGGCCAACCAGCCTTCTTGAAAAGTGCAAGTGTTCTATACATTTTTTCTCTAAATTGGATATTAAACGAGATATTTATATTTTTTAGTTTTCAGCTTTCAGAAAGCCCTCATTGCTATTCATCTAACATGAAAAAAAAAATATAAAACATCGTATTCCAAGCTTAAATACCTCATATTTTTTCTATCAGACTTTTTACAATGTTAGATACATGGATAAATGTATGATTCAAGTATTATATTACACTGAGCATTCTAGATATGTAATGCTCTAGAGTTCTTATTTGATTCATACACCAGCTCAATATTAGATGGTTTCTAATAAAACTAAAGGTAAAGATGTTATTGACCATAATCCTCGACTGGAGGTATATAAATGGACTAAAAAAAGTACAGCATGCATTTCTCTGTTATTATGGATTGATTAAAAAATCGTATGTACCTAAACTTATTAACAATGTAATGTACTACAATTGTTAGCATTTTTGTATAACTCACATATCAACGAAGTTATTTATATTTTTTTGTGTTCAGCCTCAGCATATCCCCACTTCTACTAATGCTGACATATTCATTTGAAAATATTGTATCTCTCCCTAAGAATCCAATTTTCAGTTCTAATTTGAATTCCTGTTTACATAGGCTTGGAGAAACAGGCAATAGAATGTGAGGCATCATTGTCAGCTTGTCATACGAGCTCATTGCTAATTGCTTAGTGTATATTATGTGTAATTTATTCATAAAAAATTGTATTTTCTTTTGATAATCTGCATGATCAGTGATATTATATTGCAAGTTCCTCCCCCCCCCCAAAAAAAAAAATTCATTAAATTTTATTCCTTAAACAAACTTGTTTTAAAATACCAAAGTAGACAATGACTATTCTCTGAAATTCTATGAACAGAAAGAACTTTTGAAAGTGTAAGGTGTTTCTCCATATGTAATCTAGAAGGCTTTAATACTAACCCACATATGGAGTTCCGTTGAGTTCGGTTCAGTCTTTTGTGGATTTTAAAATTGACTCCTAGTTAGTTTTTCTATCTTGTTTATAATTTGGTATACGACAAAAGTGTATATAACAAAAGTTATTTTAAATAACAAAATTAACAACTTTTTTCATGTGCATGTTTGCAGAAAAACTAGTAAAAAACAAAATTTTGTGATTTTTCATTTCACGCCTCCCTTATAACCCCATTCCGGGACCCTCCTTATTAGAATGGGAACCTTTTTTTTGTATGGGAGACAGAAGGTTACCATATAACTCCCTTGATCTCACTGGGACTCATTTTTAAGTTTTAGTGTCATGCACAATTTGTTTTCTAATTTATATTGATTTAATTCTATAAAGCATTTCAGTTTTGTGTTTGTTTAATTAATTAACAAAATTTATAAAAACTTTGAATTATTATAATGATATAACGTATTTATGCATTGGATGAAGCAACATTAGTACTAACTAGTTCTTAATTAAAAATGTTATCTCTTTTATTGCCGACAAGGACCTCTTGTTTGACATGTTTCTTCCATCTGAATCTATTAAAATATTTTTGCTACAAGGAATTATTAACTATATATATATAACAAAAAAAAAAAATGTATTCTTTTCCAGGAGACTCTAGAGGCGATTCTGTTGTTACTTGAAACTCTCCATTCACCCATTAGTGCAACTATCTATAGCTTGGTTATTTTCTCCTAACTATTTGGTGTTCCAAATGGTGTGGGGAAATTTTCTGTTTGGTGGTGGGAAATTTTTTAATTCCTATTCATATTTAACGTGGGTCTTCATGCACCTCCTCTTCTGGTCTAAGTTCTCTAAAAACATGTAAAATGCACAAAACTGGCGTACATTAAAGTTGTAGTATGTATACTTATACTCTTTATTACCTATCATTAGTCATCTTATTCAGGCTATGGAATGTGCAGAAGGTCATTCCCCACTCATGCCACTAAGCTTCTGGAGGATCTGAACTGATGATTTAATTATAACTATTATTCACATTAAAGTTGAGGAAATTTGAAAGAGAAAAATTGCTTACTCTCCAGAGCTGATGGTGCGTACCGAAGACCTTCTCCTGACTAAATCTAAATTTGGAGGAAAGGGTGATGAGGGTCTTCTTTTGCTACTACGTCTTTTCCAGCTGTTCTTCCTCTCCAAGATGACATTAGCACTTGCAGAATATTCATCTTCATCTTCATTGTCTTCATCATTCTCTGAAAATCATCAATTTGATTCATTAACAATAAAAATAAGGGCCAAGGAAGATGGTTTCAGCCATATTTTTTTGCTGGTTTTGAAAATGAAAAGCTTTGGCTCAAGAGGTTTGTCATACGATTTTGGTTGGAGGTCGGTGGCCAACTTTACATTGTCGTGGAATTAGAGGCCAAAGTGTGCTACTTATTTATTCAAATAGATTCTCCCTTATAGATGCCTTGGGATACTGAGCTAGCACTAGGAGAATTAAGTTCAACCTAAAGCTCAGAAACCGTTACACAACAAATAAAATTTAGTGAGCGATTCTCTGCCTCCAACCTGGCACCTCTTGTACAGTTATAAAGAATGCCAAGCCTCTTCAGAAGATTTCACTAAACATATATACCTATAATACCCTCTGCTCAGAGAGCCACTTCAATATTAAACCAAAAATGGTAGACCCTATAAAAAATTACTGACTATAGTCATCAGCTGATTCCACCTAAATCTCTGACGAAATATAAATTATTTTACTCCAATAATAATTTGATTTATAACTTCAAAGTTGTTGGCAAATATTATTTTTTTCTGTTTTCTAAATTTTTATGAATTCATTTATTTGTCACCACATGTTATGTGGTTTAAAATGCCAATCATTCAGGAGCCTAATCTTCACATTTTAAATAAAATATCCTAAAATAGAAGTTTAAGCTATAGACAATTATGGAATTAAAACAGTATTAATAGAATGTGTATTTTATACATTTTTTCTATGAAAACATCATGATTATTGAGTTTTTCAATACATGATTATGATAATATTTTACCTGTTATTGAATGTTTAATGACGCTTCCAGTGTCCACTTTCTTATCATCATTTGCAAAACTGACGGACAGACGGTCAACTGATGGCTGTGGAGATGTTGGTTCAACCTAGTAAAATATTTAATAGATATGTATTAGAAGGTTTAGGATCTGGTATACTTCTTAAATTAGTGCATAAGGCATGGACCTGCTGTTGTGAAAAATTTACAACCTATTTAAGCTTAAAATAAAGTACTTAGTGATATACTGGTCCATTGCTAATTTGAGGAGTAGGATTGAGGGTTTTCTGAAGATGAAAAGTAAAAAATGCAAATATCTCAGTTGGTATTAGAGCATTTTTCGACCCGCCTCATAATAATGGAGATATTTCAAATTATGGTACCCCCCCCTCTTCCTCTCAGTGCAATTTCAGTCTTTAAAATTGTCTTTTTACTTGAAGCGCTTTTATGTCGAGTTTGTTAACGATCAAACAAAATTATGACAGCTAGGCAATGCAATTCCTGAGCTAGGGCGGCCTTAAAAATCATTTACCCCCCACCCCCCCCCTCCCCCAATGGGACTCAATGAATTCCTGATCTGAGTTTTACTAGAGTGATGAACGCCATATATATATATATATATATATATATATATATATATATATATATATATATATATAGTAAATATAATTCTTCATAGGTATAATCTCATAGCTGATTTTCCTTAATGGGAATCTTTTGAAGGTAATGAGGAATATGCTTTTCCTGATAGGAGCAAATTTTGTAGAAATAACAGTGCCTGAATATACTAAAACAATTTCTTGGCCTGGTGAAATTCTTCCAGAACTTCCGGTAAAAGAGGTTTATCAGGTAATTTGGAATATTTAGATGATTGAAAACTAAAAAAATGACTATTAAATGATCATATGATTATTTTTATTTATTTTGTTCATGGCCCACAATAATGGTCATTGGTATCATACAATTAGCTGTCCCATTGAGGCGATGATGCATTCATTATGGGAACGAAGCATAGTTCTTCCTGTATTGCCCACACTCGAAAGCTATGAAAAAGGCCATCTTGGAGATTGCAGTGTCATTCTTACCTGGAGAACAGAAATTTTCTTTGTTAGTAGTAGGGCTATTGGACATAAAATATCTAAATACTTCTTAATTGACATCTGTTAGGCTTGTACAAGCCAGGCTGTGCAGATTAAAGTGTTCAAAGAATTTCACCCTGCCAACTTATGAGATTT
The DNA here is from genome assembly GCA_019009955.1 of Riptortus pedestris. Lineage (NCBI taxonomy): Eukaryota > Metazoa > Arthropoda > Insecta > Hemiptera > Alydidae > Riptortus > Riptortus pedestris. The sequence goes on along the minus strand of CM032229.1, from coordinate 124,692,562 downwards.
TTATGAACGAAACTAGAAATTGTTGAAAGTCAAATCTGGAGTAGACAATTTAGGATGCATTGAGGCTTCACATAGATACCCATTGTCACCAGTTCTGTCAAACTTTGCTCTTTAATGACGAACCTTCAGATGGGATTGATTTTAAAGGTATACCCTCTGTCGCCAGGGAGAGACTAGGAGAGGGCTGGGCTGTGACCGAGGTGCAGGGAGTCAAAGGAAAGAGAGCAGTTCCTGACTGAATGATGGATGCAGGTCCCAAGCTGGAGTATTACTGAACCCTTCCCGGAAACCCAGCCAGCATGTACCTGAGCAGGTAGCGGCGGTGGTTTAGAGGAGGCGAAGGTATGTGTTCATTGCCTGAAACCTTCATCTTATTTCTATTGATAATTCATTAATACTACTAACTATTTCATTTTAAGAACTTAAAACATCGTATAACAGATTTAAATATCTGTTAACAAATATTCTTAGGAGCCTGTGAAAACCTGTTTAGCACGCCTGTAGATGTCTATGTTCCTAAAATAACCTCTAGAATTTATTTATCGATCTCTGTTGAATATAAACATTTAAATTCTAAATTATCACTTAGGTCATTTGTACGTACTGTTGCGAAAACTGCGTACATGAGAAATTACGCAGAGTTAATTATTTAAGAAGTACGAAGTAAATGAAGGCAACCCTGCTTGAGCGATGCCGCCAGGAATGTTCGATATGACGGTCAGTCTGGATCCTTTTCATTGAAATTACCGCCTGTCTATAAAACGGCCCAGCTCGCTTGACAGTTAGCTGGTTCTCACTTTCCTTACCAGTGAACAACAGTGCATTCAGTGCAGCTTTAGTGAACAGTGCTTTTAGTTTCAGTACAGTGCAGTGTTTTTGTGAAGATCTGTGCAGTGCTGTGTTCATGTTAAGATCAGTGCAGTGCTGTGTTCATGTTAAGATCAGTGCAGTTCCGTATTCTTGTGAAAATCAGTGCAGTGCCCTCTTCTTGTGAACTTCAGTGATTCCCGTGATCTTGAGTTATTGTACTGTGCAATAAGAAGTGAAGTTATCAGTGCATATTGTGAGTAGTAGTGAAGAATAATTTACCAAGTGTGTAGTGCATCGTCAAATAAATTGTGCAGTGATAAAAACGCCAAAGTTTGTGTGTTTAATTTTGCAATCCAAAAGAACCCTAATAATCAACGTTTATTATTTTTGTAATAAACGTAACAGTACATATCTTCATGCTGACCCAGAGATGGAGGTTCATGCAGAAAATTCCATGTTGCAAAATGCCCTGATGTATGTCTATTTATTAATACACAATTAAAGTCTCTCTTAATGTTTTTGTTGGCCTTCACGCATGCTTATTTAATCGTTCTATGAATACATTACATTTAATTAAATGAAACCTAATTAGCTTCGTGAGGTGCTACTAATGTGGTGAAACCGGTCACTTATAAATAAATAAATATTGTTCAGGAAGAATACATCTTCCATTGTCACATTGTGCCGTTACATCTATAATCTCATGTTCAGCTTGAGTTTCAATTTTTGTTCGTATAGGGTTCTTTGAAAGAGGGAAATAGAGATTGTGGGGGTGAACTACTGTGGCTTTCGTGTGTTATTGCTACACTTAGAAATCCGTTTAGTTAACGCCAACTCTACCTTTTAGGGTATTAATAATTTCTTGAGATTACTTGTAAACTTATGACACCGCTGTTCTTGTGGTTCTACACATTTCACGTATACGTGTTACTATTTTTGTTGATGCTATCCAAGACTTAAAATTAAGTTGAAAATAAGACGTTTAGTGATAAAAAAGCCCTATTGGTCTTGGTCCGATTTGGGGCGTTGAGGAAATTAATCTTTAGTTTTACAGGAAAAGCTTAAATATCAAGTATGTTACATCGACGATTTATCACACATTTGCCCATGTTCACAGTGAGTCTCTGAAGAAAATAATACGTTGTTTTTAAGCTTAAGATAATATGTTTCGTGACTTTTTGTGGTTTGTCTAATGTGAGATGAATAGAGCTTGGAGATTACTTAGGACCAAAGTATAAAATACAATATCTCATCTTCCTGATCTGATTTCTACCATTGACGAACTTGATCTTTAGTTTTAAAGGAAACCTTTTTGAATATAGAGTTTGGTTTTGATCACACAAAACTGTGTCCTAATGATTGTTAATAGGCGTGTGTATATATATATATATATAGGAATCTGCTATTAATGGAAAAAAAGTGCTAAGGAAATAAAAAAAAAAGAAAAGGTAGAAAATGAAAAGCCATGTAACATTTGAATTCTGACATTTGATACATTTCAAGATATTCGTACTTAATACTTTATTACTCTTACTTGATAAAAGCCTTAGTGACTCTTTTTCCACCCGTCTGGAAGAAAGGATTTTAAAAGATAAAATCCTATGTTCTTGTCATGTTTTAGTGCTCGTTACATTGAATGGAAACGTGCTTTTTTTTTAGCACGACCCTGCGACTTGTCAAGGCAAAAAGGGAAAATGAAGATTTTATCAAAAAAATATAATGGATGTAGGCATTTAGTCTTCTATTCTAGTCTATAGGAGAGAACACGAAGGTAGTTGACGACATGCATTGCTAAAAAGTGGCATGAGTGGATTATATGCACGAAATATTGTACATCTAAGTGCTCACTGGCACTATAACTGCTCTGAAGCTATTTAGATTGTAACTATTTATACAGTGAAGGTGTGTCAGGGTTACGTGGCCTAATTGAAAACATGAATTAAGGATCTCAAAACAGGAAACAAATTTCTATGAAGGAAAGTCCGCGAAAGCTATGTTTAAGATTTATTCTTATCTACAAATTTCCGGGGCTCAGGTTAGCCGTGTGAGTTAAGGCGTTGGTCTTAATCTCCTATGATAAACCTAGATTTGTGAGTTATATTCCCGCGTGGATAATATGAATTTATTTAGTGACGAACTCATTAAATAAAAGTCCGCTACGTAGGTTCTGGGTTAACTGAGCAGATTTCCCTCGTGCGTCACGTATATGTATTTACTCAAAACGTAAAAGTTCAATGAGAACATTATTTAGTATTTGAGCTTCAAATAAAGTACGTCATATTAGCTTATTGTTAATATGACAGGAGTAGGAGAGGGGGTTTACACAAGGCCTAAAATTAAAAAATTCAAATATCTCGGTTAATATTCAAGATAGAGAATAAACGTATATAACAATATTTATAGTAAATTTTATTTGCAATAAGAGGAGATATTTCGAATGTTCGAACTTTCCTCCCTATAAACACCACCCCCCCTCCCACTTTTTCGATTTCAGCCATTAACGAACTTGACATTTAGTTTTTTTTATGAAACTCTTATATATCGAGTTTGGTAATGATCTAATAAGAATTGTGACCGCTAGAGCGTATATATATATATATATATATATATATATATATATATATTACGTATATATAATAATGAGCGGACCTAATTTTCGTCAACTCCGTCAATTTTTCGAAAATCGCGTCATGAGTTTGAACTCAATAACTAATTTCCCTTAAGGGAAATCAGGTAAAATTCTTAGTCCGGACCTCTAGAAAAGGGTGGTAACCTGTAAATAACCCGTCCCAAGTAACCAAAGTTGTCGTTATTACATAAGAAGTTATGAAATGTAAACATTAACGTTCACATTATTGTTGTTTAAAGTGATGGCGTTAAGACCAGCTTGGCATCTTTCTTTCATATTAGCAGAGGCCTCGAGCCATTGTTTCTCAAGTTTTAATTATCCTTTTTCGTAAAGTTCACAAATGGTTGACCCGCCACAAAAAAAAAAAGTTCACAAAGGAGAACTAATTTTTTGGGCAGATGAAGCTGTCTGCGCAAGAAGAGGTATCTTCAGCCGGAGAAATAATCATCACTGGTTCATCATCCACATGGAATTCGTGGACATCATTTTCAATATTCGTTTCAGTAGAATGTCGTTGGGGATTATAGACAATATTTTAGGCCCACTTTTATTACTTGGAACACATTTCTGCTATTTCTTTATAATGTTTACTTTTATATATTTTAAGGTATTACACTACAACTAATAAAGAACTTATCGTTACAGTTAGGTGTTTTTCAGCACGTAACTGAAGATGTCCTCGACACTTGCCATGTGCTAATTTAGTTTAACACTAACTACATAATTTTAATTTATTATTCTAATTTTGGGATGGTATACGTTTCCTAGATCCATTTAAGTACGTGGGTGGGGGCAATAGTCGAGATTATATTCAAGCAATGTAATCACAATAATTCTAGGAACCTGCTACAGGAAGCCCTGGGATTTAATCGTCCATGCAGAAAGGCACAACTGCAAGTTAATAATATTTCAAATGTCCGACCCCCCCCCCTCCTCTAAACTCCACCTCCCCTAGTCCGATTTCAGCTGTTAACGAACTGGATCTTCTATTTCACATGAAATGCTTATATATCGAGTTTGGAATCATTTTGAAAGGACCTCATTTTCGTCATCTCCTAGGTAGGATACATGGAATTTTAGGCGTCATAAGGAAAATCTGCTAAATGTCAGGCACGCAGAGACTGCGCAAACTAAACAGATTCCCAGTTGCTAAAACCACTCTAATATTCATCATTTTCCCTGTAATAAGAGGTACCTACATGTAAGCAGGACTTGAAATGTAAGCTGGACATGAGAAATTTCGTGGCTCAGATGCTCGAAGTGAAAATCGTATTTGTAAAAGTATGGTTTACAGAAGACAACACAGTACAAAAAAAAGAGAAAACATGTAAATATATAGGACAACAATTGTAGAAAGATAAATTTGCAAGAATATTAGTTATTTACATTTTTCCAACAGAGAAATATGATATATTTTGAATTTCTTATTTTAGTTCCTCGCTAAACCCTCTCCCTTCATTGTACGATTAAACGATAACCAGAAATCGCCTTTTACTGAACTTTAAGTAAACTTCATTTCCTCTAATCACTGGTCTTAATTGCTTTACAGCAGCATAATGTAATTTTACATTTTAGGACTTATTGTGTGAAGCTTAATGGCAAGCCTGAAATCATCGGTGGTATTTATCAAGCAGATTGCGCTGATTAGGGCTGGTTAAGAGAAAGTATCTTAACAGTTCGAATAGGAAAATGTATGATACACCACGTGAGGAAGAGGGGCAGACCAAAACAAGGGTGGCTGGATGACCCCAGGCATATTATTTTCAATTCTATGTTTTTCTTTTAGTAAAAGCCCTATTTTTAAAATATGTAATTAAACTGAACTTAAGTTACATCAAGATACTGTTGTGTTATTCATTTGTTAATGTTTACTTTATGTTTCTACAGCTTATCACTGCTTATCTCCCTTCACTTGCCAGGACTTTGGATTTTATTTGGTGGGTTGCCACTGAATAAATTCATATTATTTTCAAGAGAACAAAGACAAGGCAGATGTTAGCAGGTTTTCCCTTAGGGGGAAATCAGGAACTGTTTTCTAGTCATTTGTGCCCAAATCGAATTTTGGAAACCAGGAGTCTGTTAGTTATATACTCGTATCTACACATCATATTTTGAAATATTAGCTCGCTTTTAAAATTAAAAGAGTAAGAAAGGGGTTTTATTTAGTGTTGACAATTAAAAGAAAAAAGGTAATATTTCTGTTACGAAAAAACGTATAGAAAACAATGTGTTAAAAATAATTTATAATCACATTAATTATGCAATATTTTTGGATTTGTTGTATTTAATTTAGTAATAACTATAACTTTTCCTGGTCAGATTTCTGCAATTAAAAACAAGAGTCCTTTGCTGTAATAATACATTTAAATATGTTGTTATGAAAACATTGATGAAAAATGCGACCACTAGAGAGTTACCACACACACAAATGGACTTCAAGCGACCGCGTTTTTGACACGAAATAAGTAATAGTGGAGATAATTGGAACAACCTCCATAACTAACTTTAAGGTGAGATTTACGTTAAACGTAGTAAAGTTTTTTTATTTTGTTTTAAATTTATTGATATTACCGTAAATAAAAATATTTCAAGGAACATAAAACCAATAAATGTGTCCATAAGATTAAAAAAAATTCTAGTTGTTCTGATTTCCACCATAATCCTGATTAATATCAGCTGATGCTACCTGAGCCAGATCCTCGCCTGCCGCCCCCATTGTTGTGACTGAGCTCACTCCCACCCTCACCCCACCATTCGGCCCCACTGATTTACTCTTCTCTCCCTCTACATTTAATATGGGATACCTATGGATAGTAATGGATTCAAACCAAGAAATTCCAGCATTCTCCAGTCCAAATATATTGTTTTTCGAAGGATGGGAATATTTAATATTTTAGCAGATTTTTCTTTTGGAAGAACAATTGAGTTTACCTTCATGGCACAAATTCTTAAAATGTTCTTCGGATATGCACCGATCATACCCGGATAATAAAAATAATCCCCGTTAAAGTTTATAAACACGTAGAACTCACGACTCGCCTCCATTTACAAAAGCCTCTATAGATAAGATTAGAGTATTTTTTTGTGTTGTGGAATTGGCAGATCCAACTTCGTGAGCAATAACACTTTACTCTATCCGGAGCTACAGTCCTTGAACTATATAGCACCTTCTTGGGCTGTCTGATGGGTTCGATTCTTGTAACATGCCGCAGCCACCGGAGTCTGCCTTTCTGAAAGAAATGATGATGTTAGGTTTGCCTTACATCTCCGTAAGATCGACGTAGCTATTGATGCACCATCTGAGCTCCTCATTAAGTTTTTAAGTTATCGTTATTTATTGTTAGCCTCAAGTCGTATGCACGTCGTGCAAATTCGTCTACACTACCTGCAATGCAACTCATGGAGTACTAGCCGATAGTGATTAATACATCGTCGGCATACGTCATGCTGTGTGATTCTACTGCATATGATACCACAAAGGCTCTTTTATTCCTCGAATTAACATTTCAAAGAGCGAATAAACCCCCCGGCGGTGAAAATGGATCTCTTTGCATTGGACCCCTTGTAACCTCGACCTCGAATGAAAAGCCCACCCTGGTTTTGTCTTAACAAAAAGTCCTTTCCGCTGCCATCCTCTTCAGATCAGCTTTCTAGGCATTCCCAGAGGCTCTAATCTTTCTAGCAATTTTAACCTGCTATCATTGGCATACGCCTAGCGGAAGTGTATAAAGAGCTGGTGCACATCATTTTTGTACTTTTTTTTCTAACGTCTATCTAATGATGGAGATATTATTTATTTTCTTGCATCCTGCGTCACCCTCTCTCGCATTTTCCCAGCATCCCTTTAGTCTTCTCTACCAACGTCCGACATAAGACCGCAGACAGTATTTTTTAAGCTGTGAAGAGATGTCTTTTTAATGACTAGACACCGCTTTTAATTTTTTCGCAAGTGCTATTTCATTTGCTCATACATCCCATAGCATTTCAACAGTTCAGAAAGAATATCATCTGGCCAGGGGATTCATTATTTTTGAAGGATTTGCTCAGTATCCTTACACGACATCTCACTGATCCCTGCGATTAACATTTCTTTTGAAGCATTGGTCCAAACTGCCATTAATTTGGTTCTTTTTCGTGAGAATGTTACCTTATTGGTCATGAGAATGTTACCTTACTGGATTTCCTGCCAGAGGCATTAAAGTCATTACTGCTGACCCTTATATTAGATATGCATCAAACATGACCTTGTCGAGAAAAAGCGCATAGTGGAGCCAGGTACTCTTAGGAAGCTATTCTATTTTTGTAAGCATATATTTTTCTATGTTTTGATGTACTCGGTATCTTAGTCAAATATATAAATGTGGCTGATCACAGAGGCAGAAGTGACCTTGAGCAATAAAGATTATTTATTTTCCATCTAACAATAGCCATTGTGTTTTGCCACCTTAGGAAGGATTTGAAGGGAGCCCCAGCTCAACAAATCACCTTTCCGAAGAAATCTAATTCAATTCTGTTCGTGTTTACTCCATGTTAGCACGCTCCCCTCGTTAGTCATCTATCATCGGAATTCCCTCCGCCCTAACCATCTCTCTTAATACACCATTCATTAAATATTTCACTTTCGCTCGCATTAGCACTCCTATCAAATTTCTCTTTTGCGTGATACTCTCCTGGAGTTTAAGTCAATAAGTAAATACAGCAACAGTTTTCCATTATTTGGCAAGAATGTACCCAAGCCAGGATACTTGGATGAGCTGGGTCTTTGTGCAACCCATTAAGGGAAATCAGTTATTGGGGTCGTACTCATGATGCGATTTCGAAAAATCCTTAAATGTCCATCGATCCTACCTAGTAGAAGACGATATATATATATATATATATATATGTGTGTGTGGGTGTGTGTGTATTTGTCTGTTAACGCTCTAGTGGACGATAATTTTGTTAGATCTTTATCGAATCGATATGCGTTTTATGCAAAACCAAAGAGCTAATCAACCCCGCGGCGGTGTAACCTCGACCTCGAATGAAAAGCCCACCCTGGTTTTGCCTTAACAGAAAGTCCTTTCCGCTTCCATCCTCTTCAGATCAGCTTGCTAGGCATTCTCATTGGCTGTAATCTCTCTAGCAATATTAACCTGCTAACACTTGCATAAACCTGTCGGAAGTCTATAAAGAGCCGGTGAACATCAAAATCATTTTTGTACGTTTTTTCTAACGTCTACCTAATAATGAAGATGAGGTCCGTTCAAAATTATATATATATATATATATATATATATATATATATATATGGGGGGGGGTTAGAGGTGGGAAATTTCAAGATATCTCCTTTATTATGTGGAGGATCGAAAAGTTGTTTAGAAAACATTTGTCGCACATTTAAGTGTCTATAAATGTTGTTTTATACATCTGTTGTGTATCTTGAACATTAACCCAGGTATTTGCTTTTTTTAGTTTTCTACCTTCAGTAAACCCCCACTCCTACTCTTGTCAAAATAACAATACGCTAATATTCCAAGAACCAAATCATTTTACGCTTTATTACCTTATTATTATGACCTTTATTATGTGTTGTGTGATGACGTCATCGAAATACCAAATATCGTTTTCAACAGATATTTACTAGATGAGACACTTGCAAATGCCATTATCATTTAATTTATTTTACGTTCTAAATGTTGTTAAATGTTTATTTGTTCTACACCAAACTCGATATTTAACTGTTTCATTCAGCATTAAAAAACACAACAGCTAATGGATGAAATCGCGATCGGATTTGAGGGGGGTGGTTTATAGAAAGTGGGGGGATTTTTAAATTCAACATATCTATGTAACGTATGTCGTGAGATATCACAAGTTATGTTACCTCTCTAATAGCTCTCCTAGCCCGGAGCCTGTTACAAGGAATCCTTGGTTCAACAGAGCTAATCAGTTGGTTTGCTAACAGAGCACTGGTAATGGAGTGAGTGCTCCGAAAGTGATTGTCGGTCACAAAAATATTTTTTTATTTTTATCAAAAGAATGAGACCTTTTTCTTACCAGTGATTAGCTCACTTTACTCTCTAGCACCGCCAAAATGGTTGTAAATAAACTTTCCAAGGCGGAAGCAGCCCGTAGTTTTAGCAGATTTCCCTTAAGGGAAATCAGCTATTGAGGTCGTACTCATAACGCGATTTTCGAAACATTTCTTCAAATGTCCATCGATCCTACCCAGGAGATGACGAAAATGAGGTCCGTTCAAAATTATATATATATATATATATATATATATATATATATATATATATATATATATATATATACAGGGTGTCCCCAAACCATCGATAGAGGATCGAAAAACTAAAACAAAACGTCCTCTGGCATATGCCTCGTTTTCGCTTCGTTTTCGAGAAAATCACAAAAAACTAAAAATAGTTGTGCAAAAACTAGTTAAGGCCAATGGAAGAGCGGATTTTATTCCTTGAATGAATTTTAGCAATAAATGTTATTCCAATACAATTATTGTATTCTAATCTTATACTAACAGAAAGGTAATTGAAAAAAAAAATATTTTTTATTAAGAAAAAATAATAAATACTTTTTTTATTCAAATATTCATAGTATAAAAAAAATTACCTATTTAAAGTAGATAACATTATGAATAATAACTGAAGATTAAAACATAAAAAAAGATTAAAAATTTAGAAAATTAATAAAATAATTAAATTACTTGGAAGACATAAATGTTTCAGTTTTTATATGGGTCTACCTTAGTGAGAAAAAAAAACCCTGACAATTTTGAAGGTTTTACCTTCTCTAAAATTACATCGTTAATTTCTAAAGCATCAACGTAAATGTTGTTCGAAGTGCTGGCCTCTCGCTGCAATACACGCATCACATTGCGTACTCACAGATCGCACTGCATCTAAACATTGTTCTGCGGTGAGCTGGTTGCAAACCATTCTGATGCGCTCGATGAGGTCATCCTTTGTGCGGACGGGCTCTCGGTAGACATTTTCTTTCACGTATCCCCACACGAAGAAATCTAGTGGCGTGAGGTCCGGAGACCGGGGAGGCCAAGGCACCGGCCCACCTCGTCCTATCCAGCGACCTGGGTAGTTGATGTCCAACCAGTCTTGTACGGCCCTTCCGCAATGTGCAGGACAACCATCGAGTTGAAACCAGCTCTCAAGCCTTGTTTCCTAAGGGATATCTTCCAAAAGTGCCCGTAAGTCATTCTCCAGGAATAGATGATAACTTTCAGCGTTAAGTCGAGTAGGTAAAAATACGGGACCTATTATGCGATTATAACAAAGACCGACCCACACGTTTACAGAAAACTCATGCTGGTAGTGAAATTCTCTAACAGCGCGGGGATTTTCATGTGCCCAAAGGTGGTAGAGTCGCTTCGTCCGTCCAGATTTCTTTCGAACTTAAGTTTACATCGTTTTGCAATTGTTCTTTGTACCAATTACAAAAATTTAATCGGCGGGGATAATCAGCGGGTATTAAATTTTGTACCTTTTGTACTGGTAAGCATGCCTGCGGTCAGCCCTTAATGTGCGCCAAATGGTTGTCTTTGGTATGCTTAGAACTGAAGCAGCTCTCCGGACGCTTGTGCCAGGGTTGGTATTGAAGTGCCTCAGTATCCTCTCCCTCCGCCTCAGGTCGGCTTCCATCGGAGCCTACATACGGTTTCCACGACGATTACATGAGAAGGACCCACTCTCTCGAAGCCTTCTGAAAGTGCTGGTAAAAACACCTCTGTGTGGGGTTTCTCGGTCAGGAAACCGTCTGCGATATTCCCGAACTGCCTGACGTGCATTGTCATCGCAGAATCCGTAGGCGTAGACTATGTCCGCGTATTCAGCGTTGGTAAATCTAGCCATATTTGTTGACTTCACTGAACAGTACTAGCAACACCACTAATGTGAGAATGCGAGGCTGGATTCCCCCCAAAAAGGATTAAAATGATAGTAAACATTTTAATCCTTTCTTTTTAAGTTTAAACACTCAACCTAGACGTTTTATTGATGAGGAAAGCGTGAGAACATTCATGTTTTCTAAATTTACTCCTCGCAAATTAAAAAATTAAGCTTACTCAAAAAGCCAATAGTTTTTTGTAATTTAAATACATTATTTAAAAAAAATACACTTTTTGCGCAACTATTTTCAGTTTTTTGTGATTTTCTCAAAAACGAAGCGAAAACGAGGCATATGCCAGAGGACTTTTTTTCTTAGTTTTTCGATCCTCTATTGATCCCTGAAGTTTGGCCGTTTGGTTTGGGGACACCCTGTATATATATATATATATATATATATATATATATATATATATATATATATATATATATATCTGTTAACACTCTAGCGGTCGCAATTTTTGTTTGATCGTTACGAAACTCGATATTTAACTGTTTTATGTAAAATAACAGATCTTGTTCGTTAGTGGCTGAAATCGGGCTAGAGGGAGGGGGGGTTTAGAGGGGGAGATTTTCGAAAATTCAAAATACCACCGTTAATATGCATTGGGTCGAAAAATTGTATAGAACCATTCTTATTGCAAATTAAATTTACTATAAATATTGTTATATACATTACTTCTCTATCTTGAATATTAACCGAGATATTTGCATTTTTATGAAGTCTGTGGTGGGGTATAGTTCGGATTGGTCGGCCATTTCCGTAACTACTCGGCTCAGGTGGAAGCTTCTTCTAACCTTCCTGTCGTTTCTAACCTTACCTTACCTTCCTTACTTTGTGAGATTTATGCAAATACTTTTTTTTCATCCGCCCCCCCCCCCTTCTTCAGTTCTTTGACTTCTAAAATTTGAGTTATATAGCTAAAATATAAATTATTCTTACAGTTCAGAAGTCGTTTCAGTTGGGAATTTATTTTAATTAGCTGAAAGATTTCTCATTACCGTTTGTATTTAATCACGGTGGTGTTGTGTTACCAGTATGCAGATTTCTCTATTGTAAAACATCACATGGGAAATCTGCTTAGTTTACGCAGCCCCTGCGTGACGGACCTTTTTGCCAGGGAGGCGTTTCTCGAGTTTTCTCCCTTCGGGACTCCTGCCTTTTAATTCCCAATGACGAACTAACGGTGTATTATAAAACAGTGTTTTATGATGCCCAAATGCAAATGTTTTTGCTGTTCTCTTGGTAACATCTTAACTGTTACGTTTGACCAATTGTCCAAGCTGTTCTCCCTACTAACAGTAGCCTGCCTGGATTGTCCACCACAGTTCTCTTTTACTAACACATTTACCCATGTCCACCATTTACTAATATCAAGAAGTGGCTGGCCAACTCAACCAGAGTTTATAGTAGTATCGTCAAATCTGTCGGCGGAGGACGCCATTGCGGGCTGATCGAGTCCACCAGAATAGCGCTTTCCAAAGTGGTAACTTTGTATCAAAAGCTATGCTATTTTTACTGGTTTTTCAGTTGGCCTCTACCGACAGGTTTGACAGAGGTATAGCATATCCCTTTGCAATACACATCCTGTTTTCTTGGAGAAAAAGACGTCCAAATCTTCACAAGTTTTTTATTTCAGCGCTAGGCGCTTTCGAAGACTATTGTCTCCATCTTCAGAGTTGCATGCGTTCATAGCGGAAGATAGCAAGTGACTCCAGTGGGTAACTTGCTGTATTTAGCTATGAACGCATGCAACTCTGAACATGGAGACAAGTCTTCGAAAGCGCTTAGTGCTGAAATAAAAAACTTCCAAGTACAAAATATTCTTCACTTCCAACAGCACTGCTGTGGAACATCCTTTTTTCCTTCCTGGCACTGTAGGTAAGAATGACGAATTTTTAAACTTGTCTCCTAAGGATCCTTTGGCATATACTCGGAGCCTATCTAAAATTATGAAATTGAAGATTCTATTTTATTCAATTTTAAATATATCTGTGGAAGGTCATTTAGTAAAATAGCTCACTTCTCTTCTTTAACAAATTCATTCCTCATCATTTCATATAAGCGGCCAAACTTTCAACGGAAGACTTCAAATTTAAGAAATGTCAATTCTGAAGATCAACTTATAGATCTTCATTTGCTTTGCTTCTAAATCTGTTTTCTAGGCAGTTTTAGATATCATATTTTATAATACATATTTTTATAATACACAGAGATCATTTTTATAATTTTGTAATCTATTAGAAGGCACAACCTCAGAAATTGATTTTCCTTAAGGGAAGTGTGCTGAAAAAGAAGTCCTGACTCCAACAAGTTATATGGATTCTGAGACTGTTCCGATACAATGTTAGTAACTTAATTTTGTGAACTACTTATTACTTTTTAGTATATTACTAAATAATAGTTATTAACTATTACTTTTAAAAACTTAATTCTGTGAAGAACATAGTTATTGTTTTCTACTTAGTTTCAAATTCTTAGAGCATAAATCATGGTGCTGATTTTCTCCTTTCTCTACGTAACTAAGAACAACTAGTATTAATTTGCTATAATTAACAAGCAACACTTTCTTGAAATGATGTATTTATAAGAATTCATACTTACCTGTTTGAATTCAACTGATACAGCAGAAGCGCTTTTTGACTTTCCCGCTTCTGCGCGCAGTATCCCCTGCTTTCTAAAAGTACAGGACTCCGTCGACATGGCTGCTCGAATCACCTGTGTGATAATTTGGCTTTTTGTTATAAGTATTATTATGAAATGGAGAGGATAATGTTAACCATCTATCCCAAGAAGGAATCTCTAAGGAACTGGAATAAGAATGGCAACATTCTCAATTACTAAATATCATGTTGAACAATGTATATTATTTGACAAATTTTTGTATACGGGTAACGACATATTTCTTGAAAGACGTAGTCTATAATGCATCAAAAAAGTACTATCAAAGAGGCTGTTTTTTCAAGCATTCATATCTTTATTTCTCCTAGTATCGTCATTGCATTTATATAGTAGGGAACCATAAAGACAAGTTGAACATTGTTTTACTGAATTATTATTATACTGTGCATTTCAAGACATCTACACACTAACATTTCATTTTCATTATTCAACCCATCTTCAATGGTAGTAAGAATAGGCAGTTGATACAGGATACCTGACATAAGTGGTTTATGTATCAGAGGCATGGGGTGCTAACCATTCAAGTCCAATATAGTGGTGGAGCAACAGTGAATCAAAAGACTAGATTTTAAAATCAGTGTGACTATAGTTGAAATCGGAAAATTTATTCCTTAAGGGAAATCAGCTATTGAGTTTGTACTCATAAAGGAATTTTCTAAAGATTTCTTCAAATCGATCCTATCTAGAAGATGACGAAAATGAGGTCCGTTCCAAATCAAAATTAAATGTCCCATCTAAAAAAAAAGTCCGTCACGCAGGGGCTGCGGAAACTAAGCAGATTTCCCAAGTGAAGTTTCACAATAGCGAAATTTCACGGGAGCCGAATAGTTACGGAAACGGCCACACTAGCTCTTGACGGAAACTCACGACTTGACCCGAAGTTAGCCGATCTCACCTCGACCGTTACAATTAATACAAATGCAAATATCTCGGTTAATATTCAAGATAGAGAATACAAGTACCTACCAATATTTATAGTAAATTAAATTTGCAGTAAGATTGGTTCTATACAATTTTTCAATCCGACATACTGTAACGGAGATATTTCGAATTTTCGAAAATCCTCCCCTCTAAACTTCCCCTCATGGTCCGATTCCAGCCATTAACGAACTTAATCTTTTTTTTTTTTTTACATAAAACGACTAAATATCGAGTTTGGTAACGATTAAACAATAATTGCGACCGCTAGAGCGGTAACAGACAAATATATATATATATATATATATATATATATATATATATATATATATATAGTTTTGAACGGACCTCATTTTCGTCATATCCTAGGTAGGATCGATGGACAATTGATGAAATTTTCGTAAATCGCGTCATGAGTACGACCTCAATAGCTGGTGAAGGTCAATAGTGCAATTTTATTGAAAATTTAATGCTCTATAAAAGTTCTTATATTCGTATTTTCGTTACCAACAATAATAACTGAGATATTTGGATTTCTTAGTTTTTAGCTTTCAGTAAACCCCCACTCCTACTTAAGTCATATTAACAATAAGCTGTTATATCATGAATCAAATCATTTTAAGCTTGAATACTAAATATTGTTTTCAAGGGGCCTTTATACATGATAATGAGAAGATGAAAAGATCTTCAGGCTGCATGCTTAAAAGTGTGACATACGTTTCGCCTTTATGAGCATTGTCCATATTAAAAACACAGAATTCATTATTTGTAATTAGATAAAATTTATTGCTACTCAAATTTTTATTTTATGAAGTATTATTATCAATGCCTTCAAAAATTAATATTGAACAATATTTTCCTTCTTTTCTTCACTATAGAACTCTTTCTTAATGAACAGTAAATATATCTCTTTCTTTTAAAAGCCTTAATTTATTTTCATTTTGCCAACAATAGTTCTTTGTTTAATTAAATATTCGATTCTATACCCTCTTATCAAAAATATTGCTCTTGTGTTGCTTGTCGCGATTCTGTTCGTATATTTCCTTCCAATCATCCGTCAAATAGCACCTTTTCCAGCTAGTCTGTTTGATCCATAAAGTACATAGTTACAAAAATGATATAATGAGTATACAACATAATGGTTTGTGTATTATATCTACTTGTATAGTATTACCTTAAGCTGTCCAGTAATTTCATCTGCAATAATGCTGATACCGTTTACTAATTTTTTTTTTCGAATCTATAACGATCGCAACATTTTTCACTCCGGCCATATTATTTTATAGAAGTAAACTATTCATTATAATTCCATAAAATCAATCTTCTATTTGAATAATAACCAGATAACAAAATAGTTTCAATAGAAAAGGTTTCGTACTTTTTTTAATATAGGACTTACTTTATTAATGATAAAGGAATCTTTACTTTAATACTATTTATGTAATACAATACCATATTACAGGTACTCGTAGTACAAGAAGTAACCTATGTGCTTACAAGCATTCATAAATAACCAGCTCTTAATACCATCGAGCCCATGTATTTTAAATAAACTATAAATATAAAATAAAATATAAATTATAAATTTAATGATAACTTTTTTTGAATTTATTATCCACTGCTAATGACCCTTCGGTCAGAAGCAGAGTAATCATAAATAAATAAATATCCTCTGAATTTCGAAATTAAGTCAGAAATTTTTAGGTAGATAGTTTTTTCCGTTATTAAGCAACAAATGTAGATTTATTGGAGAGGTTTTGTGTGTATGTGTGCGCCAGTGATTTTGCGGCACTCAGTAAAGCAGGCGTTCTGTGTGTATTGAACCCGCAAGACACTACGGATTCGCAGATTACTTGAAAGAAACAAGGTGAGAAGACTTAAAAAGGTCCGCCTGCATAATGGTAACACTTAACGTCACTTTATTCAAGTGAATAAATACAAACGGTAATGAAAAATCTTTAGTCAATTTTAATAACCTCCCAACGGAAAGCGTCTGAATTGTAAACAAGTCTGCCAACCTCTCAGAACTGAACGGATAGATGGAAATATTCTTCATGGGACAGAAAAACAATTATTGAAATATTTCTGAATATAACATATTAATTTTATTGAAAACTATTTACTGTATCTAGTACTGAAATTTATAATGAATCAGAATAATTTTGATCACAATCACTCAAATTCCAAGAAATTAAGACGAGAGCGGGGGAGGGTCTAAAGAACATATTGGATTAAACAAACGTTTTCGGGACAAGAACATAAAATCTTATTTGATGACGTCATCGCACATTGAATTTTCATGGATCTCGCATAATAAAGGTCTCTTGCAAACAATATTTGGTATTTAAGCTTAGAGAAAGAGGCCCATGATATAAGAGCTTATTGTTAATATGACATTAGTAGGAGTGGGGATTTACTTAGGGATGAAAACTACAAACTCCAAATATCTTGTTTAATATTCATCAAAGAGAAAATATGTATATAACAACATTTATAGGTATTTTAATTTACAATAAAATTGCTTATGTACATATAAGTGTTCGATCCGACATTTTCGATGATATACCCTTCAGACCCCTCATCCCATTAGTACTATTTCTGACATTAACGAACTTTCTTCTTTTTACATAAAGTGATTAAATATCGAGTTTGGTTTCGTCATCTCTTGAGTAGGATCGATGAACATTTGTGGAAATTTTTCGAAAATGGCGTCATGAGTACAATCTCAATTAGCTGATTTCCCTTAGGGGGAAATCTCCTAAGAAGTTAGATTCTAAACTACGATAAAAACATGCTAAATTATATATTATATATTTATATAAGGAGACAAAATTAAGGATGTTAAAAACGAAGGGTATTTAGCTATAAAAAAGTTCTAATGACACTGTTAAATATAAAAAAAATGTAATTAGCATGATTTTTCATGCTAACGTGAGGTACACCCTTTCCATTAAAATCCACCATCCAGATAAACTACGAGTCCTTTAAACCAACTAAAACTCAATTTTACAAAAACATAGTGCATACCATTTTATCTTAATATCATTAATTTATTTGCTTAACTTTCAAAAACTTTATAATAGTCTTCTTATGAAATTAAATAGCTCTTCTCTTTTAGTTTAAATATTTCTTCTTAGTATTTAGCTCTTCCTTAAAACATTCTCTTACATTTTCCATCTGAGAAGCGTTCCATCGTCGAACATACCTTGTCCTTCAAGAAGCGCCTTGTGTGTTTCATGATAATTCATTTTAATGAATGATTTCTATTTAAACTAAAGAAATTACTCGTTACCAGCCGTAATGTGTTCTCAATGTTGTTTAAGAACGAAAAAGATCAAAAGAGATATTTAATTAAATTACATATTGTCTTTTTGAATATTGAAAAGACCACAAAGAAAAAATACCAGTATAATACGCTGCTTATTGAGCGTAAAGTTAAATTGAAGGTGGTTTCTACCTGTTGATGTAGGCGAGTAAGCTGTAGTGGTAGGACTGAACCTACTTCATTAGGGATGTAACTGTAGACGAGATAATTATCTAAGCCACGCCCGTCACCCCCCCCTCCAACGAAATTATCAGATCGTTCAAAAAAAAAAAAAAAGTACTTATCAATGAATTTATTTTGTGTTATAGGTTATGGATGCCAATTAGAGGCATTGGAACGAAAAAATGATTGATTAATATTAAATTTAATGGAATACTATAGTTTTTCTTGATGGTAAATGAGTAATATATAATTCATGAGATTTATAGATACTAGAAAAATGTTATGGAGCAATTTTACTATGAAGATGCAGGTTATATATGGTTCTCATAGAATCAAAAGTTTAGAAATAGAAAATCTTGACTTATGGTTGAACAAATTGAAATATTACTAATGGTTTTACGTACAACGATATGTTATGTTCGGAAACTGCAGAGCAAGAATGTTGGAGTCATTTAGAGCTATTTAAAATGAAATTTATTAGGCATTGGGATGTTTTATTTTTTTTTAGACATTGGCATATTCTGAGTTACAGAGATATTTTGTAGTCTGCTATAGTTAAATCTCTGGACAATACCTACATATAATTTCATCTTCCCTACTCATTAGTGTTAGTCTAGTTTGCTCAGTGCGTAGGAGTGTAAGTACAATTACTTCTCTTCTAGAGTGTCTATTACTTGAAGTCCTGTTTAGCATCTTCGATTTGATATCCCTAAGTTTACTGTGTCAGAGTTATACCTTAAATTATTCCAATCATTATTTACGATTTTTTAGCAGATTTCCCTTAAGTGAAATCAGCAATTGAGGTTGTACTCATGACGCGATTTTGGAAATATTTCTTCAAATGCCCATCGATCCTACCCAGGAGATGACGAAAATGAGGTCTGTTCAAAACTGTGTATATATATTTGTCTGTTACAGCTCTAGCGGTAGCAATGTTTGCCTTATCGTTACCAAACGTGATATATAATCGTTTTATACAAAAAGAAAGATCAAGTTCGTTAACGGCTAAAATCGGACCAGTAGGAGTGGGGGGGGGGTTAGAGGGGGAGAATTTCGAAAATTCTTAATATTTTCGTCGTATGCGTCGGATCGAAAAATAGCATAGAACCAATCTTATTGAAAATATAATGTTCTATAAATGTTGTTATGTACATTTTTTCACTATCTTCATTATTAACAGAGATATTTGCGTTCTTTTAGTTTCCGGTCTTCAGTATACCCCCACTCATACTCATCTCATATTAACAATATTCTATTACGTTATGAAGTATATCATTTGAAACTCAAATACCAAATATTGTTCTCATTGAACTTAAATGCAAATACGTTGCGCACGTGGGAAATCTGCTTAGTTAACGCAGCCGCTGCGTGACGGACTTGGTTTTATTTCAGAGAAAGCGTACAAAAAATAAATTTGTTCAAGTTCAGTTGATTGTTTCGCTGCTCTGTCTATTATATTGTGGTAAAAAACCTTGTTCTCCAGGATACTTAGGATATTTTCCTACAACCTTCATTCGATATAAGACTTATGATATATAAATTCAAAACTTTTTTAGATCGACTTAGGCTTTCCATATATGGCTACTGTTGAGAATAATCGGAAATAAACAGTAGACCAATACAGAAATTGTCCATTTTTGACGACCCCCAAAAATTATATATTCGCTCGCAGTAATAGGGACTTTATGGGTTTCTAATGGTTTCCTAGTAAATGCAATGCTCCCGTGCAGTAAGGTTGTAATTTTCAATCTATCATTCTTTAATTATCTTTATCAGAACCAGTATGAGCTCATGTTGCTGAGAATATCTCTTGCTCTACTCAGTCTAGCAGTGAATCCCTTATTAATTTGTTTGTTAGCAAACAACGCGTTTACATTAATACGGAATGGTAGTAAACCGTAAAGAAAAGACGAAGTACATGATAGTAAGCCATAAAAACTATAGGTAGAGTGTAGGAAACCGTTCTTTCCAAAAGTAGATAGCTTCAAATTCCATCCCGAGAAAATATTCACTACCGTCTCTTCCTCTTCCTATTCATTTAGTGGTTCGTCTATTTCCCTTATATACGTGGTAGGAGTTCTACATCCCGGTTTCTTCGTTCTTATCCTTTTATTCTAAGGATGCTTCTCTCAACTGCTCTTCACCAGACACCTACCTTTTTGTTCTTGGCTTTTAGTAAGAGACCATGTTTCTAAACCTTAAGTAAGTTGTATACATGTATTAGTGGTCACTTTGCAAGGATCAGAATTTGCTTCTGTTCTGAGCATGTCTTCTTTAAATTTCATTTATGAGGTGGTTGTCGGAGGATACTATTGGTTCCAAAGTGGTATTACTCATTAACGTTTGTTTTGTAATTAGATGGTATTACTCATTAACGTTTGTTTTGTAATTAGATGTATGACCTACTTTTTTAGACTAATTTTCCACAGAATCATTATTACTGTCAATTCCACATTAATCGGCTAAAGATGCTGTGAAATTGGAACGCCGGAAGACCTACAACATCTGTAATGCTATTCAAACTTTAGCACACTCAGTTTAGTTTTAATACATATACTAAATTTTATTACATATTTTTTCAAGTACTCTTGCCAATGACATTCTCAAGGAATATTATTCAAAGGCTAGGTATAAATAACTGCTGAATACCTACAACATCTGTATTGCTAGCCAAATATATTCATTCATACATGCTTATAATACATGAAAGTGATTATATATATATATAAATGCAGCTAATTAATTTGACCTTGAAAGGTGTTGCTGCCAAAATTATTTGATCTTGACATTTAACCAAAAAGCTCTTTAGTTTTAGGCATAACAATTAAAGAGCTAGTATTTTAGTGGCTGATATTGGACTAGAAGGTAGAATGAAGATTTGATTCGACGAAGACGGTAAATTTCCCGGTAATAATTACATAGAGGGACGTCAAAACTAATTGTATTAATCAAGTTATTGTAGTAGTGGCTCTGTACATTGATCTATAACTCATTTATTAACGACGTTCTTTGTATTTCTAATGTTGTCTCGCCTCTTTTTGAAGGACTTTTTTATATTAACTAACCCTCAGTCAATGACCAGTAGAATATTCAAAATAGCAGACCCCACCCTCACACATACTACGCTGTTTAAAGAACCTTGAGTTTAATTGGTGATTCTAAAGTTAGTATTAACATCACGTGCATATAAATAACCTAATAATGTTGATTATCGGAGTTGTTACCGAAGTAATTGGGGGACAAACTAATAGAGATACATATTATCAGCCATTTTAGCTCCTGTCTGAGGCCATAACTCTGAAAGTGGGCATTGCCTTATGGAAAGAAACTCCACTAAAGAGACGTATAAAGTTGATAGGGACACGAATAAGGACAGAAGGTTGACGTGCAGGAAGCCATTTCGAACAGTATCTAATAAGATGGGCTGCTAACTGTTGCCCGGTCACGAAGTGCCGATTAGACCTCGTGCTTGGACCTTCATCAGGTAATGGTACAAAGGTGTTAGGCCTTACACATCCCTTACCTTAGTCTATTACTGAATTAACCTAATTATTTATTCAAGAATTACTGCCTTCCTTGGAAAAGCACTGGTGGGAATGCGACGTCACTAATGTTTGCGTCACGTGATTGATGAAAAATGAATGGAGCCTGTTGGACGTGCTTCTCATTCATAAAATATAAGTACAACTTTATGGATGAGTTTATTTTCCAACGAAGGGCCGAAGAAATCATGATTTTCTGTCAAATTAATAGATATAATCACAATTTGTAATTACACTAATTGACTTGAGATTTCAGACCATTTCAGTAATAACAGGTGAAATATATTTTCGAGATGAAATCATGACATTATATTTCTTTTATACACATTTTGGGCCTCCGAGGTTAGCCATGTTAGGCATTTGTCTAAACCTCGTTTGGTAAACCTAGAAGCATGAGCTCCTTTCCCACTTGGGCAATGTCAATTAATAAATTTCTCAGTTCCACCCTGGCTGGAAATCGGTCATAGATAACCCACCAAAAATGGCTTGAGCGATTTTGATGAACTTATTTGTGAGTCGACTATCCTAACTTACATCTTATATATGAGAATTTGATTTTTATTTAGGAGATAGTGTTTATTTCCTTGCCAAAACATTTATTCTTCGTTAATATTGGTTTTATGGAAGAAAATGGAAGGAACAAATTGTGTTTAAAATATATTTTTCAGCTCTAAAACTTTCAGATACAAATAATCTGATTTGTCTCTCTCTCCATTTATCTAGTCTAGTTTTTGCATGATGTCTGTGGTTCAGAGCTCAAAAACGGCTAGACTTAGAACATTAAATTTTTATATTTATGGCTGTTGTAAAATCGGGTTGTGCCCTTCCTCTTCTGATTGAAATCGACTTAGGGACGGGAAGGTGAGTATAACACTTGAATTATTTGTATTAAACCAATTCAGAAGTCCTAACTTGTTAGAAATAAAATGCATAAAACAAGTTTTGGATGTCTGAAATTATATACTTCTTAAACGATATGTACGTAAGACTGTAAAGTTTTTCATCATTCTATTTTTTAGGAGGGGGAGAGATATGGAAGAGGAAGCAGAAGGGAGTGAGGGGGGATTTATCTTTAACTCCAAAATTTTCACTTTGACTTCTGGTTGCTTGATAGTGCATTTATTCCTGTTCCATGAGAATGTTTTAATAGAATTGTGAATATTTTTGTATTTGTATTAGGGTAATGCAGATCATCAGCCAGAGCTATATTATGCTTTTCTGCCACTGATAGATGTGAAGGCTTACTTGGAATTCAAGGAATAAATATATATTGGCATATCAATAACATCGGTAAATTATTACATTGATGAATAACATGAAATGCTATGGTACCAAGGACAGAATCTGCAGAAACAAATTAAAGGGAAGATTCTGGAATAATTCTTTATCAGTATGCATGCCACTTGTAAGGCTGCAGAGGAAGAAGAAAAATATTACGTCTAAGGAATATATGAGGTAAGATCTATGCCCCGATAGGCGGCTAAGGACAAACAACTGAATAGCATACCAAACATTAATTGAGCGATGTTAATGGAACGTGAACTGTAGATATTGCTGAGCTTAGGTGTATGAAGGCCTTGAACATAATGTTCCTCAATTAGGAACACAAAGAAACATTGATACACCCGGAATGCAAAATACACCATTTTCCTTGTTGAGCCACATTCAACCACATTAGCTTGCTGAGCATTTATGACCCCTATTACATTTCTGATGCCCGAAGCTACTGGGGAGTTGAGTGCAGGTCAGACCAGTTCTTTGTTTCGGCTATGCACCATCAGCTATTGCCACTGAGGAAGAACTATCATCCCGTTTTAGAATGGACAAGGTTTCAGATAGGCAGTATAGAATATCTACTAGGAAATACTCTAAAATCAATAGCAGGAATGAAGCTGTGATGACCTCAGTGGGGGAGGTTGAGAAAAGCATTAAATGACATGTTGCTTGAGGTGCTGGGGCAGTAAACGACAAAGAAAAGGCAAACTCTCACCAAGGAAAGTGAGATTGGCATACTGATCTGAGAATGAAGGGCCCTGAAAAGACTTTTGAGGCTATGAGATATTGTGGATAAGAAGCAACACCTGTCTCATGGAACTTATGTGGCCTGATATAGCCTGTGCTATTAATAAGTACGTCATACAGTTGCTGCTTAAACTAAGCAGGTTTCCCAGGTGCTGCCATAGTACACTTGTTAAAAACACAATGTAAAAAAAACAATGAGTAAAAGGGGTGGGGTGGGGAGGGGTTACTGAAGGCAGAAAGTACATATAACTTCCTTAATACTTGAGTTATGAAAAACGCATATAATAACAATTGTAGAATGTCAACAGTTTAACAAAATTTGTTCTATAACATCTACATAATGTCTACTTATAATAATCGATATATTTTAAATTTTTGAACCCCCACTATTCCAGGTCCACTTTCAGCCAATAACAAATACGATCTTTAGAGTTGCATGTGGCGGTTAAATATCGAGTCTGGTAAAAATGAACTACACTTTTTCGAGTAAAGAACGAAATATCTTAATTGATGACATCGCCACATAACATATTTACATGTTCATCTCAAAAATTAAAAGTTCAATGAAAATTCTATTAGGTATTTAACCTTGGAATAAAGTGGTTCATGATATTACAGCTTATTACTAATATGACGAGTGGGAGTGGGGGTTCACTGAAAACCTAAAACTATAAAATTCAAATATCTCTCAGGGAACTCAAATATGATGCATTAAGTGTTAACCATTGACACATCTCAGTTAATATTCATGTTACCGAAAAAATATATAGAATAACAATTATAGATCATTTAATTTGCAATAACATTGGTTTCATAGAATTTTTCGATCCAATGTATAATAACGTAGATATTATAAATTTTCAAAATTCCCCCCTTCCCACTTGTCCCAGCCATTAACGAACTTGATCTTTATTTTTACATAAAACTTTTAAATATGGAATTTGGTAATGATCAAACCAAAAGTACGACTGCTAAAGCATTAACAGACAAATATATGTATATATAGTTTTGATCAGACCTATTTTCGTCATCTCCTGGGTAGGATCGATGAACATTTGAGGAATTTTTTCAAAAATTTCATCATGAGTACAACTTCAATAGCTGATTTCCCTTAAGGGAAATCTGCTAAAAAGGCAGATTATGCTGGTTAGGATGCGTTTGAATATAGAATCCAGCAGATTGTGCAGGCTACCCAAGAAAATGTTCAATGGTACACAAAGTGGGGAAAGGAAGCAGATCAAAGCAATGTAGCGGGATAACCTGAAAGAGGACTTGCAACTTTGCCTTTAGGCTGAAGTTCTCGAATCGAATTGTTGCTGTAGACAAAAAGGATAATGCTTTAAAATTCTGGCTGAGGTCCTGGTCCTGTGATGACTGTAGTATCTGGTAGTTAGTTATCAATAAAATTTATTTTATTGAAAACATGTAAATAACAAACAATGTTTATGATGTATTTTATAGACCTAAAACATTGTTTAAATTTATGAATTTAAAAATTTAGACTTCAGTTCTTCTTCTTCTACTTTTCTAGTATTTGAACAGAATACATGACCAGAATTGTTTAACTTCTACTGAGATGATGAAATTGTTATATCTTGACTGGAAACCATAATATAAGAACCCCCATGAATGAGCAAAAATTCTTCAATATTCGTTTATTAGTCATTTCGTACATTAAGCATAAAAAAAGAGAAGAAAATGACTGTGGAGAAAAACATTTGAATAAGGGAACTATTCATTATTTAAGTAAACCAAATCTTTAAATTTTGAGGAGTAACAATTTTTTTTCTATTTAACTTGTTGACGAGTAACATCTATTAAAAACTTAAATTCTTAATATTCCTTTAATCGTCATTTTACTTCATGGGTGTGAATGACTGAACAGGAAGGACGTTTTTTTTTATGAGATGAAAATAAAGGGTTAATTAATGTTAATCTCTTGTTTATACTCCCATGATAAATTATTTTTAATCAACCAGCTTATGATCAGATAACAGCTTTTAATGCTACACATCTGCTGATCTAGGAAATAATTATTTACTTTATATCCCTTACTCTGTGCCTACCAGAGAATATCAAAATATTCAATACATATTTTCTATTACATTTAAATTTGTTACGTTTCTTCGTGCTTTTTACTGGATTTTCCTTAAGGAAAATCAACTATTAAGGATGACCTCTTGGCACGATTTTATGAAAATGTCTTCCTTTTATTTAATGAAAATCTTTGCTACAGTCGTCGAAAAAGAGGCTCGGGAACAATATAATTTTTTATTTCAATTCCCTTATATGTCTAAAGTTACGTCTTGGGAACATCCACTCTGCTGACATCACAAACATCAGCATTTATTTCCTTTATAATCTCTTCCTTTTTTCCTCTCCTTGTCATTTCCCCAGTAGCTGTAGCCTGTTACTCTGCTCATTTTAATTTTGTAATTGTTATTATCAATAAAAGTGCTTTTTAAAAAGGCTTTTACTTAAATTTACAAGGTGATAAGCTCATCTTTAGAATTCTAAGTCTTCTTCTTGGCTAGAATGGGAGGTGCTAACCTGTATATAACCGATCCTGATTAGCCATACTTGTATGCAAACAAAAATAAAAATGTTTTCGATATTAATGAGTTTCTAATTTGTTTGTTGTTTGTAACAGGGACGTAGCAAGAGTGGGTACTGGGGTGTAATATCTACTCCCTTGGCAACTGGGCAGCTAAATAAAGCCAATCTAATGCAAAATTCCCAGCCTAAAACCTAGTCTCTTAAGTTCAGGAGTATAGTGCATATTCCACTACATCCGTCTTCCCAAAAAATATTAAGTTAAAAAGATTTGGTATATATTTTTTTAGGCATATTATAATGGAAATATTTATAATTTAAAGCGTCCCTCCTTATGTGAACCTCCACTTTTTGGACTTCTTTCAGGTCATTAACAACTTAGCTTTTTGTACTTCATGAAACATTTATGTGCAACTCAGATAAAAATTGCAGAAGCTAGATAATTACAGACAGCTATTTTTGCCATGGTCCAAGTAGGGTTGGTGAATATTTAAGTATAATTCTGAAATGGCATGAGAGCAAGCTCAAGTGCAATTTTCATAAAGAAGAAGAACAAAGCATATAAAACACAGCTCTTGCCTCAATCAAGTTGGTGACTACTGGTCTAAACGAAATGGGTTGGGAAGATGTGGCGGGAAGTAACTTCTATCACTTTACATAGATACTTGGGGAGGAGGGGGTACAAAACACAGAAGTAACAACATTCATGCCCTTAAACCCCACTAAAATACCCCCCCCCCTTCCAAAAGACACTCATTAGTTTAATATTTGACTTTCTACTCTAAAAAAATAATCTCTCTTTTAATTTTGTAAAATAATGATTATTCTTAATAAACGGTACTGCAAGCTTAAAGTCACAAAGCCTCTACTGCTGGGATTCTAGCATTCTTAATTTCTCTTCTTCCAACACCTTGCAGAACTTTTTGGTCAACCAATGGGTTCCTACAAATTACCTATTATACTATGAGTTCTATAAATTATCACATACAATGACAGCCATACAATTCCACTAGCTCGGCTTGGCTAAATATACATATTTTTGTAACTTTTTCCCTATTTGAAGACATTTTTATTGGAGGATTCTACAAAGCATGCATGTGTCTGCTCTATAATTTTTTTGAACTTCATATTTATGTTTCATTACACTATATTACCTACATACCTTCCAGTTACCTAATTATGGAAAAATCAGGAAATGTGTATATTCCAACACCTCCTGTTTCTCTGTCTACCAAGACAATTTTCTGTTTATTCTATCTGTTTTCGGTTTATTTTAAGCCCTAGATCATCCACTCTTCAAAAGCATCTGCCAATGCTGCGAAGTTTCTGTCTATGGTCACAAGCATCATATCACTATTTTTATCTCTTATTTTTCAGATTCTTTGCATTTCCATAGTGAGATTGAACAATACAAATGAATTCTCACTCAGAAGGACATTATAGGAGGGTATCTTCTATAAAGGGTCTTTTTCATTACACTTATGAACTCCTTTTTCCTTTGAAAACTGGGTGCTAGAGTAACGAATCAATCTAGATGCACATAGTAGAGGAAAACAGGCCTACTTTGTACAACCAAATTAATTCCTTTCTTCTTCTTCTCGTTTGGAATTTAAACTAAATTTTAACTGATCTCTTCTCGTTTTAAGGAAATAACTGATGTCCAGCAAGCTTTCCCATAGGCTGCAAACTGGGATTGTCTTATTTTCATGATTATAAATACTTAGTTCTACTAAGGCTTAGTACTACTAAGGCAATAGAACACTTTTTACAGATACTGTAAATGCCTTTCAAAATTGAATAATCAGTAAGGCAAAAGCAAATTTGACCAACAAAAGTTACAATTAAGAAGAAAAGAAGAATTGATAGTTTAAAGAAAAGATGATTTGCCTTTTTCCCCCTTTTTCATATCTGGCTACTTGAATATAAAAGTGGACCATTAGATTTATATCAAATAAATTCACTCCGGAGCCTATCACATATGTGTGACAAGGCAGCAATTAGAATAGCGTTTGAACATCTTTTGCACCGTGATAAAGATTCCGTAATAGTTAAATTTAGCTTATCAATACTAGTAGGCTAACCTTGGCCCTTACACAGTGCAGAGTACTATCTAAGCTTGGCAAAAATAAATTCGTAGGCAACACTTCAAGCATTAATTCATAATGAGGACATCAAACAGGTAAATCTAAATCACACTAACACATGATTTATTAATACAAAATACAAAATTAAATAAGTCTTTTTTAGACAAATATAAAGTTCTGTTATCATCCAGGTGTATTGTAGTATGAATACACACTAATGGCAGTTAAATTAAATGCTGATCTTGAATTGTGCTTGTATGTACAAATAAATATATATAAACCAGTATATATGGGTTATTTACAGACATATAAACATCATAAGAAATATTACACACAGAAAATCTACGAGCGATATTTTCTTTGAAGAAAATATCTCGTGATGCCCATTAAAACAATATGTCCCCTTCTTGACACTTCCTCATATGGAAATAAATCAACCATACTCTGAAGAGCTCCATATGTTTTACAAAAGTGAAGGGGACTTAACAGTGATTAAATTGAGCAAGTATTATTGGAAAAATAAAAGAAAATAAAAAATGGTAACAGCAGATGTCACATAAATGGTTATATTTCAGAAGGTGATTGTTAGGTAAGGTTATTAAATTACTTGTTTCTTATGAAAAAATTCTTACTTATTGAAAATAAGGAAACACCAAAGTGCATTATTAAAATATAAATAGTATACCTAAAAATGAGTTTTCAATGGACCTTTCTTTGCAATAATAGTTTTTGATATAAAAACGAAATATTGATGATAACTTTATTTCCTTATTAAAAACAAAAATTATACCTAAAACTACATGCAATCAGTATGTGAGATATTTTAGAAACAAATTTGTATATTTTTTTCATTAGAAAATATTAACAGATATAACATTTCCTGCTTGTCAACATCAATAAAATCAAGTCACAAACAACATAGTCTTTGGAAGACATATTCTAATGGAGAATGGCAAATGAAAATAACAGATCAGATAATGGATCAGTAAATAAAACTTCTGAGAACTTTACCTGATAATAATGTCTGAGTATGAATAAATTAAAAGTATTGACAATTTAGCTATTGTATTTTGTCTAATATAGCATAAAAGCAGGAAAATGTATGAAACTTTTAGGAAAATACTTATTTTAACTAATGTTTCCAAGGGGAACTATTATAACACTAGGAAATAGACTCAAGACTCAATGGGCCTTTCTGCTAATACTGCCAATGATACAATTCTTAATTTTTATATTAAAAAATCCACTATAAAAACTAAAAAAGAAAGTAAATAGTCTTACAAATAAAAATTACTTCTAACAGTTATTAAAGTGAGCCCTTCAAGAATATTACAGTGATTTCAAAATTAACTAGAGCATAGTCAATTTCAAGATCCGTTGAATCAATTGCATTATCAGAAAATAACTAATTAATTATATTTTTTATCATCTTGATTTAATAAATAGAATGCTTGTTTAAAAATAAGAGGAGTCAACTTGCTTACCAGCTGGTTGCTTACTGTACTTGCACTATAAATTTCTTATACAAATAAACGACCCTGCCATTTTTCACTCAATGGAATTTTATTTTTATTTATTTTATGCTATTAAGGCATTGGTACTTAATTTTTTTTTTGAATTATGTTTATGACAAACATAATGAGAGTATTTGATATTGACACACTTTGTGAGACTTTCCCGTTTATTCAAAGTAGATGGGATATTATCAGATAAAATACACTTCAATGATCAGGAGAATGCTAGAAAACTAAAACATTTTCTAATCATACAATTAGCATTTTTCACCTAATTTAATTTAAATAGAGAATATATAAATTAAAAAATAAATTACTTTTACTGTTACAGTAGTAGTTTAAAACTAGGAATGGACTATGCTATTTGGGAATCTGCAAACTAAAATATTTGCTGGTCATTCTTTATTTTTATTAATTTTGTTTTCCTATAAAATGTGATAATTATTTCAATTTATATATTTTTTAATTTACAGTACCTTGTTTATTCATTTCTATTCATTGCAATTAACAAATATTTGTATTAGAAAATCGATTTCTCTTCTGTATTTCAGGAGTCTTATTTTAACAATGCAGGAGATATGGAGGTAATGTCTTTTTTTTTCACTTAAAGCTAATGAATAATTTAGTGCATGAGAATGAATATTTTGATAAAATCCACAGCAAACTAAGGAATTGTTCATAATCTAAAGAAGAGCAAATTAACTTCACTTGAACATTTATTTTTTAAACTAACCATGGGATGTATATTATTGATTCATTGAATTTTTTAAAAAAAATATTTGTTGCTAGTCATTTTAAGCTTAATTTAAATTGAAAGTCTGGGGGCTCAGGTTTGACTCCGGAAACTTTATTTTTCTGACAATGCAACTGAAATTAATTATAGTCTGGATTTCCTTAATTTAAAGTATAAGTATATAATTTCAATAATTAATTATATTTTAATCTTAATTATAATCCTGCATAATGATGCATCAACAGGATCTATTTAACCTATTAATATAATTTAATTCACTAAACATTAAATTAATCATTTTATAAAAAATTCTGGACCCTATATAAAAAGAAGTCTTTTCAGTAAAAATAGTTTCACTATTTGATTAAAATGTAGTGACTTTCCCAAGCTTGAGACCAAGGAGTTTTCTTCTTTTCCGACTAGGAAGACGGTTAATCAGGAATAAATTGTCTGTGTCATCCATTTCTGGAGAATCGACAAATCCGCTTTCTGGTCGAGATAATGGCTGAAGCATCTCAAACCACCGCGTCACTTTACTAGTGGGGCTCATCTGAAATGACATTTAATTATATGAACTTTAACATGAAATAATCTTTTTATATATCTTATTCAGCAATAAGTTAAAGTGCCCATGCAGTAAGAACTTACCAATTAGAAATTTCTTCATGTAGCTCCCATAGACCACCTACTGCCCAAAGCCCTCAATCCACCGACTTCTATATACCATCACTTTGTTAGAGAAGAAAAGCAGCTTAAAGCATTGATATGTGCGAAATTCATTAAAATATAAAAATGTGCTGTTATTAGAATTTGTTAGTGAGCGCATTTTATATGGTAGAGTTAAAATTTATTTACAAGCAAAGAATTTGAATAAGCAAGTATATATACATATAAATAAACAATTTTTATTAAATGTCATCCTTGGCCATTATTCTCCTTATATAGGTTTTATAGTTATCTAAATTCACTATTATTCTATGTTTGGATTAAGAATTATGACTAAACATTGAGAAAAATTGTATTTTTTTCTGATTCTACAAATAGGAATATTTATGAAAAAGTCCTCTTTACCAAACATTAAATTATTAAATCTAAGTATAGAACAGCTCTATATTCAATAGAGTGTTCCTGTGAATAATTCTTCACGCTTGAAGAAAAATAAATTTGAAATTATTTTGGCAACTATTTTTTAATAATAATATAAATATAAGTGTATAATTAATATATGTATTTTATAAGTATGACAAAAAATTCATTTAATTACTAAAACTTAAGTTAGCTATATATATCAAATTATCAAGTCATGAACCCCAAAACAAACAACGTGTGTTCTGGCGAAGTATACAGAGGAGATGTGAAGAATAATTAATATTGAAAATTATAGACCTGAAAGTATCTTTATAAAAGTCATTTGTTCAACTAAGGAATAATGAGAGTAAAGAGGCATACAAAAAATACATTTATTGCTGCTCATAAAGCAATCCTCACAATTTTGTTGTTTTAATATTTTTTTTTTCGTTTTTAAATTTTATTTCTAAATATACAAGTCAATTTTTTATTATTCTCTTTATTTAACACATTCTCATCAATCATGGACAATCCTCATCATAAGTTGACCCTTCTTCCAAATAAGTACTTTTCTTTCTGTTTCCTATGGATTTTACGATATGTGATTTCCAATTCTAGTGTTTTTATGCAACATTACAAATTATATTTATAAGCTAACATAACATTTTTTCTATAATATGTTACTATGGTATTTTTAATTTTATCAATATAATATCTAATGAACTGCAATTCTATCATAATAATTACAGTACATGCGTATACAACTATTGCAGGGATTCACTTACATTCATTATATCTTGGAGTACAGGTACATTATCTAGGATGTAGGCCTATCAATTTCTATTATTTTAAAGCTGTTTCCACAAATTTTTGAAGATAATAATAGAATTGAGAAAATAAATTAAAAATAAAAGTGTCTTTTCATGCTTCATAAACATGTTATTCCTGTTTGCCATTGCTATTAATACAATATTGTACAAAAACAAAAGTAAATGTTGCATAAAAATAACATTTTTCAATCTAGGAACTTTAAAACTCATTTTCAATTAAATTTGAGTTGTTATTAACATAAAATTGGGGAAGTGAAAGTATAAAATATACAATTGTACAAGAAAAATAATATTAACAAAAAATATGTATGGCATTATTCACAAATTAAATTAAATGACTCAGTCACTTGAACACTTCATATAAAAAACTACCTACAGATTCAACCTACACTTAAAATAGGTATTAACATAAATACTTTTATTTATTACAGCACTAATAATATGATATCAGGTAAAATTTATTTTATATTGATTTTTCAATTTTCACAATATACACAATTATACCACAAAATGATTATAAATATAAAATATTTACATTAATTGGGCTTGCAAGGCTAAAACAATAAATACTTACATGTGTTTTTTTTTTAGATGACTACATTTCATTTATTAGGGGATGACTACATTCATAACTTTAGGTAAGACCTATCATATTCTTTACTCATAAATAAACTAGATAAATCCTTGGCAATATGAAGTAGTTTATCATGCCATGAGAATGACTTAACGCCAATAAACTTGGAATATTTACAGAACTATGTGAACAATGAAATCGAGAGAATAATATTAACAATACAAATATATATATGCACAAATAATATTCCTTAAACTGCAGCAATCAGAATTCCGATTTTATTAGGCTTTCCATCATTTTAAACAAATTACTACATTTTTTACTCCTCTTGGCCAATTAATTATTTGAAAACCATAGATATATACGAAAAGGAAAATAATGCAGAAATGAAATGAAGTGGTATACTGACTTCAAATAAACAAAATGACAATAGATATATATTCTTCTCCACAGAAGGCCTTTCCTGTGGCTACATGTTGGAGGTTAATGGAGTAGCCCTTCAGAATAAATTAAAATAAGAAATCATTATTTTCTTAACTAATAAAAATTAATGTGGTATTCTTCACCTTAGACAGCTGTAATTTTTTTTTTTTTTTTTTTACATCATATGAACAAGAAATGCATTTTTTCCGAGTCTACAATGAAAGCAAATATTCTTTTACATTACATTATTGTTATTATATTATATTAAGTGAGCAAATATTGCATAGTTATTGCCTGATTCCATACAATGAAATTTTTCAATAAGATGTTTGCTCGAAATTATTGGTTATTTTCATTTGATGAGTATAAAAAATGTTTTATTTAAAGCAAGTGGTACAGAAATCAAATAAAAATGAGTTCATGCATGAACTCTGTATGATTAAAAATAGTGGAATTATTCACAGTGTCCATAAAGTAGAATTAAACAAAAAATAAGTATAATAATTTTCATTGGCACAACCAAAGCAACAAAAAGAAAATAACATATTTTATGGATATGAATATGTTGAAACTATTTTCATCAATCTATCCTAGTACTAGTGTATACTAGTTACATTCTCAATCAGTGAATGAGGTACTTGGAAATAAAACAAGGTGATTGACTTTTGTGGATAAAGTAAGCCATCATTATCAGTGAGTTAACTCATTACAAATGAGTTTTTTTCATTGGGGGGAAAATGTTTCTTTGGGATAAATTACTTTAAAACAAAAAGTTAAAATTTAATTTGAATTGAGTATTTAATTCTATAAGAATTACCTAAACTTGTGAATATAACTACAAAATAATTTACATCATCATCATTTCATACATCTTCCTATACCACTGAGTTTCACTTTATAATGCATGAAATAATAAAAAGTTTGGTACTAATCGGTTGTTGGGAGGATACCCATTTCAAGACGACTATTAAATAATGTTAAGAAGAAACACTCTATTATTTAAAATGACACCTCTAGAATTTATATGAATGACAAAATGCAATTATAAATTAGAATTAGCCCAAAACTGAATGATGTCGCGGAGTAGCTGCATAAAGTGGTCGCCCCCAGCCGTTGTCTAACACATGAACTCTGCGAGGTACCTGTCCAAGTGGTGTTAAGTAAATGATCACTCATTTTCTGATATAAAAAAAAAAACAAACAGAATGTGTAAGAACACGTAGTTGAGTATGAACAGTCTAAAGCGACAGCAAATGGTGATAAGCTGTTGTGAACCATTAAATAATGAGTGCCACTGTCATTTATAAATTCCAGAAGTGTCATTTTAAATAATAAAATGATTTTCTTTTAATTATGATTTAATAATCGTCTTTAAATGGGTGGCCTCCCGACAAACGATAATTACCAAAAGTTTTAAAGCACAGTCAACCCTGGATATCTATTTTAATGATCAGGGTATCAGAATACAAAATGAAAATACAATATATTTGTTAATATAATGGAAAATATGGTTATAAGGAAATGTAGTCAGTCTAAAAGTTTTAGCATCACTTAGTTGTGTGCCTTGCCCAAGCTGTCCTTTGTACCTGAGACATAAGTTCACTTCTATTTGGCACTTTTTCACTAGTCGACCTCTGTATAAATGGTCCATTAGGAGGTAGACGCCTTTCATGTTCATTAGATATATGGAGAGCTCCAAGGCCCATATCTTTCTTCGCCTCAGATGAGAGAGGGAGAATGAACTGGTCCTCGGGAAGCTCAGCTTGTGATGAGCGGTGGCTCATGACAGGTGTAGTTGGGAATGAAGCAGTATTAGTCCTTGGCTGGTAGAGAGGAGGTGGAGTGTAGAACGACCTCAACCTCTGGAGGTAGTCGTAACCACCTCCGAGATTGTAATAGGAATTACTCAATGGGTGCAGGTAACCAGAGCCTCCAAGTTCCGGCGGGAGAAGAAGTGGGTTTAAGCCCTGTGCTTCATTGCCAAGGTGCTAAGGCAGAAATAGTTCATATGAAACATATTATTAATATATACATAAAAGGCTTGACATATAAAACAAAAAATAATTTGGCTTTATAAGTATGTTAAATAACATCTGAGAAATTACTGTATAAAAATTGTAATTAGGAAATCGGTCATTGGGAAAAAAACTACACATCCAGTGTGATAATATTTTGAAATGTATTTTGTATTTCTTAATCCAATGAAACTAAAGAAATTTTACAAGTGCATTCCTGATTGCAGAAATAGTAGGTGTTCAGCTATGTATCAAATACTGACCACTAATTACAGTTCCGACACTTGATTCAAAACAACATGGGATTATTAACTATATGAGGTATAAAGTAAACTGATAAAAATTTACAAATAAAAGAAAACTCTTCTATCCTTGTTTTGATTGTCCCCTAACATGTTCTGTCAATTTTGTAAATCTATTAACTTAACATACTTTTATTTTTAATTTTTGCTACTGTATGAAAATGTTCTCATTTGAAACTCAAATATAAAGTCTGCCATGCAGGGGCTGCGTAAACTAACTGATTTTGCACGTTCTTGTATTCACACTTATGATTTAAATTCCCCACAGATTCACTATCGGGGGGGGGGGGTACTGAAGGCTGAAAAGAAGAAAGTATGAATAAATTGCTTAATACTTGAGTTATGAAAGAATGCATAGAACTACAATTGTAGAGCATTTGTAGTTTAACAAGGTTGGTTCTATAAGAATTTTGATCCAACTCATAACAGAGAGATTTGGAATTTTCAAATCCCCCCTTAAAACCCCCACTATTCCAGGTCTGATTTCAGCCAATTGCAAATATATATGAAAATATATTTATTCAATAGCCGCTATTTCTGAATGTGCTTACAAAATCTTTGACCTGATTGCCCCGGATGAAAATGGTACAATATATGAAGTAGTTTTTCTTATTTTTTTCTTGATGACCAATTTTCTCATTAAAATTTATATGAAACAATTTTCTTTAACTTAAGTGTTTTAACTAAGTGTGTCATAAATATACTGTCTTTCAGTATTATATTTTCTTTAGCGAGAGTGGGTGTTAACTTCAGTTTTAAAATGTAAAACAGAAATATATTTGCTATTGACACTGTTATATTAAAATGGCAAAACAGAGAGTACTGAAATATTCAGGATCATCGCATGAAAATTTACTTCAGAGGAACAACTGATTGAATTTGTCATCACTGAAGTAAGTGGCTTATTGGTAAGATAATTTCTAGATAGCCATAAGACAAATTTTAGGTGCTACCATATTTGATAAATATTTCTCTAGTAAAATATATTAAAAGGAATAAAATACGTACAATATACTTCTAAATATATAATTTGTTTAATTTGAACTATAGGAATTTTATAGTTTTAAGCAGACAAAAATTTCTTTTGGTGTTTTTGGTTATATTAGCCCTTTAATTTCTAAATCATGATAAGAATTTTACTTTGATTGTGTTAATTTGGTCTCTTGTGTTAAAATTATTGAAATGTTTCATTTAAAGGTTGTAAGAAGTTGCCCAGGATTTGAGTGTTATCTTAGTTTGATGAGAAAGCCTCTAAGATATACATCTTATAGCAAAAACTGAAATGTAATTATTGAATCCACAGTTTTTTATCTTGTGCATGTACAGATCAACATTCTTGACTACTCATAAAACCATTAGTTTGAGGGATAATAAGCGCCACAATTAAATACAAATAAAATCCATTCAGGTGAAAAAAATCTTCATATACTTATTTTAATAGAATAGGCTTAATCTGATATGTAGTGATTTTGTCACCTGAAGAACCTTTATTAGATGAGCTGATTGATGATTTGTTGTTTTATTTACAGTGATAAAATGTTCCAATAAACACCTAAGTAATTTCACTGATTTGATTTGAATAATATTAACAATACAAATATATATATATATCCAATAAGTTCAGGGTTTTAATTGTTTTCTTTTTTAATCTGAGTCAAATTTACGAATGGTAGCATTTGAGGTTAACTATAATTTAGCCAAGAAATAAATTAAATGAAATAATAACAAAACAAAATAAAATGCTGTTTAGCTAGTGTAGCAAGCGCAAAAAGTGCTTTCACACCTTTAACAAGCTTTTTTAGAGTTTCCTTGGTGAATGTATATTTTTAAAAGGTTAAAGTGAAATAAATAAATAATTTAATTATTCAACAGCATTAATCTAAAAAATACAGCCTGAATCTAGCAACATGGGTTTGAATCTGGGAGTAACTGAAAGTGGTCTACACTCTTGAAATTGTACCAAGCAAAGATCATAAGCTTCCTTTCAAATCACTTTTTTCTTTGGATCAGGATTGCTGGTTGTCATGGTTTAACCCAAGGCTTTATTAGGATTTCCAAAATGCAGTCATTTTTTATCACATCACAATTCATTTGATAATAATGAATGCCATTTGGAATTTTCAGACATTTTGCAAATTTCCACCCTTCATTTCCCAGCTGTGATATTTTGTTTTGTCTCAAATAGTGTAAAACACTTTTGCAGCTTCTGGAACTGTAACCAATGTCCCGAATGTGATGGAAAACTGTATTTTGGGAACACAGTTCCCGCTTGCTTGTGTATGGATCTTTTTCTATGCATTCTTCCAAGAGAAGAGAATCTAAAGTGCAATCATGACGTTGTGGGAGTCAACTATGACATTTACTTTCAAAAGTAAAACCTCCTTCTTTAAATGTCTTAAACCAAGTCTGTGCAGCACAGATGGATATATCCTCTCTACTTCACAGATTTAAAATTAATTAAATTCTTAAATCAGAATAATTAATTAAATTTTAATGGGTTTCAATCAATTTAAGCTGGTAATTTGCTCTTCCCCCAATCTCCTTGTTAAAAATGTTCATGTTTTATAACTTTTCACCTCTCCTGTGGCTTAGAAGAACTGTAAAGATTGGAATTGTCCTTTACATTTCTCCAAAAATTGAAATGATAAAAATAGATGGGAGGGGAGGGGGGGGGGCTTCTAGCTAAAAAAGCTGAGTGGTACTTGAAAATGGAGGCCGTATTTGGATTCAAGGCACAACATATTTAGTCATATTTGTTTGTTCACATAGGAAGAAATAGTGGCAAGGTACATTTTCATTAACGAGTTTAATTTTGCATTAAGGTTCAGTTTAATTAATATCACCTGTAAACAATGTCAAAATCTAAAGCAAGAAGTTCGATTCCCACCAAATAGGAATTTATTTAGTGACAAGCTCATTAAATAAAATCCTTAGTCCCACCCTGGCTATAAAAGGGTGGTAACCTGTAGATCTCATGTCCTAATTAGCCATGAGTGCAAAAATTGGATGTTAATATATAATATTAATAATAATAAACAATGTCAAATTATTTGATCTTAAAAAAATCGTATTCTTCCTGAGAAAAATAAGAAAATCCAAATTGCGCAGTAGTCTAAATAGCTCTAATATATATTCAATAATAAAAATGAAGATTCATTTACAAACATTAATAGAACTTTTCTAATGTTAATAAACACAAAAAAAAATAATTACCATTTTTATGCTAAATCATATTAGCCATTTCCAAATAAATCAATCAATGCTTCATTAGCATTGTAATTGTTATTATTATTGTTATTAGCATTATTTTGTTTATCCTCAGTTAAGACCTGTAAAACAGCAAAAACCTGTAACTCAACAATGGTTAATACAATATAAAAAGCATAAAAAAAAAAAAAAAAAAAGAAAAAAAAAAAAAGTGTAACACAAAATAAGAACTCAATGTTAAAAAATAATCGGATGCAGCAAGCAAGTCATCAATTTACAACACAAAAACAATTTAGAAAATAAAAGATAATAATAATCATAAGAAAACTAAAAAAATAATGAAGTAAAGCTAAACTACAATATTGTACTTGAAGTAAGAGCTATATACAATAAAACATATGAACAGTTTGTTATAAATATGGTATTCTAATATTCCTGTTTACATACTTCATTGTGCACGGAAAATATTTAAAAATACCATAAAAAAGATTTAAATAGTTTAGAAGGCAAAGACCAGACAAAATAATAAATATTTATCTTGTGAGAATACATACAAACGTGAAATGGGGGGAAAAATCAATAGAATTTCTTTTACTTTTATTTTCTACAAAATCCTTAACCAAGAATACATAAATGTCT
Source organism: Riptortus pedestris (assembly GCA_019009955.1). NCBI lineage: Eukaryota > Metazoa > Arthropoda > Insecta > Hemiptera > Alydidae > Riptortus > Riptortus pedestris. The sequence continues at coordinate 124,652,628 of CM032229.1, read as the reverse complement.
GTCACTCAGGCTTAATAAAAGAAGCAGATTTTCCATGTCCCGGAATGACAGGTCATCATACATTATTCTCTCTATTTTTCACTTAGTTAGTACCCATAAACAAGACTTAGAATTTAAACTAGACATGTTCAGTGGTATAAAATTCTAAAAATTCAGTTGTTTACTTGAAGGATCAAAACCCCAAAATACCAATATGTCAATTACAATTAAAGTTAGAGAAAAATGCATAGAACAGCAATTGCGGGGTAGTACTTTATCGGGGTGATAGGTTTTATAATGTTTTTGATAAAACTAATAATAGCACCGATATTTGAGATTGCAACTACTACTCGTAAGTACATGATTTAAGTAGTCACAGTCTACCTGTATACTCAATGATTTTCCTTCTTCACTATATTCATTACTTCAATGGTGAAATTAGGTACTTAAATTAGTTGACCGATAATATATGAATAAAAAAATGTCAATATTTCTTTCTCTCAGCCTTTGGCCAAACCATTTTGTAAAAATTTTGTATGATTTTTCATCATAAAGAAGGCTTTACATATTTTCTTTTTTGTGCATCTAAAAACATTCCTGTTTTTAGTCCTCACCAAAGCTTTCCACGTTAACTAATTTTGCTAGCTAAAGAACTTCAAATTTTGAAAGAATGTGAATATTTTTAATTTCATTGATGATATGCATTCCATTTAAAATTGACCATAGCCATGGATAGGACATGTATATGTAAAAAAAGGTTTGAACAAATAGTATTTTGGAAAATTATAGGTACCATAATTAAAATGTATCTTTATCCAGGGTTGGGTCTCACCATGCAACCTAAAGTAATAGCTCATTCACTGTGGGGAAATTTACTAAAATTATCCCAGGCTAAGTGTTCTGACAATTCACTTACGAATGATTCATTAAGATGAGTTTATTTTTATCATATTCTCAGGATGTGTACAATGTTTAATAAAAATAATTTCATTAAGAAAATTCCAAAGAACCATTTTATCTATCGGGAAGAATACTATTGCCTCATCAACTGTAATGTATCTATCAGGAGAGTAGTTTATATATATATGATCCATTCAAAAAAACAAAAATAAACTTGTAATATGTTGTTTTCAGAGACTAAAAATCTAAAAGTACACTCTGGGAATAAATACACAGTAGAGGACTAGGTGATATTATTCTATCCATTGTGAATTACCTCCGCAGTATTGAAAAAAAAAAAAAAAAAAAAAAAAAAAAAACTTTTATAATAAATCAAAAAAATTGAAACAATTATATTATGAAAAAAATATATAGAGCTCTGATGATTAACTTTTTAAAATTGCTGGCTCAGATAGAAAAGTTATGGAGAAGAACAAAATCTGAGTGCTGTCCATGAAATATGCGCTGAAATTTGAAATATTGTGGCCAGTGGCAATGTATTGCTTCTAATGAAGTCAGGTTCCTCATCAGAAAAAAAAAACTATGAATAAAATTTATATGTATGGCAATATGATAATTTATTAAATATAAATGTACATTTTATCATTTGAAAGTTTTTAAAGCTTTTTTTGAAAATCATGTCTGTTGTGGATTTAATTAGATGATTGTAGTTATTTGTAATAGCTTTGAAAATGATAGCGAAATATTTAGTGAATAAACTTACATAGACTACTTTATTTTTACTCTTTATAAAGGAAAAGGGTGACAGCACATAAGAAATAAGGGCCCGACAGTTGGAGGAACATGGATTGTTTCATGTTTTTTATATAAAAAATTCCTTAATGGGATGATTATATCAGTTGATGACAAATTTCACTTCCATGGAACAATACATTAATTTATAGAAGTAATTTCTGTTACTCTGGATTGACTTTTTTATAAAGAGCATTATTTATTTAATTTCTTGTAAAACAGTTAACACCTCTTAAGAAATCCCAAATAATCTTCAAAATACATACAATGAACTATGTAACATTTCCCTATTTCTTGAAGTAATAATTCATTGTTTACTTATGTGCGTTACATACATGCATACAACTTATAATATAGTTGTGTTGTGTTAGCTAATCTGTCATTAACTAAAAAAAAAAAACTAAATATTTAATTGCTTCCACATTCAGAGCTTAAGGCAAGCTGGAAACAAAATCTCTCAATAAAAGTTTGTTCATTATAATTATATGTATTGACAGAAATGTGCTATCTAGGAACAAAACTGCTTATTGAATAGTCCATATTAAATAATAAATACAGAGATTCATCATACCTTTCTGGAATAAACTGTAGAAGAATTAATTATCAGGATGAAAAAGGCCTTCAAATTTATAAGAATATTGTTTTATCTTCAAGTTAAGAGCGATTAAATTTCTTGAGATAACTGATTATTTTCGAGCATGCAATGTTTAATTATAGTTCATTAATTAGAAGCAAATTAGCTGAGCACATGCACAGTGAATACTACATGCATTTTTTTTTTGTTTAACTTCAAATGAAATATCTATGGTTTTATACCTGGGGTAAGGGTGTCACAGGTGTGTTACCCTGAAGCCTCTCTTGCTCTTGGAGGTGTTGGACTAATGAAGATATGTGATCAAGCAGCTCTTTATTGTGCACCAGCAATTGGTGAATTCTTGCCTGAAAAGATTAGCCATATCCTATTATATTATTATCAAGAAAGGGATACTGGGCCAACTATCATATATTATAAATAAATTTGAATAATAAAAAAGGGAAATTTGCCAAAAGTTCCTCATGCAGGAGCCGAGTAATTAAGTTTTTATAAGGTGCTTAGAATTTATAGAGTGTATTTTAATTTGTAATCACAGTCCTGCTACAATTCACAAATATTTAAAAGAATTTTTGTGTAATTTTGTCCTGAGACCAAACCAAACCAAACTATATTTTCTAATAAAAAACCTCTAGAATCTTTAATCAGCCCAAAGTAATGCTAAATTACTTTTTTTCTAATTAATGGAATTACTGGTATTACAATAATTTTTATTTTGACATCAATCACCTAAATATTGGATTTGAATCTTTAATTACTTAATTTATTTGTTGTTGCAATTAAAAATAAGGGTTTCTGTTTTCCCCCTGAAAATAACATTCTTTCCTTCAAATTTCCTATTAGATAAAACAAAAAGTTCAATATAATGAATATTGTGTAATTAGTTCATAAATAAAATCCTGGATTATTACGTCCATTAATTTAATTAAATAAATTAAAAGTCATAAAACAATTGCTGAAAATACATCAAGAGTTCTGCTGTTTTTATTGTTAACATTGTTTATCAAGGGCTCAGTATAATCATAAGAAATATAAAGTGCAGGTTACATTTTGACAGACCAATACATTTCTTATTTATGCAATATTATGTATCGGACAGAAACTGCAAAGAACTGATCTGGAAAGAATATTTGACAAGATGATAAAGATCATCATAGTTGGAGAACCAGAATACAAAGAACATTCTCTATAATCTGAATGTCAGGCTCCGTTCATGATCGTCGAAAAGGTAATGAAAATAACACATAAGTTTAATAATCACTTATATAAAAAAAATACTGAAAAATAAATTATGAAGGAGTTTGTAATATAATGTTCGAAAGTAGAGTGCCTTTATAAAATGCTGTGTAGTAGAAGATTTCATGTTAGAGTTGTAAAGCTTGGTTCAATGCCAAATCTTTCTGAAAATTGGCACACATAGAACTAAATTATATAAACATTTTACAGATTATAAAACAAAAATAATTTTATTCACAAGGTAAATAAATTAATGATAGAACCAGAAGAATGGTATTTTCTGCAGTTTAGAAGCACTATCCCATTGATAGGAGAATGGGGTTGCTTTAGTCATGCCAAATAATTAATTATAACAATGCTTGGCACCGTTATAAGACAAATGCGGGTACAAGTACAGCTACAACAACCAAAGGGTGGTCCATCAATTGAATTAAATTTAAAATAAATCCCAGTCTTTCTTTTAAATGTGGCGACAACAGCCAATTTACAAACTTTTATTTCATTAAGCAAATTGTAGCCTCAGGTTGACTTCATTAGTCATGGCAATAGAAGGTCATCAAATTTTTAAGATAAAAGTTAAAAGACAAGTTCGATAATATTATTCTATTCGGAATCTAAAAACATTTCTACAATCTATAATTATTTTATTTTTTAAAATTTTGATTAATACACAATATTTTGAAAGTTTTTCTTTCTGTTAGTTTATATTTTATATACAATTATATTTATGAGAATAGAGCCGGTTAAGACCTAGTTTCACTAAACTCTAATATCTACACTGTGTTGGATCTTATTTATTGAGTAGGTTTAATACCTACTTTATAATGCTGAGTCTGTTAGGGACAATTGTCTGCCAGGGAAGAAGGTAATCTCATGAAATCATTTCCAAATGGAATTTCAAGCACAGTGGATAAACATACAACTTGAAGTTCATCGAGCAAGCAATTTATTAACACCCTTGGCTACTCTCAGCTCCAGCTTAGTAATGGTAGAATTCATGGGACTGTTTCGGATGCAAAAATTTAAGGAATACTGGGAATAAATAAATAAAAATACATAAATATACACATTGAGTGGGATATTTGATTGTTCAAGTCAAACACGAGATTTTAAAAACTCAACAAATTAAATTTCATTCTTCTAATGATTGATTTATGGCATTTATCAAGTGGATGACAGTATTTTAGCAAGGCTAATACTGGCTAATTTTTTAGCTTGATCTGAATATGGAGATGGTTAGGTGAAGACATTCTGCCTTTGTTCCAAGTATATAAGGATATTGTTATATGTAAATGTTTATATTTTATGTCTTCAAAATTTTGTACGTCAAAATGTTGTAAATGTTCAAACATACTTCCTCCTGAGGAAGGACATGCAAGCAAAGATGTATGCAACTTCCCTAAAATTCTAAACGTTTACTTTTCTCTTCAAAAATGTTCCTCCTCATTTTTAAATTGCATCTTCATTCCTCCTGTATTAAAGGGCATATCTGATTGTGCTTAATAATTGTTACTGGGGAGAAAAGTGTCTTTTTCTATGATTTTTAAATATTTTGTAGAGTTGTATGTAATCTCTCAATTTTGCCTATAATAATTAAGCAATCCTTGCTTGTTCTATTCAATGATAATTACAACAGTCTTCCTTAAAAACTACCCACTTCTTGAATGAATAATAATTTGTATTATTTTACACTGTTTATCATTAAAGGACCCACTAAAACTACCAAAAGAATTGATATGCTTCAAGCTATCAATACAGATTACAATAATAGCGTAAAAGTTTAAGTTAAAAATACAGGTGCTAGTTAAGGAAAACTTACTTTATAATGGAATATATATGGTATTTATGACGGTAATATTTTTAAATTATAAATATAGTAGTATACCTGAGCCTCAAGGCGGGCAGCAGTTTCTGCAGCCAGCTGATCCCTGAGCAAGTGAACCTGAGCTACAGCAGCCTGGGTCTGTTGAGTCTGTTGTTCGAGCTGTTCCCTGAGCAGTTGTAACTCGTGGTGAGCACCAAGTGGAGTTCCAGCACTAGGAAGACCTGTCTCAGTCCCACTTTTCAGTGGTTCCCCACTCAGCGGAGAGCTGTATGTTTCTCCTCCGCCCTAGAAAAAAAAATAGTTTGAAACCCTAAGCTCATATAAAAACAGAAGAATACGAATTTTTCTACCTTATATTTTAATTTATGTACTTTGTAAGGTGTGAAGGAGTTGTGTAAACTAAGCATATTTCAAATGACACAATGATGCCACCTGATATTCTATTCTGTATCTCTATCTCGGTAAAAACAATATGCAATAAATACTGTTATACTTGACTTATGACATACACTCAAACAGCTGACTACTTCTTGTTAAAGACACATGTGTTGGAGTTGGGATTTAATCAATTGTGAAGACAAAATATACAAATATCCCCATTAATGTTTGATATATAGCAAAATTTTGAGAATTAACTCAATACATAGATTGGTTTAAAACATTTTTCGGTACAATGCATAACCACAGAGATACTTTGTCCATGAATGGCTTTGATCTTTAAATTTACATGGTTTACATCAAAATAACAATTTTGACCCACATAAGATAAATCTTTATTAAATATGTCATGTAAACTATTATTCTTTAAAGTTCCCATAACAAGAATGAACCAGATGAAAACAAAACAAAATATTTCCTGTATAAATTTGAATTATTTCATTTTTTAAATATCCCTGTATAATAGATGGACATTTAAATTATTTTTTAAAGAAATTCTCATGCTACAATCTCAATAGCTGATTTTTCTGAAGGGAGATCTGCTAACAATAAATATTTTCCTTATCTTTCAAATTCTAATCTCTTTTGTGGAGACTGAGTCAATGCAGATACTAGGGTACAGTCCTTAGAAGCCATTTGCCCTATTTCTCTTACAAAAAAAGAAACATGTAGTGTTTTTCACAATTCTTTTAAGCATTAATTGATTTGAAAAACTTGGTGCTACATTTTAATTCCTTGTTCACAAAAAGTTTTAGACACAACAATAAGATAAAAGTTTTTACTACAAACTTTATCATGAAAGTTTGAAATTATAAGAAAAGTATAGGATTCATTAACTTCCCATAAGCGTCACATTGCTTCTATAATACTTTTTATGCATAATTGGTTTTAAGCATCAATCTTTGAAAATATGTGATTACATTTTACCTATTATATAATTCTGAACATTCAGTCCAAGAACTCTAAGACGAATATTAGTTTGACTAGGTTATCAATACACTAGAATAAATATTGTCTTGAAAGACTCTTTTGGATCAGATATTTACGATTGAGTTATTAGACCTGTTCTAGATTCTATTTGACCATGCCTTATAGATAATAAATTTTCAGGGATCGTACATAATCAACTAAACTTTTAAGAACTTTAATTATCAAATTTTATTTATACATATACAACATTTTAAAGTTTGAATTTTTATTAGTGAATACACATCTTGATATTGAAGTATTTTAAGCAGCAAATGCACTAGGAAAACTTTTTGCATAAGCAGGGCTTCTATGTCAGAGATATTTAAATAAACTTAATATAGCTGCAACATTAGTTATATGACAAACAGGAAGGGAAAATATACAATTTTGGTTGTATTTTATCAACATTTGGGTGACAGATACAGACCATTAGAACTGAGAGCGATGTCATGGAAGAGAGGCATTGGAAGCTGAGTGATCTCAGGGACCTGAGCTATTGCCTTGCACAAAGCACATCGATTCAATAAGATCCCGTCAGATAGAGCTTATAGTTTATGAAACAGGGAAATGTTACACATGACAGTAAAACTTGAAATTCCACAAAGGGAAACTAGAAAGCTTTACTGTCTTGGGTTAAACCTTAAGAATGAATTTTTTCCAGCTTACTTAAACAGACCCTGTGCTTTGTCAAAGTCCTCTACTGACCTATATATGTATGTATATATATATATATATATATATATATATATATATATATATATATATATATATATATATATACACACACACACACACACACACACACACACACACACATCTATCCATATCCTAGCTGTGTTACTCTTCATTGATAGGTGGAAAAATTTTCCCCATAGAAATCTAAAGATTGGATACTGCAATTTAAGATCTTCATTCATTTGTTGTACCTGAGATAAATAACCCATTTTTTCCGTCAAATTAGATATATTTATAGTTTATAGATATAGTTTTATAGATATAGTTTTATAGATATATATTTATAGTTTGGGCATTAATCCTGAAATTACTATTAGGCGAATGCTGACAAATTTGTTACCTTTCTTGGGATCTAATAAATTTAATTTCCTTGCAAATTAAACGATTGTATCATCTTAGTATTCAAGAAAGAATATGATTAAATTCCAAAGAAGAATGCATAAGTTTTTGATCGAATATGGGAGCAATTAGAAACTTCTAATCTAACCCCAAAAAGTCGGGGCAGTAAAACATTCTTACACAATTCATTCATTTTACTAATGTTTTCCCGATAAAATCAATATAATCAAAGATATTGACCAACAATAGTTTTGACTTGTAAGTAACCCCCTCCCCTCAATATCTATCACAAACACAATATCTCCTCTTCATTTTTAGCAGATTTCTCTTAAAGGAAATCAGCTATTGAGGTCGAGCTCGACGCGATTTTCAAAAATTTTCTTCAAATGTCCATTGATCCTATCCAGGAAATGACGAAAATGAGGTCCGTTCAAAATTATATGTATATGTATGTGTGTATGTTTGTATGTGTGCACGTAGGTGCGTACGTACGTCTGTTTGTCCGTCCTTTTGTCTGTCAACGTTCTAGCGGTCGCAATTTTTGCGTGAACTTTGCCAAACTCGATATTTAGTCGTTTTATATAATAATAAAGATCAAGTTCGTTAATGGTTAAAATCGGACAAGTGGGAGTTTAGAGGGGAGGTTTGTCGAAAATTCCAAATATCTCCGTTACTATACGTTGGATCGAAAAGTTGATAGAATCAATCTTACTGCAAATTAAATTTACTATAAATATTGTTCTATTCATTTATTCTCTATCTTGAATATTAACCGAGATATTTGCAATTTTATTAAGTGTGTGCGGATAACGGACGAGATGAGATCGGCTAACTTCGGTTCTAGCCGTGAGTTTCTGCCAAATCATAGTTCGGCTATTTCCGTAACTGTTCGGCTCACGTGAAATTTCTCTATTGTAAAACTTCACGTAGGAAATCTGCTTAGTTTACGCATCCCCTGCCTGACGGACGTTTTCTCTCGTTAAAAAGAATATTTAGGAAAATGTGTTTTGACGTCTTAAGTAAACCGCCCTCCAAGTTGAAATTTCGAAATTCCTCTTATAGTCTATGTTGTAGCTGACACACAAATATAAAAGTCCATAGAAATCTTCTGTGCCGCTCTTGAGTGATTGAGTTACAGACAGACAAACTTTTCAATTTTGATGCCATTGCTCTCTGAATGATTTAAAAAGAAAAAATAAAAACAAAAACTTATTTGCTAAGACTTTAAATATAATTGAAAATTAGAAAAACTTAATTATATATAGTTTGTTACCGTTGTAGCTGCCCCAATTTTTATATGATAGTTACCAAACTCGATATATGAGAGTTTAATCAAGTTTGATAACGACTGAAATGGGGTATTGGTGAATCCATTATAAACATTCACACAGGAATCAAACTCACAGCTTAAAAATCCACAAGTTAATGCTCATGTTAACTTTTAAGCTGCAAGTTCGACTTTTGTGTGAATTTATATCGCGAAGGATTCATCAAATAAATCCATTTGTTTGTTTATTATTATTTACGTCCACTTTATGCTACTATGGCTAATTGGGACGGGTTATCTACAGGTTACCACCCTTTTCTAGCCAGGGTGGGCCCAAAGAGTTAATTTAATGAGTCCGTCACTAAATAAATTTCTAATGCTCAGGGCGGGAATCGAACCCGCCACTCTAGGTCTGCCACGCGAGATTAAGACCAACACCCTAACTTGCACGGCCAACCTGAGTCCCCGTCCATTTGTTAGACACATTAGCGGTCATGTTTGATAACTCTTCAGATATCTCTTTACAAGTCTAAATTCCAGAATCTAATATAAAATTGGAGAAAGGAAAAATAACTGATTTTTAACTCGTACAACCTCATGTAGTATGTATATACATATATGCATGTGTGTTTGTTTACTTGGTTTTTGGTTTTTTCCCCCTCCCCATGTTTAAGAAGAGCCAAGTCGCCATTGTTGCGGAGCTCTACATAAAAATAAATAAAATATAAAGTAATTAATGAATTTTGCAATTGAAACTTTTGCTCTTGACGTGACTAGCAGAATGGGTGACTTTTTCTTAAAAGAGAAAAAGCCCTTCAGAATACAGTAAGATGAAATTTGTAAAAGAAAGCTACTGCGAGAATTGAAGGCGACGGCCATGGGGTAGGGAAAAAGCTCAGGCAGAAAGTAGAAGTATATTAAAGGCGTCAGGGTTTTATTAAATCCTGACAGGTTTTTCAACGGCTTGTGGCAAGGATATTTCTCAATGGGGTCTCAGTGACTCACTCTCCCCCCCCCCCTACAAAAATTTTATATAAAAGACTTCCACCTTTTTAAGCATTTTTAAAAGACCTTTTCAGAGGAAGGGGGTGGGTAAAGTCGTACGTCCTTTCTGTATATAAAGAGATATTGCATTAAAAGAGGCTAAGGAATTTTTAAATACTTTGAGTGGCTCTTGAGCATGATTTATATTGCCTATGGAGCTCTATGGCTTTCAGTAACGACAAAATTATAGAATATTTTAATTTTTATCTTCAGAATGAATAAAATAATTTTTCTTATAAATTATTCACGAAGCAATATGCATTTGAGAGCAAAGCAAACATTGAGATATTATTGAAGGCTTTCACTGTATTTTCCTTTTCATTTTTGATAATTTTTTATTGTGACCTGGTTATTATTTCTACGATGATAAGAGGACATAATGTCAAAAAGCAATACTCGTCCACTGATATATAATAACTAACTATAATAACACACAATCATAAAACAAAAAAAAACAAGAATATGCTTCAAACCCCCACCCAGAAACAAATATTTCGAGAAAGCTATTAAAAATTACTCTCTGCTTATAAATAAATTAAAGAACTTCGTGTATGACGGATGTTTTTATACACGAGACGAATACTTTTAAAACTTGTTCAATTATTAAATAAAACTACTAAATAATTGTCATAAATATCGGTCGGTCTACAATAATATGTGATCATGTACATTGTCTCTTTAATGTGGGACAAGTTTCTCATCATTTATAAAGCTTGTCATCCTTTAATAAATTTGCACGTCTATAAATGAAAGAAAACTGTATGTTATATATTTAGAATTGTGCTAAGATTGTTAATGACACTAATTTATTGTAAATAATTATTTAAATTGATCAATTTTATATTATGTATTCTTAGTATTTGACCTAATTTTTTAACGATTGTATTACACGTTTACAGAGGTCACTGTTACCGTAAACAGTCAGCCGTGATTTTACTACGACCATACATATTAAAAAAATCAGTGTTTTATTCTGTTGCCTTCTTGTTGAGACTGCCCAACAATATAGACAACAGCAAGAGAACTCCACCGGAAGTTACAGTTGTTAGAAAGCCCTAGATCAGGAACCTGCTTAAGCTGATTAGATTATCGCGCTAGAAACATTGCCAGCACGAATATGCCAACAACGGGTTTAATGATCTTCCATTCTTGCCCCACTCCCATTGCATCCGTGAGAAATCCAACAATTAGGAATATGTGAGTAGCTGATGTAACATAATTCCACCTCGTCAGAAATGTCTTGCGGGTTAAGTATCATCCAACCCCGTCATTTAATTAAAATTAAAATAATTAATTAAATAATTAATAATTAAAAACGATTTAAATTAACATTCTGACACAATCCAAAATTTAATCAAAGTTGTGTATTTCCAACTTGAAATACAATTATTCGAATTGTAACCACATTGGGATGTGGACTTCATCAGATTTATAATATGTGCTCCAAGTATAGTCTAAGTCAGGGGTCTCCAAACTTTCCAGCCTTAGGGGCATACTGATTACTCCAGTAAGTTCCGAGGGCCAAAAACCGGAACTTCAAATGGAAATGATTGATCTACAGTGCAGTGATATAAATAAGAACATATATAAAAACTCATCTTTGTTGGAATTTTATAAGAGTTTTCCACTGACACAATTTGATAATTTGCATAAATTTGCTCGTGGGCTGTTTTCTGTTTTTGGTACTACTTATTTGTGTGAGAAGACCTTCTTCAAAATGAAGTACATAAAAAATGTTTAAAGATCTAAATTAACTGATGAGCATCTTAAATCTCTTTTAATAATTGGTACAAGTAAAATTAGTCCACAACTACAAACTATTGTCAGTGGAAAATCTCAATTCCATAAATCTCATTAGTAGTTCATATGTTATTATGCTTATTATAAGTTATGTTATTATTTAAAATGTATAAAATGTTAGTTGGACTCATTTCAATTATTTGTTAGTTATCATGTACTGAAGTTAAATTTTCTGCATATTATTCATGTCTTTACTCATTACAATTCTGTGTTTCTTTATCCAACTTATTACAAAAACAATAACAATAAGCCTACAACAATGTTATGAGTAGTTAGCCCATGACCATATCAATGTAGATGTCATAATAATAATTATTCAACATAAAATTAGAATACTTCAGTAAACTAAATTTAATTTGCCATAAAAAATATGTTCTCTAAAAGGAGTTTTCACATGTATGCTAGCTCTCCGCGGGCCGGACAAAATGCATCCGCGGGCCGGATGTGGCCCTCGGGCCGTAGTTTGGAGACCCCTGGTCTAAGTGAAGGTGATATAAATCCCATGAAACCCAAGAACTTGGTAATCTTTACCCTAGATGTTCACATTATGCTAACATCTTAATGGCATAATATTTCACATTGAAATATTACAGTAACCATAGATGAACTTTATAAAAAAATGTCACCACGAACTAGGCTTGTGCTGCAGAATGGTTTACACGAGGGGCAAACTTAGGACTCTGCAGAAATAAAGATAAAAAGAAGTACATAAGAATGTGAAGACACGAATAGGCGCTCCTACAAGTTTCCGACTTGTACATGGTTTATGAATCGAGGAGGGGATGCAATAAAGATAATATAGGTAATAAGAATAAAGCCAGAAGAACAAATGCTTTTATGACCTTGGAGAAACAATGTTTAAGAGATAATATAGTATTTAATTGTATAATGATCTTAATTCAAGTAGCAAAGTCGGAGCCGTGGGTTCAAAATTGGGGAATCGGGTGTTATTTAGTGACTAAACCCACTGGTTAGAAAAATATGGTAACCAGTTTATAACGCACCCAATGAACCGCAGAAGCATGAAGTAGACGTTAACGAGTAACATTGCTCCATTTATATAAATGTCACCTGGTATTTAATAGGGTAGTGTAATGTCAATGTAGTTGTTTATGAGCATATATTAAAAGGACTTGAGGGTGTTCACTGTTGCATTATTTACTAATAAATAGAAGTTCTAACAACGCAGAAAAAAGCTCTCCGACTTATAAAAAGTTATTGATACATATTACGGTAGCAAAGCCATCGAGTGAGGCAATGATATGTAGACTATCAAACAGTTAACTGGTAGATCTCTTTTTATATGAGGAAGAGGAGTTTTAAGAATGCTATTTGGAGTCATCGATGAGGTGCAATGATGGCCCTTTATGAGCAACGCTGAAGTAAAACAGTTGTATGCCAAGTTCACATCTGTGCAATAAAGATTGGCAGAGTGGGGTTGGAGATGGAACAGGCTGGGAGCTTTGGGAGTGGTTATTTTATGCAAAAAGGAAAGGCGTAGGCACATCCTGGTGATTTAGAGGATAAAATTGATGCTCCTGTGCATTGGCAATTACAGGAGCCTATTTGGGTACGGCGAGGGATGCTGTAAGATTGTAATAACAGATGAGCAGGCTTTTCCAGGGCTGTTTTGCTAATAACTCTGTGATAAGGCATCGACATACAACAGAACTAACCAAGCCAGAAAATTAATTCATGCCAATCAATGAATTTGCTACCAATTTAGTCATATTTGAACATCCGGTGATATTGGAGTTATTTCTCGAAACAACTAGTTTAGTTTACGTCGTCGTATACAGAAGAAATATTAATTTCCGCAAATATTAATTTGTACTTATTACAAACTGTAATTACACCTATCTTGGTAAAATTTAGAATCAAAAAGTATGTTATTTGTAAGAAAAGATGGTTAGGTACCTCCTCATGAGGTAACCATTTTCTCTTAGAAAATTTTCAACTTATGAGGTAGGTCTCATAATAACAGATTTTGTTACCTCTCAAAAGAGTAATATATTTTGCCAATGTCGTTATGCCTCTGGCAATGTCAGGAATACAAGAAACAACTTATTTCTCCAAAGGAAAATCTGCTAACAATTTTGGTTAGTATTTCTAGACACTGAATGTTTCAGTAATGTACGTAATATTGTAAATGCTCGCAATGCTTCGTTGTTAGTTTCAGTTGTAAAATCTAAAATAATTTCTGGATTATAATATGCTGCATTGAATAGCGTGCGTAATACAAGCATCCTTTTTCGTTTTTCCTACATATTTTTCCTTCCTTAATCTTACCCGTACTATTTTCAATATTCCATATTTCCCACCCTGTAATTAGAGGAAATAGTTATGAGAAGATAGTTACCAGGGGCGACTTCCTGGTCTGATGGTTGTTGAGGGGTGGTCCAATGAGATCCAACCTAAGTGGCCGCTGAGAAGGTGTCGTCACATCGCTAGCAGCTTCCAGGGTTGAACTAGAGTCATTCTCGCCTCCCGTTTCATCGTAGCTCAGCGTCCCGCAGTAAGTATCTGAAAAGCAAAAAATTTTAAAATGAATTCCCTAAAAGAGATCTCACAAGATTTAAAATAAACATACTTAGTATACTCTTTGAGCTAAAGGCTCATACTTAGTCTTATATAATATTTTCAGACATAATTTATAAAAGAGGATTTAAATGTATGGTTCCTTCAAACTTCCGAAGTTTCTCGGAAGACGTACAAAAGGAAGTTTTATTAGTGGCGATAATTGTAATTGTTAATACTCAAATTAAAATAAATGTAGTCTTTATTCTCCGTCTGGTTGTATGATCAGCTGCGATCATTAGAACCCACCTACCATAACACATTGTATGCTAATAGTTACCTCATACCTTATTGAAATATATTATAAATCTTACTCAATATTGAATGAGCACTCGGTATCACCAGCTACCGGGCCACCTACACCCTTAAAATGGAAAAATAGTTCAGTAGAAGGGGAACTATCATTCTCACCCTTCGGTGGTGACACTACCTTAAAGCCATCAATGTCTGAACATTGCCGGGTCTCAGATAAAAATAAATTGAGTGAACAAGGATGGGAGGTTTAAATCTTAATGTGCGGATTGACCTGTCACACATGCATTTATCACTGTCCTGGGTTATGCCGAAACTAAGAAAGAAAAAGCACCTGACCAACAAGGTCAACCCATTTACCTATGAAAATTCATGTACTGTGGCAAGAAATCAAGCAATGACTAAGATTGTTAATTTTGGTCTGTACTTGGCATTCTATAAAAAAAGAGTGGAGTTGCTAGTCCACATGGATTGTTGGAATCGATAAGAGTTCATTGAAGGGGAAGGGGACTAGCTATGAAATAGCATTTGGACATTTATTGCATCCGCAGGATATGCCGCTACTTCCATTCGCAAAAAGTCCTGATATTCCTAGGAACAAACACGGGGAGAGAACCACAAGTTCATGAAGTGGCTTCCCGTTGCCTTCTGAAAGAGATCACTCCGACAATATTGGAAAGGACTCTTCTACTTGGCTTTGTTAGATAAATTAAAAATAAAGTAAACTCTTGATTTTGAGGCTCAGACTTTTCCACCCTTAGCCGTTGTTTCCGTATAAATAGGTATGCCTCACATGTCTTCAGGTTTTTATATCTTAACGTTAGACAAAACAGAAATATAAATGAACTCCATTTGTTTGCCTTTGGAATATATGTTATACAATTCTTTGAAAATGAAAACAGAAAACCAGTTATTCAAAAACATGGGCAGGGCCGTTATAAATGAAACCATTAATAAAACAAAATAAATTCATAAAATACTTTCTTTACTATACATTATTCTGTAATTCTCAGTGAGACGGATTAGATTCAGGTGAGGTGTCCCTTGAATAAAAAATTGTAGGGCAGAAGATTGTTTGACACCTCTAGAGACTAACTTCTCTAGCATACTTGAGAACTTCAGTAAATGACATTTTTACAGGCAACTTTTTGCTTCACGAGTGTAAACTTAGTTCGTTGGGCGAAGAAGAAAGGGAAAATAAGATTTTAAATATACTAAATACTAACGTGACTTAAACAATTCAATATATTTTGTTTAAAAAAATAAATAAAATAAAGAAAAACTGGGAATAAAAAGAATACATGCCAAACTAAACAGTATTCAGATTTAAAGGAATTATGCATATCAGATTTTTAAGACAAAATGTTTATTAGGGAAAATCCTTTCCGTACCAAAACACTCTAAAGAAACACATCATAACAATACTATAACTTTTTTTAAATTCAAATGTTTTTAAAAAAGTTTGCTTTTTAGGTCTATTTGACTGGAGAATCTGTGCAACTGTTGTGATGAGATAAATACAAAGCACCCATTTCAAGCCAATTTGCAAGAAAGGGGTTTTTATTTTGAGTCAGCACTAAAGAAAAACCTTCTGTCTACGCGGGAATCGACCCTAACACTTTCGATCGAGACCTATACGTTAACCCAGGTGGCTAGTCTGATCTTCAAATAACATTTTACTAATTATTTGTGATTTACTTTTAAGTCCATTTAATGCTATTTTAGCTAATTGGAAGGGGTTATTTACAGCTAAAGAGCATATTTTAGGGGGTGTTATTAATAATTTCTTGTTGTTTTTTTTTCTTAGTTGGGTGCTCAATTTTATGTTGTAGGTATAAGGATTGTTTTGATAATATTATTATACCCCTTGAAAAAACGGCTTCTTTATAATTAAATCCGAGGAATTATAAAATACTGAGGAATTATAATATTTAAAAGTTACCTGAATAATTAAGCAACAAGTGGGGAATAAATTTCCATTTTGACGGAGCTTACTGAACACGAACAAATTAATTTGAAATTCAACGCATACTGTTTTCTTTAGACGGGGCATTATCTTCTTCGCTGGGGATCTCGCTGAAATTTCTCAAGAATTCTTGGTTTAAAAGCAACTTAATGAAGCATTCCTTTCATGGAATGCTTCCTTAAATATTTAATCAGATAATTTGTATTTTTTTTGTTGCTTTTGTAAGTGTGCTATTTGAATAGTATTCAAGAAATTTCTGTAAACAAGTAATCCATCAAAAACTAAATCATTTTTTTCATATAATAGTTATTTAATTAAAACATTTAAATTTCTTAAAGATTATACTTGTTTGGATGATGAGTCGTTTTAGCATAAATTACTATAATTATGATCTCGTGTACAAATTTTGTCAGTTCTTTCAACGGAAAACTGCCTGAGGTTATAGTTTTCTCTGAAAAATAATGTTAGCAATCCTGTCTTCATGGGGACACGATTGAAAAAAGTAAGTAATAGCAGGGCGTTTAAAAATTATTGTGTGTGCCAATTAATAAATATGTAATACTTCTTTCAACAGGCTATAACTGGTTATTGTCCTAGTGAACAGAAAATTCAGATTTCCACGGGAACCACGAAGCCCTAAAAAAATAAAGAAACGCAAACAGACATACATATTTTGTTTTGTGTCCTGAACAAAAATGGGACGAATTGCGCATAAATGTTTTTAAGAAAAGCCAGCATATAATTCATACCTTTTGGAATGTACTCCACAACTACAGATTTAAAAAAAAAATGTATGTGCTTTTGTTGCAGATTGCATCGAACTAAACAATAAAGTTGCTGGTCTTATTTATGATATACAGGGGGCCTATTGAAGGTTTTACCCAAACTAGTTTTCTTTACAAACTTGACAAATAGTTAAGCATAGAAGTCATAATTAAAAAAAGAATCGAGGCTCTGTGTAAACTAAGCACAACGTTGATGTTTTAAACGGAAGGATCAAAAAGGTCAAACACCTCCACTCTTAATACTTCTTTATTACAGGCAAAGTACTTTCGGGGCGAACCGTCCCATCATCAGTGCTCTGTGACACAACATTATACTTTCAAAAACATGTAATATATATGAATAAATAAATAAATAAATGTAAAAGTCAACAAAGGTAGTCGAATATTAAAAACATTTAAAAAACAAACAAAAAAGGATATAAAACGCAATGCAACACTTATGACTAAAACATTACAAATAAATAAATATTAAAAGCAATAAATAACAAAATAACTAGGAGATGGAGAAGGAACTGACCTAGAGTTGGTCCCTATTGAGCCGACATCTCCGGCGAGACTGGGAGCCTACTCGGGCCAGGGCAGATACTGCAGAGGACGGAACATGCCTGAGCACGCCACCCTCCCCCCTAATATTAATATTCTTATCCTCCAGCATGTCCATCCTGATCCATAACTGCTCTACTATATCCATTTTCTTCCCTTTGCCAAGGTGGTCGAGCACCTCGAACTCAACGGCATTTGCTTCATGGCTTTCGTTTAAAATATGTTTACGTACCTCCGATGTCTTGGTGGAAAGGTGCTCTTTTAATCTGCTCCTTAGCTTCCTTCCACTTTGCCCCACATATGAGCTTCCGCAAGTCAGGCAAGCAACCCGATACACACCAGACCTATCCAGTGGATCGACCGCATCCTTAATCCTTGGGAGCATATGTTTTAGGGAGCTTAGACTTCGATAGGCAGTACGAAGGCCAACCTTTTCCAGCATGCGTCCTATCTTCTCGGAAAATTTCCCTAGGTATGGGATGCTGAGTTGGCCCACCGGATTTCGAGTCTCTCTCTCGCCTTGTTTTAACTCATCTTGGACCATCTTAGTGAATCGGCGTTCCATGACTTTATCCACCATTCTCTCATCGTACCCATTGGCTGTTGCGATTAGTTTTATGAACTTAAACTCTTTTTGAAAATCCTCTTCTGCCAACGGGAAACTCAGCAGTCGGTTTATCAAGTACGTGTGTACGTGTGTCTCCTAGTTATTTTGTTATTTATTGCTTTTAATATTTATTTATTTGTAATGTTTTAGTCATAAGTGTTGCATTGCGTTTTATATCCTTTTTTGTTTGTTTTTTAAATGTTTTTAATATTCGACTACCTTTGTTGACTTTTACATTTATTTATTTATTTATTCATATATATTACATGTTTTTGAAAGTATAATGTTGTGTCACAGAGCACTGATGATGGGACGGTTCGCCCCGAAAGTACTTTGCCTGTAATAAAGAAGTATTAAGAGTGGAGGTGTTTGACCTTTTTGATCCTTCCGTTGATGATGGACCTCGACCAGCCAGCACAAATCCAGTTTGATGTTTTACTTTACATTAAACACTCTCGAAAACGTAGAGTATCAAGAATAGATTAACGTCAGACGATGACGTCAGATAGCTCACTTATCTAATTCCACGGTCCTCCCAAAGTTAGTTATCGATATTAATAAGACATCTGATTTTCTTTTAAGAAAATGCACTAAAAAGCTGTAATTAATTGTTATTAAATGTATATTTTCATTGGTTTTAATACTCGTGGCATGCCTAGAGGACTGTGTACAATTCCCGCTCGGGCAATAGGAATTTACTAAATGCCCAACTCACTACATGAATTCACTAGTCCCACCATGGCTAGAAAAGGGTTGTAGCCAGTAGACGTCCCAATTGGGCTTAGCAGCATAAGCTGACATTAATAAATAACTATGTTCAATGGTATCTTAAATTATTTATTTATTTAAGAAAACTATATTCACTTCTGCTCTTCAATACACATAATAGTCCCCTCTACATGACCTTGTATTTATTAATCCTGGGGAAGGTTGTATAGGTGGCTTATAAGTTGTTTAATCTCCTGAAGAGGTTCGGAAGAAGTGAAACATGTAGAGGTGATAAATAAATGTGTGGAAGAACAGAAGTGAGTGAGTGTAATAAAATGACGCTCTGCAGACCTTGTCATATTTGAATGATATTCTCATCATAAATGTGATTATTATATGAGCATTATCTCATTATCCAGGAATAGATCTGATCCTGGTATATTTATCAGAGAGGTTAGTGAAACAGAGAAAAATCGTCGCATCATCATTAGAAATCTTTGCTCATAATAAACTTGACAAACCTAGAGTCATAGGTTCGATTCTTGTGTGACAATAGGAATTCTTTTAGTGAATAGCTTACTAAATGTCACTTTAGACCCGTCCTGGATATAAAGGGGTGGGAAACTTTAGATAACTCGTCCCGCATTATATAATGCGGTGGTTAATAAATATCAATAACAGTTAGAACTCTATGAATGAATTCAATAGCTTATATCTTATTTATTAAAATAGATTCATTACTATTTTTATAATTCATGGCCTAAAATAAAACAATAGAAAGGAAAAGGCTTTCGACATATTTATAGACAGAAATAGCATATTTAGATGCGGACACGTAGGGTGTTGTTTATGCTGCCAAAATTAAGAGATCAATTGAGAATAATGTTAATTTAACACTCTGTATTTTGGATTAAAGCATTGTAGAAAGTGCCTTCGTGTCACTGTAAACCGTTTCCTGACATAAAGAAGCAGATAGGAAACACGTGGAAGACAGATGTAAACAAGCGTGTCTTATTGAAGACAAGAGTTAGGTAATCCTGTCATTCGTAGTGATCTCTTATTTTCTGAACATTTCTTCCAGCTGCAATTCTTAGATCATACACGTGCATTGTTTCATTATTAACATGCTCTACGACCTCCGTTAGCTATAGAGGCCGTACTCAATACGACACGATTTCGAATGATTTCCTCAAATCTCCATCGGTCCTACCTAGGAGATGACGAAAATGGGGTCCGTTCAAAATTATATATATTGTCTGCTACTATTTGGTTGTAACCAAACTCGATATATAAGCGTTTCATACATAACTAAAGGTCGAGTTCGTTAATGGCTGAAATCGAATAAGTGGGATTTGGGTTTAGAGGGGGGAATTTCGAAAATTCAAAATATCTCCTTTATTATACGTCGGATCGTAAAATTGTATAGAACAAATGTTATTGAAAATAAAATTTATTATAAATAGTGTTATATACATTTATTCTCTATCTTTAGTTTTAACGGATATACTTGCATTATATAGTTTTCAGCCTTCAGAAAAGCCCCACTCCTGCTTCAGTCATACTAAGAATAAGCTGTTATATTATGAAGCACTTTATTTAAATCCCAAATACCAAATAATGTTCTCATTGAACTTTAAAGTTTTGAGGTAAATGCAAATACGTGATGTCCGTGGGAAATCTATTTAGTTAACGTAGCCCCTCCATGACAGTCTTTTTTGTAAATAGGTTGTCCTTACTTTACATTATTATTAAAGTGTCTCGTGAATCGCAAATACAAACAATTTGTTTGAAATGAGTTTTATTCTAAAGCAACCTTTGATTTAAAGAGTATAAATAAACTGTGCTACCTGCAAACTGCCACGAAAGAACTAACCTGAGATGAGATAAGACTACAAGTTGGAGATAATAAATCCCGGGTAGAGGTTTACTATGAACAGCAAACATTATTCGTTGGTCTGGAGTTCATCCATCATTATATATAAAAGAGTAATCTGTCATATTTAACCCATATATACTTCCTTACACCTTATAGTTCATCATTCAAGTACTGGGGGGGGGGGGTCTTCCATTTTTTTTTTAAGGGAAGTTGCCTTTTGGAAAGCCCGATTTTACCAAAGCCTGAATCTAAGACTGGGACCAAAATAACGTGTCATTTTGGCAGTTTTCTCTATAGAGAAGTCAGCTAACTGGACTTGTTTTGAAAAATTTATTAGAATAATTACTTAGAGATAAGACAATTCTGAAACTATTAGACTTCACAGGCGTTCTTGCTAATTTCCTTTCCATAGTTTTCCAAATGCCTTCGTATTTCATACGTCCGAAATATACGTCAAATTAACATTTATAGAAATTATTTTGTTTAATTCAAATATAGAAATAGTTCAATTTGCTTAATTTATTGTCATGAATTTCCTGGATATTATCAACAATTAAATCTATTGGACATCTACTCTTTTCTTGTATTGTAAGTGAAATCAGCATTGAGGTTGTGCTTATGACGCCATTTTCGAAATATTTCTTGAAATTTCCATGGATCCTAAGCAGGAACGAAAATGAGGCCCGTTCAAAACTATATATATTTTGTATACACACACACACGCGTTGTTCTATGTTTTACCACTCTAGCGGACGTAGTTTTGGGGTGGTAGATGCTTAATTCGATATTTCACAAAAGTTCAAGATAAATCGTTTGATTGGTCAAGTTCGTAGATGGCTGAAACCAGACTAGGAGGTTGGGAATTCATACAACCCTAGCATAGGTATGTGGGGAGAGCTTGATATCTAAGCTCTGAAGATGGTAGTATGAATCACTGAATGGAACAAAGCTTTGTTATAAAAAACTGTGTAGGATTGGTGGAGTTCTCTGATTCATTAGATTGTCCATCGGCAATTGCCATCTATTCTGAATCTTATTAATATATGTGATTAGTCGGAA
This sequence comes from Riptortus pedestris, assembly GCA_019009955.1. Taxonomy (NCBI): domain Eukaryota; kingdom Metazoa; phylum Arthropoda; class Insecta; order Hemiptera; family Alydidae; genus Riptortus; species Riptortus pedestris. The sequence continues at coordinate 124,630,339 of CM032229.1, read as the reverse complement.
TTGGTGAGAGTAACTCAATGAAATTGAGCAGCTTATATTTTTTAATTAATTCTGTTTCGCTTTAACTGTGGAATCCTCTTAGTTAAATAAATTTAAACTATAAATGGTGGCTTTGATTTCAACTACAGTGTTTTTGAGTATACTTCTTTTTGCAGAGTACTTTAGCAAGAGTTACTAAAGTAGTAAATGAGTAATAAGTCATTTTAAAATGAAAACTATGTTGCCCTAAAAGGTGGATTATCCCTGTTTATTGAGTATATTTTGCCATTATTAACTGGGTCATAGGCACAGAATTTCCGTTTTCGTTTGGACAGGGGGCGGGGGCGATGGACCATATTAAAATTGAGTGTATTTTTGGTAATAATTGAACAGAATAAAAACCGTAGTAGTAGTGCAGGGTAGTTTTTGTTTATCATAACGTATTTTTGGTATAATATATTGTAATATTTAATAAGTTTATCACTAAATCCGTTTTTGGTTTGGATCTAATATTGTATTTTTAAAAAGGTAGTGGACTAGTAATAATCGTATACATGTTAAGTTATATAATGAATACCGATTTGACTGTGCTTTTCTGTATAATGATTAATATACAAAGGGTTGCCGTAAGTTATTTAGCACACTGTCTTAAGAAATTTAGTCAAAACAATTTCAACTTGTGGGATTTCACCTATGGTGGTGTGAAACGTGTAGAGTGATGCAATAATAAACTCATTTTGTAAAAAGTATTTTATTCTTTGACTTTCGGCCAACACATGAATAAAGTTCGAATATTTGGTCACGGTCAAGAGGCATTGTTGCTAATGTACAAAAGACCCGCCTTAAAACAGCTAAAGTTGCTTGAGACGGCCTATTTTTATGTTACCAACCAATTAGAACAGCGAGAAAAACATCTCGGACCTTATCGAATAAAATATGGGAGTCACAGCCCGCAGAAATAAAAAGAACAAAGGCAATGTAATCTGAGACATTTCAGTTCCGCACCCCTCGCCTAATGAATAATGCGTGGACTCGTCCAGGAAATACATCAGGTCTTATAAAAACAAGACCAAGTCAATTTAATACGATGTGTGAAAATTAATACAATTTTTCATGCCGCTGTCCTTGGGAGTAGTAATAATAAAACAAAGACAAGATTATGTTTTTGGAACAGAAATGGGTCATAGGTAAATAAACAAGAAGTATAATTTATCATAGGGTATGAGTTCCACAGAGCGAAATGTATGCCAACTTACATGTTATTTCCAGCCGTAAAATCTCTTTATATATAGAATCCATTATGTAATAGGTTATATTTTAAACGTGAGTAGACCTATAGTTTTCAACAGCTAATCTCAGTTCACACACACTTTGTTTACTCACAGATCACTTCAATTTTTTATTTGATATAATCCTTCTTAGAAAAAGTTCAATCATATTGAGACAGTCAACTTTTCGGCTAGTGACAAGAAGCCTTTCTTACTTCAAATTTTAAATAAGCTAACGATATTTATATTAATAAATAAACCATTTTTTTTCATTTTGCAAGCACTGTCTACGTTTTTTCTCAACATTGGGAAACTTCAAACTTTATCAATATCTGACAGTAATTTTTCAAATGTTAACCGTATATTTTGAACCTAAAATACTTTCAACTCGACCCATGAGATGATAAACAGCAAAAGCATTAGTCTTTACAAATATGCACTACGTGAGTACATTTATACGAATGCTTATATCCAAGGTGAATGACCATCCAATAATTTTGGCCGAACTGTATTTTGGGTAAGAGGGTTCGCCCACAATTAGCCATTGCTCACGTAATTCTTGGATAGTTGGAAAGTTATTCGTGGAGGAATCGATCAGACCGATTTACATGATGGGGCAGAGGCAACAAACAGACAAATAATAAACAAATGTAAATCCTCATTTTGGTTTCTATTCGCTTCTAACATCACAAATCAGTCACTGTAGATACCCACCTTCACAACAACATTGTAAACCATCTGCTTTTATGTAACATACGAGTGATGAATTAACTTCAGAACAATAAATAAAAAAGGAAAAGCTTTCAATGTACGCCATTTACTTAATTACCAAGTTGGCTAAGCAGTATGCCATTATTTTTAATCAATGACCCTTAATGAAGAAGTTTTGACAACTTTTAACCACATCATTGACCTACCAGTCATCATTTTCACGTGAAAGAAGTTACCATTTTTTCTCATGGGGATTTGGGAGTTTATGGAAGAGTAGCTCAGGATCAATGAAAAACTAACATTAATGCAATATCAAAGCTCAAATCGCGAGTATGAATAACACAAGAACTAGACGAAAAAAGTAGACGAAAAAACCAGACTCGATTAATAGTAGAATTACTGCAAAATATACCTGTATTGTAGGGGTTTCAGTCAAAAATTCGATAGATAAAGTTTCTTTTTATCAAGTTGTTTGACGCCAATGATAATATAAATAATATTAACGATTTTATACTTTACTTATACGTTCATTACTCATTTAATTTTGATCATTTTACACGAATCGTCTTAATACAATATTTTATTGTATATGTTCGGTACCATAAGAGAAATCTGTTATCAAACACGAAGATTATCTCTTTTTTGTGTCTGTAGCCCAAAAAGAATATGAATGTGAAATATAAAAAGTAGGATATAATAAAGAAAGATAGAAAACAACTTACATTGAGTACAGATTTCAACAAAGCTAAAAATGTAATGAAAATTAAGTATGCATTATCAAAATAACATTAAGGTACATTTGTCCATGAGTTTGCGTCGATGTAACGTTTGTTTTCTTTATCTATATTAAGATAATAATTTGATGTAGATGATTGGTTATAAAGCATGTTTTGATCCTAGACAAAAAAAAATGCAATTTACTCGGTTAATTGTAGAATTACTGCAAAATATAATTAATTGTAGTAAATAACTCGATTAATACATTTTTTAATGCATATTGTTTGACGATAATAACGGAGATATTTACGATTTTAAATTCTATCCCATGATTGAAAAAGTCCGTCACGCAGGGGCTGCGTAAACTAAGCAGATTTCCCACGTGACGTTTTACGTTTTAATAGAGAAATTTCAGAATAGAGAATCGAACAGTTATGGGAACAGCCCGAACTAGCTCTTGACGGAAACTCACGACTAGACCCGAAGATAGCCGATCTCATCTCAGAAGCTGAAAACAGAAAAACGCAAATATCTCGGTTAATATTCAAGATACAGAATAAATGTATCTAACATTATTTATAGTAAATTTATTTTGCAATAAGATTAATTCTATATAAGTTTTCGATCAGACGTATAGTAACGGAGATATTTCGAATTTTCGAAAATCCTCCCCTCTTAACTCCCTCTCCCACTAGTCCGATTTCAGCCATTAACGAACTTGATCTTTAGTTTTACATAAAACGTTTAAATATCGAGTTTGGTAACGATCAAACAAAAATTGCGTCCGCTAGAGCGTTAACAGAAATATATATATATATATATATATATATATATATATATATATATAATTTTGAACGGACCTCATTTTCGTCATCTCCTGGGTAGGATCGATGGACATTTGAAGAAATTTTTCGAAACTCGCGTCATGAGTACGACCTCAATAGCTGATTTCCCTTAAGGGAAATCTGCTAAAACCCACCCTTTCCGTGACCAACATCGACCATTAATGATTTTGACTTTTATACAGAAGTTCAAATCTGGGGTTAGACAATTCTTAAATAAAAATTACAATAACCAGGGGATTAAGAGACAAAAATATATGACAAACATTTACTCGGAGCTCGTTTTCGTCATGTCATGGGTATTATTAGTAGACGCTTAAAGATTTTTTTGAAATATCGCGTCATGAGTATAACCTAAATACATATGAAAGCCTACCGGATACCCAGTTTTTTATATTCTGAATTGGAGTTTTAGAAAAACAAATCCCTTGAATGTTGGTTTAAAATGACGCTGAGCTTACACCTTCAAATATGACGACAATAAATTAGCTCCTATTCTGGTAGGCTATTACAGGCTGACAAATAGCCGTACGAAATTAAAAACTGAAAACAGTTCAGACACTAACAGGACGGCTGATATATGTTCTTGCGTCAACTCCTAGGAAATACTTCTAAAACAGGATTGACGGAAGGGTTCTCCGTATTACCGAGGAGAAAGAAAACAGTCTAGCCATAAAACTCTCGTTAAACATTTCTTAAACTTGTGTTTACAATCACAATGGGTTTTATATCTTCTCAATACTCGAATCACCGAGACCAATGGGCAGAATACATCTTACCATCAACATGTTCCATATGCTAGTATGTCATCATCGTAGTACTACAATGAAACAATTCAATTTCTTTCTCTTCTTATTGGTATAATATATAAATAAATTTGCTATAGTTTGATTTTTTTTATAATTTATAAAACGTGTACAAATTTAAATTATAAATAAGTACGATCAGCGATTATAACTTGCAACAAAACTATTAGTCAGAAATGCTAATTTACTCGTATATTCGTTTCATAGAGATAAACTATGCCTTCCAACAAAAGTGTATTCAATTAGAATGACTAAATGAAAATAAAAGAATATTATTTGTTGAGCCAAACATGGGAAATTACCGTAATCAGGAGGGAATGGAACCCAAGATATCAAGATTATAAAGAGCATTAGGCCCTTAGTCTTAAAGCAATTAACCATCCACAATATGGATAAAGAATAAACATTTATTACTCTTATATAATTCTCAATGTTATTTGCCATAACTAGTGGTTTACGACGTTCCATTACTTAGATTGAAAATATTACCAGCAATCATTGTCCAATGCATAAAGTAAATCATAAATTTGATAATATGATTGACTTTGAATTATAGTGAACGGATAACAAGTAGTTCCTTAAGTATTGGGGTCGTACTCATGACGCGATTTTCGAAATTTTTCTTCAAACATCCATGGATCCTACCTAGGAGATGACGAAAATGAGGTCCGTTCAAAATTATATATATATATACTTGTCTGCTTCCGATCTAGCGGTCGCCATTTGTTTCGTTACCAAATTTGATATATATTCGTTTTATGTAAAAAGAAAGATCAAGTTCAATAATGGCTGAAATCGCACCAGAGGGAGGGGGGTTTAGAGGGGGAGAATTTCAAAAATTCTTAATATCTCTTTTATTATGCGTCGGATCGAAAAATTATATGGAACCAATCTTATCGCAAATGTAATGTTGTTTACATTTGTTCACTATTTTGATTATCAACGGAGATATTTGTTTCGGCGCTCAGTAAAGCCCCACTTCTACTCATCTCATAATAACAATATGCTATCATATTATGAAACACTTGATTTGAAGCCTAAATAGCAGATATTGTTATTACGTAGTAAACCAACGAAGTATTACGTTTTGACATAAATGCAAACACGCAAAGGCACGTGGGAAATTGCTTAGTTCAGGCAGCCCTTGCGTGACGGACTTTTAACCAGTTGCGCCATCTATATATATATATATATATATATATATATATATATATATATACACACACACACACACTCACACACACACACACATACATTGCCAGGTAGCGGAAGGTACATTGAGCTATGCCCTAGCGACATCGGAGGAGGTTTCGTAACAGTCTGGCAGACAAGGAGGAGCAGACGTTGACACTAATTTTAGTAGAGCGACCCCGATCCACTGGGAGTCGTCTCTTCTCATTCTAAAGCAACGTCATTCGCCCCCAAATCCTGCAATTTTCAAAACAAAGAGGAGAGACAATTTTAAAATGACTTTCCCCCCCAAATCCCAACTCTCAACTTATAGGTATAAAATATAGTAAAATAAGTTCACACAGGGAAAAGCAGACAACACAAAGTATACCACGTGCAGTCCTATTAATAAATTCCAATCTTCATACGGTGTCGGTTTGTCGTTAATTTAGTAACCAATTGCTTTCCTCAAAGTTCCCTCGCCGCTAATTTTAGAAGATAGTTGTGTTCCATTTACTCAAAAGAAAAGGTTTGCAAGAATATTCACTGTCTCAGAGAGAGGGGGAGAGAGGGTGTGTGTGCGTGTGTGTGTGTGAGAGAGAGAGAGGGAGAGAGAGAGAGAGAGAGAGAGAGAGAGAGAGAGAGAATGTTTAAGAGCTAGATGTTTTTTTTTTAAATTTTCTAAGATAGGTAATGTAATTTTTCCCCTTTTCATAAATAAAAAAAAAACCAAATGGAAACTAATATTTCCAAACTTTCTGAGCAAAGTCACTATTAAAATTAAGATGTTATGTGATTATACATGTTTTTATAATTGAAAAAGACAAATATAGCCAAAATCTGGGAAAAAGAATGTAAAGACATCGATTTGCCTTTATAACCTTTAAATAAAATTGTTGAGTTCATTCAATGAAACATATCGTTATTATCTGGGATATTATAAAATCTATGTTATCACTTTACCCGTGTTACATATTTTCTATGCATTTTTGTTATTTATTTTTTTCAATTTTTACTTTACTATATCTACCTCTCTATCTAGATGAAGAAAACTCCAAATGGTTTATAAAATTAATTTATTACTGGATTGTTTCCCGCCGAATCGACTCTTTTGGAGCACAACGTAACTGGAACAATTAGGTGTTACAGTGCGTCCGTACACTTTTTAAGCTCGGCAAAGACTAACGAACAGTAATAAGGCAGTTCATGTCAATTTGTTACAATAACGTCAGAAATTAAAAAAAAAAGAAACACATAAAAACACCTGTTATCACTGAAGAAAAGTTGTCTAAACAAAAATTATATTAAAAAAATATTATTCTAAGAAGTTTCCAACAAAGTTGACAATTATTCCCTAATTAGTATGTGGAATGGCCGATTAAAGAAATTCTAAAAAATAATTAAAAATTGCATTCCAGGTAAAGTGAGAACTTAGGTTTTATTATGTTCCTGATAAAAATTATGTTTCATTGAACGATGGAAACTGTTATAGAAGTATTCTCCTTTGCTTTCAAAATATTTACAATATCCATAAAATATACTAAGATATTTATCATAACTAAACACTAAGTAATGGCAAAAATGAGCTGATTAGAAATAAACAATTTGAACTATTTGGTAATTTCAAATAGCAAGGAAAGTTAATAACATCTGCATGCAAAAGCTGAAAGAAATATTTTATGAGTTCTGAGAAGTGAGTTTCTAATTAAATTGATTTCTTACAAGTTGATTAAATCTAGTTAAATAAATGAAAACAGGAATAGGAGAAAAAGTATAGAATTGTTGATCCTCGGAATATTTCACTGTAACATCAAACAGTAGATTTCCACTTTTATAAATTGTTCATTGTTTATCAACTTACTGTTTCGAAATAACTGTTCCATGTATTCAGTCTGAGAAATTTGTTAATGTCGTGTGTATCTTGGAAATAAACGAGCATCAGAGCAGAGAGGGGTGCTTTAAGCTAAATCTACTGAATTTAATACATAAATAAAAGGTTCATTTTGATTTTAGATTTCTCTTATATTTTTTATTGGGCATCACTCCTTATTTTGAAAGCTCACATAAAACAGCTCAATAAGAAAATATTTTAAATAATTTAATAAACAGCAAATCGTAGAGTAATTGATTGACGGCAGGTTAAAAGGCATTATCAGCTTTATTGTTATGACGTTTTTAACTTCATTGATAGTGCAATAATTATGAAACAGGTAGTTAATCCTTTAACACTGTTTTCATAGAATTTAAATCAGTTGGCAATGGGCAAGAAATACAATCGTTTTGTCTATCTATATTCACTTGTAACTCAAGTAACATCACTACTTTCTTGACGGCCACTTCATACTACTGAGGATAATCGGGATGGGTTATCCATTGCTTACCAATTCCTATTTCCCATTACCTAGGTTTGAATTAAGAACTTTGTTATTTGTTTTGTTGATAAATAAATTACAATTCTACGGGAGAGTGGGGTCAAGTCTAACTAAGTTAACAGGAGAAATAAGAAAATAAATAAATAAATGTTTTGTTTGTATATAAAAAATAAATCCACAGTTACTACTGCAAAAATCCAATTGTTTTCTTCATTTTCTGTGGCTTTATATATAAATTCTTTGAGTGCCCTTATATTTCTTCTCAATTTTATTTAGATGCCTGTTCCACAATTTGACATATAGATACTTCCTTTTACCTCTATTCTTTTCCTGGTTTTGAAATGTGATAGATGATTTTCTTTCAACGTGTTCTTTCTTTTCTAGCGATATTATGTGTTCGGAGTTCATTTTACGCCACCTTGTGTGCTGTTTCAAGTGTAATTGAAGTTTTGCAAATCAAATCATAGAAAACGTTTGAAATATTTTTTGAGTTGAAAGATATTTTGGTTCAGTATATATCAAATATTATTTGAATGTAGTGAGGGATAATATTCTGCAAAGCAATTACTTGTCCTTTGTAAGAGTATATATGAAATTGATTCTTGACATAAAAAAAACGCCCTAAGAAAGAAAGTTAAAATAAAACGAATTGGACAGTACTATGAATATTCCCTGTGTGAATTTGGCCAGGCATATTGGTATAATGGCTATATTTTGAAAGGCATAAGAATTCTCATTTTCCGAAGCCAAACAAAAAGAAAAGTAAAGAAAATATCGCTCAACCTCCATTGCTACAGGACCGCCATCATTACTAGGTAATAGAAATCCAATAAGCAACATATGTTCAAACATGTTCAAACCAGTTCTCTTCCCTCAGCTGTTTTCCTATTCTCTTTGTATATCTTCTCCATAATTTTATACTGAGCTACGTACCACAACTTTCTTACAGAATAAGGGATGGCTGCATTGGACTTTCAAATGCTCAATGTGCATTTAATGATTGAGTACCTAAGTGAATCTTTAAAGATGAACAAAACTTCTAATGTTTGTTATCATTAGTAGTGCCAGAATTAGTGGTTTGTCCTAGAAGTTGGTAAAACAAGTTTCTTGGGAGCTTAAGTTTAAAATCCATTATTTATTTCTTATTCAACAGAAATATTTATGCCCAGTCTTGCGCCATATGCAGTGGGTGCACCTTGTCTTGTTTTATTTGTTAGACTTTTTTATGTTTGTACCAATTAGTGGTAATACATGACTCATGTTTAAATACTTCACATTTTCTCTGGAAAGTAAATTAAATAATAGCACTTTTGTCTTGAATAATGTTACAGAAAGTACCGAAAATTCGGCAAAGCAGTATTTTAAATTTTTTACCACCTAGCTGACTGAGTAAAGGGGAAATCTGGAATTTATTATTATAAATCCCCTCTATGCCCCTTCACTCTTAGTTGATGAAAGCGGAAGTGCACAACTAGGTATACCACAGCCCGAAATATTTGATTTAAACCCTTCAAGGGTGGACTTTTTGAGTTATGTGACATACGCACGTGCACGCAGAGGTCTCACCTAAATTAGTGAAAATGGATCCAGTGGATTAATATACGAGTAGATATTTCTTTTGAAAAATCTCGAGCCGTTTTAGATAAATTACTTCAGAATGGATGATATTGAATATAAGTTAGTTAGTGTAGTTACCTTGCTATGCTTTTGATTACTTCATGCGCTAAAGGGTGTGGCATGTGTACAGTAAATAAAAATAGTCATGTAGACTTTTTGTTGAACCTATAAAGCTTATAATATATGCATTGCGTTATAATGTAACTCATGTTGGGTATATGAGTTTAGGCGTTGGTCTTGATAAACTCGGTAAAGATAGAGTCATAGGCTCGATTCGATATTGGTAATAGGAATCTATTTCAGGTAAGAAAAAACGCCTCGTTCCTTCAATGTTCTTTATTCGTTGTGATAGAGCGCTTTCAGAGCATACGCTCCATCATCAGTGCCCTGCTCTTCACAATGATGTGACAGAAACCAAGGATTCCCTGTGACTCCCCCTGGACTGAGATAATAATTCCTTCACCATCCAGCACCTCAAAAAGGAATCTATTTAGCGAAGAACTAACTAAATCTTGGTTAAAAAGGGCGGTAACCTGTGGATGACCCATTTCAATTAGCCTTAGTAGCATAAAGAGGACGTTTATAAATAAGAGCATTATAATGCTCGATCTCTTTGCTGTTTTACATACCCGTGTTAGAAAAGAGAGAGGTTTCATAACTTCCGTTACAAATTATAGATCCATAAAAAAAGTCAAACTATACAAATGAGAAAAAATGATACTTCTGTAAACACATTAAAACGCAATGCAGAAAGATTTTGTATAACTGTGGCGCAATGATAGATCTACGGTTGTTTTGATTATAGATTTCTTTTTTTATGGCTGTGGAAATCCATAATGACAGATGTTTTTAGGGAACTATTGTGTTGTCTGATATACTAAGAAATTTTTATTAGTGTAAACGATGATGCAGATGGACAGGATAAGATATATCAGAGGGATTAGGTCCCCTAAAAATATTGACAGCGGCAGATCTTCTGTCAACGTAAAGACCAGATCTGACCTATTTCCGTAATATATATGCTACTTTCTAAAAATATTGAATAAACATTTCAAATGAAATACGATTCGTACGTATATCCGTGTTTGGCTGGAATATAATTCCGAGATTATAGTTCTAGGTAACTAAATCAAATAAAATTTTCACTTTAATTCTTGAATATAAATAATTATACATTCCATCATTCGTTTCCAAAATGAAACGTATTAATCAAGAAAACACGTTCTCTTTGAGATAATTTAAATAAACATAATCTAAATGAATTAAATTATAATATGAATGTTAATGAACTGAATTGTTAAATAACATTAGTTGGTGACAAAGCTTACTATAATGGGACTTGTTATTGTTGAGTGAAACATTTTTGTTCTGATTTCATTTAGCTTTAGCAAATATCTACTTTGGAAAGTAAGCTGTCACCGTAAGGCGTTTAGTGAGTCTTTGAGTAAGAACTAAGATAAATTTTCATATTGATTCGCTAGGGGGAGGGGGTGGCATATTTATGTGTGTTACCCCATTAAGACCCCTGTTGGTTTTAATTAGCTGTGCGGCTCCCATATTTTTATCCATTATTAATACATCCGCTCAGCGGTGAAGACAATATGACTAGTAATTGAAATAAAGAAGCGATTTTCGGTCTGTAATGTCACCATGAGCAGAAAGAAACATGTCAGAGTTACCACAAGACTCTCCAGCAATTCTGTATGGTGGCCTTCACTGTTTGTGTGCTTTTTATCCAAAGATTTTTAATTTTTCATCTGAACGAAATTCAACAGTAGCCAATATAAATTATCATTTCTGTTGGCTTAAAAAGTATTTACCCTAAGGAAACAGATCTGATGTAGCTAATTTACAGTTAAATACAAAGCTTGGGCTTTTCAATAGTGCCCATCTGTGAATTAATCTGTCCATGTTTCTATTTTTTTCCTTATTCGGTTAGCATTATAGACCTTTAAGATTCCCTTAGCTATCCACGAAGAGACTCGAGGGATTCGTGATCAGAGAGTTTACCTAGTGAGTGATCAACTCGACGTACAACCTCCATCATCCAAGGACGACCTGGAATGAATGCCTTCAGTAGATTGACGGGCGCCATTGTTGTAGTAGCTGTAGCCTTTTATTCTGCTCATTTTAATTCTGCAATTGTTATTGCCAATAAAAGTGATTTTTCAAAAGGCTTTCATGCTTACTTTATATGTACTTAACTGGCACCTGAACAGGGACCTAGCAGAAGTTCTCATGTCATGTGTGATCAATTTCCCACAGTTTTGAAAACTTCATATTTTAGTCCTTAACTGCTTATTAGTACCCAAAATATAGTGGAGCCTAGCACTTTAACTCGTGATCTATTTCTCGAGTCCACCAATTATATTGAAACAAACGACAGCCTGGAGCAGCAAGAACGAATCTGGAGGAGCAGAATAACAGGCTACAGTTACTGGAGAATGACAAGGAGTGGAAAAAAGGAAGGCATTATAAATGAAATAAATGCTGATATTGGTGATGTCAGAAGAGTGGAAGTTCCCTGGACGCAACTAATTTCCTGTGAACTAAATCTAAGAGAGTCTATACTCTCCAGTCTCCCGCTGATCCATAAGCACTGCGATATTAGCGCACTCTATTGGCGAACTCGATAAATAATGTTCTCCCTTGGCGGGGATCGAACCTGCACCCATTTTTATCTTCAGCTTGCTGAAGCTAGTGGTAGGGGTATCACCCACTTAACCACCGGCCACCATGATTCTATACATATCCTATAATATTTACATTATTGTGCATACAATGCAATATGTTGGAGGACAACAATAAAAAGTGTAAGAAAGAGTGATGTTGAAGGCATGACTTTTAAACAAGAAGGTCTTTAAAGATAAATAGGATTGCATAAAGTGAAAATATTGAAAGATGATTTGGTACTTAAGTATATAAATATATATATATATATATATATATATATATATATATATATATATATATATATATATATAAATATATATAAGGGGCGGCTGTTAATGCATCGGATTACTTTGATAGAAGTGCCAAATTCAATGCCCGGGATCACACTAAATTTTATTCAGCCGTTCGGTCACCGAAGTATTTAAGTTAGAGGGTCCTTCAATCCTTTGGCCCAGTGGCTATTCAGCATTATGAGGCAATTGAGTAGTTATTTGAATAATGCTGTAGCAATCCTTGGACTTCAGTGCCACTACATAAGGCAGGGAATGCATCCAGCCAACCACTAGATGTCCAACCTGTGTAGCAGGCCTTGGCCATTCGACGTCTAGTAAGCCAAACATTTGATTTTAGAATGTATGTATGAAGACATTTTTCGTTGTTCTATCTATTAGGGCTAACTCCGCCCCTACGATTATATACTTGATTTATTGTAGTCGTTTCTTTTTATCTGTTTGTGAGGTGAGTTTCCATTTTAAAACACACGACACACACATTTATATATACACGCACATTTTGATAGGCCAAGATACATGGTTATATTAAGAGATATTGTATTAAAGTATAAAGAAGCTTCAAAAATAGTGAAACGTTATTTTAAAAATAATATTCCGTAGAGATGTCTGTAAAGACAGCCTTGATATAGCATGAGAATACCTCTAAAAGTTGGCTTGGATATAAAGATCTATTTATACAATGTAGACGAGAGAAAACCCTACCAAACTCTATATAAGTGACAACAAACACTAAAGAGAGGAAAACAATGACTGAAGGAGAACAGAGGGACACATCAAGCCAAATCACTTGGCCTGCTAAATGAAAAGGAATTAGTTGATGACAATAAAACTAATCGTTCGTGTCAGCTGTTATTTTTATTCGTGTAAGGCCCCTGCTCAGATTACAACGTCTTTATTTCTGAAGAGATGTCTTAATTATTTCCTATTGTTCATCACTTTATTAACTTATTTTATATATTATTCCTTGGAGAATCAGTCAATATCATTTTTGATGAAGTATTGTCCCATTAGATTTTTGTATTGTTGTCTCCTTAAGAACTATTTTAAGAGAAATATTAAATGTTCTATTCTTATTTTTTTTTAGAGACAATTTCATGAATTCCTATTGCCCACCACATAAATAACATATTTTACTATTAACCCTCGTAAAATCAGTTCTTAAAATAGTAATGATTCATGGCAAGAAGATGGCTCTGTTACAATTAAATCATTATCTGATTGGTAAATGGCTAATAAGCTAGCAATGAACATGTAGAAAACAAATATTCTAAATTTCAGTAAACATTGCTCGCATTTAAGAGTGATCCCAATTACTTACCAACCCCCATGATAAAGTTTTTAGAATTGACTGTAGACAAATGCTTTAACTGGTTCAATCATAATGATGAATTGAGTAAGAAGCTAAAATCGCTTTGCTTCTTATTAAAATGTGTTAAAAAAAATATCTTCCATTGGAAACTCACCTATTAATATACTATGGATATTTCCATAGTCGGTTATCTTATGGTGTTATGCAATGGGCCAACTCCAAAAATCATATTTAAATTGTGAAAGAGAGCAATAAAGTTTATACACAACAGAAAGTTGAGAAACTTCTGTCGTCCACTTTTAAAGGAGTCGAAAATATTGACATTTCCTTCAATATATAAGTACCAAAAAATATTGTTTGTGAAACAAAGCATGAACTTGTTTTCCGAAAATAGCATAACACATAATCATAACAAGATACAAGAATATGCTTCAAGCCCCCAACCACAAACATAAATATTTCGAGAAATGCGTATCATTTTCAGGAGTAAAAGTCTTTAAAGCTCTGCCCGAATTTATCAAATCTATTAAAAAAATAATCTTTGTTTAAATATTGGTTGAAAATAATTTGTGATCAGGTACATTGTCTCTATAAGGTAGGACAAGCTTCTCATCATTTAAAATGCCTGTCATCCTTTAATAAATTTTAATGTCAACAAATAAAATATTGTATACTTTAGAGCTGTAAAACAATTGTACATATTTAGAGTTGTATTAAGATGGAAACTAATTTATTGTATATAATTATTTAAATTGATGAATTTTATACTATGAGATTTTTGTTTAATATTGGAACTAGAAAAGGAAAAAAATAGTTTATTATACATTTCTATGATGATGATGATAGTGAAATCTTAAAAACTAAATCTGGTCTAGTGGAGTTGAACGGAATAAAACATAATCTGGCCAGGATGAAAAACAAGGTAAAATTGAGAAGACTCTTTGACGGAGAATGGGATATAAAATCATAGAGGTCATATTTTAATGGTTTCACAATCTTTCATCCAAATCATCTATGAGTAAACAGCCTTCTCAGTAGATTTAGTTGTTGTTTTCTTTTGACACTAGTATATGCTGGAATCCATCCAGTTAGCATATTGAACAATTTTCGTGAGAAAAAGGTCTCCATCAATACTAAAGATATTTTCAAAATAATAGCTCATATAAAGCCATAATAATCCAAAGTTCATTCTTCATGTATTGTATAATAGTTATTAAACGAATCCAATCATTAATCAACCAAAGGCAAAAGACCTAAACTAATAACAAGTATTCCTTTGAGCATGCCAAACTAAAAGTTAGTGCGTGCTTTAGCAGTGTTCCATGTCTGATAACTCCCAATCAGTTGAACGAACAGCTGATTAAATTCATCAAAGACCTAGTTTAGAAGATAAATTAGCTTTAAGGGCATGCGATGCTTTCAGAGTAATGGAAGGAACTACCTCTTGAGGAAAATATAAAAGCAGGGAGTTTGAATGAAATTCCGTATGCCTTCTTTATTCTCGAGGCTTCATTCAAGCCATTATATAGATTCTAATATGCTTCTTTTTAACTGAGAGATAATTTTCTGAGTGTCTGCGCTTCCCTTGAATAGTTCTTTTGAGCAATATTCTCTTTTGACTCTACATCCAGAGATATTATCTATTGTTTCCACCTTGTTCACAAACTCTCGTCCTCCACCCTTATTTCACCCAAGTGGACGGCAAGCTGTATATAATTTATTAATAATTTGCCGAGTTTTATTGAAAAATGTTTACATTGTGGAGATTACTTTACGTTTAATGAATAGTGAATTTGAAAGTATTAAAAGTGACTAATATATTAGGATTGTCACTATGTTCGTATGACAAATTAAATAACTTTTTTATACAAATTAACAGCGAATTTCCTAATTTTGGCTTGAATTCCTGTATTTGGAGAAAAACACACAAACATAGAACTTTCTTCTACAAACAGTATATTCAACACCCTGATGTATCCATATACAATAATGTTTGTTTCATATAAAACTGGTATGCCGTATCAAAAACTACCATAGTTTACTCCTTTTCCGTTTCTTTCTATATTTTTTTACTGTTCGCTTTTTTGCGCACAATTGAATTATGAGTAAATGGCCGGTGTTGCAGAACTCATTTAAATCAATTAAAGAAATAAATAACAATTACGTGGTACATACTCCACAATTTTTCTTAATCTATGAAATTTAAAAAATGTATAAACATTTTTCAGTATTCTAAAAAGGATATAAATTAATTTGTAACCTATTTTTAATTACAGGATAAAAATAACACCGTCTAAAAACTCCACATACATACAAAACAAAAATAACCTGTATTTTTTAACCCATGATTGCTGTTAATTTCCGATTACTCTTTAACAATTTCAGTATTTGAATTTACAAGTTTCGAAATGGCAGATACATGGAGGGGTGATTTGGGCATCATCCTGTCCTCCTTCTATTTTAGACCTTATTCGATGTAATGTTCGGAGTTGTAATAAATCGAGATTTAAATATGTTCACACATTCAAAATACGTTCGAAATAATTTCAATGTAACTAGTTATTCAGAATATGAACCATTCGGGTGAGAACACAAATACCGCCATGTTCTCGTTTAATTAATTTACCTTCTAGAGGTATTGGGCATTAAATGAAATAACAAAATAACTAGTGGCCGCAGTGTACCATTTGAGACAGAAGGATTTTTCCTATACTCAGGAGACTAGTTATTGAAGCCATTGTCTCTTCGGCTACACATATGCCGAATACTAACGGATGTGGAATAATATTTTTCCGATTTTGGGTTTTGTTATACTCCTAGATTGATTTATTTTGTGGGTCACTATTCCAAAAATCAGTTTATCACTATTTCCAAATGCTAGTACAATGACCTCTGTTTCCTTAGTATAAAAGCACCCACGAAAAGTGCTGCCTTCCATTTTAGGTACAATACAATACACCAGTGGCCGTAATTGTGTACGACCTTTACCAAACTGAAAACGTTTCACGCAGATCAAAGACAGTTAATGGCTACTAAAATCAGACGAGGAGGAGTGGGACAATAAGTACGAAGAAATAAAATTCACAATACTCATTATTCGTGTGATCGAAAAGTTTCAAGTAGGACCGTAACTTATCAACAATGAAATGCCCAGTAATGTTGATCCCACATTTCTTTGTCCGACTCAAATACTTACTTAAATGTTTTTTATTTGAATTTTCCCATTTTCAGAATCCAGGAATCGCCGCCATATGTATTTTAAATTTCAATTTTGTTTACATGGGCTATTCATAAAGGAGTTACGAGAACAAAATGTGAGCTAACATCACCAGTATCACTTTCCAGCATACGGGCAATCTATTTATGTCAGAAGCCAATCCATGACGGACGACTTTATGTATGTATATGTAAATATATTTTATTTTTTCGGGTGCCATTGTAGACGTCTGAGATCTTTAGATGTCCTTTTGCACGGTACTCATGATCAGATGTATACATAATGAGTAATCATCAAGTCGTACAACTCCCGTTAACCAAGTTACGACCTGGGATGAGTTGCCTCCAGTAGTCTGACGGGACCCATTGTACCCGGAAGAACTGAAGTCAGTTCCCCCTAAGTCAGACTGCTTGTGGGCGGGACCGAAGAGAGTTATAATTGTTAGTCATTCACATAGTGGCTGTCATACACATATACTAGTTAGATGCCAGCTGATCACAGGCGCCACTACTTTTGCGCGCTCTGGCAGGGAACTCCTGAACTGGAGACTTCCCTTTGTGGTTTTCGAACTTGCACCTATTAGCAGATTTCCCTTAAGGGAAATCAGCTATTGAGGTTGTACTCACGACGGAAATTTCGAAATTTTTCTTCAAATGTCCATCGATCCTACCTAGTAGATGACGAAAATGAGGTCCGTTCAAAACTGTATATATATTTGTCTGTTACCGCTCTAGTGGTAGCAATTTTTGTTTGATCGTTACCAAACTCGATTTAGTCGTTTTATGTAAAAAGGGAGATCAAGTTCGTTAACGGCTAAAATCGGACCAGTGGGAGGGGGGGGGGTTTAGAGGGGAGGATTTTCGAAAATTCGAATATCTCCGTTACTATACGTCAGATCGAAAAACTGTACAGAATCAATCTTATTGCAAATTAAATATACTATAAATATTGTTATATACATTTATTCCCTATCTTGAATATTAACCGAGATATTTGCATTTTTATTAAATTTGGGCCGATAACGGATTTTTGAATTTCCCGCCAAACTGCCGTAACTGTTCGGCTCTCGTATGGAGATTTCTCTATTGTATAACTTCACGTGTGAAATCTGCTTAGTTTAAGCAGCCCCTGCGTGACGGACTTTTTTTTTATCTTCAGCTTCGCGCGAATAGCAGTAGATATACCCACTATGCCTTAACGCTCACAGCCACCGGCGGTTGATATATATATATATATATATATATATATATATATATATATATATATATATGTGTGTGTGTGTGTGTGTGTGTGTGTGTGTGTGTGTGTGTTGTGAATGTGAATAATATTGAAGGGAATTTCTATTAGAGAATCAAAAAATAAACTTCAAACTTTATAGGTCTAGTTTCGTTAATCATCCAATTTCGGTTTACGGACAAGAGAAATTGCTTATTTCTTACATTCTTTCAGCAGTACAGGGAAAATGCATTTACATGTATATAAATATAAATACTCCCTTTTTTGTTTATATTGAAAATATATTGAAATGAAGCTATTACAATACAACTTATACACATACAGTTTGACTACTTTGGAAAATATTTGGTCAAAGTTGATATGCCAGTATTGAAAAACTCTTTATCATCAATAGATCACGATTTCAATATGGATTGTGAATTTCGTCGCAGATGTATTTTGACTGGGCCAATACCCTAGTTGATTGGGAGATACTGTTCCAAATATGCCATCGTTTATTCCATTGGTGACGGCTATGAGTGGTAGTAGCGCCCTCTGCTGTAGTGTGGTTTGATGAGAGGGTCTAGTGTGCCTAGGTGTGACCAAACAAACACCACACTGACAGAGCCTAGTTAATTGTCCCCCAACTATTCTATTAGGCCGGTAGATAGTAGCGCCCAGGCAACGATATTGCTCCTCTATCAAACACCCCACGGTTTCCCTACTCTCTCATATAACTTTCCGACACAAGGACAACTAACCCAGTCTGCCAATGGCACTATGAGAGTCAACCTTTCACAATCGATACCCGCATTAAAAAACCCCGCACGTAAGGACTGAGTATACTAAGCAGATTTCCCACGAGCTGGAATGACACATTAGTAGTGTCCTGTCACCATATGCATATTCTTTATTTCCAAGTCCAAATTCGATGAGTAGAATTGGAGGTTTATAGTAGGGTTAAAACAAGAAAAAAAATCCCTTAGAAGTTTTGAGTTACGAGGAAATGTATAGAACAACAATTTTAGATCACCAATTGTTTAAGAAGATTGGTTCTATAACATTTTTTGACTCACAATAACAATGATATTTTGAATTTTTGAAATACTCGCATCTATTCCAAATCCTACTTCAGACATTAATTTATATGATCATTAATGGCATATTAGCAGATAGTTTACGTGGAATGGCTAATAGTGGGATTTTAGTGAAAATTAAAAAAGACAAATATGTCAGTTAATATTTGAGAAAAAGAAAAAGTTTACATAACAAATTTTATACGACATTACATTTACACACACAGAAACACACACACACACACACACACACACACACACACACACACATATATATATACTGCGTCAAGAGTACAACCAAAATAACTGATTTACTCTTATGGAAATCTGTTAATCATTTCAAAAATTGATTGTTATGTCCCATTTTTCTGTCAGAGACTTCTATTTGCCAAAACTGTTAAGGAGTGTGTTCTAAAGGGGAATTGTGTTCTATCTATGGCTGGAATTATTATGTATAAACCAACCTTTACGAGTATCGCCGCGTCGTTATGGTAAAATTTTCCGTTGTTTGAAGCAATGTAATATTCACTTCTGTTTGATCCTCTACGTAAAAACTTAGCGTAGATCCAGTAAAAAGAAATCCAGAATCCTGGAGATGAGAGGTTTGATATATGAGTACAATAGGTATATACTGAACGCTGACAACGAAAACTTTAAAAATAGCTTTGGCAAAAATCTAGTTACAGAAAACGTACAAAACACAATTAACGAAAACAACACCATTAATAAGATTGATTATGCAACATTTTTTGATGCGAGAAATAATTACAGAGATATTTTATACCTTCCAGTCTTTGTATTCCATTTTGCAGTCATTGTTCTTCCATTTACTTTACGCCGTTTTACTCTGAACAGTTTAATGACAAGACCGGTAACAATGAAATAAAAATGTCTGCTGCTCGAGCTTTATCTGATTTATATATAGACGTGTATGTGTGTGTTTATAATTTAAGAGGAATCCATTTTCCATCAGGACAAAGTCATTAGCTGACGACCCCTAAGGGAAAGAACTCACTACTAAGCGATTCAGCCCTTGTAAAAGCTGAGCCAGCCTTTGCCCCCATATTTTCCACTTGCGGTCAGCAACTAAGACTTCCAATTCCAGATTCCAGTCTTCAATAGACTTCTAGCTAACTCTGCATGGGTCTACATATTCTGTTTGCTCCATTTCCACATTTATTTAATAACCCATATTTATTTGGCTTCATCTACGTGCAATCGGCCCTTCTCACCGGCAATGTATTCCTTCGAATCCGCCATCTGTGCCGTTCTTCAGCTCTATATATCTTCCTTTGAGCTCTTCTTTCCCACATCAAGAACGCTTTCAGCCTTGGTTGGAGTTTTCAGTAGGGTATATAAATGTTTTGTACATTTGTTTTTTTACCTTAGGAGGAGAACTTTCTGCAGACCTTAGTACGAACTGTGGTCTATGAGGCCCTACTACCCATCTCTCCTAGGTACTGGAACCTACTACAACTAGGAAACATAAACATAAGCTGTTCATTTCAACAGAACAGCCATTTCTGGAAAGTGTGAGATATTTAAGATTATGATGCTTTCTATACTTATTTTAAGTCTTAACTCTTAATATGCTGGAAGAAATCCTTCCACACCAGCATCCAACCAACATATCGGCCATAAATATACGCCATTTGCAGTATGATACTGATGTATATCGCATCACGAGGATATGTTTTCGGATTTCCATACCCAAGGAGCGGCTAAATGTACAAAAAATGGACTTTCTTTTCTCAAAAACTAGTAATTTGCTGAATACCATCACCGACGTTAGCTCCGCTTAAGGCCCTACAAGACCTACCTCCACCAATACCATAATCCCTTTGGTCCATACCTTTCCAGACAAATTCACATCAATCTGGGAAGCTCAATAGGTAATCATTGCTTTTTTTGCGAGTCTAGACATATGCCTTTGCAAAAACTTGTCTAATACAAAAGATGATCTATTGTCAATCTTGGGTTCATCATGCCCACGAGCTTGGCTATTCATAAGACAGGACAATTCCCATAATCTATTTTCTATCAGATAATTTAGCTCATTCAATCCCTCATCACTCGCCTGCTCTCTATATTATAAACCTCAATCTTTATTTTAAATAAAACATTTAAATATACAGTTTGTAATACTTCGGCCACTGGAGCGTTAACAGACTAGTACAGACAGAGCGTTCTGTCTCGTTAGGGAGAGAATGACAAGGGGTTTGTTGAGAAAATATAGACCTACATTGAATCAAAGCTCAGGGCTTGCTTAGTTAAACAATAAGACGAGCAATTCCAGATCAATTTCGTCTGTTTGTTCTGCCAAGAGCTGCTTCTCCCAATCACAAGACACTCATAGAATCATGTCTACTGAACCCTCCACCAATATTTCGTTCAATTCTGTGTTCAGTATCTGGTTGATGTCTTTAACTGAATTCGTACAAAATTATCCAATAATCCTAGTAAATGTGATCAAAAATCTCTTAATTATTATTAAAAACGAAGGGGGATGCTATATGGCTAATGTATATGGAATCCCACCGATTTCATCCTTTGGCGGCCATATCACTAAGTTTAATGAGTTAATATGAAAATCTGCCCTTGAAAATTTTTAGAAAACATCACCATTGAAACAACATATTCGAAAATTGTGTACATAATCATTGGCTAACATATAATTTGTCTACCTTTTTTAAAACGCACATTTATGTTAAGTACAAACAATTAACACTCTATCAGCCTCCTTATTGTGGAATGAAAAATATCAAAGTGGAACGAAGTCCAACTAGAGGTTGGTTGCAATTTTATGACCCCTTTTTCACTAGAAGTCAAATACACTCACAAACTTTGGTTACAACAATTTTTTTCCGGAAAAGAGAGATAAAAGCCAATTTGCTCAATTTAATTATTTTTGATACTCTCAGACAAGAAATAATTGGTATACGCCAGGCTGGTAGAAACCAAGTAATGATACAAATAACATTAGAATCAGGCAGGATTCGGCAATGTGTGTACCACAAGGTTGGTGAAAAACATTAACACATAAAATGGAGGGAATGGTGAACGGGAAACGCCTAAACTGCTTAACTCAAATAAATAAATGTTCCAATATGCGTTGCTGGTCATTTTTTACACAGTGAAGATTTTTTTTAATAGAATATAAATGTTTAAAACTTACAAGCAATATTTTACAGTTACAATGTTTTGATATACTTGTAAAATGTCAAAAACCAAAGAGTCACTTGGAAGGAACTTGGCAGCATTTTGGTGTCACGGTTAGTTATTGTTGGCCAATGAAGAAGAATTATATACTGATATAATATATACTTACTTAATCCTTCCTCTATTTTAATATAGACCATTGACGTCTTTAGTCTGTTCTGTGTTTGTTTCCTATACAAATTTACTACGTCAGCAATGATAAATCAAATATCTAATCTTATTCCTTTGCCCATTATAGTCTGATCCCATACTGTGGCAACTCTCTTCTTTTCCTCTTTGTTTCTTTCCTTTAAGTACTTTTCTTTTTTTTTACTAAGGTTTAATTGTGGTGTATTTGATGACCTTCTGTACTAATTAATAATTGGAATAGGTATCTACTTTCTAAAGTAATTGTATACCATAAACAGATTGCGACAAAACAAAAAAATATTTTCCTAAGTGGTGTTCATAAAAGTTTACAATAAAAATCGAATGGAGTAAGCATGGATCACAATGTTGTCATACCTGCCGGCGAATACCGTCGTCACTGGCTGATGATCGATTACAGCTGGCAAGCGCTTTCGATGCGATGGCACCATCTTCAAGCCCGTCAAAAGTTGTACTGGTCTTCACCGACAGGTATGACAGCAGTATCATTTATACTGGCGGTTCTAAACCTTTATATGGATGAGAATGTTATAGAACATAATTTGCGGTCATTTTTATGATTTGGTTCTTTCATTTCTAATAGTTCAGAAAATTTGCTTTTTTTTTAACGAACATCAGATCTGATAATTTAGAAAGAAAAAGCTTACAATCCGTGTTTCAGGATAATGAACATTGTAATATAAATTTATACCGTTAATTACCACACAAACACTCAGACTACAGTGATTAATGTACATTAAAGCCATCAAAACGAAAAATTGTCATCCGAGTCTTGTCTATGTATCACTTCCAGTAGCAAATTATATATCATGGACAAAATGATAACAACTGGCTATGGAAAAAGGGATGGAAAGGAAGTGCAATATTTCAAAAACCTAATGTAAGCCCGAGAAGCTGGTATGAAATGATTGACATCATGGATTCAAGGAAACTAGTGAGAAGTGTATGCCAAACATTTTCGAAGGCATTTTAATCTGTCAGAATATGGCTTTTTAGAAAAGCTATGCTCCAAAAGACGAAAGGAGAGGGTTTTTAGCGAAATAAATTAAAGGTTATATTTAATGTCATGTTGAATGGATGTATTTTATTGATGTGCTATTGCTTAGAGATATCTGCTGAAAATTAGCCAAGACCTACAGGTGATAAGACATTTAATTTATCTAGGTAGTTGATTTTATTGTTCCGATTCAGAGTAATTTAATTCCTACAAACGCTGTTTTTTTTTTGTTGCAAGAAACCTACATGCTGACCAATTCTCTTTAGGATTCAACTAATAACATCAGAGGGAAAAAAGTTGATAATGAAATTGAACGACTCTTCGATAAATTCTATAAGTGTGGGCGGAGGGGACACGATAAGAATTGAATCGATGGGTCTGAATCCGTTGAATAAGGGAGGTTATTTGTTCTGGAAGGAATGGATGCCTTCTCACCGCTTCCTAATCGTACTGTCACTGATATACTGTCTTCCATCAATAACACTGCACTGATAAACGCCGCCTCTGAAAAGTTTTTTCCTCAGCTTAGATGAAAAAGAAAAGGTGCTCGCTTTGCGTGTAGTTTTTATATGACCTATTCAGAGTAAGCTTTTCTCCTAGAGGGTATGAAAATTTCAATGTGTGACGCACATATTTTATCATTGTGATATCCGGTAGCTCAATGCTAATATAAATGACTTCAGTTCAACAATTACTGAATAAATGAGATCAACAGGACAGATTTAAAGAAACCACCCCAATAACATATTTGAGCATTTTGAATACCGATTAAGTGTATTAATACACAATAATGCATTTATAGTCTTCATAATGCTTAGTCTAGTGTCTGCCTGATTATCTCTTAAGTCTTGTGGCTTTAAGTAAAGAGATCCTTTCTCTCCAGGGTTGTTTTTCCTAGGACTGGCTGAGACATCCAGAAAATAAATAGAAACGCGGGTGGACCATTAAAATCATGCTCACTCAATTCAACCTGATTATAACTGGTAAGACTATCGCAACATTGGTATAAGCGTGAAAGAATTTGAACAGCAAAAGATCTGGCTATTAAAATATCTATGAAACGTACTATTATATACATACGTGGATATATATATATATATATATATATATATATATATATATATATATATATATATATATATAGAGAGAGAGAGAGAGAGAGAGAGAGAGAGAGAGAGAGAGAGAGATGATGTCGTTGTTCTTCGTTGACGAAATTGAGTTCCGTTTAAAATTGTATGAATGTATATATATATATATATAGATATATATATAGATATTTATATTTATATATATATATGTGTTTGTGTGTGTGTGTGTGTGTTTGTGTGTGTGTGTGTTTGTGTGTGTGTGTGTGTTTGTTTGTGTGTGTGTTTGTGTGTGTGTGTGTGTGTGTGTGTGTGTGTTTGTGTGTGTGTGTGTGTGTGTGTGTGTGTGTGTGTGTGTGTTTGTCCGTTACCGCTCTAGCAGTCGCAAGTTTTGTTTGATCGTTACCAAATTCGATATATAAGTGTTTTATGAAAAATGAAAGATCAAGTTCGTTAACGGCTGAAATCGGACTGGGGGGAGGAATTTCGAAAAATCAAGATTTCTTCGTTATTATACGTCGGATCGAAAAAGTGTATAGAACCAATGTTATTGGTAAATGCTGTTATATACGTTTTTTCACTATGTCAATTATTAACTGAGATATTTGCATTTTATAGTATTCAGCCTTCAGTGAGCCCCCCCCCCCACCTCCTACTCGTGGAATGTTACTTGAAGACTAAATACCAAATATTGTTCTCGTTGGACATTTTCGTTTTGAGATAAACGCGAATTCGTGACTTACGTGGGAAATCTGCTTAGGTAAGGCAGCCCCTGCGTGACGGATTTTTAGTCCACTATTTTGTAACGCAGAGTCCTTTAATCTGTCAACTCATATGATCTTCGGTCTCGCTCGTGGTTGGAGCTATTGGCCACTTCTGCTTTCTTTATCTTGTACAGAGAGCCCTTTAACAGCCAACACATTTAGAGAGCCATTTAAAAAAAACTCGTTTTTCTGCAAGTCCAAAAAATAAAATCCGCTTGATAAATAAAATTAAAAACAGTGATTATTTTATGGATCCTGGGATAGATTCCAACTGGATGGAGGGTTGTCCCTCAAGAGCGAGTGAGGGGGGATGACACACATCAGAGTGGAGCTTTGACAGGGGCAGGGGGATTTCGACATGAGAATGACGTCAGGCGTGTGACGCGAAAAGCCGTCACAGCTGTCACACCCTGGACCCTGTCCAAAATTAAAGTTCACCTGTTAGAAAAGATAACTCTGTGCTCACCTCTCATTTTAGAACAAGCAAATTCCTAGCTTGGGGCTCGACCTCTTGATAATAATATATAAACAATAAACAAGTTGCACAGAAATCAAGAATTAAACTTATTTGATTATCAAATCTCTGGAAAATGAAGGGTTGCGATTCACACTGTATTATTTTTTCTTTTGGAAGACAATTTTATAAATTTGTATCTGGAGTGAAACTCAATAGTTGATGTACGGTAACTGTGCAAATAAACACTTATGTATTTATTTTTTGTAGTAAGCATAAAGAATGCCAATAATTTTAGCAGATTTCCCTTAAGGGAAATCAGCTATTGAGGTCGAACTCATGACGCGAGTTTCGAAAAATTTCTTCAAATGTCCATCGATCCTACCCAGGAGATGACAAAAATGAGGTCCGTTCAAAATTATATATATATATATATATATATATATATATATATATATATATATATACTAGCTCAGATACCCGGCTTTGCTCGGGAATTCATTTGAGGCTGAATGGTGGTGGTATATTTTTGGCAAGGCTTTACTTTGCACAATATTTTGACATTTACCCGTTCCAGTGTTTAGGGTTAATACCCGTTGTTGGCATTTGTTAATAATAACATTATTTTTTTATGTAAGACTTCACTGTCCTGCATATTGTCATATTTCCCGTCTCCTGTGCATTATGCATAGATTTGAATTATTAAGGAGAAAATATTGACATACATTTGAATTAATTTTTTCAGGTGAGGTACCTGGTAGTTCATATTGAAAAGAAGTGTTGAGCAAATTTCTCTAAATAACAAAATAAACAACTTTTGTTATGTGCATATTTGCCGAAACCCCAATAGGAAATCATTATTATTAATTTCAGGCCTCCCGTCCCTAGAAATGGCTTATTATAAGGAAGGCGTTAGTGCTAATACACATACTGAGTGTTTTATTTAGTTCGGTTGAGTCTTTTGGGCCAAATAAAATTGTTGTCTCCCGCTATAATTTTTAGCGTATAACGCCTTTATACTTCGGTATACGATGATAGTGTATATAAAAAAAAGTTTCTCTAAATAACAAAATAAACAACTTTTGTTGTGTGCATATTTGTCGAAAATGCAATAGGAAACGAAACATCACTATTATTAATTTCAGGCCTTCCTTATAACCCCCACTCCTGCCCGTCCCTAGAAATGTTAGTATAGCTTATTATAATGAAGGCGTTAGTACTAATTCACATACCGAGTTTGGTTTAATTCGGTTGAGTCTTTAGTGCCAAATAAAATTGTGGATTCCCGCTTTAGTTTATAGCGTATAACTCATTTATGCTTCCGTATACGGCAAAAGTGCCTATAACAAAAGCTACTTTAAATAACAAAATAAACAACTTTTGTTTATGTGCATAGTTGCTGAAAAAGCAATAGGAAACGAAATATCGCTATTTTTAATTTCAGGCCTCCCTTATAACCCCCACTCCTGCCCGTCCCTAGAAATGTTAGTATGGCTTATTATAAGGAAATCGTTAGTATTAATTCACATAGCGAGTTTGGTTGAGTTCGGTTGAGTCTTTTGTGCCAAATAAAATTGTGGACTCCCGCTATAATTTTTAGCGTATAACTCATTTATACTTCCGTAAACGGCAAAAGTGCATATAACAAAAGTTACTCTAAATTGCAAAATAAACAACTTTTGTTATGTGCATATTTGCTGAAAAAGTAATAAAGAAATATCGCTATTTTTAATTTCAGGCCTCCCTTATAACCCCCACTCCTGTTCGTCTTAGAGAATATTAATATAGCCTAAAGTCTAAGTTGGGCTAGTAGTAATATACATACCAAGTTTCATAAAATTCGGTTCAGCCGTTTATGCGTGAAAAGGTAACAAACAAACAAACAGACACGAAAGAAACAAAATGTAGTTATGGTGTCTATGACATGTGAAACGAAAAATTATCGTGAAATTTCGCGAAAAAAATCAATGTACAGACAGAGGTTACAATTTTATATATATGTATATAGATTTGTCTGTTAACGCTCTAGCGGTCGCAATTTTTGTTTGATCGTTATCAAACTCGGAATTTAATCGTTTTATGTAAAAAGGAAGATCAAGTTCGTTAATGGCTGAAATCGGAACAGTGGGAGGGGGGTTTAGAGGGGGGATTTTCGGAAAATTCAAAATATCTCCGTTGTTGTTTTATACATTTATTCTGTATCTTGAATATTAACCGAGATATTTGCATTTATATTGTGTGTGTGGTCGGCAGGAGTTGGGTATGGTCCGGACTTTCCGCCGAGAGCTGTGGCGGTCGTTTTCGTAACTATTCGTCTCTCGTGAATAGGTTTAGAGATCCCTTACTACTGCAGTTGTTATTGGGTAGATTTCTCTATTGTAAAACTTCACGTGGGGAATCTGCTTAGTTTACGCAGCCCCTGCGTGACGGACTTTTTGTATTTTCAAATTTAAAAATTTTGGAGGTAGTTAGCCAATTTTATGCCAACATAAAAGTTGTTGTCTTTTTATCAATGAAACTTGCTATTAGTAGTATAGGAATACATACTTCTCACGATACATTAACATCCAAAAAATGGTTCCAAATATGTCCGTATTCATGACGAGTCCAAATGCTCTGACTCTGCAATTTTTAGGAAATGACTTGATAAAGAAAGAATGATCATATAGTTAGTTATGTTCTGTGTTTTTAATGGGACCTGAAAAGTTTGAAACTATTTATTTCTGGTTCTATTCACTCGCTCCCCCCACTCCAGTTATAATACAAGTTTCGTCGACGGTAAACATTGTGATCAATAGTCAGCCCGTTATTACACAAATAAAAGCGCCCAGTGCATACGCACACACACAGAAAACACGTATACGCACACACACACACACACACACACACATTCATATATATATATATATATATATATATATATATATATATAGACACACACACACACACACACACACATGCACCCGCAATCACATATGCTCCCTGGTCTTGGGTTGAGATTTTACCGAGTCGTCTGCGTATGCTGTCGCATTTCTTCTCCCGCAGAGGAAACTATTTATATTTTCATAATAATTGTTACGATATGTGTCGCATAATTGATAACAAAAAAAGTTTTTTTTACACTATTTTTAATTCCCCCCCCATTTAATTACGTATTTAATTTAGTGTTAAATTAATTCCTATTGGTTCTTATGGTTTTAAGACATTTATAACCCCGCCCCCCATTGTTGCATCTTAAAAGACGACACTGGTTGATATTTCATTCCTTGTTTATTATACATCATGAAAGAATATTCAATTCATTTTAAAAAGTTCAAAAATATAGTAAGCTCCGCTTTTGTTTGAAGATTAATTTGTCGGAGACAGAATGTTTAATTTCAAAGGGAGGATAATTAAAATCCCGTAAGGATTTCAAAATAAACCAGGTTAACTCCCGAATAACAATAACACGAGTTTGTAGCCATTATTAAATTCTAATATCCCACTGGCAATCAAATACTCACTCTCGTCACAGAAAATCCTAAATCCAAATAATATGTGGCCACAAAATGTTCCCCTTTCTTTTATGAATTCATTTTCTAACTGAATCACAATCATCATTTTATTGTCATTTTTTTTAAAAAAAAATTTCATTTATTTATTTCTTATAAATAAAATATATATGAATGTCGTTTATTGCTTCTACTTTTTATCCTTTCTTTGAAAAAGCATTCGATTCAGTTAAAATAAAAAATACAATTGTAGCAAACCCCACCACCTAAACTCATTTCCATTAGCTGTAAAATGCCAAATGGAAGTATTTATGAATAAATTCATTTTATTATAAAAATTAGCAATTATCAAGGTATACATTATATTGGTAATGGTTAGGTTTTATAATACACTAAGTAATTAAATGTTATTTATTGACATCCTCTTTGTGGATCTATGCTAATTGGGACGGGTTATCTGCAGGATGCTACCCTTTCCTAGCCAGGGTGGGATTTTTGAGTTCGCCACTAAATGGATTCCCCATTGCCCAGGTGAGAATCGAAGTCACGACTCCAGATTTACCAAGCGCGACACCTTAACACACAAAGCTAAGTAGATGAATAATAAAGATAAGCTTAAAATTAAAGGCTTTTCCATCAGAATGTTGTACTTAAGGTTTAAATTCTCTTAAGCAAACTTCCAGACTTTATAAGCCGAACCGTCACATTGAATATAAGTAAAAAAAATGAGATTGATAAAATACCGTGAAAGAGAGAAATCACTGTACGACAGTAGACGGGGATATTATTATTATTCACTTGTGTTTTTTCTTTAACTCACAACTAGCAAGTGTCACAGATAACTTAGGGTAACCTAAAGATACTGGCTTTGATATCATAAGCAACATCTGGGTACCAAATAGTGTAAAACAATTTGAAGGGTACTCATTTTTGAGTGTAATATTTATATATATTTATATATATATATATATATATATATATATATATATATATATATATAAGCCAGACTAAAACGTTAAGGACCATAAGCCAACTGAGAGCGTGTATTAGTGAATACACTAAAATATTCTATACAGGAAGCACATATCATAAATTCAGACGGAATATGTAAGTAAAAAATACATTTATAAAATAGTCTGAAGCATGTAATGCTAAATTGTCCAACACTTGTAAATCACAGACAGCAATATTTACAATCATATAAAGTTAAATACAGGGACGAACTTTCATTGGAATATATGCTATATATTAGCAGTATTGAAAAGCTAAGTAGCATATTTTCCTTTATTAAGAGTACTTTATTCTCAGTCTCTTAACAATTAGTTTTTTTTTCCAGAACTATTTTATACGGTTCCATACGTATTGTTATATATTACTTATATTATAAGAGTATTCTAAATTATTTTAATAGAATACCTAACTATACTAACATAAAATGGCCAGACCTCTAGCAACGCCATGTATTTATTACAAAATAAATTATATATATATATATATATATATATATATATATATATATATATATATATATATATATATATATATATATATATAAGTATATATATATATATATATATATATATATATATATATATATATATATATAAGCCAGACTAGTTTCCAGACTAACCGAAATAGCGGATTGAAAATTCGAAGTGAAAGTATTTAGTAAAGGAGAAGGAGCAATAACATATCCATTTTGAGGTGTTGGATGGGGAAGGAATCAGGTATCTCAGGTAAGAAAAGAATGATCTCGTTCCTGTACAGTTATTTATTATATGCAACAGAGAGCTTTCAGAACATACGCTCTATCATCAGAGTCCTCTTAACAAGGATTCCCTGTGCCTGACGGGAAATTTTTGCGGAGTTACAAGACATGGATGATTGAGTATATCCCCTGAAAGCGCTTTGTCGCATATAATAAATAACTCTGAAGAAATGAGGCCTTTGTTCGTATACCTGAGATAAGCAATTCCATACATTAAGAAAGGGCAATGAGGAAATATTTTTCCTGTACAAAAATAAAAACAATGTGTGCTGGAGTACTAATTATCACAACTGCAAGGAACAAGCAACAAGAATAATGTGAGCAACGCCCCTTGTTACAGCCGGTGAAATTAAAACTAACCTTGAGCTTCAGAGCTTTAGAGCAGCTACATTGTTGGGAAGAAGAAGATAAAGTCTAGAAGATAAGTTAGAATGGCTATTTAAAGTTAAATTGGCCAGCAATTATTTCCGGACAGTGTAAGTTACAGAGCTTGTGAGTTGGTTTGAGTAATTATAGGACAGAAGGGGGTGTCGCTAGAAAGCCGTTACAAAACAATTAACCAGCTCCTAACTCCTCGATTCTCCGCCAACTAACCCTTTCTCTTTGGAGTCCCAGTTCTCGGTAATTGACAAACTTCCTTTCAGACAAATCCCCCTACGGGTCAATCGGCTTGACTCCTCTCCCGATTTGACTTTACACCTTATAATACCTGCCACCAGGAGGAATAAATTGGAGGGAACATGCTCATTAATAGGTTTTTTTTAAAGAAATTTTAAGTTAACAAAAAGTCAGCTTATTGTGAATCATCAGGCTTTGGGATGTATTTTAAAGTTTGATGGTAGTGGATTAATATAGCGTAGATAATAATGTTAATCCTGTATTTTATTTATTCTCTAAAATTTAGTGGCAGCGGTCATCGTTTTCACTTAACTATAAAGGATATATGAAAAATTTGGGTCGAGATGTTTTAGGGCAAAACACATCTTGTGTAAATAGTTAATAATTTTGTTTTTCAATACTAGGTAGGTGGAAATTTGATATAAAAAATAAGTTTTTAACTATTGATCCTTATTAACTTATAATTTTATTTATGTTGAGTTTTTAGAATCTGAATTGATGTAAATTCGTTTTTTGGGAATAATATGAGAAGGTATTTGAATTTATGAAACCCCAATTTGCATCGGAATTAATTACTTTATTTTTTAAAAACACATGTAGGTGTGTGTGTTTGTAACATATATACACATATATATGCATTATGTATTATGTGCATACACAGAAAAAAAATATTTAATTTATTTATTCCATAGATGAAACCGCATCTGCTGTAGTTAGCGGTTGGTGGATCTACACATCCTTGAACAAATGAGTTTCCTTCAAGAAAATCATAAGCTTTTTTATCCTTGGAGAGACAAAGAGACGTCCAATTCTTCACAAATGTTTATTTCAGCGCTAAGCGCTTTCAAAGACTATTGTCTCTATCTTCAGAGCTACTTGAGTGCGCTCATAAGGAAAGACGGCAAGTGGCTAGTCACCGTCTTTCCCTATGAGCGCCTGCAAGTAACTCTGAAGATAGAGACAATAGTCTTTGAAAGCGCTTAGCGCTGAAATATAAATTTGTGAAGAATCGGACTTTTTTTCTCTCTCCAAGTACACAGTATTCTTCACTTCCAACAACACTGCTGTGAAGCTTTTTTATGTCATCTTCGTCGTTTCCGTGGGGCTCTATTAAGCTTGATTTAAGGTATATGGCTTTCCTTGGGAGGTCATATTTTTCACAAGTTAGAAGAAGTAGTGAAACGGTTAGGTACAAGCTACATTGTAAACGTTAAAATATTTTTAAAACTGGCTACATGTAAAAATTTAAAATAAATTTTTAGCTGGCTTCTGAGACAATCTTCATACACTCAAGGCTTGACATAGAGAGCAATAGCGTGCTATAAGATATATACCAATGTTAAGGTATTGACGAACACATGCTTCTACTTTGAATTTAACACTCTACTCTGGATGGAAATTTGAAATCCCCCTATACAGCCCATACTTTAATTTAAGACTTTAATTCGCTCGAGGACTGCAAAAAGTACATAAGAGGAGCTCATTGAGCAAAAATCTGAGAAGTTCTGGGAGGAAGGAATTAAAAAATTACCTGAAAAATGGCAAAATGTAATAGATCAACATGGTTAATATATAATTGATTAAAAATATATACACGAATCTGAAGTTTTTATTGAAATCACTAGTATAAAACGCTACCAACTTACTTCGCAACCCAAAGTTGTAAATTAATATTAATTCAATGTCAAATGTCTATAAATTGCTACAGTTATTAGTTAGCAACAGCCGGATATTGGCACCTCCCTGGGTTTCAAGATGCTCGCGAGTGTACTTGAAACGTTTATTAACAGATCTTTACAATGATATAGGGTGTCGACTGTTATTTTATATAACGGATAACTATATAATAACTGTATTCATAATAAATTAACTGGCCTTTATATGTTAATGTGATTCAGGCATTGTATTAAAGGCTCTCAAACTCTTTCAAGATACTTTGGTTTGCAAAGACGAGAAACCATGGAAACAGTGAAGTGAAAAATGGGAAACGGAAAAACACTGATTATATGCACTTGATTTTCTACAGCTTAAGGAATGACTCAATTACACGTGAGGAACAGTCTTCGTAGTGAGTCCCAGAACCGAGGACTCAGAATTATGTTCCGTATTAATAACCGAATTAGTGTGCTGATGGGAGCATGGTTGGAATTAATGTCTGCCACTAGTGCAGCACATGTGGCGGTCCTCATTTACCCCAATAGTGACATAGCACTGCGATATTTTTATTTAATTATAGTTTAGCTTAATTAATTTTATTATGAACTTTGCAGGGAAAATGTTAGCTGAGATGTGTCACTAAAATAGTCTCATGTTAGCCAATGGGGCAGCCTCACAATGATGGGCTAGAGAGTTTTTAAAGTGTGGCCCAGTGGCCCAAAAGAGTGTGTCATCAAAGACGGGAAGTTATAGCAGCAAGAACTTCAATAAGTTGAAATTACCTGTCGCCCTAGCTACCAGCACCAAGTAAGCCTTTACGTAATATCATCCATTCATCCCCTGTTATCTTCATCAATATCACCAACATACATCATTTGCAATAGTCCCCGCATCAAAATTTATTAACTTGCTAACACATCTGTAAAATGTCGATCTTCATCCTTCCAATTTGTAAACATCAGTATTATATATTCACTATTGTCTATCCAATTAGTTCTAATGTAGTACACCCCTTTATTTATTGTGACTCCATCAAATCGAGGGTGGGAACTCCGAACCCAACATAAGTTTACTAGTGAATTAAGGATTTCATGAATGTGACTCAGAAAGTAAATTATATTGAAACAAAACGAATAATTAATTAAAGAAATTAGTTAAATTTTTAATATGGATAAAAAGTAAAATTCAAAAGATAAAGCACAGTGAAAAAGATAAGAGGGAGAAAAAAAAAGATTGTAGCAGAAAATAAGATAAAGAAAACCAGTGGAAAGACACTCAGAAAAGATAAAATGGGCAGAAATACTTCTTCATAAAGTAGCTACCCTTTCAAGGAAGTTACGGCAAAGAGAGAGACTTAAAAAGACATAGGGACTCCCTTACAAAGTTTTCTACATTCTTTCTTCTCTCCCCTCAGTTACTTACCAGAAGGCAGTTACCCTTCACTCTTTTTAAAACAGCATAGTGTGTTAATTATTACACCTTCAGGAGGCTCTTTAACACATTTCAAACTGATGAATTTCTAAGGATGAACAGAAAACTCAAAAAGTTCTTTATGTACTAAGTGTAATGCACATCAAAGGAGGGTTTTAAATCCGCTGTTAAGTCATGATAGAATCTGGATAAGGCCTAGCATGTGAGAACAACGGAAATTCCACTTATTACGCCATTTAGGCCCCCGGGTTACAGGAATTTAAGTTTCTTCAGGGAGAGGGTGCCCATTTTTATAAAAGTAAGTCACCAATTTCGTAAATAAGAACATTATTTATAGCTGTTAATCCAAATAAGCCAGGTGCCAAGAGACGACATATTATAGAAAATGCAAGATGAAATGTTTCAATGTAATACAAGTTGAAAACAATGGGAATGAATAGTCCATTAGTAGTACATGACTGACTGGAATGGACTATCATGTCATGACATTTTCCATTTGAAAATCACATGCTAAACGCTATCAAAAATCAATGACATGAGACGTGTGAGTGTATTTTTATTTGATTTGTCATTTATTTTTCATATTCCTCCACAGACGTTGTTGTGTGGTGATGGTGAATATGTTTCGGGAATGCGTCAAACTGGAAACTTGGTCTCCTGAGTGTATGTTCTTTCTGGGCATCTACATAGTCCACATGTAGATTATTTGTTTTCTCGAGTGCTCTCATGGCTTCTGAGACAATTTCATTAAAATGTATTTTCATTCGAATATTCTTAAGATAATCAAGGGGGCTTAAAATAATCAAGCGCTTCACGATTCTACAATAGAGCAACACACTGCCTTTACGAACTTGGCTCATTTCCCTGGTACTTTCGAGTAGAAATGTTTCCTTCGTTTAATCTCCTCGTAAGGTAAGCACTTCTGAAGGTTCTGAAATTGCTACTAGGTTTCAACAGTTTACCCACTTTAAATTCATATCCAATTGTGTGCAGATGGTCGTCCGTCGTTTCTGTAGTACACATTACACTTTCCTTTCCGAAAGTTGCCTTGTCCTACCCAACATATTTCCTGGGTTGGGGGTAAAACGTGCTGTTGGCAGCAGGGTCTCAGCATGGTTTACAGCAATAAAGCTTATTCAGAATGAAGTAAATTTGCCGATTCCTGCATCGTTAAACAGTAGCCTTATCCAAGGCTGTGCTGTGATCTTCTTTTCCTGCTATCTATTTTACAGCAAGAGTTGCTGGCCTATTACCCAGCATGTCTGGCGATGGTGATCTAAATAGTGATTACATTTTATTAAAAATATCCTTGAAATATTTAAAAGGCAACATGCACTAAATTAAAAACCAAAACCTCCCTTTTCAATTTGAATTTTAGAATACCGCATCTTAGGGGTTCCACCAAACCTTCAAATTCCTACAAAATCCAAACCCTCCAATCCAGAATACTCCGCAAAATTACAGATTCCCCATTTTACGTATCCAATTTAACTCTCCATAATGACCTCAACATTCCTTTTGTCCATACCCTCGCCAAATCTCGATATCAGAAATTCCACTCTCTCCTTCCCGCACATCCTAATCCTTTAGTCGAATCACTTTCATCTACCCATATTCCAGAAAACCCAAGACGGCGTCTGAAGCGTAAGTGGCCAAGAGATCTTCTTGTGTAGTGTTTCAGTTTAAATCCATAAACAACCCATTGTTCCCTCCATTGTGGGTATTGTCAATGGACAACTTCCCACCTCAAGTCAATAGTCAAGTCACTTTTTTTTTTCTAACATATCATTTGCTTGTAATATTTAATTATGTTGTTGCAAATAAACGAATAAATATAAAAAAAAAAGAATACCGCATCTTCAAATGGAACATATATTAGTATTACTATTTATTAACTTCCACGTTTTGGCTACTATGACTAACTGGACGAGATATCTACAGGTTGGCACCCGTTTCTAGCCAGGATGGGACTTTATTTAATGAGTTCGTGACTAAATAAATCCCTATGGCCCTGGCGGAAATCGAACCCGCCAGTCTAGGTTTACCATGTGAGATTATGGCCAACATTTTAACTCACAAACCCAGAAATAATTTTAATAAACAATACTATTGTAATGTTAGGATATCTTCTATATTGATTTTTTAAATGTATTTTATACAAAACTATAGTATTGTATAGAACATATTTAACAAACAGTACTTGATATAAAATGTTCATTCAACAAGGGATTATATATATTAATGTTTCTATGACATTCTCTATTCCTATATGACATTCGTAAGGGTTTGTTAGGATAAATATAAATAAAATAATTGTTTTATTCCTTACGCCCCATTGCGCAAAGTTTTGGCATTGTTTCGAGGATTAGAAGATCGTTTTTGTGGCCACCTCAGTTCTTTTTTAATCTTTCCATAAACCAACGAGAATCCATCACAATTTTGGTTATCATAGGAAATTGCATTCCATTAGCTAGAATAGCGATGAAGTTTATTTAAGACAACATTTATCGGAATAAAAGGTCATAAAATGGTGCGACAGTTATTGATAGATGAGTCAAATAATGGCGAGTAAACAGAAAACGCCTGCTCTAAAATTCACACTTCTGTAATATAATCAAACGTAACTTTAAACAGTGTCAAGAGAATTGCGTGGATATTCCAATGGAAATTTCTCTGGCGATTCAATTAACAGAATTAGACTCCTCTTGAAAAGGGTCAGAGTCAATCCCCAGCTTTAATTATAGTATCGAATAATGAAAAGCTGCTCGAAGGGAAGAGCTCCACTAAAGAGGGTTCTTTGTGCGCACTGATAGCACTTTATTTCATTAATTAACACAAGTAAAGAAATTCACAACTCTAATTGAGTTTAACCAATGAGTTGAAGACGGTTGGACTTTAAAGTTGTTTCCTCATCATCAACTAACCAGATCACTAACCTTTTTTTTTTTTTTAAGAACCCCATGTATGAAATATTCTTAATTTGAGGGAAAGGTGAGATATATGCTGTTAAAATGTAGCAATATTTTAGAAGGAGAATCTGTGCTAACTGAAAAAGGAAAAAAAATGTCTAGCTGATTCGGAGCTGAAGAGAGTCCATCACGCAGGGTCTGCGTAAACTAAGCCCATTTTCCACGGACTGATATGACACACTACTGAACTCTTCTCACCACATAAAAATCCGACGAGCAGAAGGGAAGGTCTACTGAAGGAAACAGTTAAACAACGAGTATATTGTAAATGGGATAAATATTTTCGAGTCAAGACCGCAAAATTTTAATTGATGGAGTCGTCACACTAGACAATTCCATGTATCTCGCATAATAAAGTTTCTAGAAAACAATACTTGATATTTAAGCTTAGAATAGAGTGGTACATGATGTAACAGCTTATTGTGAATATGAACTGAGTAGGAGTGGGGGTTTACTACAGGCTGAAGCTAAAACATCGATCGAGAAAATTATGTAATATAACATTTATAGGTAATTAACTTTCAATGGGGTTGTTTATATACATTTTTTTGATCTGTATAATAACAAGATATTTTCAATTTTCAAATTTTCCCCCTCTTAACCGCCCCCTCCCTCAGCTAACATTTCAGCCGTTAACGGACTTGATCTTTAGTTTTATATAAAGCTGTTATATTTCGAGATAGCCACAAGGCAAAATAGACGATAAGACAAAAATTGCGACCGCTAGAGCGGTAACAGACATATATATATATATATATATATATATATATATATATATATATATATAATTTTAAACGGGCCTCATTTTCGTTTTCTACTAGGGATCGACGGGCATATGTGACATTTTTTTGAAAATCTCGGCATGAGCTCAACATCAATAGCTGATTTCCATTAAGGGAAATCTGCTGAAATCCAAAGCGCCAAAAAACCAACGAGTTGTATTAATTTCAAGTTATGGAAGAAATGTTTTAATAGACACCCTTTTTTTAATTATAAAAATGTGGGAGGACCTTATGCTATTGTGGGGAAACATTTAATGCTACTATCCAACATATTTAATTAAAAAGAATTAATCTTGCCAAAATCTTGAAAGCTCTTGCCAACTGTACTCGACCATCAGCCAGTGGCGACGGTCTGCACAGACAGATATGACAAATGGAATACTTATTTGACTTCCTGGATCGTTGATGAACTACTGAACAATGTCAGTGGAACCCTAATCTTTAAGGGAGAGGGGAATTGGATCTTTGACTCTAGGGACTAAAAATTGCTCGAATTTGATGTCTAAAGCTCAAATAATTATCTCGAAAAATCAGGGAAGCACTTAGTGCATATGCCTAAGTGGGTTTCCTTTAGATAAGGAATTAACGCCAACAGGAAAATCATCTGGATTGCACCCTTATTTAAAAAATCATTAACGTCCGATATTTGGTTCTAGAGCAATTGGGGCGAGTTATCTACAAGTTAACATCAATTTCAAGCTAGGGTGGACGTATGTAATGCATTTGAAGAAAATATCTTAAACACAATGGAGTTGGTTGAAGTCAATGACCATTATTTAAGGAGACTTCATTAACACAGGTCACTGTGAATCCATTAGCTAGATATGAAAGGGCCAACCAATGTCTTTGTAGTATAAAGAGAAGCCAGATGACGTTAAAGCCCTCTAATGAGTAGGGATCCGAATCTGCTTCCTTTGGCCTTGGACATTTAATGTAAAAGGAATGTCAACAAAGGCACAGTTTTATAAAAGCTAACTTGAAAAGCTGTTTGGCGCATGAAATCTTCATAAGAATGAAGTCCTAAAAATAAATGATAACTGGTTAATCCAAGAATCGTGAAGGCTATTCCGCATTAACATAATGGCTCAGTAAATATCATAGTAAACAGTTATGTTCACTAAAGAAATTTGCTTATTAACAAAAGTAAAACTAGAATATATCTGTTTGCTTTTTGCCTCTAATTCCTTTTATTAATATTAACATGATGATCTCAAAAAAACATTTCATTAGTTATAGTTAGATAGCGCATGGGTTTTATAGCAGACAATATCCTATTACAATTATGCCTTTTATATTTATGATATGATTTAAAAAAAAAAAAAAATACAATTCACGTCAGTCCACGGCAACAGGTCAACTCATAAAAATCACTGACGCCTTGATTTTTTTATTGCTCAACAAGTTTTACGTCCTCTTGAGGAGCACAACCTACAAACCGAATATCATTCTACATCATACAGACCTCCTGCAGAGAGTGCCAAGTCAGACCTAACCAAAACTAAGGTGGCCGACACATTCATCAATTGATTTAAATTGAAATCTAATCCAAAGAATATGTTATGTAAGAGAAAGATTTTAAGATATGAGATATAATATTATTTATTTATAAGTGAGTAATGAAAATTGCTCTTGGAGCCATTACATGGGCAATTATTCTTTATAAAAAGAGTTAAAGAAATTTTTTGATATATAACCCAAATGATAAACTCCTATTTTAGAATCCACTAACAGTTAAATCGCTCAGCTAAAATAATTGCTTTACTATACATCTGAAAAAAAATATATATATACTTTCTTTTACAATTTCGTTCGAGGGCAATAAGGACATATTTTTAGTACAACCAAAATGTCAATCAATGGAATGTGTCGGATAGCTATCGAGTTTCTTGGAACGTGAAAATCGCCGACAAATATTCAGTTCCTAGCATTTCGGAAATTTTAAATTGCCTAAAACCTCTTGAACTCCTTACTGATAGTGTTCCAAAATTATAGACGTGTTGAGTTTTAAAAAATATAAAAGGACACAGATACTATTGATTTCTTATATATTTAAGTGGAGCTGTGACCAAAGCTAATGAGGTATACTGCAGCTGTCCACTAGCTATAAAGTTTCTAAATAACAAAAATGATCCAACTTTTGAATTCCTAGCAGTTGCAACTGTTGCATTTATATAAGTTCGGTTCAGTTCCAAAGATGTTGATGTTTGAAGCTGTTCATGGCCGTCCCCTGACTATTTAACATTCATAAATAAGGATTCTAACTGTTGATTTTTACTCAGTTATATGGTCCTAATTACTATTGCTTAAAATGTTTGAATTCGAGGTCACAGCTACTCGTGGTTGCTGTCTATTCATTTTCTTACAGTTCAAAATATTATTCACAAACATTTCTAACAGTAGAAAATGTCTGACAGCTATCTAGTCCAAGTAGTTTGGAACTGCTATTGAATTTGTGAGTCAAAGGGTTCTCAACAGATTACTATAGAGGTTCTGATAGTTCCAAGAGGTCAAGTTGTTGGCTTGCAGTCGCTTGAGGATATCAATGCACCATTCAGTTGATAACAATGCGTTCCTGACTGTTCTAGAATGGCCCAGTAATTGAAGTCAGTGCATTTAGTGCATGTCGTTTAGTACTAATAAAGGAATATAAACAATTATCATACCATTTGGTAATGAGGTGAACACTATCTAACACTTACGAATATTATTCTTATCATTCTTGTTATAGTATTGTAGTCACGAATAACAGAGTTAAGCAAATAGATTAAAAGAAAAATATATATAAAAAATATTAATTACATTAATTTAACACATCCCTTAAAAAATATTTTTACAATATATTGTATTAGTAGGTGCCTACATCTATGATATATTTATTAAATATAATTATAAAATGCTACATTTCTGAAGTGCTCGTTTACTTTTTACATTACGTTGCAACTGTCCTCACAGAGGAGGCATATGATACTGAAAGGCTCCGAGATAGGTTGTCAGCTGACTAAAAATCGATTATTTATAAGTCAATCTTGAACTCGATTATTTCGCGTCATAATATAAAGTCGATTAATTTAAGATAAAATGTTAACGAATATATAATGTAGGTATTTGATTTCTGCTTTTTTTATTTACTGTTCTTTTTCTATTTTAGCAGATTTCCCTTAAGGGAAATCAGCTATTGAGGTCGTACTCATGACGCGATTTTCGAAAAATTTCTTCAAATGTCCATCGATCCTACCCAGGAGATGACGAAAATGAGGTCCGTTCAAAACTATATATATATATATATATATATATATATATATATATATATATATATATATATATATATATATATTTGTCTGTTACCGCTCTAGCGGTCGCAATTTTTGTTTGCTCGTTACGAAACTCGAAATTTAGTAGTTTTATTACGGCTGATTTCGGCCCAGTGGGAGGGGGGGTTTAGAGGGGAGGATTTTCGAAAATTCGAAATATCTCCGTTACTATACGTCGGATCGAAAGGTTGTATATAATCAATCTTATTGCAAATTACATTTACTATAAATATTGTTCTATACATATTTTCCGTATAATGAGTATTAACCGAGATATTTGTATTTTTTGTAATGTGTTCCGCTTTCAGTAAACCCCTACTCCTACTAGGGACATAATAATAAGCTGATATCTAATAAACCACCTCATTATTAGGTTAAATACAAAATATTGTTTTCAAAAAAGCTTTATTTTACGAGGTACAAACAAATACGCTCTGTTGAACACCCCCCTTTTTTCCTTGGACTACAAAAATCTGAGTGATTGAGATAGAAATTATTTTGATTCATTTCAAATTACTCCACTAACTATAATACATAGTTTCCAATAAAATTAATATTTTTATTCAGATATATTTCTTTAATTGTTTGTTTTTCCGGTCTATCTATCGATACTGCACTACAAGGTTGGCTAACCTGTTTGTTTACAATACAGCCGTATTACGTTGTAGGGACTATTAACTTATATTGTAAATTCACTTAAAGATTTCTCATTGCCGTTTGTAATTATTCACTAATATTCACGGAAGTGTTACCTGTATGTATATTTATCTATTGTAAACCTTCGCTGGCTAACCTGCTTGTTCCTTATTCATGTGAAAATCTCATAACCGTCTGAATCGTATTTCCCCCCCCCCCTTTCTATTTTCTTCCCGGGTTCCTAAATTTGGAATGGTTGTGATAAAATTATTCTGGTCTATTATTAATTACAATACTAGATATAATAAATAGTTATATGAATAAAATTTATAACTTATATTCAAATATATTTCCGTAATTGCTTTTATTTCCGGTAAAAGCTGGCTAACCTGATTGTTTAGAACTCAGACTGTTTGCTATCAGGAAGGTTCTTACCATTTGACTTGCCTTTTATTTGTTTACTTAATATTCACAGCAGTATTAAGTCTTACAAATAATGGATATTCTGTGGTACTATTTAGTGTTGGTGTGAGAAGTGTTCAGAGCGCTGCTATCATTAAAGGTAAGTCCATCTTTTGTGTTCTTGTTGTTTTTTTGAGATTGAATTGTTTTTAATTTAATCTCGGAGCCTAACGGACGAGAGTTACTTTCCCGCCAAAAGCTAGTTCGGCAGTTTCTTTGACTGGCTCGGCTCTCGTGAAATTTCTCTATTGTAAAACTTCACGTGGGAAATCTGCTTAGTTTACGCAGCCCCTGCGTGACAGACTTATTTACGTGTTGCTTTAACCTTTTATTCAGCAGTTGCGAGGATTAGCCAATATAAGTTCCATATCAAGTGTTACAGCTAGTTTCATGTATATTATATTTAGATTTTGATCCAGTTACTTTATCTTTAATTCTACTAAAATGTTTTTGTATTTTATTGTTATATTTTCAGGCTATATTACATACCCCATTACAAACAACAAAAACTGAAACTAATTTGAATTGTAATTGAAATTACAATCTTAATTATTCTCTATTGAATCATGCAATGTATAGCATAACTTCTAAATAATTGTCATTACAAAGAAAATTCCAAGAACAAATATATATACACCATATCTTGATCAATAAGTAACATTCATTGTCTACATATTGTACGCAAAATTGCTTAAATTTAGACCCAAGAGAATTTTAATAACACCTGAACTTAACTTACCCATATTTATATAAATATTGTTTATGGATTGTTGAATAACGTTAGTTAAATAAAAGCTTAAGAACTAATACAATTTCGTGAAATAAAATAAAATAGCATGCGAATGATGTACAGATATTGATTGACTCGTTTTTGAAATGGGTTTATTACAAACCGAGATGAATATAATGTATATAATTCATCACAGATTGTAAATAATACTTAAACATATAAAATTACTCTCCTTAGTGTTTGTAGAACTTTTATAACATACCGATTTTCTTTATACATGAACTTCTACGGTTATACTAATAAAAACATGCCAATTGCCATGGTTCCTAGACCACTACCAAAATGTTGCAAATTGATTAGGTAAATTAATAGTTCATAAATTATAAATGAGACATGATCGTTGTTTGTTTAATGAGAACAAAAAAAAAATCATTTTTAAGTAACAATTGTTGAAATTGGTTGAAGGGAAATATCTCTGTTGAGGA
Source organism: Riptortus pedestris (assembly GCA_019009955.1). NCBI lineage: Eukaryota > Metazoa > Arthropoda > Insecta > Hemiptera > Alydidae > Riptortus > Riptortus pedestris. Next base: position 124,586,069 of record CM032229.1, on the reverse strand, counting down.
ATCGTTGATTTGGCAAGTGCTAATTATAATTTTATTAGTCCTATCCTAATGCGAGTTGAGAACTGATTTTGGCCTAATTGCTGTTTTGTTACCTCAAGAGCTGGCCTATTCATTTGAACATTACACTCAAACTGCGAAAAAGAATAACTCTATTTTTCTATCAAAGCGAATTCAACTATCAATAAATTAGTGAATACTAATTTTTTTAGAATTAATATAATTACTTTATTCCTCCTTTTCCCCCATCAATTCTAATGGAAATATACAATAAGTTAAGAATATTGCGCAAACATAATCGAACGACAAAAAAATAGCCAGTTGATGATGTATATTGTTTATTTATTTGGTGTACTGATTCTCCCTCTGTAGGGCATAAGTCCATATTTGTGTAATTTGAATACACTTCTACTTGTTAAACATATGAGTGATCTGAAAATCGTATAGTGACTTAAAGGCTCTGTTACGTAAGTTGATTCATAAATAAAGGCTTTCCGTAAAATTACTGTTTGTTCGTGATACATGTGCATTATCAAAACGTTAGATCATACATCAATGACTGTCACGTGACATTTCTTACGGCTATGGCTATGATGACCGTAGTACATCCTTTGATTGACTATGTAATAAAATAAATTCCGTTTTATTTTATATTCATATTATGAATACACGAAAAAATACACTCACATGTATATATATATATACATACAGACAGACACACACACACACACACACACACACACACACACGCACACACACACACACACATACATTTGTATCATACGTGCAAGCATTCCGTCTTGGTCGAGAGCGGGCCAAATAAAAAAAAAGTGAAGGTACAGTAGACTCCCGATTAACCGAAACCTTCGGGACCGAGGAATTTCGGATAAGCGAAAATTGCGGTTAACCGGGAGTCCGAAATTTCTGCGTGAAAATGGATCAATTAGAATAAAAAACACGTTTATGTACTTGAAAAAAAGCTTATTTTATTTAACAATTAAAATAACTACGTACATATGTATTTATAAAACTATAGACTTAAAAAGAAAAATGAAAGAAAAAAAAAAAACTTCATCGTTTAAAAAAGTCGGTGATTTTTCTTTGCCGAGCTTCTGAATTTTTTTTTGTCGATGCGTAGTCACGCCATTTCTGAAGGGTAATCAGAACGGCGGAGGTAGGTTGTTGTTCGATGTATCGAAGCACCGTCTCCAGAGCATCTGTCGCTTGGCTGAGTGTAATGCGAGCTTCTGTTCCAATTTCGACGGGATCATAATCTTCTTCTTTGGAGACAATGTCTGCGATGTCATCGTCAGTCAATGTAATGCTAAATCTATCATCAGAATCGACCCATTGTTTCACATCAGTTTCTTCAACGTCTTCGCATCCTTGAATTTTAGTGAAAATGCTAAGAATTTCAACATTTATTCCTACTGATTGCCTGCTGATTTCATCTTCATCTGGTTGTCAACTTCTAAAGGTCTAATTTCATTCCATGAATTTTTTAAATTTGAAGATGGAATCTCTTCCCAAGCATCAGCTAGCATGTATTTTTTGTAATTTTATTTTTTTTTCTCCCTCCCTAGCAACTCAAAATGTTTCGGTTAAGCGAGAGAATCGGTTAATCGGGTTTCGGATAATCGGGAGTCTACTGTAATTCATATTATACATAAAACTCTCTTTTCAAAACAAACACATTTATTTGTATAAGACATTTCAAGGTTTTAAAATAATTTTTATAAAACTAAAAATAACGATAATATAGTATATTTAAATTTATAAGCAAATTTGATATATTTGTAATCATAATTTTTGTTCCTAGGGGCATATTTGAAAATGTAAACACATACATATAAATATGGAACACTTATGAATATGGAAAAACAGGTTACATAGCTTTTGTAAAAGTTTTCCTAATTCTACAACTTTTCCGCTAAAAATAAAACAAATAAATAAAATTTAATAACTGCAATAAACTCTGCACATCCATTAAAATAGAACAACTTCGAAACATATTTTAAAACGAAATAATTGTGAATGTATTGAAGTTTAGAACTTCTTGCAAATATATGCAAACAATCTTTTATTGATTTTACTTATGTGCATTAAATTATTGGGGGCAAAATAGTGCTCCCACCCCATGGGAAAATAGTGCTTGGCACCCAGACAGTTATATATTTTGTACATTGACTGTTTAAAGAAATTTAAATTATATCATTTTTTTATAATTTTTGATTCTGTATTTATTTGTGTACTAATTTTTTCCCGAAAAATTTTGAATTTTTTATGTACTAATTTTTTCCCGAAAAATTTTTAATTCCGGAAAGGGAGCGGCTGAAAAATTATCATGTTATAGGAAAATAAATAATGTTATAGGAAATCATATAAATTAAGTCCTCACCAATAGGGCTGAGGTCTTACTTTCTTAAAAACCTTTCAGATATTGAAGAAAATGTGATAGTTTACAATCCCTTCCCCCACATAGAAATAATATAATACATCTATGCTTAAAATATGTTAAACTCAATTTGGAATTTATAAAATATCGTTAATCGCTGGGAATCACTGCCGAAAGGGAGCGCATTACCTGAGCTGAGATTTCAAACTTTTATTGAGATGTAATCCTACTAGAATTTATTCCTTTTCCAATAGCCTTTTTCACGAGCATATGAAACGGGAAAGCCCCCTCGGATTTGTGAAAGGAGCGGGGATGAATGAATATGAAAAGAGAGACAGGGCTGTCTAAGGGAGCGGAGAGATACCGGGGTAGATATATTGGGATTTTTTTTTATTCCCGAGAACCCCCCTCCCCCCGCCGATACATCGGATGAAAAAAAGTTATGCCTTTCTTAACTGACGTATGGAGAAGGGTTCTATTCAATGTACATTCCATTAGCTGTCTTAACTTTTCCCCGATACGAATTTTAATTACTACAGTTTACTCCCTATACACATTTGTATTTTGAGAAAAAAAATAAAAATAAACCATTTCCTTTCATATTCTAATAGACTATTTTACTGTGAATAGGACCACGCTGTTTTTATTTTAATTTATTTTTTAAAAGTGAAGAAAGCTTTATGGAGATTATAATTCAAACGTGTTACTGGGAATTTTGCCACTATGTAGAGAAGTTAGAATTGAAAAAGGTAAACCTTCAAAAAAACAAACCTTTTAACATATTGGGGTTTTTATTGATTTAATTATAGTTTTATTTAATTCATTTTTGTTAATTATACCTACTTCTACACTGCGAACATTTATCGGCAAATGACTATATGATCAAGAACACACGTGGCTACACGCACACACACACTCAAAATAACACATACACGACAGAATACAAGAGAATATAAATTGTTATTTTCAGGAAAGAACAATTTCCTTTCATATTCCAATGGACAATTTGTAGAAAAAGATTGGGTTAAAGATATAATAATTCAAATATTATATTTCTACGAAAAATGTAGATCCACATACATAATCTCTTGTAAACTAAAACTTTCACCGAAAACAAACATTTAAAATATTGAATGGAATTTGGTTTTAATTATCTGTCGTTACATTTTTTTTCACTGACTATTTTAAGATATTTATATTTTAAAATATGCCTTTTAGCAGATTTCCCCAAGGGAAATAGCTATTGAGGTCGTACTCATGACGCGATTTTTGAAATGTTTCTTCAAATGTCCATCGATCTTACCTAGGAGATGACGTAAAGGTCCGTTCAAAACTATATATATATATATATATATATATATATATATATATATATATATATATATTTGTCTGTTATGGCTCTTGCGGTCGCAATTATTGTTTAACCGTTACCAAACTCAATATTAAGTCGGCTTATGTAAAAAGAAAGATCAAGTTCGTTAACGGCTGAAATCGGACCAGGGGGAGGGGGGCTTAGAGGGGAGGAATTTCGAAAATTATAAATGTCTCTGTGACTATCTTATTTCAAATTAAATATACTATAAATATTGTTCTATACATATTTTCCGTATAATGAGTATTAACCGAAATATTGGGATTTCTTAGTTTTACGCTTTCAGTACTTCTACTAGTGGCATATTAATAATAAGCTGTTATATAATGAACCACTTCAGTCTAAATACCAAATATTGTTTTCATTGAACTTTTTATTTTGTGAGATATATGAAAAAAGTTTTGTTGCCCCACCCTCTGTTTTTGTTCTTGAATTACTAAAATTTAAGCGATTGAGATAAAACTGATTCTGATTCTATACAAATCACAGCACTAGCTTTAGTAAATTGTTTTCAAAATAATTAATATGTTATATTCAGATATATTTCGTTAATTGTTTGTCTTTCTGGTCTATCTATCTATTCTGCGCTATGAGGTTGGCTGGCCTGATTGTTTACAATTCATCCGCTTTCCGTTGTAGAGATTATTAACTTGGATTGTAAATTGACTGAAAGATTTTTCATTACCGTTTGTATTTATTCACTTAACAATCAAGGTATTGTTACCTGTAAGTATATTTATCTATTGTAAACCTTCGCGTGGAAAATCTGCTTAGTTTACGCTGCCCCTGCGTGGCGGACTTCTTTAATTAGAGGTTACTTCTGTACATCGAAGAGTATTTTCTTATTCATTCTGCACTAAATCGGTACCTAATGTAGCATCTGTTTTAATAACATTTTTTTTATTTTATTTTTCTCCTGCCTAAAAGTGAAAAGAATACGTATAATTCCTTTTTTTTCTTTATGCGGGCAAAGATTTCTGCATTGAATTTTTTAACCGCAGTGTTTCTTTTAAGATATTTTTTATATGTATATTTACGGCCACTTTATGCTACTATGGATAATTGGGATGGGTTATCTACAGGTTAGCACCCTTTTCTAGCCATGGTAGGACTAAGAATTTTATTTAATGAGTTCGTTATTAAATAAATTCCTATTGACTACTCTAGGTTTACCATATGAGACTTAGACTAAAACTATAAGATTAAGATATAACACTATTTCCGTAAGCTACTTGGTATGTTCTATTCCCAAAATGAAGATAAACATTTCATTTTGATGTCCCTAAGTGAGAAAATGTTGTTGGTTCAAATCATATATTGTGCAAGTTATTGTACATATATTTTTTTATATCCAACTAAAAGATTAAATACCGAGGTTCATTTACTTTAGCAAATAACTTTAGGCGGTAAAATGGTATTCAGTAGGAAATTCGCTGTACAAACAGCTGTGCAATGTGAAGAGGTTGTGTCAAAAGCTATGACTATTACCCGAATTATGGGATTTATTTATGAGAACCGTTTTCAATTTAAGATCCTCCTTCTCTCTGTACTCAAGTTACCTGACACCCACCTCCCTCTTCATGCGGTATCCCAGCCGAGATATCCTGAATTCCATACCCCACCCTGAAAACATTCTTGCACCATCCTTGTGTACAACCAGAGATAGCCTTTTAAACCTTTTACGAACGTCCAATGAACAGGAATTTTTGGAAACAGTCAGTCACAAAAGTTGTTTTTGTACACCATACACTAAAGGTATCATATATTTAATAAAATAAAACTGTGTAAAACATTTTTAGATCAAGGATTATTTTAGATATGTTTATTACAATTTTCTTATAAATAAACGCAAGGAATACATATAATATTAGGAACAGTTATTACAAGACATGTGTACTAATGAAGTACCTTGAAGATCTTGAGAGTTTAATTTACATATCAAATTAACCCAATCCTTTTAAATATCAAGAAGTACAATTAGACTAAAAAATAATGTAAAGTCTTTAATTTCTTAATGAGGAATAGAGGCAGTTTTTCTTGTTCTACTTTAAACAGACCACAGATGCCAAATCGAGCTTTTAAATGAGTTTCTAAATTAAGAATATTGTTCTTGGCGAAAGGAATTCCAACAGCATTGAAAAATAAATTATCCCAGCTCTTCTTCATTCCATTAGAACGATTCATAAATTGAAAGAGACGAGCTACATTAGACCAATCTTTGATCAAGATCTCATCAACCCCTGTTTTAAATGGCTGCAAATTTTATGGGCATATTATTTCTTATTTTTGACTCATATAGAGCTTGATATTTATGGAGTTTTGATACTTTTGTCTTGAATTTGCCTTTAAAAACTCTGAATAACAGTCGTATATTATACATAATAATTTACATCTCTTGTAAATAATCTACATTTATATACTTAGTTGTATGAATACGCTTACATATTGCAGTTAACTTTTAAATATTATAATAACGTTTATTCTAGAATATTTTTATAAATAGGCCATCATAACTGTGATTTATAATTTTGTTGGTTGTAATGTAATGTCTAAACTAAATCTTTTACTCCTTTCATTTCCACAACATTATAACATATGACGAAATATCTTAGGTCCAGTTAAATCAGGTATGGGCAACCTTTGACATGTTGCGGGCCAAACTTTAGTGTGCAAATACGTTCACGGGCCGCTTTTAAAAGTAGTGCATTTTAAAGTAGTGTTCATAATTATTAACGATAGATATCAGACATGAAATTATAACGACAATGTAATTATAATTATAATTTATTAAAATAACAAAATGAAATGAAAAAAATAGGTACAACATGGTACAATCAATGTGCTTGAATTTGGGAAACTAATCCATCGATGTTTGGATTAATTCCACTGATACAAAGACGAAAAGAATTTTCCAAATTATCGTCTGTCAGCCTTGTACGATAATTTGATTTATTAACTTTCATCAATGAAAAGAACTGTTCGCATTTATAAGTACTGCCAAACGCACAAATCTCTTCTCATTGTCTTCATTTGGAGTTAGTGTGTAATATTTTTGTTTGATTGGGTTTTTGATTGTGCCGGATCAAACATTGCCGCAGGCCGGGGGTCGCCCACATATTAATTAAATCATGCCTTTAGGGGCGGCAAAATAGTTATCCTTTTTAAATGTATGATCGGCACATAGGCCTCCTTAGTTTACGCTGCTCCTTTTTCACTTTATCATACATCCATTTGATTTACATATTATTATCCGTTGTTATATAAAACATGGCGAATTAATATTAGTAGTAAAATTTATAAAACACATAAATAACGACATAGCAAAATTTAATTTAATGAAATAGAGTTAGTAAAAGGAAGGGTTTTAAAGATGGAGAGACCCTGGAAAGGAGGAAGAGAAGATTGATGAGCTACAGCGGGGACCGCACAACTCATCGCTCAGGCTAACCTTACTCAACTTCCAGAAATATTATTACCTAACTTCAGGATTACTTCAAGATTCTCTCAAGATGATAACATAATGTTAACAATAAAATATTCTCTCCGCGAAATATTAATGAATTTTCTGAAAAATAAACATCGTTAGGCAGGGTGAAGGCCTGATAGATTGAATTCACTAACTGAATCTCCTGAATAAATTTACTATTCAGCAGTTTATTAATAACAAAATCCCATACTGGCGGTGTGGCGATGCAAATATATGCAATCATTAGGTATATGAGTATTCAAACTTTAAGTAGTTACCACTCATTTGTAATGATTTTGGAAATTGAAAAAGTCCAATTTTAACATTTAAAATTCCAAATATTATTTTGTATTTTATATAGCCCCTGGGCAAAATTACTTTGAAAAACAGCAATAAATATAAGAGTGAGCATACTTGAAGTAATGTTACTGTTGCACCTGCACGCCTCTTAATATAAATGGCCAAGTGATCCCAACAAATAATGCATGTTTCAAAGTTCGCAAAACATTTATTGCCATGTTACTCCAGAGGCCCGACCTGTCAAATATTTCGATAATTCCAAATTTTTTGACACAGAATTGGAGGGTACGTGCGTGTGCGTGTGTTACTCCAAATTGGTACGACGCACTGGAAAGACGATCATTCTTCGTGCATAGACAATTTCATCGATTAGTATGAAATGCCGTATTGAACAACCCCTAGACCAAATATGTACCTTAAGGTGTTTTCTTTTTCGGCAATGCGTTCCTTCCCGATGCATAAGTTGCAAAAAGAAGTGTCAAACATTCACAACATGTTCATTTAGTCTGGTGTTTAGATAATTTGGAAATTGTGGCACCCTGGTTACTATTGGTGTCCATGATTCAAATTGACTCTAAGAAGGAAAAGCTCGAGATGAAACATCGTGTACTCCAGACCGCACTCTGGTTGGAGTTTGACTAACAAACAAGCCCACACTTAAATGGGTGATTCGCAATGAAATAAAATTCCAACGAGTGGCCAAGTTAGTCATAGTCTAGTTTTCTAGATAAATAATAATTTAATATAAGTGAAACATCTATATCTGTATGAAGTTGGAAAATCTAGAAATCAAAGAAGTTTAAGCACGTCATGAAATATAGCATTAGGCTCAAAAGACATGCGTACAACCTTGTATGCTTTCGGATGTTTATTGTTGGATGTTTTTTTTATCCATTTGGCAACTTTTTAATTGCGATGATGATAATGTGTAGATAATTCAAATTACCATTTTATAATCAAACTTTTATTCTTAGTATTGAATATTACGCATAGTACTGAATAACTAAAATAAAACGAAATGCTGGAGTTATACTTCTGAAACTGATATTTCTTTTTTCAAAATTAAAGCTAAATTCGACGAACTATTTGTTCAACTAATGTGATTACCAAATATTTTAAGAGAAACGTAGTAGTTTTTTCCATCGTCCGCGATAACTAATATACATTGAAGTAAAATATTTTTATTCTGGCCGTAAAGTTTTTGATAAAAAAAGAGACGGTCTTATTCTGATTCAAAGGATCATATAATATCTAAATGGTGCCGATGTAAGAAACTTTAAATTAACTATTAATTGTACTTAATTGAATATGTTTTGTCAAAAAATAAAAAAATAAATAAAAAAAAAACGTCGCAAAGCCTCTCTCCAGAGTCTAAAAACCAGCTAGTGTATATGATAGAGCCCCATTGTTCAAGAGGTCTGGACTAATTTCTGTTATGTATAAAGTATATTGTTCATTTAAGAACTGTGCATATAAAATATTTAACACTATTTAGAAAATTTTATACTGAAGGAATTAACTGAGGTGGAAATGTAGGTAACTGTTGTACAGTGATTTTCATTGCTAGTTTTGTCCAAATAAGTCATTTTTTGGATATGGAGTTATATTCTCTTCCCACGTTTCAGTCACTATATGGATATTGCCAGCGATGGAAGAAACAAAACCCATTAAAGAACTAGAATAAATTGAAGGACTGAAGTGAAGCATCTTTGGACACACAGAAAGTTGCGCATGTTATTTTTCGAAAGCTTTTTGGGTTGGATTATATTCGCTTTTAAGAAAAATAGAAGGTTGTGACTTTTAACTAAATTATTTAAAATCTTTCACTAAGTCCAAAACTTAAATGACATTTCAGTACTAAGACCATGGCGCTACTGTAAAATAGTTTACTAGCCCTTAATGAATTCAGTTCGTAGAATTGGGAATTTAGGTAAGTCTGCAGAATTGGAACTTAATTTATTCATGAATCTTCCCGGGAGGAAGTGAGCGATTCATACAGTGGACGGAATACTGCTAATTGACAATACCATTCCAAAATAATTCAATTGGTTAGTGAGACACATGGGTAGCAGGCATGAATGGTTATGAGAGATGGTGTCAATGCTAATCACCAACATGAATATTAATACAAGGTAGGCCATCATTATTTCACCCCAATACAAACTGTACATGTTGTTAATCAAAACAAGGGATAAACTACATCCACGCCCTCTCTAGGCATCACAATGCACACCTCTGATTCCCTACAATTACACCTCATGGGGTCCTACTAACTCTGTATTTAATCTTAATTTTATTAATATATCAATTTAATATTTGAAGATTTCTCTTAAGGAGAATCAGCTATTGGGTTTGTATTCAAGATATGCTTTTCTACAGATTCCTTCAGAAGACCATCGATCCTATCTTGGAGATGAGAGAAATGAAGTCCGTTCAATATTTGTATACATACACATAAACTCACACACACCCACATATAATATTATTTCTGCCTGTTAACGCTCTAGAGGTGACGAAAAATCGACTTGAGCATAACCAAACTCGATATTTTATAATCGAGAAGAGATATAATTGGGTATTATGTTTTTCTGGAACCATATGATCTCCATGTGAAAAAAACACGCTGAATAACCATTTTACTTTAACTGATGAGGTTTATTAAAATATCAGTTCACAATTACGAACAGTTTTGAAACATTTACAATCGTTTTGGAAGAACCGGCTTTCATTTAGTAGGTTTATAAATTAAATTAAAACAGTGAAGCTTTATCCCAGGATTGATAAAAACTTTTCTAAGACAAGAAGAAGACACATGTGAGCTCTCTTCCCTAAACCATCCGAATTTGCATGGCAAAAGGAGTTCTGAAACCATTATCAGTACCAAGTCGGCTGACTCCAGCTTCTCATGAATAAAACTACAAGGTTTCCCTTATCCGGACTTCAACTTTGACAAGGCCTGTCTTATCAACTCAGCACCTGCTACCTCCTGTTTAGCATCGCATACCGAAGAGCAACCTGAATAAACCATTAGCCATTTTCGACAAAAAAAGAGAAGGAGGACTTTAAGAAGTTCAACCAAAACTCTCAACATCCCCCGAGGCTCTCACAGACGAATTTTCAAAAAGAAAAACTCAAAACTCTTTTAAAATATGCTAGCTTACTCGTTCGGGATCGTAGTCTTAGTCACGGAATTATTCCGTATTTTTTGTATTTTCGATGTAAGTTACAACTCATTTTTGTGGTTTTATAGTGCACTGTAAATTAGTTAATTTTTACATTTAGGCTTTATTGTTGTAGTGTATAATCACAAACGAAAAATAATTTTTTAAAAACTCGTTGATTAAATTATAAAAAGTAATAAATTAATATTCATATACATCTATTTGACAAACACCTTGAAATATAATTCATATAAACTGATTGAATAATTGTACATTATATTATTTTATTGTACTTTATAACTGTCGTATTAATATTAAATTTATTATTGTTTTTTTTTTTAAATAATAGAATTTTATTAGACATTTTTAGCGTTGACATTTGTTTTCTTCGTTTTTCCTTTCTACTTATATTTTGCATTAATATGCTTAGTATTTTCACATTTTTGAATTTATTGATTTAAAAACGGATTTATTATTATTTTCAAACAAACTTTATAACCAGAAAATATTATATAAGCTAAAATCCTTTGCTAAGGTGGATTTCTGTAAAGCAAGCGAAGTACGTAGATATCTATAAAAAGAAGTGTGAATTTTTAATAAAAGAAATTTTAATGTTTTTTTTTTTTTTTAAATTTGTATTTGTTACAATTAGATTGCTTTTTGTTTAGAGTCCTGATGAACGAATAAGATTTTTCGACACGTCGGGAGCTTTGATTCGAAGCGCCGACATCCCCAAGAGAAATCCAAATTTTTTTATAACCTAGAATAAAGTTCTCTTGTCGAACTAACGATATCTAACTCGAAAGGTTTAGACTGCGAGGAGAGTATGTATTTGAAAAGTCGTCAAGAGAATGGATAGTCACAAACCCATTCTTAATCCCCAGCCAGACTACCATTTCCATTTTAATCTATTACGAGTGCTCCCCACATCTCCACTTAGCATAATCTATCTTGGTCTTTACTAAATCTCTCTTAAGCTAGTCAGCTGACCTGAATATAACCGAAAAGGTATTTTTTTTTGGTAAATAATCCATTTATCTAAATTCATTTAAAGGCTACTATTTTCAGTAATAGAAATATCTAAGAAAATAAATTAAGGAACACTTTATTTTACTTAGGCTAATTGGAACTGGTTATCTACAGTTGCCACTCTTAACTTGGGCGGGACTTAGGATTTTATTTTGCAAGCCCATCTTCAATTTCCATTTATAAGAACATTTTAATACACAAAACAGAAAATTAAACAATGTAACAACGTTCATCATGGTCACTACTTCATGGACTGCTGATATATTATACATAATAAAATACACCTATAATAAAAATAACTTTTAAATCATAATTTTATCATTTTAGTGCGACATTTTTTCGAAAGATGTTTAAAGTATCAGCGGGGGGCTCAGGTTGGCCGTGCGAGTTAAAGCGTTGGTCTTCATCTCGCGTGGTAGACCTAGAGTGGCGGGTTCGATTCCCGCCCTGGCAGTTGAAATTTATTTAGTGATGGACTCACTAAATAAACTCCTTTGGCCCACCCTGGTTAGAAAAGGGTGGCAACCTGTAGATGACCCGTCCCGATTAGCCTAGTAGCATAAAGCGGACGTAAATAATAATAAACAAACAAACTATCAGCAACTTCGTGAAAACTACGAGAGACCTGGGAGATTAGTAGTTTGGTGGAATTAGGATAATTTTTGTTTCCTAGCACCTGACCATGGGTGGGATAATTACGACAAGCAGTACCGCGGAAAGGTTGCAGAGATTTGATGCATCTATGCCCGGCAAAACGCCATGCTTTTGGCAGATTTCCTCTAAGGGAAATCAGCTATTGAGGGGATTTTCCAAAAATTGAGTTCCATCGATCCTACTTAGGTAATGTAGGATATATATATATATATATATATATATATATATATATATATATATATATATATCCTACTTAGGTGATGTAGTATATATATATATATATCTGTTAACACTCTAGTGGTCGCAATTTTTTGTCTGATCGTTACTAAACGCGATATTTAAACGTTTTATGAAAAAAGGAAGATCAGGTCCGACAATTGGGGGAGGGAGGAGGTTAGAGAAGGGGAATTTCGAAAATTCTTAATATCTCCGTTAGTATTCGTTGGATCAAAAACTTGTATAGAACCAATCGTTTTTAAAAATCTAATCCTCTATAAATTTTGCTACGTACGTTCTTTCACTATCTTGATTAATAACGGAGATATTGGCATTTTTTAGTTTTCGACCTTCAGTAAACCCCCACTCCTGCTCATGCCACACTAACAAAAATCTGTTATTTTAAGAAGCACTTCATTTGGAGCCCAAATACCAAATATTGTTCTCATTGAACTTTTATGTTTTGAGATAAATACAAATGCGTGACGCACGTGCGAAATCTGCTTAGTTATCGCAACCCCTGCGTCACGGACTTTTTGCCTTTCGACTGAGATAAAAGTACGGTTATACAAAACAGTCATCATACCAGCAGTTATATATTGATGTGCTCCTGGTGTGACCGAGCTCAATCCTGAGAAAGGTACATTTATTACTGTAAAGAGGTGGATGACAGATAGAAAACCGAACTGATAGAGTGGCTTCTTATTTGGGAGCAGTATTTCTAAGCAACTGAGATTGGCAGATTACGGTGGTTAGGGAATTTCGAAAGAGTGGAGTTCCAACAGGCTTTCGAAGAAAATGTGAGATGGAGAAAGGAAGTGGGGGAGACACATGCAGAGATGGAAGTATTTTCCAAGGGGTACGAGATTAGAGGATCGCTACGAGCACCAACTCGTTAGCTCTTAAAATTGTCAATGGTAATATTCATATACAGCATTATTTTTAATCAAAATATAACTAAATAGTTGTTAGAGGATGTATATTTATGTAATTTAAGCATTAAAACATTTTTAAAAGAGGAAAGAGAATGGAAGGACATCCATTTATATCAACTAAGGTTTATTAGTTTAGGAGGCAGTGGGAGGGGCGGGGCCTGAATTTACGACTTGCTGAGTGGTGGACAAGGTCCGCTGACTGGCTATCTACATTTCACCAGTCTAGAGGATAACGAGAGACAAATAGTCTACTTTAACTGCTGTAAGGGAACGCCGAGTGGGCACTTTTGCTAGCTACAAAGCACACAGATTGGAAAAGTTTCTCTCTCCAGTAAATTCCTAATCTCTTATTGGGTAGAGAAGGCAGCACAAGACGAAGCTTATCAACGTTATAATTGAACTGTTAAATAATTATGAGTTATAGCGACTCTGGCAACCCTGAATAGTGAGAATAAAACCCTACAATGTTCAGAATAGCAAACAGAGCTTTCACAATTAATGAATTACTTTAGGTAATTAGTTTCTGTCACCAGATACCGATAAAGAAGATCACGACCCTGGACATAGCCAAATCTATCTCCAGTTCAACTATTTCAACTTAAACCTATACGATTTAGCCCATAAAACGACACATGGTGAATGCCAGAAATCGCGATAACACTCAAACGTAATGTACTTTAATGTTGAAATCTGGAATTTATTTATTTTTATTTATTAAATTTGTAGAACTAAGTTGAAAGTCGCTTGTGTAGGTGGTGGAGGATGTTCAGAGTGGGAGGGGGGGAGGCGAAAACGTTTGTTTTGTTTCATAAGGTTTTTGGGCGAAAAACTACTAGGTTATCATCGCTCTGTAATATCTATAAATCTCGTTTTGGTAGTAAACTGTTAATGTATTGTGTGTTAATATTGTAATTTTTGTAAATCTGTATTGTAATTATATTTCCACCCATATGAACATTTTAAATTTAACTAAAAATGTTCATAAATGAGGATACAAAAACTTAATTTAAATTTCTTTATACAAATTTGTAATTTTCACAAAACTAAACAATTTTTCTATCTCTTTAGGGTCATCTCCAAGGGCTACTGCTATATTACTGGAAATACTGTGTACCTTTCGAATATTTGTAAACGCATGGCATTCTATTAATTTGTGGTAGATAGTTTATGCTACACTTCCTACATATCGGGGGTTGATCTTAGGTCATAAGATAACCATGCATAATTCTTGTGTGCCCTATTCGGAGGAAAAAAATGGACAAAAATTCATATTTTATTCGCTCATTTCAGCAATCGTTTTAATTGAGATAGAGTTTTCCACCTTTTTCCTTCCAGATGTGGCTTCTCCGTCCGATTCGCAAAATCAATCTCTTTGGAAGGTTAATGGCTATGTTTATTGCATTGTATTCCACCTGAATGATATTCATATAATACAAAAACACGCTCAAGCGGGTAAATAAGCTCAATGCAAAGTGTATGGCTGTATTATGTCGGGAGCGAAGTGCACCATAAAACAGCTGTTGATGATAGTCGTATTAAGTATTTTCAATTAATTATTAATGTGCACCTTTGTGTTATTATGACTTTTCGGAACGCGTCTCTTTAGGTTTAGCAAGAGAAATTAAGATCAACGCTTTTACTTTCATGGCTAACCTGAGCTTTATATCACTTATTCTTTGATATTATATATGTCATGATTAGTACTAAGGTTTGTAATTATATTATTATTACATTTTTACCCAAAGAAGAAAGAAAGGAAATATCTATTATAAATGATGTTCTTAAGAAACAAAATCGACATCAACTAAAAGCTAAACATAAAGTAATTTCGTCTTAGGAGTTCGGGGGTTCACTTTCTTCGGCATTAGCATAATTATTCCATACAGCGAATAATTGGTATTCATAATAATGATTCGTTCTATGGCCCCTATCATTTCCAGTTGAACATCTCTTCTTTCTTCATTTTTTGTCTCTTCGTCATTTTCTCTTTTAAGAACTTCAATCTAGCAACTATTAAATATTATCCACCAAACGAAAGCCAGTGCTGTGTTACAGGCGCCGTGTTACTTTTAAATCTACCATCAGAGTCAAAAGTATTAACTTTAACACCACGTAAATACTCTGAAATGAATGTATATATATATATATATATATATATATATATATATATATACACGCACAATGCATACGAATAAAATGACGAATTAAAGGTTCATAACAAAATTCTACGATGAATAAAAATAAAGAAGATGAAGGAGAGTTAAAGAATACACTTAAAAACAAATGAAAAAAGTTGAAATGAGAGATAAATATAAAAATTTAAAACTGGGAAAAATATTTTCCGATATAACAATTTTACCATTCAGAAAAACAGATCAGAAAGAAACCCAGGTGTTAAAAAGACAATAAGTTATCCTAAAGTATATAATCGTTATGTTGCATTAGGGTGATTGACTTGGGTATTTTTGATATTTTGTGAAGCGTTTGAAATAAAAATTTTAATTTTTTACTATGTACTTTATACATTTGTTATGTGAACTTTTAGTTAAAAGTCAATACGAGAAGTCAATTTACTGAGGAGACAATCGCTGTTTTTTTCCAAATTGATGAAATCTTATTTTAGCTCCAGAATATCTTTTTAAAAACAAATATTAAGTATTTATTGTAGAAGTTATCTCTCATAACACAACAATATAACCATTCATATTAATTAATATTTTCTAATAGATGAATGCATTACAATGAACTATTACTCTCCTCTTTTAAATTTAATGTAATATTCAATACCAAAAAAGCAGGTTAATGATAGAAAATTGAAATGGTTAAGATTATAAGAAATGTTTAATTTCCGAAATGATATATTGTTTACACTTTGAAATAAGTAGAGTCAAAGGTAAATTTTAAAATTCCTTACTTATTCGTAATCCGGAAGTTTTATATATTTATTTGTTTTATTTTTATTTTGTTGGAAAAACAGTTGGATCGTACTTTTCATCTATATAGTTTTGTACAGATTGATCTTTCCTATTGTAGTAAATAGATTTCTCAGCTGTCTTGATTTGATTTTCAATTAATTCATCCGGGGGTGAGAAAAACCTTCAAACGTTTTTGAAATAGTTCACTAATTAATATAGAACTGCAGGTATTCAAGGTGGAAATCATTTTCAAATGGAAATAGAGGAATGTTCAAAGAATAGACTATTGAAGTTCTTTATTTTAGAGTACAAATTGCTGATCTTCATTTTTTGCATTGCTCTCAACAGAAACAACTCAGCCACGGCACACGTCAATTTTTTTTTAAATCACTCTTTAATAGCACTCTTTTCCTTTCCAGTACCTGTTAAATTGACATAATTATTGAATTGATAAACATTTTGAATTTGTTTACATTTTTTCAGAATTGAATGCCGTGATTTAGTGAAGCAGCATCACTGAAGCTTACCAGCTTTGAGAAGACTATTTCGCAGTTAGTCGCTAACAGAGAGATGCTAACCCTTCGAGTTACCGACCCCCGTGGTTTGTGATAATATGTGTGAGAAGTATGTTCTATTTGTGATGATTAGTAGTAACCAAGTCGTAACTAAGTTATGAGTATGTTTTTGTCCAAAGATGGAAATACAGAAACTAATTAATATTTATTTTTCGCAAAATTAAGACAGACTCATTATTACATTCATTTATCTAGATAAGATTCTTTAAAATAATCAGCCAAACATTAGACTTTGAAAAGTAGGATCCTACTATCTCAGTGTTTTATCATTTTGAACAAAATCTTTTTCTAGTAGAATTTATTGTACTAGATGTTAAAAGGCCTTCAAAAGTATTGTTTAGTATTCTGAAGCTGTTAAGGTTTCTATAACTCGAATATATATTATATATATATAAATATATATATATATATATATATATATATATATATATATATTTAGGGGGTTGGAGCAGGAAACATTAAAGCCATTCCATGAAAATGACAGTAAGCAATCAAAAGTTGTTGATTATCTGTGTATACCTATTACAAAAGTTGCACATAAATTAGCACTCATGTGTTGGCTGGGTCTGAGTATGAATGAGATCTGAATAAGTTTGGTGGGTGGTAGCCTCCAATTCGTACTGACAGTATTTTGGATGTCAATATTCATTCAATGAAGATGCTAGTGGAATCTAGAAATGGTGAATATTGATATTATACTAGTGAATATAATAATGTAAATTTAGTATGGTGTACTTTTCAATCTCTTATATTTTGCCGTAATTTATTTGCTGTTTGTTATCTCCTTATCGTTTTATTTCTTAAAAATCCCTTACCCGATATTTTGAATGTTGTCTTTATATATATATATATATATATATATATATATATATATATATATATATATAAAGACAACATTCAAAATAACGGTAAGGGTCTTTTATATATATATATATATAAATATATTTCATTCAGTCATGATTGAAGGCACTGGATCTTGACCAGCCTAATTTACATTCAAAGTGGTTGCACTTTCAGGTCCATTTGAAATATTTTATTATTAATCATACTTCGTGAGGAGGTTTCCTATATATAAGAGAAGACCGCTTACCAACAATGTTTTAGGTAGTAAACTAAAATCGAGTTGATCTACAAATCAAAGAGTTCGCCGGCATTATCCTTCGGGATGGACCGATGAGGTTAAGCCCGAATTGAATTGCTAGGTAATTGAATGAGAGGGACAAATCGCCTCTTCATTTCGTTCTATAAGGATTCACGATTGGGATTGGAATTTCAATGGAAAAGCCCCTCCAGGTTAGAACACGTAGCTACCAAACAGGCTATAGAAATACTAATGAAAAAAAAAAAAAAAAGTATTTCAAATATTTTTACGAGAAAATAAAAAAGAAAGACCTCATCTCTTTGGATCCTGGGGAAAAGTAAGGATTTGACAGAAAAAGAGACTAGAAGAAGAAGTGGCTAAGGGGGAAAAAGTAAAGAATTTCAGAAATAAAGGACTTCAAAGACTATTGCGGGTTATTGGCCATGTCTTATTGCCAAGGTTTTCCTCCGATAATTTACTTGGGAAATAAGTTTCTTTTCCTTTTGACTTCAACCATTTACTTGTCGTTCTTTTTGGAGTTCGAAAATTTATTGCATTCTGATGGATTGACTGTGGGGCATGACTCATATAGAATTTCCGGTAGAAAACAAGGTGGAATAATAATAGAAACAACTTCAGACCTCTTTAGAAACAGAGCCTTTTTTTATAAACCTATCTGATTTCTCCATTTTAAAAATAGATCCCGACACAAGTGCAAAATAGGGGTGAGAGCTAATCTGGAAACTTATCTCAGGTCCATAATATACCATACACAGATATAAAATAGTAAGTTTCAGCCATTAAAGAATCATTGTAAGATACAACGTTATACATAAATAAATAAATAAATGTAAAGGTCTAGATTGAAATATCTAATATTGGCACAATGCACCTTTAGAAAAGTGTAATTGCTTTTAAACAGTTCATACATGTTAGAATAGAATAAATTAAACAATATTTACGATGTGGATTTTAGATTTTTTATATCATAAACATATAGTAAAACTTTCATTGGAATTTATGCTAAATATTAAAAATTTTGAAAAGCTAAATAACATATATTACTGTATTAAGAGTATATTATTTTCAGTCTATTAACATTTAATTGTTGTTTTTTTCGAAACTATTGTGTATTGATTATGTATTGTTATATATTACTTATATTAAAAGAGTATTCGAATTTGTATTATAAACTATTCAAGTAGAATAACTAACGATACTACCATAAAATGGCCAGACGCCTGGCAACGCCCATGTATTTATGCCAAAATAAATAAATAAAAAGCAAAATAGTAATAACACTTTGTGCTAAACATGACTAAAATACATTAGCCAATCAATATATTCTAAGCAAAGAATAAATCAAAGCCTCCAGAATTCACAATAAGAAGAGCAATTCAAGTTATGAGGTTTCAGCGTGTATAAAATATATTTTATTAAACGGTATAGAAAAACTCATCAGATTTAGCTTCAAGCTTGGAATACTTCTTAGTGTGAAATAATGCCTTCTTTTTGTTCTCAACAATGTCAAAGATCAAACATTTAAAACAACAACATTTAGATCAAACAATTTTAAATGGGCTCATTTGCTCAGCAAGTTAAATGGGACATACACTGAAAAAGTAATCGTTTCTTGGAAGGAAGGAGATCAGCTACTGCTCTCATTTCAGAGTATAAGTAATTATATGATTTATCGTGAAAAAAGGACTCCATCTCTACCAGCGCGGATTTGTAATTCATTTTTTGAAATTAACATTCATTGTAGGCCTACTCAAAAAGAGCAACCAGAACCAAAGGGAATAGTCTAACAAATTAAAAATGCAAATGAACGCATAAAGTGGCTCATAAATTTTGTATCAAATTCGTTTCCTCAATTCTATAAGGCACTTCTAAAGAGTGGGGGGGGGGACTTTGATTTTGATTTAGACGAAACAGAATCGACAAATTAAGTGGTTTTGGCGAAGGCATCGCCCGCCGGCAGGGTCAAAGGCCAATATTTTTAGAATATTAGAGGTGGATCACTGTCTTTTCAACCAATGTCACTCAGGCTACCCATTAAGAGTAATATATACATATAGACATTTGTATATTATCTGTCTACTATATATACTATATATATATAAATATATATATATATATAGACACATACATGACCATGGACTAGACGAAGGCCACTCCTGAATATCTTTTATTAGTTGGTCAAAGATCAAGTGGTCATTTTGGCCCATTCTCTTGGCAATTTATATAAAATATCCTTAAAAACTGTCTGCAATAACCGCTGAAATGTCGCTATTTCATAATTGGATATCTATTCTATCATGAAGGCATTATTTGGAGAGTAACTTTCATTGCCTATAAAGAAGTCGTCAGTCCATAAATATTTCTGTGCCCCAACTCACAGAGAGCTAGCTTACTTATACTCGGATTCAGAGAGATGGCCCACCACAACAGCGTAGGGGGGAAACGGCGGGAAAGACTCTCAGATATAACTACCAATCACGTTTGCTGTAATATTTTCTTCAATTATTAAGATGAGGTAGGTTTGCTTAGTTTTTTAATCACTTAAAAGTTCGTCACTCAGGGACTGCCTTAACTAAGCAGATTTCCCACGTGCGTCACGTATTTGCATCCCAAAACGTAAAGGTTCAGTAGATATTTAGGCTTCAAAATAGTGTGCTTATTAATATAACAGCTTATTGTTAATATGGCACGATTAGCAGTGGGGATTTAATGGTGGCCGAGAACAAAAAAATGCAATTCTTTCGGTTAATAATCAAGAAAATGATTAACCTTTATAGGACATTACATTTCAATAAGATTGGTT
Source organism: Riptortus pedestris (assembly GCA_019009955.1). Lineage (NCBI taxonomy): Eukaryota > Metazoa > Arthropoda > Insecta > Hemiptera > Alydidae > Riptortus > Riptortus pedestris. The sequence goes on along the minus strand of CM032229.1, from coordinate 124,565,149 downwards.
CTTTACAAATTTTCGATCCGACACACAATTATGGAGATATTTTGAATTTTCGAAATTCCTACTTTACCCCCCCCCCCCACTGATTCCATTTTAGCTGTGAAACGAACTTTATCTTCATTTTCACACAAAAATTGCGACCACTTGAGCGGAAACAGAAACACACACACATACATATATATATATATATATATATATATATATATATATATATATATATATATATATGAAAAGGACCTCATTTTCGTCATCTCCTAGGTAGGATGGATGGACATTTTTGGGTATTTTTTTTTTTAAAATCCCATTATGAGTACAACCTCAATTGCTGAATCCTCTAAGGGAAATCTGCTAAAATCCCGTGCCCTTCTTAAATTTCAATTCTTGTTTATTTACCTTACTAGCACTTGAGTATCTGCTTAGAAAACGCACGGATTAACGGATTTCCTTTTTATTAAATCCTATGGTGTCCAGTGATCCACTCGAGCCACAGCGAGTGGACTCGTACAATGTTTTCTCTCCGTATAAAAACTATTTCCGGAACGATGGAGCATTTCATTATTAAAACGGAAAAGGTTTGCGGAACTCAAACTGTGATGAAAAAAATGCCAAAATATCTCTAGTAAATACTTATTTGTTAATCACTTCCAAAGAAAAATTAAGTCGGACTTCAGTCATGACATTAATCCTTGAATTCTGAATTCCGCGGCCAATGGTTCTCCATCATTGACTCCACAAATACTGTAAGTATAAGGTAATGAGGACTAATGATGTCTTGTTAAGGAGACGAAGATCGGCTAACCATATAAATAAATATTTAAGTTGAACTTTTGCCATGTCATCCTTCCTTCCTTAAAAACAAAGCGTTTCTTAGATTCATTAAATAAAATATGATCAAAAATGATTATGAAAAATCTAACATAAAAACAAATAAAATAGAACGAAAAATAATATAGAGCCGACTGCTAAGAATAACTCAATTGGTCAAATTGTGCAAGAGAGCAGGGCTTTTTATTTATGCCTTCGTATTTAGGATATATGCACGCTGTTTGAGATTGTTGTCGGTGTGTCAGCTGGGCAATAAACAGGTGAAAATATAAGAAAGCAGCTGTTCCGGGGATGGGTGGGGGCAGGAACCCCGGATAGCTAGGACTCCGAGGTCCTTGACGTGTAATAATAGTGTGTAAGTTAGGGCGTTTCTGACGTCACTCTCGTCTAAATGGGGGCCCGGCTCCCCTTCTGCAACGCCCCGTCTCACCCATTGCTCTGCCCTTCCTCCATGGAAATAGTTCATAAATAACTAAAGTGGGCCGGGGGTCGCACGAACATTTTGTGGTTTAAATGCGCCCTACACAATTATGAGTCTGATGATCAATTTTGAACCTCCTGGTGACAATAAAAGTCCGCCACGCAGGGGCTGCGTAAACTAAGTATTTTTTTTGGTTTGTGCTCCATATCGATGATGATTGGCAAGATCTCTAATTGTTAAGGGATAGTTAGAATAAAATATTTATTCCTTTATGTACACCTTTGTTGCACTTTATTTTTATATTATATTAGTAAACTAAGTAGATTTCCCACGTGTGCCACGTATTTTCATTTATCTCAAAATGTAAATGTTCAATGAGAATAATATGTTGTATTTATGCTTCAAATAATGTCCTTTGTAATATAACGGCTTATTGTTAATATGATGACATGCGTAGGAGGGGAGGTTTGCTGAGACCGAAAACTATAAAATGCAAATATCTCGGTTAATAATCAAGATACTGAAAAAATGTACACAACGACATTTATAGAATATTACATTTGAAATAAAATTAGTTCTACACAATTTTTTGATACGATGCATAATAACGGTAATATTAAGGATTTCGAAATTCCTCCCCTCTTAACCCAGTGGTCCACTAGTCGGATTTCAGCTATCAATGAACTTGATCTTTCTTTTGACGTAAAACGATTAAATATCGAGTTTGGTAATGATTAAACGAAAATTGCGACCGCTAGGGTGGTTACACACACATAAATATCTATCTATATATCTATATATATATATATATATATATATATATATATACATATACACATAACATTTTAAATCGACCTCATTTTCATATCTACTAGGTAGGATCGATGGACGTTTGAAGAAATGGTGAAGAAGAAAATCGCGTCATGAGTACAACCTCCGTAGCTGATTTCCCTTAATGGAAATCTGCTAAAACGTACATTGTAGGAAGAGTTTATTCTTTTTTTTTTCCACTTATGTATTTGGAATCTTTTAATTTTGTGCAAATACTTTTTATAGCGGCAGCATATTTAAATAAATCGAAACACAGCCACATTTTCGGGAGTAACAGTAATAATATACAGGTGTTATAGTGGAAATGGTTGGAAAAGGAGCTTGGAATGTTGCCTAAAATAGAGCTCGCTCCATTGAAAATCGCAATGGCCTGGAAAGATATCGACTTCAATTTCCTGGAGGTCTCCTTCTTCAGAGCGTACTTCAGATCCCTATAGTCAGAGCAGTCTACTAATCTTAAGAGATATTTTAATACTAGAGTACTCAATATTTTTCAATTTATTTTCAGAATTTAGTTACACTGTCAAATTCAATATTCAATTACAGTTAAACTCTTAAGAACTTAAGGAACTAATAATCATTTTTCTGATTATTTATATCAATAAGAAGTTAAACGAAGAATAGAAAACAAATGCTTAATAAGAATGAATTGGGCATAAGTAAAATTGTGAATGAAATGGCAATGAGCAAAAAAAATAATTCTGACGTAAAATATTATATTTTCTTTAATGCATAGTGAATTTCAACGCAATCTCCGCGTAACTGTCTTAACTATGCAGATTCCCAAATTCCTTCAATACCACCCTGAACACGTCATCCCACAATTTATGCTCTATTCCTCAAGTAAAAAGTAGTCAACGAAAAACGATTTGAAAATTAAACTGAGCATGAGAGGTTTCTTGATACGTCGACAATAAGTGAAAACCGCATGAGTAAAGCTGGGGGTTAACTGATGTGTAAAAAATAAATGCAAATGGTGATGGTTAATATTCAAGTTGCATAAAGCTACGTAGAACTATAATTAGAGAATAAAGAATTTCAAACAAGATTGGTAATGTAACGTTTTTCGACCCAAACTAATATGGAAATATTTGGCATTTGTGATTTTACCCCTCCTTTATATTATTTACATGTACAACCTTTAGCTCTAAAATGAAATCGTAAAATATTCAGGGTAAAAAAAAAATAAGGCTTCTAAATAGTAAAAGTTCACTGATAAAGACAAATTGCACATTTTCTAATGCATCTTATATAGTAATGGTAGATGAAATAAATACATCGCTTGCAAGCTTGAAATAAGATCTTTCGAGATACATTGCTAATAGTAGGAGTGGGGGATTACAAACGGCTAAAATCGAAATAAATACACATGTCACTGTTAATATAACACTTAGAGAAATGAATTGAAAAATAAAAACAGAAAAGAAGTTACAATAAGATGGGTTATATAACAATTTTGAGTTATAATAACTGAGATATTTTTTTTTTTTTTTTACGCGCAGTAAACCTCCCTGCCCTCTGTACCAGAATATTTTCTGAAATACATTTCATGTGCACAACCTAGCTGATTTTTCATATGGTTTATATATATATACACACGTTTATTGTACTTTATTTTTATATTATATGGTATATATATATATATATATTTTAAAATTGACGTTTAAAACAAAGTGTCCATTAACTTCTAAAATTGTGTTAATTGGGTGATAATTATAGTTAATAATAAAATGAACCTATTTCATTAATTCGAGAATATTTATATTTTCTCATTTTACGAAAAAAGTAAGTTTGATTTATGCTTCAAATATCTAAAACCTGCTTAATAAATAGCTAGCAAGGATTGTGGTCACAATTTCTAATTACGAGGAAAAAAAATTAAGAGAAGGCCTTGTGAAGCTTGGTCCCAAAAATATAACACGTCCACTAGAGAGGCGTACACTAAGCACCGAACTTAGAAATTTAACCTTAGCATGAGATGTTCAGTTATTAGAAGTGGGGTTTCACTGAAAACTGAAAAGGTAGAAATAAATACTAATAATAAGAACCCTAGAAAAAAAAACCTACACTGAAAATCGTTTGCAGTCTAAAATATACGTTAATTTTTATTTAAATGGTGAAAACTAACCTTTCTTTTTCTTATCACTGACTGAGTCTCGCTCACTCTGCTGCTCTTCTTCAGAGGTAGGTGAGTTGATGGACAGCTTGTGACAGACTTCAAATGCCTGCCCTACGGTTCGTACCACTCTCATTGCCTGCGACTGAAATAAAAAACAATATATTATTTAACAATTAAAAAGAAAATAGAAGCAATTTTAAATAATACCACTTTGGGAGGATCTAAATTACCAATGAAATAATTGCAGGCATCATATTTGTTTAAAAAAACTGTTATAGGTTTTTTATGATATATATATATATATATATATATATATATATATATATATATATATATATATATATATATATATATATATATATATAAAATTTATTTACATCTATTTGTGGAATTTTTAATGTTATGTTGTTGTTTATTATGTATTGATTCAAATCTACGTTATACATGAAATTTAAAAAAATATATTATTTCGAAACTCCACATACTAAATGCATTATAATATTTTTACATATTTACATATTCAGAAATAACATAATTATTGCACAACCTTTTGTTATCTGGTTTGAAATTTGGTTTTTAGAAAACCTTGCATGGCTATAAATACAAAATAAAGTTATTTTTTTGCTAATTCTCAGGTTAGCCATGTGAGATAAAGCGTTGGCGTTAATCTGACATGGTAAATCCAGAGTGGCGAATTCAATTCCCGTCTGAACAATAGGAATTTATTTAGTGACGAACTAATTAAATGAAACCCTTAAATCACCCCGACTAAAAATGTAGTAGCCTGTATATGACCCACCCCAATTAGCCATAGTAGCAGAAAGTGGACTTTATTAAATAATAATAAATATCCCTTGTATAGGAATAACATTTCTTCAAAATGCCGATTGCAATGTAACTTATTAAACAAGATTGAAAATCGTGCCAGCCACGCTGCCTTTGGGATGTCAAGCTGATAGCTTGACACACCCTGCCAGATTGTGGTGGCATTACAAACGAAAGAGGGCTTCTTCTTCATACAAGTAGTTAATCAATTGCCACACAATGGTGAAGTCCAACATGCCTGATAAGTGTACAGCTAAATTAAATTTAGTTTGTGATATTTAGTTTGATCTTGGAATCCTAAGATTATTAGCCATGGGCTTTACCACCCCATACACTCAAATAGAAAATATAATTAAGTTATTTACTACGTAATGGACCACACAAGTGTCGTTCCTCCTACCTATAAGATAAATATTCCTTCTATTGGTTACCAAGAGAGTCGAATTATACCAAGAGAGTTATAACCAACTGCACAATGGTTTGTTGCGGTTTCTGAAGAGTTGAAATGAAAGATATGAACAAACATTTGCTACGCCCGCGGACGAATAAGAAGGAAAACAGTTATTTTGGACGTCGTCGTGGCCACTGCTGGCTGGCTTGTTCGATGCACGAGCGAATGATGTATGGCTTCTACAAGTCAGAATGTTCCGCAAACAACCCTGGCGCAGGCAGAGTGCTGATAATCTGTGTGAATTATGGATACGTAATATTTCTATGGAGTGGATGCCCATCGTAGCTCTCCGGGAAGCACCACATCGCCTGGTCAGCATTCAGTCAGATTCGAGAAGAGGAGTGAGTTGAGATTCTCTAAATTACGCTTTTAACTATATTTCAGAACACTATTTGGCGGGGGTGGGTACACCTTTTGGGGTTCTTTGGATCCCTTATATTTAGGCTACATAAGGCCAATGGAGACGGGTTGAGTATAAAATTACATTTGTCAGAACTTCTCGTTACTTTTGGCCGTATCGAGAAGTAGGCAGTGGTAATATAAGAATGCTATCGCACAATTAAACTTGGAAATTTGGTTGGATTACTTCGACTGGAATGATTTTTAATAGGTGAAGTAAATAATTAATAATGTAAAAAGTCCGTCACGCAGGGGCTGTGTACACTAAGCAGATTTCCCACGTGAAGGTTTACAATTATTAACTCTACATTCTGGTAACAACACAGTGAATAAAAACAAACAATAATGAAAAATCTGTCAGTCAGTTTACAAGTTAATAATTTCTACAAAAGAAAGCGAATGAATTATAAACAACAGGTCAGCCAACCTCTCAAAGCTGAATAGATAGATAGACATACACTAGACCGGAAAGAAAAACAATTAATGAAATATATCTGAACATAATATATACATTTAATTGAAATCTATTTAATATAACTAGTGCTGTAATTTATAATGACTCAGAATAATTTTTATCTCAATCACTCAAATTTTAGTAATCCAAGAACAAAAGAAGGGGGGGGGTTCAACCTGAAACTTCCCCCCCTACCTACCTGAGTAGAAGTTCAATAAAAACAATATTGGGTATTTACCCTTTTAATGAAGTTATTCGTAATTCAACTGCTTAGTATTAAACGTCATGGGTAGGAGTGGTGATTTACTGAAAGCCGAAAACTATAAATTCGAAATATTCGGTTAATATTCATGATACAGAAAACTTGAATAGAACAACATTTATAGATCTTTTCATTTTCAATAAGATTTGTTTTATATACTTTTTTCTGACGCATATTAAGGGAGATATTTTGAATTGTCGAAATTCCCCCCTCTAAAACCCCCTTCACTGGTTCGATTTCAGCTATTAACAAACATGATCTTTCTTTTTACATAAAACGATCAAATATCAAGTTTGGTAACGATCAAACAAAAATTAGTTGAGCGTTAACAAACAAATATATATATATATATATATATATATATAATTTTGAACGCACCATTCCTGGGCATTTGAAGAAATATTTCGAAAATTCCGCCATGAGTGCGACCTCAATAGCTGATTTCCCTTAGGGAATAAAATTATGTCAAGTAGGACATTTCTTGTACCCTTGTCATTTATTTTTGAGGAGATCCTCAGAAATATGGTTGGTCCTTTACGTAATCCTTAAAAAAGTGCTGAGGTGGATCCTGATTTACATAAGAGGGACAAAGCAGTGCCTCCTCTCTGGGAGACTTCATAAGCCGCATGTGATCCAATAAAGCCTCCAAATAAATTGTGGATATTGCTCCATTTTGTCCCTCTTAAACTTGTTATTATGGAGACACACATTAAAGACATCAGTATCTAGGACCGTCTTAAACAATTATATAATTTATACGTATGCATAAATTATAAATGACATTAATTAATATGCATGGATGATTAATTAATTTTGATGGTTTAGGCTCCATCGCTAGGAATTTATTTAGGGTTAAGAACTCTGATTGCCTTCAGCAGTATCATATGATTATTTAAAATATTTTTTCGGAATTCCAAACCGATGCATCAGGTCGTGGCCATTGGCCGTCTTGATTAGCGAACAAGTCAACACATGCTATCAAGGGTTCCCAACTTTTTGTTTTCAGCCTTGCCGGTCAAACACTCATCTAAAGTATTATGCTATAGTCCTGGGCCTGTAGGTATCCCCATCTCTGCTGAATCCATTTTATTAAGTTTTCATTGTCATAACACGGACGTCTCGGGATTTTTCCGAATGGTATGTTATGCTTCATAATAAATGATGTTGTAAATCATATTCTGGGTATATGATTCATTCCAAAAAAAGATTTTGGTGCGATAGCAAAGGAATGCCTAATTTAAAACTTATATGTAGCTTTTTAACATTTCAAAGAGGCAATGTTAATCCAGTTTGCTGGTCATACAGGACAATCCTAACATGGGATGCCAATGAAAATAAAATAACTAAATCGTAATAATCTCCTTACCTATTAATAAAAAGTATTATAAAAGTAACTTGCAAGTATTTTTGTCATAAAAAGAAGTAGTTTTTCGACTTCCTGTATTGCCAATTTTGCCCCCCCCCCCTAAAAAGAATATTCAATCTTATTTTATGTGAGCATATATATATTATATATATATATATATATATATATATATATATATATATATATATATATATATATATATATAATTTTTGTAAAATAATGAAAATCTCATTATACTATTTTTTTGTTTCTTTTCGGTTGGAGTTACGGACCATTAAGATCCTTAGCCACCATCAAGCGATTTTCGAGGGATTTGGATCACCTGGAATGAGTTGTCTCTAGTAGACTGACAGGCTTCATTGTACGCTTAGGGTCTGTGGCCAGTTCACTCTGTCAGCTCGCCTGTGGTCGGGATCTAAGAAAGTTATCCCGATGGGCTATCTAACGTATATACTCTGTAGAGTCCCGCTGATCCATAAGCACTGCGACACTAGCTCAGTTAGCGAACTCATGAACTAATGTACCCCCCTTGGCGGGGATCGAACCTGCACCTATTTTTACCTTCAGATTTCTGACCAGTGGCGAGTATTCCAATGCTTTAACCTCCACGCCTCCCCCCTCTAATTATACTGTAATTATGGATAAATTAGTAGTTAGACTAATTTTCAATAAAGTCAATGAATAAAGGGTTCATATTTCCATTGAAGTTCCATATTACCATCAACTAATAATGTCCCCCCCCCATTTACTCATTTTACTTCAGCATATTACCATATTCTGAAAACGTTCGTGTGGCTTTCTTTCTATTAATATTCAACGAACTTGACAAGACAATGAACTACCTATTCCATTATCTAAGATAGAATCCATACTACATTGGAAAAGATATTTTTGCGATCCTCAAACTGGTCTCCAAACATTTGCATGGTTCGACATCCGATAGATTCTTTGGTCAATATACCTGTGGCTCTTTTAAAGAATGCTTAAACCTCAAAAATGGCTTCAAAATAATCAACACATTTTTTATAACAAGTTAAACTGTTTGAAGCAGGACGTACGTATGATTTCTCGATGTTCTTCCCAGTATGGATCTAGACTCGCAACTTGAGAGTTATTGTATTGTACTACTTGGAGAAATACGATTTTCCAAAATGGTAAAAACTATAAAATCGTTGTGAATGACAAATTTTAAATACGTTTTCTATTAAATTTTTTACATATTTACTTATAAATCCTAGTAAAGGATGAGTGTTAATTCAAGGGAGATATTGGGCATCGTTAAAAGTTATGTTTAACCACTGTGGAAATAACGTTAGTTCTCTTTCGCCAGATCATTTTGGCTTTCCACATGTTTCATTACCTCTAAGAAATATTACCGTAGATTGTATTAAAGATATGTGCAAGTCCTTAAGAGAGTCCACAGAGCATGTGAAAAATGCTAATTGAAAGAAATCAAATTAGGAAAGGTGTTTTATGTGTTTTTCATCTTTTGACTTTACGCTTTTTACAAGGTGGAATCTCGGTCACTTTTCGACAATATGGATTTTTTATATAGATATCGACCAATATGGAAGGGAAAAGACTTGAAGTTTTTTTTATTTTACTTTTCATAGGATGGCAACACTGCGGCCTCTTTGACAATCCGGGCTGCCATCTCTTGACAGCGGCCTCTCGAAATTGAGAGCACTTAGAGACGTCTTTTGTTCTAGAGTACAATAGGAATTCTTCCAGAGAAATAAGTGGTCATTGACTATAGGTTGACCAGAATTCAAATAACCAGTAAACATATTTACTATACTGTTGTAAGTACCGTGTGTTTTTATTGGGGCATTAACGAAGTCTACTAGTGCTCTCCCCAACTAGGAATTCCACGTAAACAATTATTAAATCGAGGGTTTCTCGATTCGTCTATTAACGGTGTGAAAGGAAAAAGCTCGCGTTACTACGGATGTTTGCTGCAAAACGTAGTCTTGTAAAATTATAAACCTACACATTGAGCAGCAATATACTCAGAAGTGTTTCATGCGTTCGAAGCGCTCGACAATATTTTCAGATTGGCAGAAAATGAAGTCTTTGCTTCACAACAATTTATTGAGAACTAAGAGCTTTCTAAAGCATCTGATCCCATTTTCGTGGATACTTCTCTGTTGGAAACGTTGCAGCTATCTCTTAGTTTCTACCTACTGTTTACTTAGAAGCCTGAATCTGAATTCATGTCTTATAATGGAGAAGGGAAGGCATCAGAATATTCTAGAGTAACTGACATTTTGTAAAGTAAATCACATGGATCATTCATTGAGAAGTTCTTGAAAATAATCAAACTTTCTGAAAATGAGCAGGAGTATTAAATACTTAATAATAATAATAATTTTATAAAATACATCTATGTAAGTATATAACTTGAATTCAATATGATTAAGATTTCAAAGAATAAAATAATTTATTACTCATTGTTATTACTTCTTATAAGTTATAACTCACAAAAAAAGTAAAATAATGTGTACAAATATGAGCTAAGATCTGCTTAATGCCAAATTAAAATGTGTAATTGAAAAGTATAAACTTAAATTTTAAAAAACAAACTATTGATATTAAAGAACAAATGTACAAATACCTTTATGCATTAAAAAAAAATATTTATTTACGTCCACTTCGTGCTACTACGTTTAATTGGGACGGATTATTTACAGGCTACAATACCCCGTTTATACATCATATATATATCCATGTACATGCTAATACGACCTTATCTATATATTCAATAACTTTAGTAGTGTTGGGAAGAAATGTAATGAGAGTTTCTCAATATTATGGTTAATCACAAAACTATATATGGCTCCTCACAATTTTATTTCTTTTAAACGCTGAGCGCTTTCGGGGACTAAATCCCCATCCTCAGAGCTACAAAACAATGTAACACCATAATTAGGAGTCTAAAAATCAGTTGTTAAAAATGTTTACATAATTGGTCATATAACAAAAACGTCTATAACATTATAAAAATTTTTACAATAATAACACCTATATTCAAAAACATATTTACAATTAAAATATAACACATTAATAATTCCTATTTAAACATTAAAATAATATTATAAGCAAAAAATTACCGTCAGAGCGTAGGGCGATCCTATAGGCTTGCTACCAGGCTAAACCCTGCCGATGCACTGAGGGCAAGGGGATCATTCCAAGCCGCTAGGGAGGGGGCAGAGACAAGTCTGGACATGAGAGACGCGTTTGTGTCAGTCTGCACATTTACATTGTCTTTATTTATGGCTTTTTCAAGTTTTATTTCAATAGCCTCCACCATGTCCAACAGATAACCTTTAACGTCGCTATGAATTAATTTTATCCGGTGGTCTCCAGCATGGTGGTTGTGCTCCTTACAGTGTGCATAAAACTCTGAGCCTGCTCTCATGTGTTCCTTAGCCCTGATCCGTAACTTCCTCTCTGTCCTCCCAACGTAGCTGGCTTCACACATCCCACACTTCATCATGTACACCCCTGATCTGTCTCCTAGAGGAGTAGCATCCTTGATTTTAGAAATAAAATTCTGAAGTGACGCCCTCTTTCTGTAGGCTATTCTAATGCCCTGCCTGTTTAATTTCCTTCCCAGGATTTCTGATAGCCTGCCCAAATATGGCAATATTCCCCAGGATTTAACTTCTTCCCCTCCACCTCTGAAAGTCTCCCTCATCAATTTTTTAGAAACCCTCCTGTCATATATTTTTCTTATAAATTCCCGACTGTGGCCATTCCGTTCTCCTAAGTGGTAAATATGGCATAATTCTTTTTGGTAATTTTCATCGTCCATTGGAACAGATAGGAGCCTGTCAATGAGATAGATGAATGGGGTTTCTTTTACTCTGGGGTGTTGGAAAGACATTTGGTTTATACTTATGTCCGTGCATGTGGGCTTTCTATAAATTGAAAATTTAACTCCCTCTCCGCTCCTATAAATGTTTAGGTCAAGGAAGGTTATTTTTCCTGCCTCCTCTTTGTCCAAAGTAAATTTTATGTTGGGATGTTGCGCATTTAAGTAGTTGTGCATCCTTTGCAAATCTTCAGTTGAACCATCAAAAATACATAAAGTGTCATCGACGTAACGTGCCCAGAATTTAATTTTGTTTTTAAAGGGGTTTCTGTCCGACATTATAAAACAATGTTCGAACCAATTCATGAATATATCGGCCGCTAGGGGGCTGATCGGATTTCCCATAGCAAGACCTTTCTGTTTATAATATTTGCCTTCGAACAGACAGTAGCCCTGCGAAAGTATAATCTTTATTACATTCGAGATTTCCAAGGAAATTATAGGGTCACATTTTTTATAATATAGCGCCTTATCAAAAAGCGACCACGCTTCCTGGGGGGGTATGTTTGAATACATGTTTACTATGTCAAAGGACACAATTATGCACGTTTTGCTTAAATGTAATTTACCTAATTTTTCTATAAGTTGAGAACTGTTGTTAATAGTGAATGCTGGCTTAAAATTTGTAATTTTATTAAACTCCAAAATGATTCTTTTGGCAAGCAGTTCTGTAGGTGATCCTACATTTGAAACGATGGGCCGCAGAGGATATCCCTGTTTATGTACTTTTACAACACAATATAATTTGGGAGGCAGGGGATTTTTATTAATGAGGCCACTACGCTCCTCCGGTTTAAACAATACATTACAGTTAAATATTGCCTCTTTCACCTTTTTATTGAATGTATTAGTAGGATCCACTTCCAACTCTTCACATTTTTCATCAATTAACAATGAATTTTATTTAGATAAGTATCCTTTTTCATTATCACAGCAGCCTGGCTTTTATCTCCTTTTATGATTAAAAGATCATTTAATTTTAATTTGTGATTAATTCCTTTAATAATCTTATGCTCAGGGTTGGAAGTGGATTGACGACTGTCATGGAAAAAGGTCTGAAATATTGCCCTCTGAATCCTATATCGAGAAATGAAATAGTAAAACTAGCTGCCTCCATAGACTGTTTGAGAATCGATAATGTTATAAAAGGCGAATGTGCAACAGTCATAAATAGATTTATTAGAAATAAGGTAGCTCGTCAATCCACTTCCAACCCTGAGCATAAGATTATTAAAGGAGGTCACATATACGACACTCCCGAAAAATACGCATGACCATTGCAGAAATAGAATGAGAGGTTATGCTTAAAGAGTTAATAGTCAATTTGAAACACAAAGGGAACAAAAAGAGGGACAGGGGAAGAGTAAATAAAAAGGAATATATTAAGAGATGTCGCAGATCAAAAGGTTAAAAATAGTGCTCAAACGTGAAAGGCACGCTAGGCTTTCCGAGACCCATTAAGGGTTCAAAAGGTATTTCATGAGCAAATTCTTGTCAATCTTCTCGTTTGTAGTTCTGTACAATTCATGGGATTCTAAAAGCATTTCCATTTCTGTGGAATCCACTAAGAAATGCCCAAAATAAAGTCTTTCAAACCACAATAATATCGACATTGGCCAAAAGAATCTGAGCAAAGAAAGTAAGCAATAGAATAAAACAATTGTACAGAAATCAATTAAAATCACACAGGACCCAGAAAATATTACAAACCTGGACTAAGAATAATATAGGTAATATAAAGTGGAACAGTTTCTCTCAGATTCCATGTTAATATGAATAGTAAATATGAATGATACACTCATTTGTCATTTCGACCTATCTTGCATTTGTAATATTAATAATAATTTGTTTCTATTATTTTCTTTTTACTTCAATTTTAAATCAGTAGGGGAATTATTTATATTTATTGGGTTTAAATAAATTAAGATTTTCTTAATTTAAATAATTATTATACATATTTTTAAAAAAGAAATAGTCATTTAGTAAGTATAGTTGTCAGCGAAATAATCAGTGTATTATAGCTATTAATAACTAAATTATTAATTTACTTCAACACCACTGATTCACTAAATACACAACTGATTGACTTCTTCTCCGTCCAAAATAAATCTAAGGCCTTTAAAATATAGATATATCCAACACGTTGGAACTTAAAAAAAAAATTATTTATTCCCAAAGTTAAATGTTATTTTTTACTTTTTTTGCCAGGGTAAGTATTAGGATTTCTTAAAGTCCTGAATGGTCCACTTAATAAATTTCAATTAATACATGAGAACGGATCCACTACCACCAATATGTTATTTATTTACGTTCACTTTTTGTAGCTAAGGCTAATTGCAGGGGGGTGACTATTTGCAGATCGACCACCAGTTTTCTAAGTGGTTTAAGACCATAGCCAAACGGAGCACAGACAATTTATTTTTTAATATTAATGGTTATGTAGTTAACCTGTTCTATTTTGCCTCAATAGCAGAAAGCAGACGTTAAAAAATAATAATAAGTATCATTTTTTTTTTCCTGTTTTCCACGCCGAGTATCCCTCTAACGTGGGAATTTATTTAAATGTTGTGTGCTCCATCCATTGGATACTACACACATTTCAGCATTACATTATAATAAGTATAATAAATAAATATAAATAATAAGTATCATTTAGTAAAATAAACAACCCAGCTGGTTGGTACAAATGGTGATGAATTAGATGTTTTCAAAAGAGGTTAGCAGAGCAAGCTTTATTGTGAAGTAGTCAGCACTCATTATGTATTTAAGGTATTTGGTTCTGTACACGTCTTTAGGAACTGTATTTTTCACCGCAGTGGGAGTAAGTTTGTTTTACACTATTATTCTTGGGAATGGCGAGGCGCTGAGCATAGGTTGGCTCTTGACTAATATATCTCCTTACATGTGGATCTGCCTGGGTATCGGTCTGACAGTCTCGCTGTCAGTGGTGGGTGCAGCCTTGGGAATACACACCACCGGCACGAGCATCATGGGAGGCGGTGTTAAAGCACCAAGGATCAAGACCAAGAACCTCATATCCATCATATTCTGTGAAGCGGTCGCCATTTACGGACTCATAACTGCCATCGTTCTCTCTGGAGCCTTGGAAGAGTTCACCATGGAGAAAGTCAAGTCGGATCCACGGATCATGGAGGCCAACTGGTTCGCTGGGTACCTCATTTTCGGGGCGGGTTTGTGCGTCGGTTTGGTCAATCTCTTCTGCGGGATTTGCGTTGGTGTAGTGGGTTCCGGAGCAGCCCTTTCGGATGCAGCCAACCCTGCTCTGTTTGTCAAAATATTGATTGTTGAAATATTCGGAAGTGCCATAGGTCTCTTTGGTTTAATAGTGGGAATATACATGATTTCGAAAGTAAAAATGGGTGATAAGCCTGTTTGAATTTTGTATTTCGTAGAAGCCAATTAAATCAGAACAATGACATACTTGTGTTTTTATTTCCCATGTTACAGTTAACTTAAAATATTCATATGTATGTTTTACAGTCTATTAGGACTCATATGTCTCTCGGTCAGTAACATATGTTTAGGCTTTGGTTTCATTATACTTGATTGTGGGGCTCACATGAGCCCCAGATAACCGCCTTGCCAATAGGAATTTATTTAGTGACGAACTCTGGCTTTTCTAGAGTGGTAACGTAATGTGTAAATAACCCTTTCCGATTAACCATGCTAGCACATAGTGGAAGTTAATAAATAACAATAACACCTTTATAAATAACTTTGGGCTTTAGTGAATTCCCATAGGGAAAGAAATTTATTTCGCTACAAAAATGTATTTCATCATTTAAATTATATAATCCTACTTAGCAGGAGAGGGTGGTAACCTATATATACCATACTAGATTAATCATAAAGTGAATGTTAACTAATCATTACAATTTTATGAAGAACATAAAATTATCTTTCATTCACAATTTTTGAGAGGGGTAATGCAGATATTTTTGAATGAGCCCAAATTGACCTATTGAGAAAAAATATAAATTGCCTAGCAAAAAATTGATCAAAAATTCAGACTCCAGTTTTTGTCACGACTTTATAGTTGAAGGAGATTTAATCACTGTCATTAAAATTAAAAGATTTAGGTTAGCCATGCGAGTTAAACCGTTGATCTTTATCACACATGGCAAACCTAGAGTGGCGAGTTCAATTCTCGCCTGGGCAAAGGAAATTATTTAGTGACGAAATTCATTAAATAACATCCTAAAATCCCACCCTGGCTAGAAAAGGGTGGTAACCTGTAGATAACCCGTCCCAATTAGCCTGAGTAGCAAAAAGTGGACGTTAATAAATAATAATAATATTACATAGTTAATGAACAATGTAAAATAATAGTCTCTCAAAGAACATTCTCTACCTACAAATGACATGCGTTGCATCTCACATTCCATTTGGAATGTATGTAAACAGCAGTTGAAAAAAGTTCTAACTCCTTCTTGCAAAATTTAGTCTGATAGCCATTCGCCAAGGCATAAATCAACAAAATACACTTCCTCAATGCAAGACTGCATCTAAATACTGGACCTCCTTTATTATGAAATATAATCCTTTTCTACATTTCCTTGAATTATACAATGATCCATACGTCTGCAAAGCCCTATATCCTATTTCTTATGATTTAAGAACACGACTAAGTTGTATGAGATTCATAATTACAAAAAAAACTTAGACGTTTTTAAAAACCAACCATGTAGTAGGCGGAAAACCCCTTTCATAAAAATTTATATAGATTAGCAACAGTTTGAATGAATTACTTGAACCTAACAACTAGTCTTTTTAAGTTTCATATGATCACTGTTACTTCAAAAAGTAACTGGTGTGGGTAAAGTAAAAAAGACCCAAATTAGAAATAACTTTTCAATACGATATTCATGAAAATTAGTAAAGAAGTCATTTTTGATAGAGTATAATATTTTAAAGGTTAGGAAGAACTCGTGTAATTTATATGCAATATTTACTAGCTGAGGACCTATGCAGGCTTTGGACTGCAGACTAATTTAGACTGAATAATGTCTGTGAATGTTATACACTGCAAGGCTACACATTACCCAATCTATTTACATTTTCTGTTGTGTCAGTATTTTCTAGTATGTTTTACGTTTAGAACTCTGAGAACCACGGCGAATTTATGTACTACTGTAGACTCTCGACATTCATAAATCGGTTTCATATAAACCTCTCCTTTCCATGTAAATGAGGCCAAATAAATCATATCATGAATGGTTTTCATCAATATTAAGTACCACGTAAAACACACAAACATTTATTTTACATATTTATAAATATTATAGAACAAAAACATATCAAAGTCAGTCATGCAGGTGCTACATAAACATCAGATTTCCAACCTGAGTCAATAGCACAATGATGACATCCCAAATTCTATCTTCTATTTCTCTCATAATAAGAATTATGATCTATGAAGACACGGCATAAAATTTAAACTTTAACTTTAAATTGAGTGTGAGATGGATACTGAAATAGTTGGTTTAAATGAAAATGGGACGACCAAAAATGGAGTTAATTCAAGCCACACGACTAAATATAATTAATTCCATTGTTGAGCGATTGGCGAGTATTACATGTCCAACAAGATTACTAATATAACATTTTGCATCCTGAATCATAAAACCGGAGATATCCTGAATTTTATTTTATCCTTCTCAAAAACCCCATTCCTCCTGGCTCTATTACAGTTATTAACTAACTTAACTTGTAGTTTTTACAAGAAAAGATTAACTATTGAAAATAGTAATGATCTAATAAAAATTAAGACCTCTAGAATGATGAAGCCACGAAGCAAATTTCGGTATCTTTCTTACACAATAAGGTCCCATGAAAACAATACGTCGTATTAAGCTTGAAATAAGACGTTTCGAGTTATATTGGCTTACTGCTAATGAAAGATGACTGGCAGAAGAGTTTTACATAAGACTGAAAACAAAAACTTTTTTTATATAAATATCCTTTATTAAATAACAAGAAATTAACAAAATAATTCATAGTGTTCCTACTGACCATTACAATTTCTAAAACAAACATAAAATACATTTTTTTTTATTTAAGTAGAAGATTGGTTATAAATGCAATTGACTAAAAGTAGTCATATTCCAACTTAGTGAATATATCAGTTATATTAAAAATTTACATATTAAGTGATCTTATGAGCTAATAATACTAACAAGAACAGACTTTCTTATGATTATGTAAATATGATTAGAGGTAAAATAGGGATTAAGATAAAGGTGTTTACATGTCTTTAGTCTAGCCTGCTGGGCGTTTTATGTTAGAGTAAAATGTGTTTAGTTCGTGAAAGGTCCGTAAAACTATACAAACACACACACTTAATGCCTTCACATGTAATATATATACGTGTGTTTGTGAGTAGAGAGAGGTTGTTGTTTCTTAACCTTCTTGCACTCGCAATTATCGTACGTGACCAAACTCTTTACCAATTATACGTTTCAAGTGAAACTGAACATTCAAGCAATGGCTAGAATAAGGCCAAGAAGAAATGGGTTTAGCGAGGGTTCAAATAAAAAAAATATATCTGACATGGGTACCACATGACTTCCTTGTACTTCTGTTAAATTACATAATGTTTTGATGAACTTCATTTAAAATCTTCCATTTGAAAGTTATATACGATACTTTCGTTAATCGGATAAAATGCCCTAGTACATACAGTTAATAGATATTTTTATGATAAAAAAAATAGTTCTATACAAATGCTTCGCATTCCTAATAAGTTCAGAGAAATTTGAATTTATTTTAATATTGCCTCCTCTAAAACAACCGCTCTCCCTTTGTTTATTTTTATCAAAATGTGAACTGTGCAACTAGATGGCACAGCAGTCTTCAATATGAAATTAATCATCCTTCATTATTATATTATTCATTTCATTTTTTCTTCGCTCTTTATGCTCAGTGCTTCCCTCCTCCTCCGACTTATTATAGGACATCAGTTAATGGAGAAATTTCATTTTAAGATATAAATAGTTGATAACCCAAATTGAAAAATATTATGAAGGAAACTTTTCATTTTGATGAAGGGCCATTTTAATAAAAGTAAAGTTCTATAATAATTAGTTGAGAAGAAGAAAGTTGAATACAAGTTCTAGACCCTTTATATTGGAAAACTCCATTTTTCATTTTAAAATATCTTATTAAATTAGTACAACCTGAAATTGTATTTAATTTTATATGAAATAATTTTTATAACAAACTGCAGAGCAAAGTTAAATTATATAATTTGGAATACACTCATTAAATAGAGTTAAAGAGACATGAGGGGAAAATTGTTTTAATGATTTCGTCGAATTTCATTTTAATTAACTTTTATGACAGCCTTTTTTTATAAATGTATTTTGCTCTTTCAATTTATTTAAGCCTACTTTTCAATTATAATAATTGTCTCTTGTTATATTAATATATGTTTAAACAATTGTGACAGAACAATGTCAAGAAATGACAGTATTGCATATATCAAATGATAGTTTTCACTTGATTAAAAAGGCTGAGAACCATTCAATTAATCATTCGTTTGACCGATGCATTGGAGAAATGAAAATGTTTCCAAGGAACGATATGGCAACACCAATGGTACTCTCAACTTCACAAGGCTGAGGTGCTCAAATTTATATTTATAATGCGTTCAATTAAAAAAACTGTTTTATGGTGTTCAATAGCACTGAAAAATATCATTATTCTCTGTTCTTTTACCTGATATATATATATATATATATATATATATATATATATATATATATATATATATATGGAGAGAGAGAGAGAGAAAGAGAGAGAGAGAGAGAGAGAGAGAGAGAGAGAGAGAGAGAGAGAGAGAGAGAGAGAGGGAAGGGGGAGGGAGAGTGATTGACATTATTATTAAAAAAAAAAAAAGATTAAATCTAAGACCGATGCAATTAATTTAACTTTTATTTTATTTATTATTTTATTAGAATCTAGTAGAGGTAAACATTCCTTTTAGCGTTATCTGCCATATTTGTTAATTTGTTTGAACACCGAGGTGACGTTTTTAAGTGGTTTGATTTGTAAACATAATTGTGATAAATTTATATGGCTGCTGCTCAGCAATTTTTTTAAAGATAATAAATGTTATTATTTTTAGTGCAAGGGCATCCGGTATCATCATTTCCAATACTCTGTACATTGGTTGGAAGCAAAAAATATTTATTATCCAAGCTCAAAGGACTACAACCTTTCAAAAGTGTTTAGAAAACTTGTTGATTGCGTGTTTTGAAAAAAGTTGATTGCGGATTCTTTAAGTTACTATTATTGTCTTTGTCCTTTTTCGTAGAGAACATGTTTAACTTGAAGAATGGCACTGGTTGAACGAATATCAGTTCACTTATTAAGGAATGTGGTATATACAATAAATACGGTATATTTTAAAAATAATTTACTTATCATTTAGAAAGATAGCCAAGAACCCTTATCTGTCCCTAATGATAAAAGCTTTCTACCCTTAATGGACGTGTGTAAAAGTTTCAATAAATTCCGACTCCCCCCCCCCCGGCTTCTCGAATCCTTATGCTGATTTATTGTGGCTTGAGAAGCGCACTCGGAGGAGTGCAACTCGCCTCTGGAATACGAAATGAAGGCTACACCAACCCTTAGTAATTCATGCAATGAATGTCTACAAACGAGAAGGGAGGAAAAGAAAAACCCCTGTGAGTCAACATCCTAACGAAGGTTGTTGGATATCAGTGGGGAGGGGGTTGGAATCCAGGGTAGAGGGGGTTGTTGGATAATCCTGAAAAATCCTAATATTCTAATTGCAGGATAACTTTTTTGGACTAAATATAATTTTTTATCGGTAAAGAGTTATAATCATCGAGACCGGCTCTTCGAGTTCATTTTAGCAGATTTCCCTCAAGGGAAATCAGCTATTGAGGTAGTACTCATGATGCGAGTTTCGAAAAATATATATATATATATATATATATATATATATATATATATATATATATATATATTTGTCTGTTAACGCTCTAGCGGTCGCAATTTTTGTTTGATCGTTACCAAACTCGGAATTTAATCGTTTTATGTAAAAAGGAAGATCAAGTTCATTAATGGCTGAAATCGGACCAGTAGGAAGGGGTGTTTAGAGGGGGGATTTTTGAAAATTCAAAATATTTCCGTTATTAAGCGTCGGATCGAAAAATTGTATAGAATAAATCTTATTGGAAATTTAATTTACTATAAATATTGTTATATACATTTATTCTGTATCTTGAATATTAACCGAGATATTTGCATTTGTATTCTGCGTGTGGTCGCCAGTAGGCTATGTTCGGACTTTCCGCCGAGAGCTCTGGCAGCCGTTTCCATAACTATTCGTCCCTCGTGAATAGGTTTAGAGGTTAGGTTAACTGTTTTTTGGGGCTAGAAACTACTGGGTTATTACGCCCTAAATAATGTTTTAGGTTTAGAGGTTTCTTACTACTACCGTTGTTATTAGGCAGATTTCTCTATTGTAAAACTTCACGTGGGAAATCTGCTTAGTTTACGCAGCCCCTGCGTGACGGACTTTTTTGACTTCAACTCGCTTAGAAACTAATAACTAAGGGTATAAAAATTTTGTCAATAGGTTTTAGCAGTTGGAATTGTTTTATTATTACACTGTAGTACTCATTCTTGTCCAAACTGGATTTAGATATGGTATATATTTATGATTAAAACAGTTGGCTAAAATTTCACTTCTTAGAAACAAAAATAAAAAAAATTGATACTGTATGTTCATAAAACCGTGTAAAATCTTTAAATTTATCAATTTTTCTGTTATTTGATATGAATTTATTTCTATAGTGATTTGAAATAATAAATAATACTGAAACAGAAGAAAAAAAGTGGAATCATGATAATTCTGATTTCGTATTTATTCTTCTATTAATTACTACTACTTATGCACTATTTAAACTTATATTAATTACATTACTTCTACTATTTAATTCATTACTTTTATTGCTTATTTTTTAAAAATTAATTTTCTTGCCAGGATTTGGAAGGACAAAGGATTAGGGTACGTCGGTTCGTGTAGGATTTTAAAATAAATATAATGTGGAAGTAATATTTAAACGCTAATATGAAGGAGAACAGCATACCACCATATATCAGTTATAATAATGATAATTGTGCTGAAATTTGGCGGTTGCTTCGTAAAACTAATGGTATGAATATTTTGCCCTGGTTGGTTTCAGTAGGAAAAATATACTTGTATTTATTGTATTTACTGAGATAAATATTGTCTTATAAAAAACACTATGCTTTCCGATAAATTAAATGAGAATGCAAAACGTATTTAAAAAAAAAATTGGATAAAATTACTGAAGTACTTTAAAAGGATATACCTTAGACCATAAACTTCTTCAACAAGTTCTCTTAAATGAGTGAAGTCGTATTAGAGACACAGATGCACGTCAAATTCTGTTATTTATTTAGTATTATTTTAAAAACATATATAATGTGAAAGGCAAACTGATGTACGAAAACACTATCATAACTCTCCTCCTTAGATATTATTGTTAAAACTATTACACGCAAACCGTCGTTTGACTACAGCTTGCTTTTTTAAATGTATTTTTAACTTGTTCTCCAGCGTATTAGGTACCCCAAAGGTGTGAAAAGCTTATTCCGTTCCAGATGTTTTCTTACTAAAACTAAAGTGCCGGTTCAAGTAATTGTTAATATGGGGTACAGAACTATATAAATGTTGAAGCTTCATATGCACATCGTTATGAATGCAGTCGTTGACCAAGCTATACAATTCAATCCCTTATCTTTCCATTACTTTTTAATTAATCACGCTAACCGAAGAAGTGGATATTAGGTAATATTTAATATTTTCATTTTTAGATTTCATGAATTAATCTGTGAATATTAAAAGCGTCCTTATAATTATAGATCTTACAGTTTCCTCTGAAAATAATCCTGTAAATCATCCCCGAATACAGCAGGAATCTGTAAATACAAAACTAATTTGGTTGATGAGATATGCATTATGAGGAACAAGCGGTAAAAATGCAGACCTGCTTACGTAAGAGATAAAGTGTAAACGTATGAAGCGGTGTGGAACCTACAGAAGACATTTGGCCAACGTCTGCCTTTACAGCCACAAACTCCTCGGGCGAACCTAAATATTAGTAAACACTCGGTGAGGGATGTATGCCTACTCGGCTCAACTCTTTGATGGCACATTTGTCTTATTTTTCCGTCCGCTCTGCGTCACGCAACTTGTTCTTTTTGAGCAATCTATACGATTAGCAGCACATAAATTATATTTTCAATGGCTGAAATGATCAAAAACTGTTTGACAAGGGCACAAAAAGATTTCAGAAATTTATTAAGGAAAAACTAACTGGAAATATCTAACTGAATTTCAGTTTAGAACTACATCTTTACTTTTCTACTTATTAAAAACTAATGTGTGAGGAAACCTTTCTCACTTCTTACGATACTAATTACGATTAGTAATTTGCATCACTGTATAAAAAATTCAGGGAATAAACTTTTCCCATACTCTAACGAGTACATCTAAGTCTGACGCTTCTCGGGATGACTAATGACCATGAATCACAGAAGAAAACTCATTTCAGGCCCTCCTTGGTTAACGGGGGTTGTACGTCGACCTGATCACTCACAAATAATATTTCTGATCACGAATCTTCCTCCTGTGGCGGGTAAAGGTCTAAATGCTCTATAATGCCATCCGAAATAAAATTATATATATATAAATATATATATATATATATATATATATATATGTATGTATATACATTGTAGCTATAATTCGGAGAGAGTAGGGTAAAACCGGGTAGTCGGGAGCAAACCGGGTACCTCCTCTTAGCCGTTGTACTGCAGTCGGGCTGATAACGGAGGAACTACAATCCACCTTTGAAGAAGAAGCAGCGGCCATTACGCCAAATGGTTAGTCCTGCTTGTTTTGTGTCAGTGACAAAAATTCAATTTTCGTGGAATCTGCTTATGATTTCATATTAAAATCGGGCAAAATGACTTTTTACAAAAAAAGTAGGGTAAAACTTCTTAAAAATTCAGATTTTCTTTCTGAAACTGTAGTTACGTCAACAGATAAGTAGACTTTATTTCAACACAACTTTACTTATTGGTAAAAATTGGTTTCTGGAAGCCTTCAAACCTTAGCTACCCGGTTTCACCCCACTATCCAATTAATGAAAATACTGCTGTGAAAGGTCTACAGGTTACCACTCCGGTCAACCCGGGGAAGCTAAAAAGGGTCTGTTTTCTATGTCTCCGTCAACAAAGGAATTCCTATGGCCTCTTAGGAATCGAACTCACACCTAAAGGAATACTTAACAAACATGGTGAATCTAAGTTTGAGATTCTAAAACAGATCGTCTCTTAGGCATGCTACACCATTTCATGAACTAATTATGGCTCAAGGTATTTTCTTTCCTATTTAAATTGATAAATTTCGAGACTTCAATTATTTGAAGAACTTTTTTCTCAGCACTTCCAGAGGACTCTTTTATTTTAAGAAAGTAATAAAACATCAGCCAACTATCTTCTCTTCGTTTAGTCAATTTGTCAATAGAGAAGTATCTTATCGCTGTAGATAACATACCGATATTTTGGAGTGGAATAAGTTTTTAATTGGATGACCCTAGATGAAAAACCGTATATTCAAGTTTCCGCACACTAGCAAACTTTTTAACAAAATTTACATTATCTATGAAGCCTTCTTACTAACTTTTTCTGCTAAAGGGGAGGGTAGTGAAGACCCAAAAGAGAAAATTACTAATTTATCCGTCCACTTTCTGAATACAGAATGTAAATGATATTTTGATGTTTTTTTTTTATAAACATAAGTACAAATTACGTCTTATTAACGATGTATAGTAATTTAAATATTTACCATTTTGTTTTTGGTATTCACCTACAGTGTCCTCAGTTTAATATGATCGGCAAACTGCACTATAAATTGAATAAGTTTAAATTTCGAGATTTATTCATGTAAGTTCAAAATATAGGCCTTACAATCAAATAATATATAATTCTCAAAATTTTATTGATTTTATAAACGCTGGGTAAATAATTAATGTAATTAGTTTTTATTTCCAGAAAAATTATTTTCCTCATCTGCTGTAAGCCGAACTCGACTATCATTGGGAGGTACTAAACCAAAGTCTGACACGCAGGAGCTGCGTAAACTAAGCAGATTTCCCACGTGCCAGTATAACACTCCTATAATTGATGAGTAGAATGAGGGAGGGCCTACTGACGGTAGAATACATGAAAGTCCGAATAACTCGGTTAATACTTGAGTTACGAAAAAAAATCGCAGAACAAAATAAGGATCCGACTTATAATAATGGAGATGTGTTTTTTTTATTTATTTTCCGATTGCCCTCCCCCCTCTAAACCGCCACTATTCACTTCAGTTAAATATGATCTTTAGTGTTGACTGAATTGGTTAAATATCAAGAATGGTAAACATTAAATAAATATTTTCAAGTTAAAGAGGAAAAAGTCCGTCACGCAGGGGCTGCGTAAACTAAGCAGATTTCCCACGTGTAGTTTTACAATAGAGAAATTTCACGAGAGCCGAAGAGTTAAGAAAACGGTCGACCTAGCTTTTGGCGGGAAACTCACTCTCATCCGTTAGCCGCCTCAATTTCATAAAATTGCAAATATCTCGGTTAATATGCAAGATAGAGAAAACATGTTTATAACAATATTTTTAGAATATTAAATTTGCAGTAAGATTGATTCTATACAATTTTTCGATCCGACGTACAGTAACGGAAATATTTCAAATTTTAAAAAATCCTCCCCTTCCACTGGTTCGATTTTAGCCATTAACGAACTTGTTCTTCCTTTTTACATAAAACGACTAAATATCGAGTTTGGTAACGATCAAACAAAAATTGCGACCGCTAGAGCGGTAACAGACATATATATATATATATATATATATATATATATATATATATATATATATATATATATAAAGTTTTGAACGGACCTCATTTTCGTCATCTACTAGGTAGGATCGATGGACATTTGAAGAAAAATGTCGAAAATTCCGTCATGAGTACAACCTCAATAGCTGATTTCCCTTAAGGGAAATCTGCTAAAATCTTATTTGATGTGATCACAAAATATTTGCATGTATTTCATAAAGTAAAAGTTCAATGAAAACAATATTTAACCATGGAATGAAGTGGTTCATTATATAGCAGTTTTTAGTTAATGTTACAGGAGTAGGAGTGGGGGTTTACAAAATTCCAAAAATTAATGTTGAATTGAATCGGTTAATATTGAATATAGAGAAAATCCCATCATGATTAAGACCTCGATAGCTGATTCCCCTTTTGCGGTTTTTGCCGCTCGGGAGGTGATGTGTATATGTATGCAAAGCATTCTCTTAGAATAAAATTAATAGTTATTTATTTTATTTAATAAGTTCCAGAAAGAGACGATGTTGCTCAGTATTATTTATTTTTATTTTTATAGGTAACAGTTAATTAATTATTTAGTTAATTAGTATAAAAAGTAAACAACCCACTTTTTAGGCATCATAAAGGAGGATATCGTGGCTCCACCAGTTGAAACCCTGGTCAAACTGTTAATTGAAATCTCTGTTTTTTGAAACAGCGAGGTAAAATCCAGACGGAACGGTGATGGGACTAAACCGCAAATAAGTTCTTCACCAATTATTCACGCTTCAGATTTCTACAGGTAAAATTTCCATTTCATGGCCAAATGAGTTCTACAAACCTGGAAATGCTCATTAGCCTCTATTTTTGGAAACTCAATTACTATATGACTTTCCCACTTCGTTGTAATCTATCTTGAAGTTTTTATTTTTGAATTGAGTATAGGGCTATAACTTATTTGATCTCCGTTTTTGTCTACCTTGTCGTAGTATTTTTAACTAAAGATGCTACTCCAAAGGCTCACATGATTAGCAGGCACCGGGTCGTAATTAGGTAGTCAAATTCGCGGTGAAATGTTTTACAATGTAACTTTTACCATAGTGAAAGGAGTCCAGAACTGTACAATCTGAAGTTGGGAACCCAATGGTAACGAAAGCCTTAAACGGAATTAGTCTTGTTGCTATAAAGATTCCTTGAATCCAACTTCCTTTAGTTGAAAAGGTAGAGAAGTTCATTAACTCTAACATACTTTTCATCGTTGAGTTTTTTTAAAGGTTTTTCATGTTTCTATCTCTTCAGAGGATTATGTTTAGATATAGTAATATTGTTATTTAAAACGTACAGACTACTTTCCGCTATGGCGGTCTCATTATCACTGATAAAGACTAAAAAGCTACTCTGATAGTCAGCTGATGTTGTCCTATATTTAAAATCTATTTCCAGCTAATGCAAGGTGAAAATTTAGAATCCGTTATTTATTTGGTTTGCGATAAAGCGACCTTGTATTTATTTTCACTTTGTTGAAAGGACATTCACATAAATATTCCTATTACGAATGCATTTATTTAAAAAAAAAAAGGCTCTATATGTTTCACACTTCTGACGGTGGCTCCTCAGATGCTCATTAATTAATGTGATTTCAGTCGGTTGTCTGTACGTTAGTACTGTTTTTAGTTATAAGCTCTAGAACATTTACCGTTGGAGATGTGTAACATGTTGAGCTTTATTTAAAAAACCCATCGTACGACGAGTGTTTGTATGAATGACCTAATGTCCTTGCAAGAAAGTGATTATTTATTAGAACATACGCCTTCACATATAATATTGAAAAATATTTAATTCAGTAATTTACTCCTCTTTTTTTTATTTACAGCTTTAAGTCTCATTTCACAAGCTGTATCACAGGAATATAACAATACTCAAGTGGTGTTGCCCCCTAATCAAGAACACAATGAAACAGTATTTTTTAATCCAAATTCGAGTTGTTAGCAGTTTTCCTTCAAGGAAAATCAGCTATTGAGGCCGTACTCATGACGCGATTTCGAAATTTTTCTTCAAATGTCCATCGATCCTATCCAGATGACGAAAATGAGGTCCGCTCAAAACTGTATATATATTTGTCTGTTACCGCTCTAGCGGTCGCAGTTTTTGTCTTATCGTTATCAAACTTGATATGTAATCGTTTTATACAAAAAAAAAGATCAAGTTCGTTAACGGCTGAAATCGGACAAGGGGGAGGGGAGGTTTAGAGGGGGAGAATTTCGAAAACTCTTTCTATCCCTGTTATTATCCGTCGGATCGAAAAATTGTATAGAACCAATCCTATTGTAAATGTAATTTTCTATAAATGTTGTTATGTACATTTTTTCACTATATTGATTAGTAACTGAGAAATTTGCATTTTTTAGTTTTCGGTCCTCAGTAAAGCCCCACTCCTACTCATCTTAAATTAACAATATTCTGTTATGTTATGAAGCACTTTATCTGAAGCTTAAATGCCAAATATTGTTCTCATTGAACTTATAAGTTTTTAGATAAATGCAAACACGTGGCGCACGTGGGAAATCTGCTAAGTTAATAGCAGCCCCTGCGTGACGGGCCTTTTATTTTTCTTACATACAAGTGCTTTAAGAATAAAATTTGGCACAAACCAACTTTATGCTGAGCTAATGTAAAATATGAAGACCTCGTCGTAATTTGTGTTAATTTTCCGAATAAGCAGCAATAACTGTCTACTATTATTCTCTAGCATGCATTCCAAATCGTCTCAAATACGTTCGTATTTAGAAAAATTAAAAAAAAAAAAAAAATCCTTGGACCTGGGAGAAAATATAAATGTAAAAGAGCGAACCACGTGATATTAGACGGAACAAACGAACCGCAATAATTTATTCCCCTCAAAGGCTCAAAGCGCTTCAGAGAGCCCACGTTGTACTCTCGGTGTTGTAGCGACCCTTATTCTCGAGCACTATAAGAAGCGAAATATTCATACCACAAGTAACGCAAGAAGTCCGTTCCGCAGCTGCCGCGTTAGCTAAGCAGATTTCCCGCTCCTGGAATGACACATTAGTCATGTAGTATCACTGTGCATTCTTAATTTCTTTTATAATGTTTTTCGATTGGACTCATAATAATGGCAACATTTAATAACTTCAAATTCCCGTCCGATTCGAAACCCGTCTTTATCCTTCGTCCGATTTCAGTCATTAACTTAGATGATCTGTAGTGGTCAATAAAAATGTTAAATATTGAGTATTGTATAGATAATATAAACATTTTTAAGACATTATCACAAAATGAAGACACCTTAACAAAACTTATTTCCCTCATTTTTTTTTCTGCTGGTAGTGCGGGCGATGAATCAATTTATTCTGGACACAGCTTTGTGGTTCCTCACAAGTTATTTTTAAAAAAGATTAGCGCTTTCAAGAATTTAAATTCCCATCATCAGAGCGTAGGATGTCACTAGAGAGACGCTACTGGGTTGTACTCTGCCGGGTTGTACTGATAGTGTACTGAAAGTGCTTCGGTAGAGTTCAGCCCAGCAGGATCTCACTTGGCAAGACCTACGCTCTGATGGTCTGATGATGAGAATGTAAATTCCTGAAAGCGCTAAGCGTTTTTTTAAATAAATTGCGGGGATCTACAAAACTGTGTTTTGAATAACTTGACCTATTTCCTTGTATCTCTCATATAAGGCCATATGTAAGGCGAGTAGTAAACAAAATTTGGTATTTAACTAGACGTTTCATAATGTATTGGCCCATTGACGACAAGCAACGACTAAAAGTGGGGGTTTATTGAGGGTTGAAAAAAAAAATACATTAATTTTGGTTAATATTCCAGATAGAGAAAAAAATTATATTACAAGATTTATAGAAAATTAAGTTTTCAGTAACATTAGTACTATAAAAATTATGGATCCGACGTATAATAACGTAGACATTTTCAATTTTTTTTAATTTCCCCTTCTTAACCCTCCCCCTTCTATTTGGGCGTTGTGTTTTTTTTCAGCCCTTACTGAACTTTATCTTTAGTTTTACATGAAACATTTAAATATCCAATTTGGTTTGGACCAAACAAAAATTTCGACAGCTAGACTGCAGACAACGGACCTTATTAGACTTGATGAATATTGATGAGGTTATGAGTACAACCTCAATAGCTGACTACCCTTAAGAAAAATCTGCTAAGATCTATTATGATCTTGAGCTATTTCTCATAACGGCACTTTCATATTCTTGCTTTAATATTATTCATCTTTCATGTTCTCCTAAGGATTGCTTCAATTTTAGTCGTAGCAGCACAAAGTGAACGGTAATAAGTAACACACACACATACACATACGTATATATATATATATATATATATATATATATATATATATATATATGTCTGTAGGCGTTAACAAGTTGTTTGAGGTTTGAGATCGAGCTGAGCACGAACTACGTTAAACTAATCGCAAAGTCCTCTTGTGAGCAGCTAATGATGTCTTAAGGACTATAATGCCAACCGAATATATATAACAGTTTAGAATGTATTTAGAGAACTGTTATTCTGGATATAACTAAATTTCTTTTGGATGTGTATTCGTTATATCAAAAGATAAAACTGTACAAACAAAATTTCTCACTGACAAGCTGAAGTCATTATGTTTTTCTAAAACGAAAAAAAAAAAATTGAATTCGACATCGAAATTTTATTCATAGATATGTTAAATTGGCTTAGCTTGAAATTTCAGACAACATGTTGACACAACTGTCGGGCGAGAACTATTTATTTTAATAACAAAAAAAAAAACTGAGAGTGTGTTCTAAACAGTTCTCCACGTTTGCGGCTTTGATTAGCTGAGCCGGGGCTAGTGTGTT
This sequence comes from Riptortus pedestris, assembly GCA_019009955.1. Taxonomy (NCBI): domain Eukaryota; kingdom Metazoa; phylum Arthropoda; class Insecta; order Hemiptera; family Alydidae; genus Riptortus; species Riptortus pedestris. Next base: position 124,534,502 of record CM032229.1, on the reverse strand, counting down.
TCAGCAGGTTGATGTATATCCACAGAAGAAATAGTGAAAAGGCCTTGCGTCTTTTTATAAAATCTACTGTTGCCCTCTCTGACGTCAAGCGTTTCTTTATCATAATACAGTGGAACTTCCTTAAGCGCGGCCTGCACACATGGAGAAACAAACAGTATAAATCGATCTAAATTGATGCCAGCTCTGCTTCATATTCTTCATACAATGAGTACTAAATCAGAAGCTGCTTTCCTCTGTGCGTCATGTTTAAACGATTATGGGTGAGTTTAGATTGAAAGTGGTCCGCCGACGAAAATAGAATATTTATTCAAATTGAATTTATATCTCGGAATATCCCAGAGAGTTAGGTGTAGATTAAGAATCAAATGGGTTCTTTATCTGAATAGGCAAGAAGAAAAAAAAATACCTTCAAACTAGAGTACTCAGATATTTTCTTACAACATTCCGCCTCGTTCATTGGTTAATATATAGATAGATTTCGTAATAGAAATCTGCTGCTACAATTTTAGGCTTATGAGAATAAATAAATTAAGTATCAAAACATTTCTAAAGAATAGTAGAATACGTGAAATTTGGGCCATATAAAACTTTCCTAAGTGGTGAGAAAGGTCAAAAAACAAAATTGTAAATATCTCATTTTTCATGCACTCGAAATAAAAGTGTAACAAGGTTTAATTCGAAGGACTTTTGAAGTTAAAAAGATGAATATATGTATAATTTTTGTATACATAATTCGTATGAAGAATTTGAGGATATATTTTTTTTTCCAGTCTAGTAAAAATTTTCTCTTCGTAGCATAGATCAAACATTTTAAAAAACGTTTATATTACGAATTTCATGCAACCGTAGGATGAGCTTCCGTTCAAACGGTAAATGCAAAATTCCGATGCAAAATGGAAAATTGCCTATTTTACTTAATAAACTAATTTCATATTTATTAATATTTCCAAACCTTTTTGTATAGGCGAAAAAGGGCGATTTAACACTCATTCCTTGCGATGATCTAGATCAGAATTTGTTGGAAATAATAGTTTTCATTGTCAAAAATTTATATTTTGAAACTATTTTAATCGAAAATGAGAAGAAAATATTTAAGTGACACTAATCACACATGAATAGTATGTATGTCGTATGAAGGATATATATTCCGGGATCACTAAAAAACCATGAATTTTTGTTCCCTTAGTGATATCCAATATATTTTTAATGGGCACTTTATTTCCTATTGCTACGTGTATCAGGTGGTTTTATTATGGGAAAAATAGGGTGTAGAATTATAGTAGGTGAGAAATCGGCTTAGTTTTTAATTTCTTCGTAAATGGACTTTGGTTAATCATGATATAGCTCTGTGAGTAGGACGTGTGTATGTAATTCAATTATGTAAATTCCTGAAGAGAAGTGAAATTTTTAGTGTTTGAAGGAAGGAGTTGAGGAAGAGATGTAACCTTCTCTACTGACCTTTCATTAATCTATTCAAAATTAAATGAGATTCGAGTCACAGATTTAATATACTAGTTTTTTTTATGTTTAAATACATTTACGGCATAAAATTAGATATCTAATAGACATTGGCTAGTGAGGTAATAAGACATAATGTTTATACTTAAGGATTTTGAATCAATGAGAACACAATAGGCAGAGATGCTAACATGCCCCGTCAGTGAATGAAACCTCAGTCATATTTCAGTCAAGTGCCCTATTCACAGAACGGAGAGAAATTTCCATATGCCAAAGCTCATTCAGTACTACATGGAGAAAGAGAATCTCGCCCAAATCTTAAGGGAGAAAGATAATTAGTTGTCATAAATATACTTAGTTTGGGCTTTTACCAAAGTAAAGCATTTCTCTCGGTTGCTATAGTACGTTTCACTTCGAGATGGCAGTATGTATTTTCAATGGGGTGCTCTGTCTCCCTCTTGCATATGCCTCGCTAGATAGCTCTGTCCTCCTCCCTCCGTGCGGCGTTGCCGCTATATCTCAAAGTTGTCCTATTTTTACGGGAAAAATTCTGTAAAGTTCAGAATTTATCGCTCCATCTGCCTATGCTAAAAATTTATCAAGAAAATAAAATCTGTTTTTGCAATTAATTGTTTTTTGTCCATTTTTTACATAAAATTTTTAATGGAAATTCTTGTTTCTCTCGTCACTGTGATCTTATTTTTTAAGATATTAGTTTGAAATTCGACATGAAGTTAGTATATATTATCTTTATTCGTAGCAAGGAACAATTTTTTTTTCAACGACATTCCTTTCCATGTTTTTGCCATAATAAAAATAAAAATTGAGAAATCCTATTTTTAAAAAGTAGCCTGCGGGGAATTTCCGTTCTATAATTGTTTATTAAGTTTTGTTATACTCCTTTTAAAGAGGAGAATTCAAATTTAATTTTGAGCCTCCTCCGAACATTATGGGACGCTCACAACTGATGCAATTAATGATTATATGTTGTGGGAGCGTCGCGGCACGAGGAGAGCTGGACCCCCCCCCCCGGCTCTCTCCCGCCCGCTCTCCCGTTCTTTCTTATAACTGTCTATTCTACCATGATTATTTAAAAAGCCTCAACTCAGAAATTGTAAATTTTACTGGGAAGCACTTTTTTTATTAATCTTTTTAATGTGATTTGAAGTTAATAACTTAAATATATCTTTCAAAATGTAATTTTCGACAAAAATTGGAGTTAAGGCCTTTTATAAACTGAGAGCAATAGAGGACTGTGAACAAACAGGATTGGGATGATTATTTATAACAATAATATTAATATATATCTTTAATCCATTAATAATTATTCATTATAATCATAATTATAGTTGCATAATTAAAAAATAAAACCATTTTAATCAAAGAAATTCCTAATAAAAATGTTTAATGACCTTCAAAAATGTCTATTGAAAGCAACTTAATTTTAGAGTATCTAATTTCTTAGCCCATCTGCCAAGGAGAAGAAGCCTATTAAATTTAACGTTTAAAGAAAAAACTATCCATTTAGATTATTGGCCAAAATAGTCAAAATCTTAAGTATGCTTCATGCCTAACAATCAAAACAAAAAGCACGAAAATGTAATATTATATTAAGAAAATATAATATTATATTAGGTGCTATATAAAAACATCAGCACTTGTTTCTTCGTCTGACAGAGGTTCAACTCCGCTCATTCCTTGCGAGTCCGCGACGCTCGCACAACATATAAACATTAATTGCATCAGTTGTAATCGACCCATAATGTTCGGAGGAGGCTCAAAAATAAATTTGAACTGTCCTTTTTAAAAGGATTATGACAAAACATAATAAACTATTATAGAACGAAAATTCCCCGCAGGCTACTTTTTTAAAATTGGATTTCACAATTTTTATTTTTATTATGGAAAAAACATGATAAGGAATGACATTTTAAAAAAAATTGTTCCTTGTAACGAATATAGATAACATAAACTAACTTCGTATAGAATTTCAAACAAATATCTTAAAAAATATGATCGCAGTGACGAGAGAAACAAGAATTTCCATTAAATTTTTTAGGTAAAAAATTGGCACAATACAATTTATTTCGATTGTGTATCTTGTTTTGTTGATTTATTCTTAGTATAGGCCGATAGAAGATTAAATTCTGCACATTTCAGAATTTTTCCCGAGTTTTTCAGAAATTTGGCGGATTTGAGTGAGATTTGGCAACAGCGCACGAGATCTACTGCCATCTCGAAGTGAAACGCACTATAGTCAACTAGTGAGGTCTAACCTCAGTAACTCCTTCTTGAGGTCATTAAGTTACCTCAGCCTTTGTCTACCACTTTTTCTACTCAAACACAAACACATACACACACTCAAGATTGATTACATAATATGTTTCGACATGATTCCGCAACCATAAAACAATTATTTATTACCCTTTTACTTTTCGACCTCCCTTGAGACCCCTGTTCCAATTTCGGTCATAACGAACGATCTCAAAAATCGAGTTAGACCATATCCAAAATAAAGACAGAAATCATCAAAGTGGATATAAGTCGTTTATATCTGAGCCAGTAATCATGAATAGAATAATAATTGCAAAGCATCAATAGTTTTACTAGATTGGTTCTAATAGCATTTAACATTTTCGGCCATGAACAAATATGAAATTAAATATTAAGTATGGTATAGATAGAATAAATATTTTCGAGACAAGAATGTAAAATCGATGGCATCATCATTGAACAAATTTGCATGTATTTCGCATCATAATAAAGGCCTAAAATTGTAATCCCTTGAATGAAAAAAAATGTTTTAGTAATTTAATTCTTAGCAAATGGTTCTGTTATATTTATAATGTAATCCAAATAAAAAAAAATAAATCAAAAGAAACTGAGCCATCCCATAAAATAAACTAGAGAAAGAGAGAGATATCTCATTCGCACCATTTATTGCCAGGATGTCGTACTTTTGTTTTTACTATTGTCTGTGATCCAACTAGGGTAGAAGCTGGATAGGGAGAGTGTGTGTGTGTGTGTGTGTGTGCGTTTGCGTGCGTGTGTGTGTGTGTGTGTGTGTGTGTGTGAGAGAGAGAGAGAGAGAGAGAGAGAGAGAGAGAGAGAGAGAGAGAGAGAGAGAGAGAGAGAGAGAGAGAGAGAGAGAGAGAGAGAGAGAGAGAGAGAGAGAGAGAGAGAGAGAGAGAGAGATCCTTTCCTTGTTATAATTCGATTGCTGGGAAGACATATATCAAGTTTATACGCAGCCTCACGAGATACGCAGCTCAAGTAGTTCTGAGAAAATAGAGTTCTGTAAGAGAGAAGCCAGTAATAATATATCGGGAGCAATAATAATCTTATAAATGTATTACAGGATTCTGTCCGCATTGAGTCATGTCTTATACGTGCTTTTTCCACAATAATGGATGTATTGAGAGTTGAATATTTCATGGCGAATATAAATCACTTTTGCCTTTCTATAAATTTTAATATTTGCCCATATTTTATTTCCCTGGGATGTGCAGTATCTCAGATTTGTTACGTTTCCTTCAACTAATTCACGGTCGTTGCTTTTTTTTTTGTTAGATTTATTATAATTATGAAATTCTTCTAATGGAAAACCTAGGATATATCAAAACATGCATCCTTCAATGGTTATATCAGAGTTCGAAAAGCAGTTTAGTTCATATTAAGTAGTGTCAGCAATACTTCATGAAAAATGGATGTTAGAATTCTAGATTTAGTGATATTTAATCTCTGAAACAGTTCCTCACTAAATGCGTTTCTGAGCATAATAGCTAAGTGAACTACTCTAGCAGCTGATTCACATCTGGAATTGTTATAAATCGCATTTTAGTGGTTATGAGGGAATATGTATGGTATACGTTTAATAGAAGCAACAACTCATCCATTCTCCAATGACCATGCTATTCATTATACTAATGTATCTTATTAAAACAGGCTCAAACGACTATATAACTCGTTATTAATTATATACTTATTTTTAAAAACACTGTTTCATAGATTAACTTCTACATTTTTATAATATACTAGCTAAGGTACTCGGCTTCGCCCGGGGAATCATTTGAGGCTGAATGATGATGGTATTTTTTTGGGGGGCTTTACTTTGCACAATATTTTTACATTTTCCCGTCTCATTGCTCAGGATTTACACCTGAGTCCGCTGTGCTGGGGATATACTAATAATAAAAGTATTTGTTATGTACTTAATTCTACAAAATACACAATATTTGTATATTACCCGTTTCCTGTGCTTGTCTCATTTCTTATATATAACAATCATAGATTATCATATTAATAGAATTAAAAATAAGGAATTTCGTTGATTTCGATTTAGTCTTTCGCGTCCTATAACATTCTTGCCCCTTCAATAGTTTTTCGTGTATACCTCATTCAAACTTCGTTATACAGCAAAAGTGCATATAACAAATGTTATTTTAAATAACAAAATAAACCACGTTTGTTATATGCACGTTTGCAAAAAATGAATAGATTACGAAATATCGCGATTTACATTTCAGACCTCCCTTATAACCCCCTTATAAATTTTAATATAGCTTATTATCAGGGAGGTGTTAATACCAAATCACATACGGAGTTCGTTTAATTCAGACGAGCCTTTTGTGTCATAAAATTGTTGACACGCACTATTGTTTTTAGCATATAACTCATTTATACTTATGTATACGACAAAAGAGTATATTACAAAAGTTACTCTAAATAACAAAATAAAAAACTTTTGTTATGTGCATATTTGCCGAAAAACCAATAGTAGACGAAATATCGCTATTTTTAATTTCAGGCCTCCCTTATAACCCCCACTCCTATTCGTCTCAGAGAGTACTAATATAGCCAGAAACCTAGCCTGAGTTAGTAGTAGTATACGTACCAAGTTTCATAAAATTCGGTTCACCTGTTTACGAGTCTATAAAGGACATACAGACAAACATTCATTTTCATATATATAGATAATCCTTCTCTTTCCAAAACATCAGAAAAATAATTTATATATCTATATATCTTACAATTTGTAATTAAAACAGATTGGAAAAAATATTCGAATTTAGTCAAAGCAGATAAATAAAGTAAATATAGTATATTTTTTTGCCCTTTATGTTAATGTATACTCATAAATTATTAATTTTTTAATAACATCGGTGTTATAAATTTCATATTTTTGGGTATGTATTACAACCAATATAAGAAAGGAAGAAAAATGAACGGAAATTCTTAGACGTAAACCTTGATATTGTTGAAAATTTTCGTTATAAATGTTAGAAAAGAGTTAATGAAATAGAGACAAGTGAAAAAAAAGTGCTGGAGTAGAAACTTGATTAAATGCCAACAACATCAAATGGCTTGTGCTACAATAAGTATATTTCCATGTAAGATAATATTTCAGAATATCACATTGTTATTTCGTGCTACACATACTCTTTTTATACTGCACAGTATAAAAACAGGACTGAAGCAATTTTATGCAAATTGCTCCCCTCAAGGTCCTAGTCCAGGAAAAAGACCATAGATAACATTAATAAGCTTGTGTGCTTCGTTTTTCCAAAAAACAAGAATTAAAGACTTAATCTTAAATCTATAATTTAAGGTTTAAAGGGGCAGATGGTGCTAGCCCCAAACAGCAGGGCACTGATAGTGCACTAAGTTCAATGAGAGTGCACAGATCCACTGAGCCATTTTATTGATACTTACCTCTGTCAATAAAAATCATAAGGTAAGATTACTTTGAAGTTACTATTTTTATTTCATTTATACCAGATGCAAGTGGTTATCAGTTTACTTCTAAAAATTGCAAAATGGGTGTTTAAATCTCTCTACTTACAAGTCCAGTCAAATCTAATTTCTTTACATTTTAAGGTGTGAAAAAAACAAGAAACAGACCCATTACAAAGGCAGCAAATGAATTTAAGCCATGTATTAACGAAGTAAACCCACGATAAAACAGCTACATCTGTCGCATTCCAGTGTGTGTGTGTGTGAGTGAAATCCGTTCCTACATCTCTCGTCCTCTACACACGATAACAATTGTTATTGTACATAATTTATAGATTTTTGATAAAATGAAAAAAGATTCTATATAATCTTCTGTACCTGGGTCATCTTATCCATGAAGTTCAACTTGTGCAAGATATTGGTAAGATACTGACTACTCCCTTGGATATATCAAACGTCGTCGGTTCGTGACAAATCCCAAATCTTCATTTAAAAAAAAACAAAACGAAAGACATAGTAAATAGTTTAGAAGATCAGAAAGCGGGACCAACCCACAATTTATAAGATAACAAAGCTCTCTGAATGTGTTTGTGTTTTTTGTTTTATTTTTTTTTAGGGAGATATGTACATTTTACCACAACATTCTAGCCCTGCTGGAAAAAAAGATTCTATGTTTCAAATTCTTCATTAAAAAAATTCCTATTGTCCCACGACAAGTATGTTAAACTTAACACAACGGTTAGTCTGAAGTTTACTGGAGACGTAAAAGACAATGACATGAAAAAAAATGTGAAGCAGAAAAACGTAAATAAAAATAATAATAATATAATAGTTGTTTGAAATGCATGCTTCACACGAAATTCCGGTTCTCCACCTCCTATAAATTAATGAACTATGATGTGCAGGGTTTGTATAGATTGATTGGTATAATTTGGTTCAATAATGAAGAATACAAATATTTTTATGACAGCTCTTTATAGCTGTCTGGCCTATTGTATTTTATAGTTCTTAATTTTCATGTGAATAAGTAATTTTTTTACAAAAATATTAGTTGTAACATTTTTGAAGATAGTTGTTTGTAATTGGTGTAGTAACTTACAAGATAAAGGTTATAACAGAGGAATAATAGAGAAACTGTAGATGAACATAAATCTCACCATTCAACTCGTTCTAATGAATAATATATTTTTTAATTCTACACTGTCCAATCTCTTACGCTTTCCAAACAACAAAATCGTATAACTACAATATTAAAAAGTACTATTTAGTGTTTTCATGGAAACCAAGATCTAATTCAACCCATTATAGGTGAATGCGTTTCGATAATGACACTGCAGCTGGCAATAGCTACCTGCAGGCAAATAACAATGGAACAGTTGGCTCAAGTATAGCAAATAGCCTTTGCTTTTTATAGGACACGAGTATTTATTAATTAATGAAGGAAACCTTTATAGAAGCCAATAACCCTGACTATTATTGCTTCCTAGGTTAATCCAGCAATAAATAAAGCAGTAGAACTGAAATAAAGGACCTTTATGTTCTCTAGTAGTGTGTAGCCGCGAGTACCCAAAATAAATTTTACAAACCAGCGTCGTCCTAGAAGTTACAGAATCTAATTTATCAATGTATGAGGCAAGGATGGACATACACTAAGCTGTAATTATATTCACAAGAGTACAATAAATCTTGAGTCCAAAACCACATGTGCAATTTAGCATGAGAGTCCTGTCAGGGTATATGGAAAGAAAGTACTTTTACGGAATGATGTGCGTCGATGGAGTGCTTATTAAAGCTTGGGTACATCATTCTCAACCCTCAGTAAGCTGCCGGTTAAAATAGTTGTTGGTTTCATCTTTAGGAAAGGGAGAAATTTGATCCATAAGTTCGTACCAAAGCAAGCATATGTCCCGGTGCTACAATACTTGAAGATTGAGAGTAAATCCTTCGTCGGAAGGATTTGTTTTCATGCACCTCGTATAAACTGGAACTGGCAGCAGATCATTTGTCTGCTGGTCTCCCGGGTATGATGAGACCCACCATTCCCCTGGAGAAAATTCATGTCGTTCCTTGTTAGCGGCGGTTATGCAATAGTATGTCGAGTTAATCACTCACTCCTTAAAAACTCTAATCTGGCGGCTAAAGATCACCTATATAAATTATTATATATATATATATATATATATATATATATATATATATACACACACATATAAAGACATTCTTAGCGCATCCATGTATTAACATTATTAAATCAGAATGGGATGAACAAAACCAGACCCTGAGGTTCCCGTAGCACATGTAATACACAGTAGCAAGCCAATAAAAGTAGATAAAAAATAAAAATCTCTCACTCAACAGGTCAAACACGGTTTGATTGAGATATGAAGTTGTCAGCTTGGCGCATTTCCTACTTATTGTCTTGGCAAACAAATAAAAGATCCACTAGTTCCTCAATTGGCATACCATTCTGAGTGAGTAGCTGATAGTACGCTTATATTTATTTATTATATATATATATATATATATATATATATATATATATATATATATGTGTGTGTGTGTGTGTGTGTGTGTGTGTGTGTGTGTGTGCGCGCGCGCTCGCTATTTTTTTAGCAGATTTACCTTAAGGGAAGACAGAACATGTTCGTTAATATCTGAAATAAGACCAGAGGGAGGGGGGGGTTTAGAGGGGGGAATTTAGAAAATTCAAAATATCTCCGTTTTTATGCATCAGATCGAGATTTTGTATAGAACCAGTCTTATTGCAAATTAAATTTACTATAAATATTGTCATATACATTTATTCTCTATCTTGAATATTTACCGAGATATTTGCATGCTTATGAAGCCTGTGGTCGGGTATAGTTCGGATTACGTCGGCCATCTTCGTCATTTCTCGGCTCAGGCGGAAGCTTCTTCTAACCTTTCCTGTCCTTCCTTACTTTGTGAGATTTATGCGAATACGTTCTGTTCATCCGCCCCCCCCCCTTCTTTAGTTCTTAGACTACTAAAATTTGAGTTATTAAAATATAAATTATTCTTACAATTCAGAAGCCGTTTCAGTTGGGCATTTATTTTAATTAACTGAAAGATTTCTCATTATCTAATCACGGTGGTATTGTGTTACCAGTATGGAGATTTCTCTATTGTAAAACTTCACAGGGGAAATCTGCTTAGTTTACGCAGCACCTGCGTGACGGACTTTTATTGTACTACCTTAAGATCAAAATCCTAAGTGATTATCCAGTAAAGTAGTGTGTATAGAAGACATAAGGCAAAGGGAATAAATAATATTTTATGAAAAACAAAATCGAATAAATGATTTAAATTGATACTATATTCCATACAAGTAGAAATATGGCAATAACGGCTAAAACATTCTCTTTAGAGGGCATAATTTGATGTACTGATAATCAATCAGATTACGACGATAATAGAAAATTGAGTGTTTACAGACAGCCTTGAAAAAAAAAAATGGTTTATTGCTCCATCATCCCTCAGTTTAGGCAGACAAATCTTATAAAGCAAAATGTGATTGATGAGTACTATTAGTCAGAGATAAACTGTAGTAACTTCAGTAATCGTTATTTTCATCATCTTTCTGAAAAGCGATTTCTGTTTTTTATCCTACAAAAAGTGAATTCTTACTTAAATGAACGCGACATTGTTACACCTTTCAATTTCATCAAACTCAAATATATTCAGCATCAGTCTACCCCTTCCGATTTCATTACACTGGAGATTTTAGACAATATATAAATTCAAAATATAAAAGTGTTTTCATGAAACTATAGCTTTCCCGTCTACACGAAGAATTTCCAAAAAGAAATCGTATATTTTGGACGTTTGAAAAGTCGTATACCTCAAATTTTCAATAAATGAATAATAAAGTCCAATATACTAACTAGGTTATTTATATTTTAGCCTTTAAATTAAAAAAAAAAACAACCCTAAAATGTATTCGATTAGAGCTTTTCAAAGATGTATTATGGGCACTATTACAACAGTGTTCCACAACATTGAAAAACATTACTATGCGCCTCACTAACTATAATATCAGAAAAGGCCAACTTCTAGGAAGTGATGTTTAATAACAATCAAATTACAATTTATAAATGAATGTCATATTTCGTGAATTTACATCTACTCGGAGAAAGGTAATAGTGTACTGTTTTATGTGTTAACACTACTCAGTTAATAAACGAAATATGTTTCGACTCTAAATGTTTCTTAACTTTTCAACTTTCAATTTGGAGTTAGTTAAACAGCTTTTCTTTTAGACATAACTATACTGTTTATTACATGGAGAAACTCTCATTTCGGCTAAAATTAATAATTATAAATAGAATATGTAATTAACATTGCGCCAGAAAGTTCGAAGATATTTCAAATCGCAATCGTTTCAGGGATCATAATTGGCATTGAGAAGGCCTTTGAGCGTTCTTATTCAACGACTTGATAAATGGGGAATAAAAGGAGGAATGCTTGGTTATATAACAACTTTCCTAAATAATAGATCTTTTGTTGCTAAAATCGGAAACATTCTATCAAAAGATTTTAAACAGGAAAATGTTACACCACAAGGCTCAGTTTTCTCTCTTCAATACAGCTGTAAACAAGTGCATGACACAGTATGTTAACTATACTAACTTTGCTGTTGATTATCTGATTTATTCCCGACATAACTCACTAAACTTAACTTATTAATAGTTAAATCTTATTCACTTACATGAAAACTGTTGAAAGTTTAAAAAAATTGAAAAATAGTTCAGGTTTTAATGTTTTCTCCATAATAACCAGAACCTTCAAATTGTTAGGTAAATGAAATAATAGGATAATCGCCAAAATAGTTATTGAAAATGAAGAGCAAATCTGCGAGTGTCTTATTAAATGTTTGGGTATAGTTATAGACTACAAATATTAGTGGATTGAATATTTCAAATAGTAAATTCACTGAAACCCACCTCCTCACACTTCCTGAGATTGTCATTGTAAATTATTTTGAATTAAATATATTTAACTGTGTTATTCTACTAAAATTAGATTAACGAAAAACACCGAGTTATTTTACCATGAAGATACATTTCAAGTGATGCCCATATAAGTGATTAGAACCTCCTTGAACCAATTCATGAATGTCCCATACACATTTCTTATAAACCTCAAAAATAAATAGCTCACATTCATCATACAGATCGAAGTATTGATAATGACGTACATAAAATTAAGTATTGAAGATGTACAACGAAGTGAAGAAGAAATGATACTACTTTAGTATTTCTTACAACAGTTTAATTGTCGTTACCAAGATCTTTATATTTTTAAAGAACCATAGCCTTATATTTGACATTAAATTATTATTATAAAATCTAGCTTGCGGTTTCTTACAGGTAAGCGCTTGTGAAGTGGTGACATAAGTTAATTTAGGCATGGACACCACTATGGAGTTTGATACATTAAGTACGCCTTGGTTAACCTGAATTCTTCGCAAGTATTTTACTTGTTTAAACGCTGGTATAATAATGCTTAGTGCGTTCCCTTACCGTCCACGGGGCCTTTGGTAGCCGTCCGAGTTTAAAACTATTCAAGGAGAAATAATGACGCTAATCGTCTGGAAAACCTTTTCAACGGAATTTTACCTATTTAAAATTGATAAATAAATTTACAGTTTCGGTAAACTGGAAATGCAACTGAAAAAAATAAAACTGCAATTGGCCGAAGCAAGTTGTCAAATTTATTTTACATCTACATCTTATAAAAAAACTAACTAATAACAATGCATGGCGCAATCCTAAAAATTTAACTCTTTGATGCTAACATCGAACTGAATAACATCGATTTTTAATTATGTGAATATAGTACATTTTCCATTCTCTGACCACATTAAAATTGTATGGAATAATGACAATATCAAAATCCAGCTTCTTTTCTAAATTTAGCATAACGACCTGCTCTACAATTTACCAAAAAAGCTATAGAGAATTAACGGAAATAAAATACAATTAATTTTTACAAATATTATTGGATGTAGGTTTAAATTCTTCAATTAACATTGATCGTTAAAAAACAAACAATAAAAAACTATAAATTATATCCGATAACGATTTGATCAACTACTTGAGATCGGGGATATTTAAGATTTGTTTTTGACCTTCTCCTACAACTCTCACTTAGGGCAGTTCGATAAGGTTAGAAAGCTCTATATATTAAGCTTTTCCACTAAAATATTTAATTATCGTGTTTCATTCACAAAAGTTTAAAATTGCATGTTTTACATTGTTATTAGCGAAGTTTCTTCTGAATATTAAGTAAGTGGTAAGTGTTTTAAAAAATTCGCTATTTAACGCGTATTTTTTCATTATTAATCTCTAACATTTCTCAGCCAATGTTAGTAGATAAATAAAATGAAAGTCAAAATCTCAAATTTTAGCATGTAAATATTAGAAACACCTAGGCATTATCCTAGATGATGATAAATAATTGTATTTTCGTATCAAAAGAAAAATTGGATAAAATGTTGGCACGAAAGTGATTATGTGGTTATAATTTATTTATCAAATGTAAATAGATAACTTAAACATTTTGCATAAATTGGTAACATTTGGTAATAATATAGAAGTCATTCCTGGGAGAAATAACGAAAGGATGAAAGTGGAATCTGTAAAATAATACATCGAAGATTTAAACATTTATAAAAAAAAAAATTATAAAATAGTGTTGGAACCAATAACCTTAATGTTCGATCATAAGTTCAGATCTTTAATATACATAAGAGGCATCGATGAATAATCTAAATTACGTAGAAATACGCCCTACTATTTAGAAAGAAATCTGCCGATAAACAATGTAATGAGTATAATTAGAAACCTTTACAAATGAACTTGGCATGTAAACCAACACACAAATACAAACTCATACCCACACACATACACACACACACACACACACACACACACACACACACACACAAAACAAATTTGAAAAGAAAGTTGTCTGTCTTTGGGCATATTATTGAAAAGTAATTTTGGTCGTAAGTAATGTTTTACAAGGCGTAGGTTTTACAAAGATAACTTCCTAAGAATGTGTAAGCTACCTGATATTGATAAATTATTTATCTGTATTTTGCTTTTATGTGCAATGAGAAGCAGCGCAAAGGGATCTGCCCTGATTGAAATTATTGAGGTTTAGATGAAATATTGTGTCAAACGAAAAGAAAAAATAAACATCCTAAACTACCCGGACACAATAGGATAAATTATGAAGGTAGGTGAAAAATGTCCCTTGCACATTGCACACGATTTACAATCTCAAGTAAGAATAGACCGATATTTCTGCGAATACTTAGTAGTTATCTGTGGGTAATTAAATAAACACCTTCCTAAAGTCGTAATTCAAAGTCTTTTTTATTATAGGGTTTCATGTGTTTGGACTGTCGATTTTAATAGTGAAATGCTACCAATTTTCGAAGAAACGTATAAGCATAGTTTTCTTGTAGGTCCTTATCAGTTTTACATGAATCGTTATTTTGTACTACTAAGGCTGATTGGGACGGGTTATGTATAGGTTACCACTCTTTTAGCAGCTTCCCCCTAAGGGAAATCGGCTATTGAGGTTATACTCAAGACGCGATTTTCGAAAAAAATCTTCAAATGTCCATCGATCCTTCCTAGTTGTTGACGAAAATGAGGTCCGTTCAAAATTTTATATATGTATATATATATATATATATATATATATATATATATATATATTTGTGTGCTACCACTCTAGCGGTCGCAATTTCGGTTTAATCTTTACCAAACTCAATATTTAATGATTTTATTAAAATGAAAGATATTGTTCATTAATGCCTCAAATCCGACAAGTGGAAGGGGAGGGGAGGAATTTCGTAAATTCTTAATATCCCGGTTACTATACGGCGGATCGAAAAATTGTATAGAACCAATCATATTGCAAATGTAATGTTCTATAACTGTTGTTATATACTTATTTTCACTATCTTGATTATTAACCGAGATATTTGGTTTTATCGTTTTCGGCCTTCAGTAAACCCCCCGCTCCTACTAAACACTAACGTGTTATATTATGAAGCTCACTATTTGAAGCCTGAATATCAAATATTGTTCTCATTGAACTCATCGCGTGGGAAATCTGCTGAGTTAACGTAGCCCCTGTGTGACGACTTTTTATTTATTGAGTTCGTCACCAAATACTTTCAGTTTTACATTAAACAATACGCGACTACAACCAACATTAAAAAAAAACAACCTAAATACAACGTTGGCACGACTGTGGAAAATCAGCTTAATGGGTATCGGTTGATTGTGGGACTTGTTGATTTACCTGTAGCTCTGGATCTTCGGAGCTGTCATACTTGTCAATGAGCGGCGGCTGTTGATCTGCCTTCTTCTTGGGTGCCCTCCCCTTCCTGGAGAGCCTCGAGGCTACGTTCTGCTTCATCTGCATGTAGTAGCCCATGATCTCCGGCTCGCGGAAGGACAGCTTCTTCCTGGGCCGTTCTCCGTTGGCCCCCTCCTCGGAGGGAGGCACGGCTTGCTGCTTGAGCATCCCGCGGCCACTGACGAGCTCCGCCCCCCACCAGCCTTCACGGCGGCCCCCTCCCCCTGGCCTCTGGCACTCTGCCCCAATATCACCTGCCGCCCCACGCCACTGTCAATCTGTCTCACAGACGTCTGCCAGATCCCGCCGGCATCGGATATAAAACCCCAAATAAATGTCCCTCACGCAAGGGCTGCGTTAACTAAGCAGATTTCCCACGTCCGGCACATATTTGTATTTATCTCAAAACGCAAGTTCATTGAGAACAATATTTGGCTTCAAATAGAGTGCTTCATAATATAACAATTTATTGTTAATATGACATGAGCAGAAGAAGGGGAGTTTTACCGAAGACAAAAAGCTAAACTAATGCAAATATTCAAGATATTAAAAAATCTTGTATAACAGCATTTATAGACCATTACATTTGCAATAAGATTGATTCTATACAATTTTTCGTTCCGACACATAATAACGTGATATTTTGAATTTTTGGAATTCCCCCTCTAAAATCCCCCTCCCACTAGTCCGGATTTACCCGTTAACGAACTAGATCTTCATTTTTATATAAAACGTAAAACTAATGTTCAAGTTCATTAATGCCTGAAATCGGACAAGCGAGTGTGGGAGGTTTAGAGGGGAATTTTGAAAATTCAGACATATCTTGGTTATAGTACTTCGGATTGACAAATTTATTATGTACTTTTTTCCTCTATCTTGAATAGTAACAGAGATGTATATATATTTTTTTTAATTTTCAGCCTTCAGTAAAGCCCAACTCTTATTATGTCATATTAATAATAAGTTGTTATGACATGAACCACTTTATGCCCAGCTTAAATACCAAATATTGTTTTCATCAAACTTTTACTGTTTGAGATTCACACAAATACGTTGAGTGATGACGTCAGAAATTAAGTTTTTACATTATGAACTCCAAAATATCTATTTGATAGATAACATATTCGATATTTGACCATTTCTTGCAACACTTATGTCCATAGTCGTTCATGCCTGAAATGGGACAAGTAATAAGGGTGGAAAAATACCTTCGTTATTATAAGTCGTGACAAGAAATATTATAGAACCAACCTTGTTAAACAGCTGATGTTATACAAGTGTTATTTTATACATTTTTCTGTAACTTAAATATTTAGCGAGCTATTCAGCTTTTATATTTATTTACAGTCTTCACTAATCCACCACTTCTACACATCGGATTATTACTTGGACATAGAAAATATGGTGAGAAGAAATCAATAGTGTGTCATACTACGTGAGAAATCTGCTTAGTTTATGCAGTCCAATTTGTTCTTGGTTCCGCATTATGACATTCCCTATATCTTTCTTATACTGATACCTTCCTATTCTTCTATTTCTTTACAAATTGATAACATATGGGCAAATTGGTAAAAAATATAATCCAGCCTAATTTAAATAAATTGAAGAAAATTTAAGAATCAATACGCGATATAAAAAAAAAAGTAAAATAATTTTAGTCAAATTAATATTTACTGCTTAGCAAATGGAGATCAGATAAACTCTGAGAAGTTAATTTTCTTAGGAAATGGCTCAAGTTCTTTTAACAATTTAGAGAACAAAGTTAGTTGGTCTAATGGCATACAAAGTCATTCTAAGAACCTGCCTAGTGTTAATCAGTAAAGGACATCCATAAAGGAGCTGACTAATTTGGAACATTTAGTTTGTCACATGGGCAAAAGTCATTTTGGGTCAGCCCGAATCTATTTAAGTAGTATTGATTTTCTCCGTGTTCAGTCACTTGCCACCAAGCTCCACGTCATAAATATTGACACATATAAATCGTGTAACAACTTGGAGAGTGTAGTTGAGCAGGTTCGTTGATGAGTATTTCACAGGCATTGGACATTACAGGTGGGGCAAATCTACGGTTCGGTTCTAGTCATGAGGTGAAAATGTTCTTCTATACAACAAATACCTTAGTTTTATAACGCTTTTGACGACATGTCCATTACCTTTTACAAACGGTCAATGGCTGAGAGAATCGTAAACTAGGGATTGGAAGAATCCCACGTATAAACTATGATATAAATGTGTTGGAGAGGAAAAGGTGGCCTAGAGGACGCCCCTCGTTATTGGAGTCGTTATCTCTGTTCCAGTGTAGAGATACTGCTTCAGGGTTCTGACAGTTATCGGCTCTTTCTCTTAAATTGACACCAACCTCCGTTACATACTGTAACTCTTATGTTATATAGCTTTTACACTATTTAATAAGAGGGAAGCCACTAGTAAGGTAAGCGTATTGTATAAAGCGAACTACTTATTACACATCATCTCCAAAATCAATCTGGACGGATATCTTTAGATACAGGTGTCGCATCAAACCACGCTCATCCAAATTTTGCATTTGCTCTATTAGTGTTTCAGAAATCTTGGAATAGTCGTTAATAAAATTCAAAAATCGTCTAATTATTAAAATTCCCTAAAAATTCCCTAAAAAGCGTTTCTCGTGCCCAAAAGTAATATTGTATTTGACATAAACAGGGAAATATGGAAACCGTCAAGCAATTATATTCCTATCTACAACCTTAGCAATGTTAGTTAGTCCCAAACAAAGATCCAAGTACTTATGATTTTTATTATATCAAGTCATCCTTCCTGGACCATTACAATAATAAAACTAAGCAAATGATGACGTCTTGCTTCATCTGTTGCCTTTCTCTAAGTATGTTACACTTGACCCATTATAGGAACTAGTAGCTCAATTGATAGGAGTGGCCCAAATCAGCATAGTTTTTGTTCTTCTATTATTAAATTTATTTGCCTCATTGTTAGGGCAAATTCCACATTTTGTATCTCCTTGTTTTGATAACAGAACAACTCTGAGGCTGACTTAAGCCGTTCAGAGTAAACCTCCTCGATTCATAAGAATAAGGGAAGGGTGTGGAAACAATATTGTCCGTTAAGGCTTTTCTTTGATTTTCCTACTACTTTGAAAATTTTTATTTGAAAATTTATGTAAACAAATAAAACGTGTAGATATTTCATTAAAAATTGAAAAAGTAATGCTAGTTAAAATAGTGTTATTGAAATTTTTTTTATCAATATTAAAATCAATATCCATGCATACTAACTTACAAGAATTCATACACATTAATACATGTGATAAAATTTGTAAATAACTTCCAAAATAAAAGAGAAACAGTTTTTGGCTGTTTAGATCGCATTTGCCAGATATACCTTATTGGAAAAACCTGTTGCAATTGCCGAAAAGTTTTTTTTTTTTTTTTTCAAATAATTCTTGCTACAACATATTAGAACAAAAAAAGGTACGTTTAATTCATACTAAATATCATGAAAACAGAATAAAAAAAAAGGAGGCATCCTAAATAAAACACACAAACAGTATTGGACTGGATAATTCCTTTTCACCTATTTGCTAGAACAAAGTAAAACATTATTAATATTTTAGCTACGGTGATTAGAATTGCTTCTTCTTCATTATAATTTAACATATATTTCCAAATTTAATAGAAAGTATAAACCATTCGTTCCATGAATAAATACAAAGTTAATAGAGCAAACAAATTTCTGTAGGACTCAGTTTGTCCAGGAAGGAAAAGATAAACATTAATATTATTATAAACTTTGTCGTAAGTCAAATACTCTAGATGATATTATGGAAATTGTACATTGGTTCAATTAACAAAATGAGCCTTAAAGTAAGAAAAGTTCATCTCATCAATTGCAAAAATATTTTAATTTTTTAATATTTAGATAATCGCAGTGAAAATGCATGTGTAAATATATAGAAAATCACTAACTGTCATGAAATATGTTTATCACTGTCATTTAATGGGTCATGGTAAATAGCAAAATTTAACTTGTCATATGAATGTGCAAATTGTAATGGCAATTTATTCCGAAACACGAGACTATCAGTCCCTTCCAAAATATATTGCCCATCGAGTAAGGAAAGAGATATTCATTTCAGCTTTTTAGTTGAAAAAAAAGTTGCAGAATAATTCACCACCAGTTCATTGATTCATAATTTGATGTAAGCTTAATATTTTTATTTTATATACATATCAGGATATTTTCTTTGAAAATTGTTAGTTAGCAATACATTTTGTTCCGACAATGAATTTTCTAGTTGGTGAATAAGAATTGTTAGTTATACTCTTATTCACAACTAAGCAGTTATACCATCACGTAAGAGTATGTCAACACTTAGTGAAACTCTTAGTGACATCTAAGACACACTCAAACCAATATTAATAATGACAGAAGCCCTATTCTGAACAAACAAATGATTTTCATTATTGAAGAAGTAAGATAAAGAGGATAATTTTTTTCTTTATCTTCCAAAAATGCCCTGTGATAAATCATCGTTTTCTTGCGGCAAAGTATCACAATGGTCTAGGAAAGCAAGCTTGTGCAATGAACGCGTCAGTATGTGTAGAGTAACTGCAGGTACTAATAAATCCAGATTATATTCAGAATTCATAGGATAGGCTGCAGGGACTGGGGCATGTGATCATGGAGTAAAACACTAAAAAATCGGTCATTTTTTATAAATAAAATTGTAACCTCTGTTTGTACATTGATTTTTTCCTCGCTAAACTTAACGATACTTTTTCGTTTCACATGGGACTGAAATTATCAACAATTTTCTGTTTTGGTGACTGCTTGTGTGTTGTTCTTTTCACGCCTAAAGTACTTACACTTGCTCCTAACCCAAATTAGACTTTAGGATATACTAATATTTTCAGAAACAAGATTAAGGGACACCTGAAATGGAAAATTGCGATATTTCATATCTATTGGTTTTACGAAAAACTTCTCTATAATACAAAAGTTATTTATTTTCTATATAAAGTAATTTGTATTATATACACTTAAAAACTAATACAGGAGCCACCAATTTTACACGACGCAAACGACTAAACCTAGCCCAACGAATATCTGTACGTGTGGCTCCACATCCTTGATTATAAGCTATATTAACATTTTTTGGGATTGAACAAGAGTGGGGGTTGCAGGGGAGGCCTGAATTGAAAACAATTGTGATATTTCCTATTCTATTGGGTTTTAAGAAAATTTCAATTGTTCTTAGGAAATTCCGATATATCCTTTCATATTGTGCTTCGAAAATTGCTATTGGTCGTGGGTAGTGAGTTGCCTACTGGAAAGAGGCCTTGTATGATACTAAAAAATAAAGGCTTTGAGAGCCTAATTCAACCTATTTCGCTTGATCTGAAACTTGGCTAATGGAATGGATTTTAATTTTACTGTCTTGAAATATTAAGGACGTATTTAACGTTAATCTACATTAGATGTTACCAGAAGAGTTATACATCACCGTAATCAATTCATTCGTTGTAATAAACGTCCGCCATGTGTTTTACACTCAATAAAAACTATATGGAATAAGCAATGACTATTTTTTACCAGGTTACATTTATCCCTTACCCTTCAAAACTGGACATCGTGAAGATAAAAAATAAATTACGGGGTTGAGACCTTTGAAGTTGCCGCGTCTCACGGGTTTAGTATTCTACAAAGGCAACGGCGAAAAAGGTCCTCAGCCATTTTGGAGCAATCACCAATAGGTAACAAAAGTAGAGCAGTATGTCCGGTTACAAAATATTTTAAATCATATCTCTTTAATATAAAACTCAATGAACTCATTAGTTTGAATTTTATTTTTTAGCCGAATGCATTGATTATAAAGTAGCTATTAATTATTATTTATTTATTATTCATTCTAATAGTAAAAATGAATCTAATTAAAGAAAATCCATGTTTGAAGAATATACGATTGTTTCCTTTACGTATAATCCTACAGTAATATGTACAGTTGTTGTAAGACAGAAGTTTACTGTAGAACGAAATATAGGACGATTTTTTTTCTTTTCCTTTTATTAATTCCAAGTGAATTCTAGGTCTCAGCCATTTATTTGTCTGCGCTACCCTTCCATACGGTATTTATTGCAATAAGATAATATTAGTTTTGCTCTAAAATTAAGTTATATATAAAAGATTAAAATAATAATGAATAAGAAACTTATTCTTATACTTATACTCTCATGGGCGCCAAACTAGTGGAGAAATAAAAATGTGTTTTAATAATCATTTGAAGTTTTCATTCTTTTGACGGCCTTTCCGCCATTGATTAGTTAAATTATTCTTGAACGTTTGAACCGTAAGCGAGGTTCGAGAAGGGCATTTAAACAGCACAGACTCAGTCCACTGACTTAATAAATGCTCCAAATTTCATTTGTTATGCTTAATTAATAGTTCTGTCTTCGTCCCTGGACAGAGCCCTGTTTTTAATTGTATGTTTTTTTTAATAAGTTAATCGTAAAGGTTTAGTTTATATTATATATAGCCTGTAGTATTAATTAATTAATTAATCAGCGATTATAAGAATTTTCCATTTATTTACGTTGTTATAAAAAAAAATAAAAATTCTAATGTCAACTTTTTGATTATGAAATATATTATAACACTAACATTTACTAATACATTTTAAATATGTGAATAATATTAGGTAGTCATTTTCCAGCTGGTACAATGTTTTTTTTCCGTCAATGACTAAGAGGACAGACTTTTTCGTAGAACTAGCTCTATTCTAAATTAACCCTGTTAGCCCGGGAAATTTAGATTATCAACGGAATCATGAAGTTTAGTATTTCAGGGAGATAACAAGTTGGCAGTTATTCTTGTACATAAATGGATGTCTGGCGCATATCCAGGCATTATATTTGAGAGAATAGTGGGCTTTTATCAGAACATCTTCTGCGTGGTCATTTTGAACAATGCCATCCATTGGTAAAAGGCTACGTATTTTGATAAGGAATCAGAAAAATATTTGTTTCGCTCACTTCATAACATCTATCTTTATTTTTTTTATTCTAAGTTGACAGTGGCAAAACTGACACTTATATCACTTTAGTTAGTGTATAAAAGAAAGTATTTAAATGAATAATCCCAAAACAAACTATTTTAATATATACAAAAATATCATTCTATAAAAATAAATTTCCTTATACGATAAAGTCTTATCTGTATTTTATAATACCTGTAGTGACATTTACTGTTCCGAAAGTCTCTGTCTGACATCCTAACTTACGATCACAGTTCACTTATAATTTTAAAATAAAATATATGATTAGGGGGGGGGGTGTCCCCTTTTATCCAAAATCCTCTGGCTTTCAAAATTTCAGAATAGATTGTGTATCTATGACGATTTAGTTTCTTTAATTTCAAACTGTTTATTACCATTTTTCTAAGACGAATGAGATTGCACATTTTTTAAATACAAGTTTCTTCAATTATTTTTTTTTTTGTAAAAAAACTCTTACTTCATCCCATGAAGCGATGGATATTTCTATACAAATGATTCGAATACCTTGGAAGCTAGAATGTGAAGTCACCCAAACAGACGAGATATTTTAAATTGAGGCTTATATTTGGTGTGATAACTTGACAAATATGTTTATTGATAACAATAAATACATAACTGTTGAACTCACTATTATTAAGATTAAAAAATCGAATAAAGAAGATCTCGAAGTGAATAACGTTCAAAATTATTTCTTTGCCCAAGTAAATAATGGCAATGTTCGTGCCAAATATACCAATGATAATTGCCGTGAGACATAATCTGCTAATACAAAATATTTGCAATAATAATTAATACAGATTTTATTGATTTTTCATTAGTTAGATAACCCAATTAGCCACAGTAGCAAAAAGTGGACGGTAATATATAATTACTTAGATAAATCTTTAATTCATTTTCACAGCCACACTATTTACGAAAAATTAATAAACATTTTTATCCCCATCATTATCTAAAGGCCTTGTATTTACAACCGTCGCGTTCTTTCGGAAAGTGCTCTTCTCATATTACTATATCCAGCGAAATGCATAAGACGTTTGGCGTCTACAAAAAAAGGATTTTCTAGTCCTCCCACTTTCCAATGATTTTATCATCCTCCCAAAGGACCTTAACCCCAACCTTCCAAGATGAGCCTAGAAGCTAAAATAAAGGACATTATAACCCATGTTAAAAATCAAAATTGTTCGTAAAAGAACAATTTCTGTACTTACCTGGAAATTTTAATATAGCTGATAATCAGAGAAGTGTTAATACCAAACCACATACGGAGTTTCGTTTAGTTCGGTTGAGTGTTTTGTGCCATATAAAATTGTCGACTCCCACTAAAGTTTTTAGCGTATAACTCATTTATACTTCTGTATACGGCAAAAGTGTATATAGCAATAGTTACTCTATATAACAAAATAAACAACTTTTGTTATACGCATATTTGCCGAAAAGCCGATAGGAAACGAAACATCGCTATTTTTAATTTTAGGCCTCTCTTATAACCCCCACTCCTGTTCGTCTCAGAGAATTTTAATATAGCCAAAAACCTAACCTGAGTTAGTAGTAATATACATACCAAGTTTCATTAAATTCGGTTCAGCCGTTTGCGATTCTATAAAGGACATACAGACAATGATTCATATATATATATATATATATATATATATATATATATATATATATATATATAGATAATGACACGATTATCCTATTGAGGACATCATTAGAATAACAGAAACAAAGCTGAATACCTGCTAATAATATTTTCTACCTAAGCAATAAACAATATAAAATAAATAAATAAACATTATTATCTGCATGAAAAATTTGCAGAGGAGAAATGGCGAAGCAGAGAGCAAGGAGTGATTTGAAGCCTGAGGATTTTCAATAATTCATCCACCTTATTTTCCATAATAGACCGCCTTATCCCCTCTCAAGGCTCATCTTTCTCCATTGACATTTTGACCGAAAACGTCATTTATTATTTCTCTATCACTTTCTCTCATCTCTACGATAAATTTACCCAGCGCGGTTCCCCTCCAAAACCCCATTCTTTACTTCCAATAAACCTCAAGTGCTGATAAGTAAAATAAACTCCGAATGAGGGTTTTAAAATACTTATTACGATGTTTTTGTAGCTATGCTAATGGCTTATATAGAAATAATGTGTAATAATAACAATATAATATAAAATACATGAATGAAGCCTTAAATGAACAACTAAATACTATCTATTTGAATAAATACAATAAACGGATAATCAGTAAAGAATTAATGAGCATTAATGATTTTGTATTTACCAATTTTAGAATTGATTTATAAGTCAAATTCTTCAAATCAGGAGATCCATAACCTTGGTATATCCTATATGATAACCGCTCTGTTTAATGTTCATCTTTCAGCTCCAATCATTTTTTTCTTAAATAATCTTCAGCTTTTACGAACCAAAAACAAGTAAATATCAGTATAAAAAGTGAAATAGCATAAGTTCATGTTTTTCTATGGTGGGCATTTCTTGTACTAAAAAAAAATGTGAACATTATTTCGATTTGGAAGTAATCTTATTATAACAGGCATTAGAAGCAATAATGCAGAGTCGAAAATTAAAATAAAATTATTGGTTGTAGTAAATAAATTATTAACACTATTATAGAAATAATGCAACTGAACGTGGTAAATTGAGACTCGTAAGCACTGAGCTAACTGTGGTTAGATAATAGATTTTAATACGTTTCTTATAATTCTGGTCATTAATAAATAAAATATCGAATACATAAACAGAAACAACAAATGAATTTATAATTAAACATTTGAATCAAATAATATTAAATTAACATGAAACTACTATAGTATACAATACCTTCCCTTTTAATTCTATTGAAAGTACATAAGCACTTTTTTTTAGTATCATAAAAATATTATTCATCGTTTAATTGTTAAAGCAATCAACATTTAACAATTAAACGAGGGGAAAGTATCATGATATTATTACATTATTTATTGGTTTTAATATTAAAAAATTATAAGCAATGAATTTCATTGGCCTTTCTTGCCTTACTTCTATCACTTTGCGTGGTACAAACTCATAATCGTGAAACAACTAGCTACTTGAAGTAAGACATAGACTACTAAAATACCTCTGAATTAAAAAAAAAGTCCGTCACGCAGGGGCTGCGTAAACTAAGCAGATTTCCCACGTGCTGATATGACAAGTCTTGTCCCTAGCATATATTTCCTACCTTTAAGTAATTATCCGATCAATAGAAGTGGTGGTTTACTCATGGCTGGAAAAAAGTAAGTATGAATACCTCCCTTAATATTTGAGCTTCGAAAAAAATGTATAGAACAAGAGTAGAGCGTCAATAGTTTAACAAGATACGACCGTTCTGTGACATTTTTCGATCCGACTAGTAATTAAATAGATATTTTGAATTTTCGAAATCCCCCTTTTCCTGGTCCAATTTAAGCCAGTATCGAATATGATCTTTAGTGTTGAATGAAACGGATAAATAGGGAGTATGGTATAAATCAAATAATCATTTTCGAATGAAGAAATAAAATCTTAATTGGTGACGCCACCACAACGTATTAGCATTTATCTCACATAATAAAGGCCCGTTGAAAGCCGTATTTAGTATTTCAGCTTGGAATAAGACTTGCCATTATATATTCGCTTATTGCTAAAGTTCTAGTAAAGTCTGAAAATTAAAAAAAAAATCCAAATATCTTGGTTAATATTGAAATATAGGAAATTTATCGAAAATTGCATCATGAGTACAACATATACTGATTTCCCATTGGGGAAATTTTCTAAAATACAGAGAAGCGGTCCCATATGCTTCTTAAAGTTGTGGAAGAAACGGACTTGTTGTACAGAAACAATATAAAACCATATCCATTAAATTCCATGAGTTTTATATATTTGTTTATCAAACAGTTTCAGGAAAAAAATAATCCGACTATAAATTTCAATTAAAAGTATTGATTAATCTTCTGTAACTTAAGATATTTAGAAATCATATCACAGAATTTCAATCAGATATCCCAGCTACTACGTGCTTAATAAAAGAACAGGTTGATTGAAGCATTGTTGATTGAATCCATTATAATAGACATTGGACGAACGAAAGCCAATAAAGCGGAGATTAACGGATATTTCATCGTTGCTGGATATTTCTTTCGGCTGAATTAGATTTAATCATGGAGAGGAGGCAGAGACTATAGCACTTTATTAAAGACATTATTCTCCTTCGAAAAGCTAGTAATAAATCAGTGCTACTAAACGAAAGCCCCCACCATTTTCAATAATTCATTCCTCTTCGCCGCCATAATGGACCTTAAACCCCCAGGTCTCGTAATCTCTAGGGGCTTCTGGGCTTATCTCTGAAGGCTGACATATTGACAGTAAACCACGTCTCTTATCCACCTATTACTTAGATCAAGAGATGATTAATGCAACTTTATTTGAACAATAGGAAAGCTTTATTCAGATGTTTCCTGCCTAAGGAATTTATATATATATATATATATATATATATATATATATATATATATATATATATAATTTTCTATTATTCACAATCAACATTATGCAAAGAAAAACATGGCTCTAAGAAGACTTTTCAATACAATTAAAAAATACTGGAATTCTAGAGATATGAACTGAATAATGCACTTCACTTTTTTTTATTTATTTATACAGGAGCCCCCGAAGCTAGGCGATTTGGCTCAAAATTTAACAATGTAAAATAAAATCAAAATTGTAGAAAAATAACAAAACAACTTTACCAACAAAAAAAATTAAACACGGTAAATAATCATTAATTACAAATAACAAAAGTACAAATAAATATTAGACTAGTGTTAAAGACAACAATGTACCATGGTTTTGATAATAAAAAAAAATATGTTATCCCAATACACTAGTACATTTATATTTTCTAAAATTGTTAAAAATTATATTACATTATTAAGGAGAGAAGTTAAATTTTGTAAAACTAATATAATTTTTTAAGGTGATTTAGAGTGTTGTCGATATATGGGCTCCTGTTGTAAGAAGTTCGTACATGTTATGTGAGATCTGTAAGTATCCAATGTTCCTATAGTATGTGTTTAATGGTTAATGGTGCATGCCATGCTCTGCATAGTGGTCTTTCCATGCTTGTTTTGAGATATGAATGAGTTAAATGTGGGTATCCTATCCTAAGTCTCGTCTATTGTACCGTCTGCTGGATGGCTACTCGCTTATACAAGGCTTTATTTCTCGCTGACGATTTTCTGATGTTCTGTGCCAACATTTTTGCCATTCGTTTGACGTTGTCTGTAGTATTTGTAAATGTAAGTCTGGGGTTTAGTTAGTTTAACTAGGGTTAGTAAGTTAAAATCAGAACATTGTCTCTGGGTTGCACGTTTGGCGAGTTTGTCCTCATTGTTTGTCGATGTTTTCATGCCCTGGAACCCAGATCATTGTCACTTTTGTCTTTAATTATGAAATTTCTTCTAGAATCAGAATAATTAAGAGGTGGGGGTGTTGAAAATGTTTTTGAAGGAAAGTAAAGAACTCAATGTATCAGAGTATATAGTAATGCCATGTGCTGTAGTCTGTAAGTGTGACAGTCCCAAGACTGCCCATGAGTAAGCAAACATAGCCTCGTGTAATGAGGTCAAAAAAGAAATTTTCACACACTTAGTTTCTATTAAGACGCCATCAGAGTAAGTATAATTCATGAATAAGAGAAAACAACAGCTTGTCCCTCAACATAATATTAGCGCATACAGCTCACGAGCCTAACACAAATACACCAATAAACACCATCTTTAGTGGTAAAACTCAATACAAATAAATTTCAGGTTAATTACAAAAGTACTTAGTAGCCTAAGTTGCAAAAAGTGGACGTTAATAAATAATAATAATAATTACAAAAACTTTTTAATGGCTCCTCACAATTTATAAATTGATATTGGATAAATTGTGAGGAGCCATAAAAAAGTTTTTGTGATTAACCTGATTCATCACCCTCACCACCAGCTAAAAATAAATATAACAAATAAATTTATAAATTAAAATATGAAAGAAATAGTTAAATTCTACAATAATACGTTTATTTTGTAAGCCGTATTTCGTCTCCTTAACGAGATATTGTCTTTCGAGGAGATGAGCTGTTGACAGACTCCAGTCTACCTATCTACAGCTCGTTCAGGAGCGATTGAAAAATCTCAAAGAGCTTGACAAATATCATAGACAATTTTCTCGTCAACCTCTGTTCAGATAAATTTACCAGCAACTTTAATTTAAATAATTAAAAATGAATCAAGAAAAAGAATTAGAAATGATTAAGACTAGATCTAGTGGCCTACATTAGTGGCTAGGGCGTGTGTTTCCACACCCCCCCCCCACCGCCCAACTAAGTCTCCTTGAATAAAAATAGTATATTTAAAAAAATTGAAACTCACCATAGAAATTACACCAAAGAACTTGTAGAAGTAAAAAAATTAACTTTTGTGATTTGTTATATTTAATATTTCTTATAATCCTAAGGCTATGGATCGGGAGGTGACGAAAGTTTAGGAAGCTGTGAAGTCATTCATGGAAGTTTATAAACGACGTAAAGTGCTTACGGGTTTCGTAAAGTGTTTAGCTACAAGCGAAGTTAGCTGAAATTACTGGAATACGTAAGCATTTTGTGGAAATTACTGCCTTGAAACATTGACATTTCTTTAAGCTGTTTACCTTGCGCAAGTAGTAGTCTTTTTACTTCATTAAGGAAGTATTTGTAATAGTGGACATTTTTGGTTTCTAAATTTCAATATAACGCATAAACAATTAGTCTAGTTTGTAATGTCTAGAATTATCCCTTTTGATGGAAATCTAGTATGGATGGTTTATAGAGGGCAAAAATAAATAATGGGAAATGTGTCCGTACTCATTATAGATACAAAAAAGTCCGTCACGCAGGGGCTGCGTAAACGAAGCAGATTTCCCACGTGAAGTTTTAAAATAGAGAAATCTCCCAAATAACAACTGTAGTAGTAAGAAACCTCTAAACCTATTCACGAGGGACGAATAGTTACAGAAACGGCCGCCAGAGCTCTCGGCGGAAAAGCCGAACATAGTCGACTCCTGCCGACCACACGCAGAATACAAATGAACATTTCTCGGTTAATATTCATGATACAGAATAAATGTATAGAACAATATTTATAGTAAATTTAATTTGCAATAAGATTTATTCTATACAATTTTTCGATCCGACGCATAATAACGGAGATATTTCGACTTTTCGAAAATCCTCCCCTTTAAACCCCCCCTCCCACTGGTTCGATTTCAGCCATTAACGAATTTGATCTTCCCTTTTACATAAAATGATTAAATTCCGAGTTTGGTAACGGTCAAACAAAAATTGCGACCGCTAGAGCGGTAACAGACAAATATATATATATATATATATATATATATATATATATATATATATATATATATATCATTATATATATACAGTTTTGAACGGACCTCATTTTCGTCATCTACTAGGTAGGATCGATGGACATTTGAAGAAAAATTTCGAAAATCCCGTCATGAGTACAATCTCAATAGCTGATTTCCCTTAAGGGGAATCTGCTAATAATTGTTTGGGGTCTAGTTTGTTTATCATACAATCCTCTATACATTGTGTTCTATGTCATTTTTCGTCCGGATACATTGCAACGCATATATTTCATATGAATTTGAATTAACCGAGATATTTGGATTTTATAGTTTTTCGCTTTCAGTGAACACCCACTCCTACTCAAGTTATATTAATCATAAACTGTTATATCATGAACCACTTCATTACAAGGCTAAATAAGGAATATTGTTTTCATTGAACTTTTAAGTTTTGAGATATATGCAAATACGTACTGTTGCCCCCCCCCCTTCTTTTGTTTTTGGATTTCTAAAATTTACGAAATTGAGATTAAAATTATTCTGATAAAAATTACAGCATCAGCTATAGTAAATAGTTTTATATAAAACTAATGTGTTATATTTCATTAATGGGTTTTGTTTCCGGTCTAGGATTCAGGGCTTGTTTGTTTACAATTTAAACGCTTTCCGTTGTATAGTTATTAACTGGTAACTGAAAGATTTCTCATTACCGTTAGTATTTATTCACTTAATATTTGCGGTTGTGTTACCAATATGTTTATTTTAAACATTCGCTGAAGTCTGCTTAGTTTACGCAGCCCCTGCGTGACGGACTTTTTTTTTATTGTGTATACACAATTGAGAGTATAAGAAAAACCGATTTATTTATATCTTTCTCATGGGAGAGAATTGTTTTATTAATTTATTTTTGTTCAAGAGAAAAGTTTAGTATGTTTAGTTATTGTAAATAAAATCATTTGTCTGGAATATAATTGGTTTGGTTTCGCTCTTAAATCCGGAACAAACAACAACGTGGCGCCCACTATATATTTATTTGTTTCCTCCTATTAATATAAATGAAAGGTATTTCAAATAATAAACCCACACCCTTCTCCATTGAGCAGGGCAGTAGTGTTACCCATTTGTGGGGTAGCATTCGCATTGTATTCATTTACGAAATATCTAGAAATTATTTTAAAAAATAGCTTTATTTTTCTGTGAAAATCGTTTGTAAAATAAATGAGGAGTAAAATTGTACACTGTGTAATTTTCTAAAAATATATTTGTAATACTTAAGGAAATAATTCAAAATTACTTTAGGAGTTCATAATTTATTAGTTGGAGTTATATAACCAGTATTGAACATATATAAACTGGTGAAGTCAATATTTCACAAATTGCCACCACAAGTTCCAAGGGACTCTCGAAGAGCCATCCCGGGTATTAGTTCGATTTACTCTCTCTGATCACTAACTTCGGACCCTTAGATGGCCGTAGGAGGCCGAGATATGGACAAAGTTTTCTTATGCATTTACCAAAAGAGAAACTTCGAATGGTCTTCATTTTCGGGAAATCGATATTGCTACTTCCTCACCCTAAGATGGACACAGAAATTCGAAGATGTATGACAGAACTTCAATCTTGGAAGTATTGGGCGCGATTTATTAGAACCATATTATTAACGACTGTAAACATTTTAATTATCCTTTACTTACTGCCGATTGTCTCCTCAATTAATTAAATAAGAACATCTTTAATTTTAAGCACCAAACAAGGTGCGGAACGAAACCAGGGAGAATGATATGGGTAAACAAATATTACTTGAATTTTCAGAACGCTTGATCCCCAATGAAAGGATTTTTTTATGTATAATCAGGACACGTAAAACTTATTTTGTTATCTATGTTTCTCTTTTTATTGATAACTCTAATTTCGCAATACATGAGTATCGTTAATCTCAGAACGAGCAATTAAGTAAATTATAGTATTTTAAAAAAATGTATATTCTTGTCATTCTAAAAGTTCTAATGATTTTGTCATGAAAAGGCTTGCCATGGGATTGCTACATTACATTTTTCAAATAACTGATTGTTTTCTTAATCGTTCATTATTATTTCTCTATCCCCAATCTAACATATTTCGTTTGATTTCGGTAAAGAGCCAACCATATTCTCACATATGCTTGAAAAGAAAAACCTAGATACAATTAAATGTCAAATATTTTGAGGTTAAAGCAAGCAACCGGCCTATAATCAAAAAATTAAATTTTTTAAGAATTGAAGTAAAATGAACCTAGGGCCATTTTAACAATATCTTTGTATAAATAATCGAAGTTTATAAAGTGGAGAGTAATATAAGTAAACTCTAATTCGGCTATTAGCTCGAGAGGCAAAAAGCGGTATTATAAAAATAAAATAGGAGGTCTTCCCTTTTATTAAGTTAATTCCCTTTATAAAGTCTAACATATTAGTTGCAGACGTGCTGGAACGGTTTCCAGCCCTAAAAAGAGAATGTGAAAGAGTTAATACTCCAAAATAGTTAAATTTATGTGATCAGTGGCAACTCAAGAGGTGTGACCTTTCTTGTGCAGCTCTTTATTGCACTCACAGCACCATTATACATCGACTTTCATCACGGGATACCCTATTGTTTTTTTCCTAATCTTATAATAAATAAATTAGGCGTTTTTACATTCACACTGGAACATTTTATTAGTTTGAAGTGCTAAGCTTTGTCTTGTTTGTACCTTTGAACTAAAGGAGCTTACGTTTAAATGTTTGATGTAAAGCCCATGAATCAAACTGCTAAAACATTGCATTTTACTCTTTTAACTCTGAGTTATGGTTTGTATTACTGGCCCTATTATTTTCCCAACCACAATAAGCAAGAACTAACTAGTATTTCTTTTATATTTCTACGTATGCCTTTCAACTAAGAAGCTCTGCAGTGTTATTTGCAAGCTTGTTTCAAAAAAGAATTCTTCCATACTGAGAAGTAGACAAAGGCGGTCGAAAACATTTACCGGTGTTATTTGAAGTATAGTTTTCAACATATTCAAAAAAATAAGGAAAATAACCCGTTTGATTCTCTGGCAATAAGAGTTAAACTCTTGAACGGGAGAAGGAAAGTCCCGGTATGATAAAACAGCATGTTAACGAATGATGAAAGTTAAAACCGTATGTAAATATCTATTACAAATGCAGTTACTGTGATAATAGCTTTCCCGGAAAATACTGTTTCCCCGAATTTGTTTTTCTTCGGCAACCAATTTATTCCAATTCTTAGAAACAAATTTTAAATTTCCCCAATATAGGAATTGGCTACAAACAAGTAATTGATTTATGTCAAAACAAGTTGAAGTTACTCCTACAATGTTTTCTTAAAATCCTGTTTATGCATACAAATTCAGTTTTTACTTTAGAGGTAATGGTGAAGCTACTATTTATTTTATTTCACGTGGAGATAACATTATACATTAAGGGATTGTTGAAAAACAAGCGGATTGCTTTCTATAAAAGTAGTAATAGTCTAAAGAAACAATGTATATAGACTAAATAAAATTAAATTGCTTTAAGAAAGCCCTTGAATATTAAATGACACATCTTAAACATTTGAAATGAAAGTGAAAGACTCAAGAAAGAAAAATTA
This sequence comes from Riptortus pedestris, assembly GCA_019009955.1. NCBI lineage: Eukaryota > Metazoa > Arthropoda > Insecta > Hemiptera > Alydidae > Riptortus > Riptortus pedestris. Next base: position 124,500,825 of record CM032229.1, on the reverse strand, counting down.
GTATCACATCAAAGAGCGGTCAAATTACAAAAATAAATACAAGTGGATATAAATAATATAATAAATACAATATCGGCCAATTCATGACTGTAATTATTACTTTTATATTATTGCGTGCGGTTCTATACAAATGCCAGTGAATGTACTTTATTTTTGTAACTGGAAAAAGTAATACTTATTCATTTGTAACAATTCAGAAATTAAAAAATGTTAGCAGTGCATCCTCAATTAGGATTCAAAAATTTATGGGAGGGCAATTTTGAATTCAAATCAAAACTAATTTCTAAGGAAAGGAAGAGGTCATGCATATACAAATAATTAAGTCATTATTTACTTGTAATAAAGTTTATTAAGGTCTAGGGATGACCTGAAATGGAAAAAAAATACATTTTTCAACATTTACATACCACATAATTAGAACATTTCACACATTCAGAAGTTTCTAATATTTTAAATTCATCATGAATGGTATATCCATTATAAGGGATTTAGATAGGAAAAAATACGTACATGAACATGGGCATCTTCCTTTCTATCTAGTGAATGATAAGGAGCGGTTTCTTCACCTACCTCTCATAATGTCTGTTCGTGGTGAAGATTTTAAAAAGACTTTGGCAGAAGCCAGGTCTGAAGAGAATGACTTCTGAAGTAGAGACCGCAGGCAGCATCGGAAGTACTCCATCTAATAAAGGAATTCATGGAAGTGGGTTATGTTCCTTGTTTGAATAACGTTTGACTTCAGACCTCAAAGTAATCGGGCAAAACATTGAGAGATGATGCCTGTAATAACCAGGTGGTCTGCAAGATTGCAGACTCTATCATACAATCTGTATGAAATATTGAAATGCTTTAGTCGTTCTTTCGGATGGGAAAAATATTGAGTACTTTATTATTGGTAATGCGATATAAAGTATTTTAAATCTCATCATACTTTTTTTTTTTGGGAGGTGAGGCTCAGGTTATCAATGAGATTTAAGGAGTTCGTCCAGAGTTGAGAGTGAGTGGCGATTCTCACCCAGACAATGAATTTATTATGTAACTAATTCGTTAAATTAAATCCTCACTCCCATTCTGGCTAGAAAAGGGTGTTAACTGTAGATAAACCATTCCAATTAGCCGTTGTATATAAAAAGAGGATGTTAATAAATTTAACTATTTATCTCGTTCTTTACATTTTGTTTTTCAACATACATAACACATGGTTCGAAAACAATATCATTTTTGTTTATTCTTTTTAAATTGTAACGTCATAAAAAAACTGGTTTTTAGGACCAGCCTTCCACAAGTATATCTCTTATTTATGTCCACTTTTTAAAATCTAAATCATATGTGAGTACAAAACGCGGGTGATCAATAAAAGTAATCTTGGGGCTTGGAAGAGTATGGAATTGTTGCTCGGGTCCCGTGAGTTGGTTGGAGAGGAAGACTGGCTCTGGGCTCAGAATTCCCTAGCACCTAGCCAGCTGGCACTACTCGACCATTGCTACCTGGCGCCGTGTGACGTCATAACTTACATCTACATCCCTCCTTCGGCTCTCTCTCTCTCTCCCTCTCTCCCCTCCCTTCCTCCCCCCTCTCTTTCTAGTTGTATCACAGAAAATAGTAAAAAAAAAAAAAAAAGTACGACACGCTGTCAATTACGCACGGGCATGAGACATCTAAGAGTATAAATTTGAACTTCCTATGAGCCCGAGTGGTTATTTCGCATGGACGCAAAATAAGAACTGCGAATAAATATTATAATATTTATATTACTGCAGGCTATGTATAACAAGTATCGTAGTATACAGGTAACGCGCGTAACATGCTTGATTATGTAACGCATTTTGATGCTATACGTAATGGGAGATATTTAAGATTCTTAATTATATTTCCTAACATTATCAAACCATGAATCAGTCAAAATGCGAACCTCTGATTTTTTGGATCTATACAACCACTATAAATTTAGGTCCTACAAAATTTTATTTAATTTTGTTTGTTTTTCATTAAATTGTAAGCGTATGAGTCATCCAAAAACTTGTAGAATAATTACAACTACCCCTAAGAAAAGTCAAATTAAAAATAAACAAAAATCATAAAGGGTATCAGAATTTTAGGGGCAACGAACTGGGATATTTAAAGTCTTATAAATATAGAACAAATAAGAGTTCATTTTACTATAATTGTTGTTAATTTTTTTCAAAGTCAAAACCTCTTATAGCCAGCTGGCACAATATAAATCTACTAAATGTGGCAGAAAGCCATTCTTCCTTAGCGGACTACATCGAGGTCTTATGTTAAGTGATCATTTAACTCAAGGTAAGAACGAAGATTTGTTTATTAAAGATGTCTACGACCACAGGAAAAATTATAACAAGTAAACGTAACTAATTAATGAAACTGGCTGAACCAGATCCTGTTTGTAGAGTTTCGTTGGTCTTTCCGAGATTAGTAATCCCCAAAATTTCATTCATTTACATTTATGTATGAATATATCGTCAATGGCCTAAGAGAAAGAGAGAGCCAGACAGAAAAACGGAGAAAGAGAGGGATCATGTGTGGTAGGATCGCATATTACGTGTTGCTGACGTATAGCGAATGATGAAGGAATTTGATACATCCTGTCCATGTATCATTTGAACAGAAACTCCTTAACAGCACACAATGCGCATTTTGTTGGAGGTATATGAGTTTCAATGCATTAGTTACGAATAGGTACATAGTTATTTATTATACAAGTGACGAAAGTAGATCATTTTACAACTCGAGTGAAACGTTTACCCGTAATTTCACGAGAGTTGTAAATTCTACTTTCGTCACGAGTGTAATATTAAATTTTTTCTGTAATCGTGTAATACATGATAAGATCTAACCAGAATATGAACAAAATTAAGATGTTGTGAAGATTATGGTATGTTGTTGGTAGGTTATAAGATGGTTGTGAAAGGGTATAAGCATAGTTATAAAACAACTAGTGAAGATTGTGAAGTAGTGCAGTTATAAACAAGTGCAGGTTATAAACAAGGAAGGTAATTATTATTATATTTAAATTTTAAAATATATTGATTATTTCCACCAATAATTCATTCACATTTCAATTTATTTTGTTAAAATAAATTCTTACAATGTTAAGAAACATTTAAAAGCATTTAATTTCCAACTTCAAATTATTTTTTAATTTATACTTATTACTATTAAGAAGGCAATTCACTTTCTTCACTTGTGAAGAAAGTGATTACTTTCTTCACTCTATTGCAAAATGTTTCACTTTCTTCACTCATTTCAGTTTAGTAATGTTACCATTATTCAACGATTACAGAAAAAATACTTTTTAAAATGAATTTGGATGGGTTATCTACTAGCAACCACCGTCTTATTCCCCTTATCTACCTAGGATGTGCGAAGTGTTAGCAGATTTCCCCTAAGGGGCCCTATTGAGGTCGTACTCATGACGCGATTTTCGAAACATTTCTTCAAATGTCCATCGATCCTGCCCAGGAGTTGACGAAAATGAGATCTGTTCAAAATTATATATATATATATATATATATATATATATATATATATATATATATATATATTTGTCTGGTAACGCTCTAGCAATGGCAATTTTTGTTTGATCTTTACCAAACTTGATATTTAAACGTTTTATGCAAAAAGACAGATAAAGTTCGTTAATGTCTGAAATCGGACCAGTGGGAGGGGGGGTTGAGAGGGGGGATTTTTGAAAATTTGAAATATCTCCGTTACCATACGTCGGATCAAAAAACTGTATAGAACCAATCTTTTACTGTAAATATTGTTCTATACATTTATTCTCTATCTTGAATACTAACCGAGATATTTGCATTTTGTTAATTGTGGGCCGATAACGAACTGAATTTCCCGCCAAAAGCTAGTTCGGCCATTTGCCGTAACTGTTCGGCTCTCGTATGGAGATTTCTCTATTGTATAACTTCACGAGGGAAATCTGCTTAGTTTACGCAGCGCCTGCGTGACGGACTTTTTTTATTTCAGGAATTTGTCATCAAATTAATTCCTGTTTCCCCGGCAGGAATCGAACCTACGACTCTGGGCGTACCGAGTTAAATAATGCCAATGTCTTAACTCACATGGCGAACCTAACCCCCCCTCCCCCCCAGAAAGGATAACTTTGAAATTAAATACTGATTTTACCTTATAAAACACAATACTATGTATATTCCCATATCTTAAACCATTTTCAATTAATCACACACGAATGTGTAACCCCCCCCCTATCGAAAAAAAAACTCTTGCTTCTTTAAGTAAACCTAGAGGTCTAGAAAATTCTGAAAGAAGGTGCAACGTATTTATGAAGTATGTTCAGCATTAAGTCAATATCTTTTCATTTTATCGTCTGTAATATAATGCTTCTTCATTAACGACACTAAAGGTAGACGCGCTATTGTATATGTAGTTTGTTAAAACGGAATTTGTAGCGGTTCATGATTGGTATTGTAAGCATGAGGGCAGTGAATCGTGGTTGTCTCTTATGTATGAATATACAAAATCTTTGGAGCTCAAGTTAGTCATGTGAGATAAGGCGATTGACTTAATCTCACTTGGAGAATCTAGAGTAGTGGGTTCGATTCGCGACTGAGTGAATAACTCATAAAATAAAATCCCCTCTGCTAGAAAAGCTACCGGCAAGCTGCTTGAGACGTATAATGTCACCCTGGCTATAAAAGGGTGGTAACTAGTAGTTAACTAGTACTAATTAGTCATAGGAGAACAATGTGGGCCTTAATAAATAACAATAAAATATATGTCGGTGACCAATGAGCTTGGAAGGAGTAGATTTAATTGTATAAATATATATTCGCAAAGAGAGGCATCTCAGCGCTACCTGAAATTTTTATGTACTATTTCTGTACATTCTACATGATTCTTAAAGTATTCGCCTTGTATTTCAGCCGAGGTTGGGTTCTCCGTCTGCTTCACCCCGCACTGCATCAGCATTGCAGACTACTTATCTTTACAGTTTTTCCTCTATAAATCTAGCTATAGTAATTTTTTATCAGCCTTAGCTTTTATACATCTGTTACCTTTACTGAGATTGAGCCGTCTGAAATATAAAACATCTGCATTAACAAGAATTACGTACTTTGTAAAAACAGAATTTGGAACAGTTGTTGATTGGTATCTAATAGTGAGTAGATTAGGAAGGGTGAATCCAGATCGTCTCCAGTGTCAGAATACAAAATTCAGTCACGTAGGGGCTGCATAGAAAAGAAAGGTTTCCAAGTGCTGGTACGACCACTCATCATATATTTTTTATTTCCAAATTAAACTCCGATTAATAAAAGTGCGGGTTTTTCTGAAGGCTGTAAACATCAAAGTACGAATAACTTGTTTAATACTTGAGTTGAGAAAAAATGTCAGAAATTGTAGAGCAACACTAGTTTACCAAGATGGTTCGTATAACATTCAGGCTCATAATATTGTATATATTTTGAATTTTTAAATTCCCCTCTAAACTCCTCAGATCCGATTTCAGTCACTACGTTCTGTTGAAGACAATATTTGCTTTTTAAGCGTCGAATAAAGTGTTTGATTACATGACAGATTATTGTTTATATATCTAGTAGTTGTGGAGGAGGGGACTGAAGGCAGAAAACTAAAAAATAAATATATTTCAGTAAATATTCATGATGGAGAAGAAAGAAAGAAAGAAAATTTTATTTGGACCAATACATAAGTATTATACACAAATGGATGTTATTTTACAAGATTTGTTATAAAATTAAAAGATTTTGGTACAATTTAGGACGTAGTCGTCCTTCAGTCATAGCACCTAAATTATAATGAGTTGCTCCACTTGACATTGGGAGGCTGGCATGAAACTTCCTTACGTTGAGTTAATATAGGGAGTATGAGTGTTTTGTAAAGTAGTGTTGTGCAAGTCAGTTTCAGTGGTGTATTTTTGTTCATTAAAGGGTATATTTGTGTAAGTCGTGTTTGTCGTGTGTCCAAATGTACTCCGTCATGATGGAGAAAAATTATATACATCAACATTTGTGGATAATAAAATGTTCAATAATTTTTATTTTATATCTGTTCGATATTAATAACGGAGATATTTCACATTTTCGAGATTTCACTACTCTAACCCCCCCCCCCGTCCACAGGTTCAATTTTAGCCAATAGCGGTCAAATATCGATTTTCGAAAAGATCAACCCAAAAATTGCGATCACTAGAACGTTAAAGCTTAGACCTTAATCCCACACGGTAAACCTAGAGTGGCGAGTTCGATTCCGGCCTGGGCACAGGAATTTATTTAGTGACGGAATTCATTAAATAAAATTATAGTACCACCCTGGCTAAGAGAGAGTGGTAACCCGTCAAAATTAGCCTTAGTTACAAAAAGTGGACGTTAATAAATATTCTTTAATTTAGAGCGTTAAAAGGAACGTATATATAGTTTTTGAATGGTCCTCATTTTTGTCATCTCCAGGAGAGAATCAATGGACATTTGAAGACATTTTTCGAAAATTGGATGATGAGCACAACTTCAATTTTTGATTTCCATTAAAGGAAATCTACTTATGTATATCAGTGACCAACGAGCGAGGGAGGAGTATATTTCATTGGTTATAGATATACCGGCAAACAGAACCACCTTGCCAGTGTGATCTGATGTTCCTGTGTACTATTTTTGAGCATTTCACATGATTAATAATGTAGTGGATAAGCCATAGTCTTTTCTTCGTACTACATACCCGCGGGCATTGCAGGTTCGTTATCGTTACAGTTTAGCATCAAGAAATCCAAGAAAAGGGATATATTTTTTATCAAGCCTTAGCTATTGTAATTCTGTAACATCGCTGAGACAGTACCGCCTGTAATATAAAGCTTCCGCGATAACGATGCCGCAGGCTGGCGCGCCGTTGCGTATTAACCGAGCCAAAATAGAATTCGTAGCAGTTCATGATTAGTGCTATAATCGTGAGTAGATTAGAGGGGAGACCGAGTTGTGCCAAAATCGTCACCAGATTAAGGATAGAATATATAACGGTGAGCAAAGAGCTAGGAGGAATAAGCTCGCTGTTCGTGCCAACGATTACTCACTACACCCAAACAGGAGCGACCTTTGTTTTCACACAGCTAGCTTCTCAACCTTTCAGTCTAAACAACACAAATTATACAAGCACTGGATATAATGTTATAACAGCAGGCCTGGGCATAAACTGTTTGAAATATTTATAAATTACTTATAAATACAGCTTATTTCCATTAGCAAGTATTTCAGATACAACATACAAAAATGAACTTGTATTTAAAATACAAAAAAGCAATAACACGTAAATAAAAAAATATTATTAATTAACGTCCCCTTTGTACTACTATGGCTACCTTATCTACAGGTTACCACCCTTTTCTAGCCAGAGTTTGGCTATGAATTCTATTTAATTAATTCGTCAATAAATAAATTCATATTACCCAGTCAGATTAAAACTCGAGGCTTATATAACTTTGACTTATTGGAAATGCAAATAAAAAATACTAATACAGTTGGTCTTTTTAAACCTTTGAACAAATCAACTTTTTTTTTTAAATTCCCTTAAATGAAATCATCTACTGACTTTCAAAAAAATTCTTCAAAATCCATTAATCCTGGATAGCAGAAAACAAAAATGTAGTCCTTACATATATATGCCCTATTCATTTCAATTTCTGTATAACATTAACTTAACACACACACATGGGCACATCAGTATTCACATAGGGCCTCTGTCGCCGTACAACGATGAATATACTTGCCGAAGAGGGCACCTATGGACGACGAGTGACAGACAAACAAAACCAAAATGGATCATTAGACAAGCAGTATTAATCGCAAAATAACACAACAACTTTAAAAGAGACGATGGCAATAAACTCAGTAAATTAGAGGGGTAAAAAAAAAAAAAACTTCACGAAGGCCTTGAAAAGAGAAAATGTGAGGAGGTGAAAAGAACGATCATGCTCTTGTTGTTGTGACGAAGCTGGCAGAATGACTGGTGAGCCGTGGTAGAAAAACACGGTCATGGTTGAAGAGCGTAATAATAGTTTTATAAGTTACTTACAATTAAAAAAAAATATCCCTGTAGTATTATATTACCTGCATCCTAATCGAGACAAGGAATGCCATGAACAATTTTACGACCTGAAAATAAAAAATAAGTGTGCCTTCGCTTTGACCAAGAAGAAAGCGTCTTCGATGAAAAACAAAACTCTTAAAACCTCTAAGACCATATGTGCCATGCAAGCAATAAAAATGAATGGCATAATAAAACATTCTGAATTTCTGAACACAGAACTAATCCAACATAATACTTTAAATAGAAAAATGTTAATGGTGGTCGGGAATAGAAGTGATTGTTTAATTCTGAAGAATGATTTTAATTCATATATTTATTTATTTCATTTATGTTTTCTACATCCCAAACATTCCTTTATTTGCCAAGTATTGTTCCCAGTGACCATAATAATTTTTACCCTCATAGTAAAATCCTTTTTCTATCACACATTCCAATAGAGCATAAATAAATAACAAATATCGTAAATTTGAAGTCATATAACATATAATTAGATTAGATTTGAAAAATTAGATTTAGATTGATTACAACTTAGATTGATAAAATGGGAGAAGGTTAATTGCAAATAAAATCAGTTCCCAATCAGTTCATTTATTTTGAATTACATATTTTATATCTCTACAGATGGTAAATAACATTACCTAAATTTCCTATTAACTAGTTCAGTGGTCGGCAAAGTGCTGCTCTTTGGCTCCGTAAGTGAGGATATGGCACAAATAACCACGGAATAATATTTTCATTTTTTTAAAAAAAAAAAAAAAAAAAAAAAAAAAAAAATTGTTAAGAAAAAAATTACATTTTATTTTGATAAACTAAATTTCTTCTATAAACCGAGAACCTATATAATTTTTGTTTTAAGTTAAAAGATAGATAGGTAATTAAAATTTTATATTGTAAAAATACGTAATGAACATCGAGTTAAATTTTATTAGTTTTCGTAAACGTAAACACAAACCATGTACGAGCTACCGGCTGAAATGTTTTCGGCATACTCCGATGTGATACAAAGGTACCACAAGCAAGCGAGCGCATACTTTTTCTAATGTAGAGGGGTTACATATTGGAATCATGCCTAAAATTAAAAACATCAACATACAAACCTGACTTACTCAAAATTTCCAAGGAGATGCAAGCACATTGTTCGCATTAATAAATATTTATTAATCTTCTTATTCTGGACCCAATATTATTTATATATTCTTCAAATTTTATGGCAAGGGTCTCCAATAAAAAACGTTTATTTTGGTGTAAACTATATTGAAACCTTTGTGTAAACTATATTGAGCCTTATTTAGGGCAGTTTCAATAAAGTTTGCACCGAAATATAATGTTTTTTATTGGAGACCCTTAATCATACTTGATTAAGTATGAAATTTAGTTTTATTTAGTTTACTACTTATTTAGTGTAATAAAAAAATACTAAACAAGCAGACGTGGCTTCCAATGTTTTTTTTTTAAACTGTTTCAATGCTCTTATTTGGCTCTGTGGCTAAAAAGTTTGCCAACCACTGACTGACCTAGTTGGTACCAAACCATTCGTCTTCCTGGTAAGCTACAACAAGATTAAGACAACGCTTAAGTTACCAGGTAGAGGAACAAATTGGCAGTACAAAAATTAAAGAATAATTGTATTTAGTTGTTACAGCAGAGATATTTTTGTGATTATTTATTACGTCAGAGAGATTTTTGATCAGTTGTACTTGAAGAGGCTGAAGTACAAAATCACAAATTCTGAACTAGATTAAATGTGTAACATTCTGTCAATTTAGATTTCCTTAAGAGGTCTATTGATATTGTAATTATTACACAGTTTTTGAAAAAAAAAAAAAAAAAATTAATGCCATCAATACTGAAAAGGGGGCAAAGTTTAGGCAAGTGAGTTTGAGCGTTGGCTCGATTCTCGCCTGGGCAATACGAATTGAATTGGTGACGGACACATTAAATAAAATCCAGGAGGAGATATAGAGGTAAATTTGATAGATCATTAGATAAGTTGTTTTCGTTCTACATTTTACTCAATCGAAAAACAAATTGACAAAACAGTCTGAGTGCTAATCAGGATTTTAATTAATGGCAAATCTAATTTTTCAATGCTTGTACTAATGTTGTTCTATGCATTTGGCTTTAATTAAAAAAATATTAATTGATTATATGTATTTTTTAAGTTTTCAGCAATGATTTATCACTTACTCCAACTCATCTGATTTATACAGTTAGCAATTATGCCATTTTAATTCCGAAGTAAATTTAGCCTTTTACTAAAAGTGAAAAGTCTAATATTAAAAGTTGTGATAGCCCTACGACGGCGTACAGAAATCGTTGTGAGTCAATTTTACAAATAAACTTTTAAAATCGATATTTAAATTTTTATTTTTTTAATGCGAAGTTTTGGAATCCAACAGATTTCCCAGAACGGAGGTAGGGGAAATAGTAAATAAAGGGTGGAGGAAACAAAGATTCTATGTTTTCTTGGCTATTTTGCGATTTATCGAAAAATATTTAATAATAAATGTAGTTTAGGATGCTTTGTTTAGGACAGTCTCTTTTAAATAAGTGGGCTCCCCTACGTAAACTTTTTTACTATTTAAAATTACATTTGGTATATATTGTATTTATGTTCCTTAGCTTTAAGTACGCTTTTACCCAACTAAAACTATTACATATTTTACCATAGCTGGTACAGGCTGTTTTCCCTACCTCTTTGGATTTTTTTTTTCTTTTCCACCGGCCATCACTGGATTGTATCTTGAAGCTAAGTGCCGAATATCTTCTCTAAATTGCTTCTTATAACTAACTTTTTTTACCATTTGTCTCTCTGGAATGTGTTTACCTTCTCTATTGACAGGTTCCAAAAAGTTATCAATATTAGTTAATTCTGTATTGATTAAAGATTGTTGTTTTTGATAGTCTTTCATACACTAGGAAGCATGGGGGAAAGGGATGCACTGCACAGAGACTCCTCGAAAGAGTTCTGCCAGTTGAGGAAATTAGTGAAAGCGATAATACGAAGGTGCAAAATGAGCTTAGAGGTTAAAGATAGTGGAAGGGATGAGGCTAAGAGAAAGCTGGATCTGAAGGGCAGTCTATCTATGACCGCCCACAAGACGCAGGGCATGAATAGTTGAATAAGGGACAATTCGGGCAGTATTGAATAGGGCCAGCTATAGAATAGGCCAATATTCACTCGTCTTTCAAAGGGTCTTGAGTAAATGCCGCAGCAGCTCATTTTCACTCCTCTACAGGCCCCGCCATCCAAATGGCCACGTCTTTCACAATTATTCACGACATTTACAACTCGCAACTCCTGACGTTTGAACATTTGTGAAAACGTCCCTCAATAAACAAATAGCCTTTGCAGAAATAACTCTTTTGAATGCCATGAGGAAGCGAGCTATTTAGGTCCTTGAAGGGAATCAACCTTTGAGGTGGTTTTGATTATGTAAAACTGTCTCAAATATCCAACGAAAATAATGTCCGTTTAAAACTATATATACAATAAAGTCTTTGGGTGTTGACCGTGCCTTCGTGTTTCTGGCTGACGTTTGACTACGCTTACTGACTGAAGAGCAGAACATTTTTGGGAAACTAACCGTCACATCAAATTTAATGTAGAAGTAAAGAGGTGCTGCCAAAAATTGATCGATAACCAGGAAATAATCGTACAAGAACCCATCAAGATAGTAAAAAATGCCCTGACAAGTTAAGCAGAGAAGATTGTTATAGATTGAGTAAACTTTGGAAGCCTTTGATTCCTCCTAGAAATAAATGTATTTACAAAGAAGGCATAATCAAAAGGGAAGTGGCGTCGGAGTTTCCGAAGGTACCTGGAAAGGGAGGCTCCGTCCATATATATATATATATATAGAGAGAGAGAGAGAGAGAGAGAGAGAGAGAGATTTGTGTGTTTATACTCTAGCGGTCGCAATTTTTTTTATTATTATCTATACTCGTTTATTTCGTGATATTTGAGATTAACTAAAAATCAAGCTAACGGGTGAAATCGGGCCTTGGTCCGCCTTGGGTAAGTGGGCTTTGGGTAAGGAGAATATTGAAAATTCGAAATATCTTCGCTGTTGTTGGTAATTGAGGCAAACTATGCAGTAAATTATACATTTTTCCTTTATATCAAATATAAAACGAGATCTATTTTCGGTTTTTTAGTTTTCAGCCTTCAGTTCATCCCCTCAGTTACTCATGTCACATGTCAACAACAGGCTGATGATCGTTTTATTTCAAGCTCGAATAGTAAATAGTGTTTCTATTAAACTTTACTATGTGAGATATCAAATGTTGTATAACCAGTCTTGGGAAAATTTAATATTTTACAACTATGGTTTTATGCAAATTTTCTTTAACTGCAATATCAACAGATTTATTTGTATTTTTTAGTTCTTCCTTTAGTAAGCTCCCTGCTCTACTTATCCAATTTTTACTTTAGCTTTCTTCGCCACAGAACAGATGTTGAATGAGATCATCAGCGTGACATATTCCACATGGGGAATCTGCTTAATTTACGCAGCACCGGTGCAACGGATTTTTTTTTTTTTTCCCCATTAGTAGGATTCGTGTTCTATTAAGGATATTGAATCAGTCAAACTTGCCCCAACTTACAATTGAGGAGCAATTAAATGTTTTTAATGTCTAGGAGGGGAAGTTCTAAGTTTCGTTTCGCCCGGACAAACGGCGACGCAAAAAATTAATTTTTCAGAACTCATGAAACAGATACCGGAGCTGGCCTAACGAACTTACGGCTGACTGCACTCAGGACTGTAAACCGCCGAGAGAGGAAGCTGATTGAGCGGAGAGATGAAGGGGCAGGAAGTGGGTGGATGCTTTGATCATGAGTCATTACAGCACCCCGCTCAGGAAGGCGTCTGGTCTACACAGCACTCAAAGCAACCTATTGCCAAAATTTTAATATAGATGGAGTATTGGACCTGAGGGCTATGTAATCATTATTGGCAGTTAGTCACGCAGGGGTTGCGTAAACTAAGCACATTACTGAAATTACTCATAAATACTAACATATTATCAACAGTTTTATCATGTTATCAAAAAAATTGTGATAAAACTAGTAGCTCTTACCACTAGAATGGGAAAACACCTTTTTTGGGCACCACTGCTCCATTTAGCAGCTATTCGCAATAATTTCTTGACTCAATACAGAGCAGAGATCAACATAATCAGTCTACTGTCGAACATCAACCGGCAACGCCTATGTTGATCCTGGCTTGTGAGGGGGACAGGAACCCATTAATACACAAATTCAAAGGTAAAATTATGTTTCTATTGGTCGAATTCATTTCTCTAAAAAATACGTATTTCTGTGTCAAAATGTGAAGTAAGTATTGCTCCTTATGACCCTGGCTCAGCCTGAAAGATAACATTATATTTTAGAGATCTCTCTTTTCCTTTTATATTATTTATGTATAAATTGGAAAAAAAATATGTCATTTATTGGTATACCAAGAAAAAAAAGGCAGTAATCACCCAATAGTTTTTACTCAATAATGATAACAAATGATTTAAGGATAAATGTGATTCTCGAATCTTCGCACTGAAAAACCTAGTTAGTGTAGACGAATCTACAGTAGAGAGACAGAAATCAGAAATAATTAGTTTTTGAAATTCTATTAACCCTCGAGGTGAATCAGCTGATCAAATGTCTGCAACTTTCACTGGAAACCGGAACACTGGTGGTGGTAATTTGATTTGGGCGTCTAAACTTGGCTCAAGTGATTTCGCCAAGGAACGGCCCACAGCAACTAGAAAGAAGAAACTTCCTCGAAACATTATCCCAGAAATTTAAGGTTGGACAACTAGCCCTTTGAACCCTGATTGAATAAATGTTATACTTTGCTTGAAAAGGTTTTAACTCAAGGATGTGAAAAATCTCAATCGCTACATTCCAAAAGGCATATGCGGATGGCTGGAGCGGGATTTAAAATAATGGCAAATTACGATTGTAAAAATTTCTATGAGCCACTTAAATCAGCTGGCAAAACAAACAGGTCTTTTAATCAGCTACTCATTCAGAAGTCTCGACATTGGTTTTCTCCCGTGACTGCGACAAAAAGACAATATAGTGTTCAAATTTTTTGTTACTCGGTTGTGGAATATTTAAAACGTTTTTGTGTCAAATGTTCAATTTTGGATGTTTTAGTTTAAGTTTAATTCTGTTCATCAAACTTTTTTTTCATTTGAATATGTTATATTTTATTTCCAAGATACTAGTAAAAGGTACTTATAACGGTGTTTTGAAATATAATTATTACTACTTGTTTCAGAGCTTTAAATAAATAAATTGATTAAAGGCCTCTATGTGGATAAGTCTGCTTCTTTTTTTTTTCAAAAATGGGTCCGTCGGTGGGTTATGTAAGCAGATTTGCTAGGACTGGGAAGTTTATTTTACTTCTTTTCAGAAGATTTCCCTTAAGGGAAATCAAATATTGAGATTTTATTCATGAAGCGATTTTTGAAAAATTTCTTTAAATGTCTATTGATCCTACCTAGTAGAGGACAAATATGAGGTCCGTTAAAACCTTTTATATATATTTGTCTGTTAACGCTTGTCTGATCGTTACCAAACTCGATATTTAAACGTTTAATGTAAATAGTTAAGGTTCGTTAATGGCTAAAATCGGATGAGTGGGAGGGGGGTTAGAGAAGGAGAATTTCAATAGTTCAAAATATCTCCGTTATTATGAGTCGGATGGAAAAAATTGTATAGAACCAATCTTATTGAAAATGTAATGCTCTATAAATGTTGTGATATAGGTTTTTTCAATATCTTAATTATTCACCAAGATATTTGCATTTTTTAGTGTTCGGTCATCAGTAAACATCCACTCCTTCTCGGCATATTAGCAATAAGCTGTTATATTATGAAGCACTTTATTTGAATACTAAACACCAAATATTACTCTCATTGAACTTTTACGTTTTGAGATAAATGCAAATACGCGACGTACGCCGGAAATCTGCTTAGTTTGCGCAGCCCATGCGTGAAGGACTTTTTTTAATAATTGTCTTTGGAGTTCTGTGTAGCCATGTGAGTTAAGGAGTAGTTCCCAATGGACTTGGAGAACCTAAGGTCGTGGGTTCTAATCTCCCGTGGGCTATGAGAGTCTATTTAGCGACGAGCGCATTAAATAAAAACCTTTGTTCTCCCACCTCGATCATCAATGGTAGTAAGCTTTAAATAAGCCGCCTCGATATGCCGGAGCAAACTTGCGACCTAAATAAACAACAGAGTTTTGGAATGGAGGATACTGGAACAACTGCGTTTAATTCAACAATGAGAACAATAATGGCCTGCTGATACTTTAGCAAACCAATAAATAATGTGGTTGACGTGTGTTTAAATTCAGGAATATTCGATAATACAAATTTCCATAATATAAACATTGTCGTTTCAGAGAGAAGTTTGCTATTCGTCATGACATTCAACGATAACCTATATGGGTATTAACCATTTATAATACAGGCTACATTTTAGCAGATTTCCCTCCAGGGAAATATCAATCTATCTATTTATCTATATTTTTGTCTGTAACCGCTCTAGCGGTCGCAATTTTTGTCTTATCGTTGCCAAACTTGATATATAATCGTTTCATACAAAAAGAAAGATCAAGTTCTTTAACGGCTGAAATCGGTACAGGGGGAGGCGGGGTTTAGAAGGGGAAATTGCGAAAATTCTTAATATCTCCGTTATTCTAATTCACATACTATAGAAACATTCTATAGAACCAATCTTATTGCAAATGTAAGGTTCTATAAATATTGTTATGTACACTTTTTCACTATCTTGATTATTAACTGAGATATTGCCATTTTTTAGTTTTCGGTCTTCAGTAAAGCCCCACTCCTATTCATCTCATATTAACAATATTCTATTATGTTATGAAAAACTTTATTTGAAGCTTAAATGCCAAATATTGTTCCCATTGAACTTTTTAATTTTGAAATAAATGCATACGTGGCGCACGTAGGAAATCGAGAAATTAACCTAGATATTTGCATTTTTATTAATTGTGGGCCGATAACGATGTCTGACTTTCCCGCCAAAAGCTAGTTCGGCTCTTTGCCGTAACTGTTCGGCTCTCGTATGGAGATTTCTCTATTGTATAACTTCACGTGGGAAATCTGCTTAGTTTACGCAGCCCCTGCATGACGGACTTTTATTTGCCGAGGCAAGCAAGGGGGCAAGTATGGGTTATACTTAGTCTAATGGCTGATCACTTGTATATTGTATAGTCTTATTTTCCGGCATTAAATATTCCATAACTACTTTTATCATTGATTGGCCAGGTCATATTTTTTAAAAAAGATTTTCCTCTAAAACGGTTTCAAACGACAAAATATAACGGAGGATGTTTCTCAAGTAATGACTGATGCCGTTTTCTTTTTACCCTTTCAAACTGTTATCATATTTTGATTAATTTTCAGAAAGTAATTAACCTATTATATATACTTCTATAAGTTCATAAGGAAAGGCCTAGCGACTCCATCGAAAAAGGTTTTAATTGGCAATTTAAAACTTTTTAGAAATGAGAATAAGATTGAACTTTCTTTTTCCTAAAAAGTTTCAAATTGTCGGAACCTTTTTCGACGGTGTCGTTAGACCTTTACTTAAAACGTTGTGAAAGTTCGTATAATTCATAAATTATTTTCAGAAAATTAATTAAAATGTGATAGGTTATACATAATCGTATAGTAATTTACAGTTTGGAAAGAAATGGTAAGAAAAATTAAGAAAGTATGCCGTGATTGCCACCATTTCCGTGTATTTAACACTTTCTTCGAGGCCTAAAATACAAACAACAACATATGCATACAGTCAACAAATAAAATAATATTGGTTACAGTACTAAGGTCTTTAAAAATCAATAACTGTCACAAATGGCATAGTCTTCTAAAAACGTCTGAAGAATAACAAATAATTGACTTTAAAGTTGGCTAGACATATAGGCATTGTATCAACAAAGAGTCAAAAAATATATTCAAAATAATAAATGAAAAATAATGTTGAAGGATGTAACAGAAGGAGATTTCGTAGTAGAATTCCACCAGAAGAGCCTAATTCATTTATACTCAATACGGGGCACTCTAACCCTCAAAAGAAACTCTTAGGTTTAATCCTTTCCTGGCTTTATGTATTATGTATGGTAGAAGGGCACTCAAGAAGCCCTGTTAGGGTTACATTCCAAGAAGAAGTGCCGACTCTTTATATATAGCCCTGTGAAGGTATAGGCCGTCTCTACAATGGTACCTTGCTCACGAATTCAAGGGGGTTCAGTGTTATTCGTGATAAACTTTGTTTTATTCATATTGCTTACTGTTAGGGTTGGCTTTCCAGATCCTGAGCATACATACATACATAATAATGAATGGGCTTGCTTGCCCTCAGGCGAATATGCTGGCCCATTTTCTTCGGTAACAAGAATTCTATGATCTCCCATTCAAATTATAATATAGAGAGTCTAGGCTGTAAAGGATTCCGCTTCTAAAGGCCTTTAGTGGAAGCCGTTGCGGACTCTGCAAAAGTTAATAGATTCATAGACTATTAATGCTGAAGGTGTAGTATTAACTACGGTTTAGTCGTTTCATTTTCGCCTTTAAACATAGTCCCTATTTGAATTACAAACCATAAAATAACACATACCACTTCCATCCTCATTTATTATAAAATAAGGGGAAATACACGTTATTAATAACTGTATATAGCTGTTTGAAGGACTCAGGTTGGCCATGAGTGTTAAAGCATTGACTTTAACTCACATGGCAAACCTAGAGTGGCGAGTTCGATTCCCGCCTGGGTAAATAGGAATTTATTTAGAAAACTCACTAAATAAAATCTATGTTCCCACCCAGGCTAGAAAAGGTGGTAACCTGTAGATACCCCGTCCCAATTAGCTATAGCAGCAAAAAGTGGACGTTAATAAATAATAATAATAACTGTTTGAAGGAAGAGTAGTTTGAACAATTTCAAAGTCAGATATAATTTCTTCAATGAGATATTATTTTTTCACCTTAAAGAGCTCATACTGGCCACCGTCAGCCCAACTTTATATTCCAGAAACTAAAAACACACAAAACCTCAGAAGAAAACAGAACTAGGAATATACCTGTACCCCAGCGACCCATAACTTAAACTTTTTGTTTAGCAGTCTAGTACTCCGATTGTAAGCTTACAATAATGAAGCTAATAATAGAAGTAATGTTAACATTATGATAATATATTTACTTTATTTTGCAAAGCACTGACGTAAAATGTTTTCATTGGCTTTTTTTGCTATTTTTACAACTATATCGACATTATAAAAGAAAGTTATCATTTGTTGTTAGAATATTGTTAGATTCCATGCAAGCTTTTTACTAATGCAGTAAGATATTGCAAAATAAATATTTTTATTTTATTCCAACTCCTGTGTCAATTTAATAGAATACATCATCGTCATGTAAGATCTGATAGAAAAAAAGGGAAAAAAGAGAATAGAGAGAAAGGGTTTATTAGGGGACCATAATTTATTGGTATAAGATAAATGACTTGATACGCACAAGTTATTCCAAAATATTTTGAAGTTATAGTTTTTATGAAAACAAACAAGAGACCACTCTGGTTATTGAAGTATGCTGAAATCAGATTTGTTGTTCGGGTTGTTAATGTGGGTTGCTGAATCGTGAAGGAGAGATAAGAGTCATGTAGCATTATCTGGCTAAAATAAAGGATTTACAAATAAGTGCATACTGGTTGGATTCATTAGATTTCGTTGGAATTTTAAGCTAAAACAGTTTTCATCCATGTCAGCCAGCCATAGTTCACTCCTTAGTCTGCTTGGATAAATCTGGCGATGGACAAGACTGATATAAATGAAAAATTAAATCCAATAGAATATTTTTCTTTGTTATTTAAGGTTAAACACTCAAAAATATACTGCAAATACAGCCCCCCCCCACGAAAAAAAATAAAATATAATCTCACTAACATCAGGGGCTGAGGTTAGCTATAATATTATGTTAAGGCTTTGGTCTGTTAGTAGACCCGGTCATGGGTTTGATTCTCATGTAACCAATATTTAGCGCCAAAATACCTTTCAATTATACCCATAAATAATAAGTAATTAGAATAAGTACTCTTTTACTTAGAATAACTACTTGTATCCGGTATGTGCAAATGAATACTGTTACGTCAATAAAGAAAAATACCGGTAAAAATTACAATTGGCTGTACACAACTCTCTGTGAATTAGAAAATTCTAAAACAATTAACGAGTCAAATAAAACTGTTATTCCACTATTTTTGTTTTCTATTTAATTTGAGATAACAGTTGTATTTAATTTATCAGCAGTTATTCTACATGTATTATGTAAAAACTACAAAACATTAATTTTCACATATAAACAAAACATTAAAACAATTGAAGGCTATTGCAACGTCTGAATAATATATAAAGGAATATACTAGTAAACACTATCTAACTAATAAGCATACATGTGTATAATCGTAGTGTATTTCTTAATGAATTAAATAAATATTTGAAATATTGTAAAATCATTGACTTACCTTTTTACTCGACTTAAAAACACTACATTTAAATACGTTGCTGGAATCGCGTGCAATATAACTAAAAATTTTCAAGTCCTGGGAATCGTGAGAAACATAAAATATCCTGAAACAGAAAAACAAAAACAAAATTAGATATAAGTAAATTTTAAATGCCATATTATGACACAATATTACTTGAGTAAATTTTTGTGAAAATTCATTACTAATTGAAGTGAGCAACACAACAAAGTTCAAATCATCTCGGTATCTGTGAACAAATTCGTTCTATTATAATTTTCGATAGCATCAAAACAAAGATTTAATTTATTACAGTTTTCTAAAAAAACAGGAGCTCCATAAACTTCATTAAAATCCTTGAGAGTAGAAGTTAAGTCACAAGAAACATATTTACAGAATTCTATGTATTTATAGAATACAGGAAAGGTGTGATGAAATGAAGGAATCCATAGCAAGAGCCAATAATCAAGGCCATATCCAGCAAGTCTGAGCCCTTGCTCTGACCACATTCCAGTCTGAAATGTCTTACGTAACCTTACTTTAAGAAGACCTTAAATGTGAGATGGAAAAACTCTAACTTCCGCTGGTTTTCAATTATACTCCACTAATAAAAGGCGACAGCGCCGGTTGACTGAGGAAAGTTCTGCTTGTAATTTTAAACAGACTTATAACTAGTAGAAGTTTTAGATTTCAATATATTAACTCATTACTTAACAGTGTATAATTAATGTGACAGGAATGGGAATAGGAGTGGGAGTATACTGATAGGTGAAAACTAAAAAAGGTCGTCGCGCAGGAGCTGCGTTAACTAAGCAGATTTCTCACGTGTTTGTATAAAACACTTGTGAACTCATCTCATCATATATTCTCTATTTCTATGTAAAAAACTAATGAGTCAAGGGGAGGGGGGTACTGAAGGCTAAAAACAAAAAGCTCGAATAATTCGCTTAATACTTGAGTTACAAAAAAATACATAGGACAACAATTGTAGAACATTAATAGTTTAACAAACTTGGCTGTATTACATTTGGCAAAGCGACCCATTATAACGGAGATATTTTGAATTTTCGAATCCCCCTCCTCTAAACCCCCACTATTCCATGTCCGATTTCAGCCAATAACAAGCATGATCTTTAGTGTTGACTTAAAAGGTTAAATATTGAGTATGGTATATATCAAATGAACAAGTTATAAACAGAACATATAAAATGTATATTTCACACAGTTTCAAGAAAAAAATATTTACTATTTACACGTAGAATAATTTGGTTCACTGTATAAAAGCGTACTGTTAAAATGACTGAGTAGGAGTTTGCTGAAGGATGAAAACTAAAAAATGCAAATATCTCGGTTAATGTTCATGATAGAGAAAATATGCACATGACAACATTTATAGGCAATTAAATTTTTAATAAGGTTAATTCTATGTCATTTTTCAATCCTATGTATAATAAGGAATATATTTCGAATTTTCGTAATACCTCCCCCTATAAACCACACCCCCTCCTCCCAGCTCAATTTCAGCCGTTAAGAAACCTGATCTTTAGTTTTACATAAAACGCTTATATATCGAGTTTGGTAATGATATATATATATATATATATATATATATATATATATATATATATATAATTTCATGAGTCCATCCTCCAATAGCTAGTTTCCCTTGCGGGAAATCTGTTAAAAATACAAATATGTCGTTTAATATTCAAGTTAGAGAAAAAAATGCATATAACAATAGGATATTTATAACATTTAATATGATGGGTTTTTAAAAATTTCCGAACCGAAGTATAATAATGGAGATATTTCGAATTTTTGAAATCCTCCCTACCACTGGTCCGATTACATCATTAATAAACGTGGCCTTTAGTTTTACATAAAACGTTTAAATTCGAGTTCGGTAATGACCAAAGAAAAACATACAAACTTGAATAAAAAGTCCCAAGATTATAAAACGTACTTCATTAAGTAAATTCGGAAGAAAATAATAATTCTTTACCATAGTTCTAAGTGTTAACTATTATGAGTATTCTTCCGAAGGGAATTATTTAAGGAGATTAGTGATGCTCTAGTTAAGACCTGAAGTGCTTCCCTCTCTGGCTCAAACTTATTACATTCTTTTTAATTAAAACTGAAAGAATTCACCACAAATGTTGTGAATATATCTTTGAATTCATATAATTTGCTCTGAATTAAGAATCAATTGAATGTAGAATGAATTACTGCTGAAGCGTATATAACAGTTTTTTCTGCTAATAATTATCAAATACAACTAGTTAATTAACCAAATTTCCAAGCGATCTAATAACAATTACTGCCGCTAGAGTGTTAATATGAACGCTCGTGTGCTTGTGTGGGATTGTGTAAATTTGAATGTTTTTATTTACAATCTATTGAACACCTCTATAATAAAAATTCATCCGGTAGAGTCTTCATAAAATAGTCTGATTTCCCGCGTGCTAGAATGACAAAAAAGTCCGTCACGCAGGGGCTGCGTAAACTAAGCAGATTTCCCACGTGAAGTTTTACAATAGGGAAATCTGCCTAATAACAACTGTAGTTGTAAGAAACCTCTAAACCTAAAACATTATTTAGGGCGTAACAACCCAGTAGTTTCTAGCCCCAAAAAACAGTTGACCTAACCTCTAAACCTATTCACGAGGGGCGAAGTTATAGAAACGGCCGCCAGAGCTCTCGCCGGAAAGTTCGAACATAGCCTACTGGTGACCAGTATCACGCAGAATACAAATGCAAATATCTCGGTTAATATTCAAGATACAGAATAAATGAATAGAACAATATTTATAGTAAATTTAATTTGCAATAAGATTTATTCTATACAATTTTTCGATCCGACGCATAATAACGGAGATATTTTGAATTTTCAAAAATCCCCCCCTCTAAACCCCCCCTCCCAATGGTCCGATTTTAGCCATTAACGAACTTGATCTTCCTTTTTACATAAAACGATTAAATTCCGAGTTTAGTAAAGATCAAACAAGAATTGCGATCGCTAGAGCGTTAACAGACAAATATATATATATATATATATATATATATATATATATATATATATATATATATATAGATATATATATATATATATATATATATATATATATATAATTTTGAACGGACCTCATTTTCGTCATCTCCTGGGTAGGATCGATGGACATTTGAAGAAATTTTTCGAAACTCGCGTCATGAGTACGACCTCAATAGCTGATTTCCCTTAAGGGAAATCTGCTAAAATGGTGACATTTTGTATTATTTCCTCTATTTCCCCTTTAGTAAACTCTATATGTAAAAAAAAAAAAAAACATTATAAAAATTGAATTAACGGGACACGAAGTGTTTAGTGATGTATTAGCTTTAATTGAAAATTGCAAGAGTATGAGTAGAAGTAATGCACAATAACACTGGCTACTGCAATCTAAATAACTCTGTTATTATTCGTGATAACGTAAAGGAAATTATTCTACCAACAAGATTGACTGCATTAACACATCGATTAGGCAAACTTGCTGATGGCGATTCTAAATTTTGCAACATTTTCTATAATACTCCTCGTTGTTCCATTACGGGCCTTATAGGAAACATTCAAATTTGAACATAGAGACAATCAGGCATATGGTTGCATCTCTCTCTCTCTCTCTCTCTCTCTCTCTCTATATATATATATATATATATATATATATATATATATATATATATATAGATATATATATATATATATATAATTTTGAACGGACCTCATTTTCGTCATCTCCTGGGTAGGATCGATGGACATTTGAAGAAATTTTTCGAAACTCGCGTCATGAGTACGACCTCAATAGCTGATTTCCCTTAAGGGAAATCTGCTAAAATGGTGACATTTTGTATTATGTCCTGTATTTCCCCTTTAGTAAACTCTATATGTAAAAAAAAAAACATTAAAAAAATTGAATTAACGGGACACGAAGTGCTTAGTGATTTATTAGCTTTAGTTGAAAATTGCAAGAGTATGAGTAGGAGTAATGCACAATAACACTGGCTACTGCAATCTAAATAACTCTGTTATTATTCGTGATAACGTAAAGGAAATTATTCTACCAACAAGATTGACTGTATTAACACATCGATTAGGCAAACTTGCTGATAGCGATTCTAAATTTCGCAACATTTTTTATAATACTCCTCGTTGTTCCATTTCGAGCCTTTAGGAAACATTCAAATTTGAACATAGAGACAATCAGACATATGGTTGCATCTCTCTCTCTCTCTCTCTCTCTCTCTCTATATATATATATATATATATATATATATATATATATATATATATATATATATATTTGGAGTGAAGTTATAAGTGAAGTCTGAAAATATCGATTTTTCGTATCCTATTGGTTTTTCGGCATGTGCAAAACAGAAGCTTTTTATTTTGTTGTTTAAATTAACATTGGTTATATATTATTCACTGATAAGTGAATTATTATAACATACTAGCGGACCCGACAGGCGTTGTCCTGCATGATATTTCAACCGATTAGGATATTAAATTTAATAATATTATGTTTAAAACAAAAGCTACTTTTAATAACACAAAAACTACTTTTGTTATGTGCACGTTTGTCTAAAAATAAATAGAAAATGAAATATAGAGAATTTTTTATTCAGGCCTCCCTAATAACCCCCACTCCCGTTTGATCCTAAAAAAAAATAATATAGCTTATAATCATGGAAGAATTAATGCTAATTTACATATAGAGTTTTGTTAAGTTCGTTTCAATAGTTAATGCCCAATAAATTTGGTGGCTCCCACTTTAATGTTTTAGTGTATATCTCGTTTATACTTTCTTATACGACAAAAGTGAATATAACAAAATAAACAACTTTTATGAGTGCATATTTGTCGAAAAACCAATAGGAAACGAAATATCGCTATTTTTAATTTTTCCCAAATGCATACAAAAAAATTCATTCAAATTGGTCCAGCCGTTTAGGAGGAGTTCAGTGACATACAGTGACAGTAGAATTATATATATAAAGATTGATGGTTTAATTTTTCGATTAATCAGTTATAATAATTTAAATAAAACATTGCTAAATTTCCACATTATCTGGGAGCGGAAGTTGTGGAGATACAATTACAATCTGCTTTAGGCCAGCTGACTTGAGAAGGTATTTGGCGGGAAAGGGGTAGATGTTGCATAGTAATGACCAATAGTATCGATGATTCTTATTTACTTTGTCCACATTATTTTAAATAATGAAGAGAGATTGAGTAGGAAGTGATCTTACTCATAACGTATTGAACAAGGAATTGGGATTGAAACTTCTGAAAGACTCGGCAATAGTACATTGATTTTCCATGTTTCCAGAAAGCTGTAATACTTAATAAAAGTAAATAAGCATACAGAAAATTTAAATGGAAAGGACTACAATTAGCTTATTTTTTTCATCCACCATGCCGGATTTATTGATATTTGAAGTTGCCTTTCAAAAATACTACCTCAATAGCCAATTTTTACCGAGAAAAGCAGCTAGTGAGTAATTCTTCACCACCATATAATCACTTGAAATGATCAATACTGATGGATAGAAATCGGAATTGGAATCCCTAAGGAAAATAACTCAAGTATACTTTAAGAAAATCATTAGCAATAAATTTGAAGGCCATGGAATGTGATGACGCACGGAATCCCGCCCACCAAGCTACCATTAAAAGAGTCAAAGGAAATGGTGAAGCTGCTAGGAAGGCAATTAGAAGCAAAAAACTGGCAACCACATCAAATGCATATACAAATGGCCTTTTCACTTCCGCGTTTTACTTTTTTATCCTGTCCTTTGTGACTATAAGGAAAATTTTGTAGTTATTTTTTATTTATTTTTTCATTTTCACAAGGAGAAAATTACAATTATTCTTATTTTTGTTTATTGCTGTAAAGTTATATTCCATATACTAACAATAGTTCGGAACAACCTATTTGTGTATTGGGGCTCAGGTTAGCCATGTGAGTTAAATCGTTGGCCTTAATCTCAATAGGTAAACCAAGAGTGGCGAGATGGAATCCAGCCTGGACAATAGGGATTTGTTTAGTGCGAACTCATTAAATAAAATCCTTAGTCCCAACCTGCATAGAAAAGGATTGAAACCTGTACATAACCCGTCCCAATTAGCCTAAGTAGCAAAAATGTACGTTAATAAATAATGAAAATAATAATATTTGGCACTATATAATGGTTATATTTTGCAATACAGATGTATCCTGACCTTAATAAAGAAACTTATAAAACGAATTAATAATTGGCAATTTGAAACATTAAAATAAACGACATATAGGAGTACATATGTTTTCACCGCTTAAGGAATATTTACAAATCTACGTATTTTGATAATTAGTAGATTTCCCTTAAGGGAAATCAGCTATTGAGTTCGTACTCATGACGCGAGTTTTGAAAAATTTCCTCAAATGTCTACCCAGGAGATGACGAAATTGAGGTCCGTTCAAAATTATATATATATATATATACTAGCTCCTGCATATTGTCATATTTCCCGTCTCCTGTGCATTATGCATAGATTTGAATTATTAAGGAGAAAATATTGACATACATATGAATTAATTTTTTCAGGTGAGGTACCTGGTAGTTCATATTGAAAAGAAGTGTTGAAAAAATTTCTCTAAATAACAAAATAAACAACTTATGTTATGTGCATATTTGCCGAAACCCCAATAGGAAATCATAATTATTAATTTCAGGTCTCCCTTGTAACCCCCACTTGCCCGTCCCTAGAAATGTTAGTATGGCTTATTATAAGGAAAGCGTTAGTGCTAATACACATACCGAGTTTGGTTTAATTCGGTTGAGTCTTTAGTGCCAAATAAAATTGTGGACTCCCGCTTTAGTTTATAGCGTATAACTCATTTATACTTCCGTATACGGCAAAAGTGCAATTTACAAAAGTTACTCTAAATAACAAAATAAACAACTTTTGTAATGTGCATATTTGCTGAAAAAGCAATAGGAAACGAAATACCGCTATTTTTAATTTCAGGCCTCCCTTATAACCCCCACTCCTGCCCGTCCCTAGAAATGTTAGTATGGCTTATTATAAGGACGGCGTTAGTGCTAATACACATACCGAGTTTGGTTTAATTCGGTTGAGTCTTTAGTGCCAAATAAAATTGTGGACTCCCGCTTTAGTTTATAGCGTATAACTCATTTATACTTCCGTATACGGCAAAAGTGCAATTAACAAAAGTTACTCTAAATAACAAAATAAACAACTTTTGGAATGTGCATATTTGCTGAAAAAGCAATAGGAAACGAAATACCGCTATTTTTAATTTCAGGCCTCCTTATAACCCCCACCCCTGCCCGTCCCTAGAAATGTTAGTATGGCTTATTATAAGGACGGCATTAGTGCTAATACACATAACGTGTTTGGTTTAATTCGGTTGAGTCTTTAGTGCCAAATAAAATTGTGGACTCCCGCTTTAGTTTATAGCGTATAACTCATTTATACTTCCGCATACGGCAAAAGTGCATATAACAAAAGTTACTCTAAATTACAAAATAAACAACTTTTGTAATGTGCATATTTGCTGAAAAAGCAATAGGAAACGAAATACCGCTATTTTTAATTTCAGGCCTCCTTATAACCCCCACTCCTGCCCGTCCCTAGAAATGTTAGTATGGCTTATTATAAGGACGGCGTTAGTGCTAATACACATACCGAGTTTGGTTTAATTCGGTTGAGTCTTTAGTGCCAAATAAAATTGTGGACTCCCGCTTTAGTTTATAGCGTATAACTCATTTATACTTCCGTATACGGCAAAAGTGCAATTAACAAAAGTTACTCTAAATAACAAAATAAACAACTTTTGTAATGTGCATAATTGCTGAAAAAGCAATAGGAAACGAAATACCGCTATTTTTAATTTCAGGCCTCCCTTATAACCCCCACTCCTGCCCGTCCCTAGAAATGTTAGTATGGCTTATTATAAGGAAGGCGTTAGTGCTAATACACATACCGAGTTTGGTTTAATTCGGTTGAGTCTTTAGTGCCAAATAAAATTGTGGACTCCCGCTTTAGTTTATAGCGTATAACTCATTTATACTTCCGTATACGGCAAAAGTGCAATTAACAAAAGTTACTCTAAATAACAAAATAAACAACTTTTGTTATGTGCATATTTGCTGAAAAAGCAATAGGAAACGAAATACCGCTATTTTTAATTTCAGGCCTCCCTTATAACCCCCACTCCTGCCCGTCCCTAGAAATGTTAGTATGGCTTATTATAAGGACGGCGTTAGTGCTAATACACATACCGAGTTTGGTTTAATTCGGTTGAGTCTTTAGTGGCAAATAAAATTGTGGACTCCCGCTTTAGTTTATAGCGTATAACTCATTTATACTTCCGTATACGGCAAAAGTGCAAGTAACAAAAGTTACTCTAAATTACAAAATAAACAACTTTTGTTATGTGCATATTTGCTGAAAAAGCAATAGGAAACGAAATATCGCTATTTTTAATTTCAGGCTTCCTTTATAACCCCCACTCCTGCCCGTCCATAGAAATGTTGGTATGGCTTATTATAATGAAAGCTTCATTGCTAATACACGTACCAAGTTTTAATTAGTTCGGTTGAGTCTTTTTTGGCAAATAATATTATTGACTCCCGCTATAATTTTTAGCGTATAACGCATTTAAACTTCGGTATACGACAAAAGTGTATATAACAAAAGTTACTCGAAATAACAAAATAAACAACTTTTGTTATGTGCATATTTGCCGAAAAACCAATAGAAACCGAAATATCGCTATTTTTAATTTCAGGCTTCCCTTATAACCCCCACTCCTGTTCGTCTTAGAGAATATTAATATAGCCTAAGTCTAAGTTGGGTTAGTAGTAATATACATACCAAGTTTCATAAAATTCGGTTCAGCCGTTTATGCGTGAAAAGGTAACAAACAAACAAACAAACAAACAAACAAACAAACTAACAAACATACACGAAAGAAACAAAATGCAGTTATGGTGTCTATGACATGTGAAACGAAAAGTTATCGTGAAATTTCGCGAAAAAAATCAATGTACAGACAGAGGTTACAATTTTATATATATATATATATATATAGATATGTCGGTTAACGCTCTAGTGGTCGCAATTTTTGTTTGATCGTTACCAAACTTCATATTTAATCGTTTTATGTAAAAAGAAAGATCAAGGTTGTTAATGTCTGAAATCGGACCAGTGGGAGGGGGGGGGGTTTAAAGGGGGCGGAGGGATTTTTGAAAATTCGAAATATCTCCGTTATTATGCGTCGGATCGAAAAAAGTGTATAGAATCAATCTAATTGCAAATTACGTTTACTATAAATGTTGTTCTATACATTTATTCTGTATTTTGAATATTGACCGAGATATTTGCATTTGTATTGTATGTGTGGTCGGCAGGAGTCGGCTATGTTCGGGACTTTCCGGTGAGAGCTAGTGCGGCCGTTTCCGTTACTATTCGTCCCTAGTGTAGAGGTTTAGAGATTCCTTAGTACATACTACTGTTATTATTAGGCAGATTTCTGTACAGTAAAACTACACGTGGGAAATCTGCTTAGTTTTGCAGCCCATGCGTGACGGACTTTTTAAAATTATTCATGATGATTACGTTTTTTTATAAATTAATTTATATGTTTTAACCGTCTTCAGACACCATTTCTTGGGATTGCGAAGGAAACAAATAAAATCTAATCACCTGATCACATTGATAATTTACTTTCCGTAAGATATAATCGTATGTTATTAAGACGTCTGCTAGTAAAAACGGAGTACTAGATTTTTGTGTTTTGAAGGGCTCCGCCTGCCGCCATTATAGCTATTAATTTTTTTATTTTTTTATTATTTACGTTTTTAAGGGACCGTCAAACCTGTTCTCACTGATAAATTAAAAAATAATAAAATAACTCAATTTTTTATTCAATCTCATTAATTTAAAGATTGAAATGAATGCCGGAAGGTTACATAAATATATAACTTTAATTACATATGACTGGTGATCTAAAATGGCATAATTGTAGATTACTTCATGTTTTTCGTCGTTTCACGTCTCTTCTCAGGCGAATTACACTAACAAAATATGTAGTCAAAAAGCTCCCAGAGGAAAGCTTTCCAAAAGGATATAAACTGTACAAACATTTTAAGCGTGTGGCTTTACACTTCATGAATTATTTAGTGACGAGAAATATACAATGCGATATATAATAAAATGATAAATATTACGAGCTAGTTCATTGAATCAATACCTATAAAAATACTTCACATTAGTCAATGAAAGAGAAAAATAGCAATAACAGTATTGGATCATGGAAGTTTCCCACACGTAAATTTCAAAGAGTTAATGAAGGTTTCCCACTTCTTGGATGGAAATTATTTCATTTTATTTCCATTAAAAATAAAATGTTAAAGGAGATCTCAGATATATTATTTTGCATAAATAATTCATATAACTCCCTATTAGTGAATTAATCTATTTTAACCATAAAAAGGGAAAACTAATTTCAACTTTGTTCTTGATATTTCATTTCTTCAAAACAAAACTCCGCGTTACAGAATGTCACGTTGCAATAAATTAATAAAGAAAATTAAGTCTACTGCTCATAAAGTTTAAAACAGATGGGAAAGGTAAAAATAAAATGAGGTAGAACCTGGAGCGAGAGACGAGGATAAAAGAGGTCTTTATTTTTAGCATGCACTTATAAAGTAGCACGCAAAGACTATGAACGGGAAAGTTTGACTGATTGAAGCACAAAGGTTTCCTGGAAAATTGTGATGAAAAAATCTTGACTTTAATTTTGTTCCTTGCCTTCCGCTGAGGCGAATGGTTTCAAGTTTGCCTTTTTCCCTCCTTCTCATTTCTTTTCTTTTTACTGGGCCGTCAAATAAGCCCTCCAACTCCAGCAAGTGTCAGTGAGAAATAAAAGTAGAATAGAATGGCTTGTAATAAATACTGTTAAACCTTAATTAAGAAACTTGACGGCTCCAGAGTAGAAGTTCTAAAGAAAAAAATAAAATATAAAAACAAATAACTCTCCCCGCCGTTGATATAATATTACAAATGAAGTGGAAAATTGTTTTTCTTTTTTATCCTTTGCCTATGCAAAATTTCAACACTTTCGTCTTCCTCAAATTTCCATGGATCCTACCTAGAAAATGATGTCCGTTCAAAACGATATATATATATATATATATATATATATTTATATAATATATATATATAAACGTGTGTGTGTTTACATGTATATTAAATTTTTGTTTGCACAAGTTTCATACTATGCGAAAACTTAGAGACTGGGTCATCTGCTTGTCATACCAAACTGGTTAGCTTTCGCAATCCATGCATTACAGAATATTTTAATGTTAAGCCAGTATAAAAGAAAGAGATAAGAAATCTAGAAAATACAATCACAGGAAATAGAATGTAATACATTACATTTATGTTGCTTGTAACCCTTGTCTTATTCGACCTCGAGGGTACTTCTTTGATTCATTAAAAGGCATTTGCCAAAAGTGGTGCCAGCAAACTTCGGCACGATGAGGCTAACTAGCAATAAATGTATACTGTAAGAAATAATTGAAATCGATTATAGGAGTTCAATCTCTCCAAAGATGTAAGTGGGGTTTCCAAAAGTCGAACGACCTAAAACAGGCAAAAGAACTTGAAGTTGTGCCCGCTTACTTTGGCGAGAATAAATGTATCCTGTTATAAATACTTTAAATCTGATTTAATTGAGGAGTTCAACCACACCAAAAATGTAAGTGAGATTCCCTAAGACGAATGAACTGGTTATCCAAAATTTAGCCTATATTTTATAATGTGCCTCCTTTTAATTTGAGATTGGTTGCACTAATGTCTGAATCAAGGAGTAATTCGATATCGTGAACCATGTAAACCAAGTGCTTATGCCAGGTGAGCAAAGGCGTTGGTCTATGCCTCACTGGGTAAACCTTGATTCGTGAGTTCGATTCTCTATTGGGCAATAGTAATTAATGTAGTGACGAACTCATTAAATAAATTCCTTAGTACTAACTTGGCTGCAAAGGGCTGGGTAACCTGTAGAAAACCTGTACCAATTAGCTTTAGTAGCAATAAGTGTGCATTAATAAATAACCAATATGTCAAATGAACTCAATTTGAAATGAAGACTTATGATTGGGGAAAAAATAATAAAACTAACTTATTTTTTGTATGTTTAATATTTTATGAATATAAAGAACGTTCTATCAACTCAAGAGGAAACCAAGCGAAGACTGCAAGCATGTACTTGAGCTTATTATATAGCCAATCTTTTCAGCAAATTTTTTTCTAGCTCTTTTGACTCTTTCCTTCTAATTAATTAATTCAAAAAAGTAACTCACCTGTAAATGGGATGCTCCATCAAGATCATACTATTTTCATCCAGCCATTGCTTTTTCTGCAAAAAAGAAATAATTATTAGATGTTTCATTCGTAACTCAAATTAAAAAAAAAACAGACAAGTATGAATATCTCTACTGAAGAAAATTCCAAATTTGTGTGTTTTAAACAATTTTGAGTTAAACTATTAATAAAATTATCTTAATCAATTAATCGAAATTCATGTCTAGCATCAGTCGCACTGGTGTAGCCAGCCTCATATTGACGAGAAAAAATAAATCTTTTACGGTGGAATATTGTCATTAACAGTTTGCCAAAGGAGGAAGTCTAAGCAGTTATATGAATATACTAGCATTCTAAATATAATAAAACTTTATAAACATTTTCAAAAATATTTAACAACATGCATCATTTATTCCTACACATCTATATCGCATATTAAACCAATTAAATATTTATGATTAAAAAGTTCTTTGAATTATTCGAAACATTTACCAAATTATCTTAGGCTACAGAGTTTTGTACGAGGTCATCTGAACACACTAAAAATCAAGAACAAGAGAAAGACACTGTAAAGATATATCCAATGTCCACAATAATGGAGTATTAGATTTAAAAGTTGATAATTGCCAAAAAGAACCGAAACAGCCTTCTTCAAATAAATAATAAGGATAATAAACGATTAAAAACGTAAGGGAAAAAATCTTGGCAAACAAAAGGAGACAGATATAAAGAAAATAAATATTCTGTATTAACATCGTTGACATTTTATACAACAAAAACTTGCTTTCTGTCTAGTCGTTCCGCACCTCATTGGAACAGCGTTATGAGCGTGATACCTTCCCAGCAAGACTTGATGAGATATTTTTATTAACTCAAAATCCAATTAGAATAGGCTGTATACACCATGATGAAGATAAAACCTCTTAAACATTGTGGAGTCATTGTGCGGAAGTACTACTAAAACTGCACCTCATATAGGTATTTTCACATCCGGAATAAAGGGCCTCTAATTGTGTAAATATGGAATTAAGTCATGAGAAAACAAGAACATCTGGATTTCTAATGAGGATCATTTCATTATTAACCCAAATTATCCACGCATTTTAAGTACCTGGTTTCCATGATTTTCCTAATAGTTTCCTCGAATGCCATTTTATTTTATATTTATATTATTCTGTAGGTAACTATGTAACATGGATCATGTTCCTTTAATATCTGCAAAATTCTAATAAGAATTTGAACGAAATAGTATTTATAATACAATGTACCAATTATGGACAAATATGGTCATTGAGAATTATAACAACCTGCTTCAATTACTTTTTGATATTTTGTTGAAATAATTTTGAGTAATGCCAACTAATTTTACTATCATTATAATATTTGATCCTATCTACTGGATATGTGAATTCAGACACGGGTTTCTTTCTCTTTAAAACTTCCGCGTCATTACTGTAAATACAGTTTAAATATTAATTTAAATAATATGAAATATAAACCGTTTTATTATGATTAAGTAGCAAGAGATTATGACAAAAAAAATCTGGCGAGACTTCAAATTACAGGCATATTTTCTATTTTCGACGTTGTGGCTCCCTTAAAAACAAATAAATATCCATTTTTATTTTCAACAGACTAATTATAAATTAAGAACAAAGACTACGCATCCAGTGGGCAATAGATAGTTAACAATCAGCTGTATCATTTATTTTTTGTTTCATTTATTAATACTAATAAATACATAAGAATATAACAATAATAAAAACATATTGAAAACACAGTACATAATTAAAGTAAATATGATGTATAAATATATATTTTAATTGACTAACAATGAGCGATGGCCTGCTACTTATATTAATATACTACAATGGGATATAGAGAAATGAATGATGATATTAATAATGAGTTAAAAATTCTCTTCAGCACCTGTTCCCTATTATTTATATTGGGAATAGTGCCAACTAAATAACCGCTGTGTTCAATAAAAGTCGGAAGTACACTTGGTATAATTTTTACTAATTACTTATCTTGTTACTATTATGTCCATTCATTACTACTATATTTATGCAGGAATGAAAATTATTAATGTATAATTCAGGGGCTAAGCCAGGCGAGTTGAAATTGTAAAAAGTGTTCACCTGAAAACGTTATGATAATGAACTTCATTAATTCATTTTAGTAGTTCAAAGGTAAAACGACAGTAAATTGAACAAGTGAAATAAATTTCAGAGTTATTTTGAATCATGGCAATTTTTTGCATCAAACGTTCAGTTCTAACAAAACATAATAACGACATAGTGAACTAGGCTTTCCATTTAACCCCGCTCTAAATCAAGCGACTTTTAAGATATTATAGAAATAGATCTCTTGTCTAAATGAACTTTTAAGAAGATCTTGTTTACATTAGGTTAGTAACAATATATATATTGTTAATTAAATGTTGTTAGTAAGGGAGATATATATATTGTTGGGGCTCGGGTTGGCCATGCGAGTAGGGCGTTGGCCCTAATCTCGCATGGCAGACCAAGAATGGCGGGTTCGAATCCTGCCCTGGGCAGTAGAAATTTATTTAATGACGGACTCATTAAATAAACTCCTTGTGCCCACCCGGGCTAGAAAAGGATGGTAACATGTAGATAACCCGTCCCGATTAGCCTAGTAGCATAAAGTGGACGTAAAATAATATATATATATATATATATATATATATATATATATATATTGTGGCAAAAATTAAATACACAAAAGAATTGGACAGAGATAATCACGGGTTTGGGGAGTGCGGATATCAAAGGGTTGCCGCTATATGGTCGAGCCCGTCCTAGTCCCTACAAGTCCAGACCTCGAAGAGTCCAGCCAATTCCCTTTCATGTAAGCCGACGACCTATATAAAGAACCAGCCAGCAGCGAGCTAGTTAGTTTTGTTCTCAGCTGTCAAGTGCTCATCAAGTGCGTTCAGTGCTACAGTGCGGCTTAGTTGCCGTGCGGTAAAGTGTTAGCAGATTTCCCTTAAGGGAAATCAGCTATTGAGGTTGTATTCATGATGGAATTTTCGAAATTTTTCTTCAAATGTCCATCGATCCTACCTAGTAGATGACGAAAATGAGGTCCGTTCAAAACTGTATATGTATATATATATATATATATATATATATATATATATATATATAAATATATATATATTTGTCTGTTACCGCTCTAGCGGTCGCAATTTTTGTTTGATCGTTACCAAACTCGTTATTTAGTCGTTTTATGTAAAAAGAAAGATCAAGTTCGTTAACGGCTGAAATCGGACCAGTGGGAGGGGGGTTTAGAGGGGAGGATTTTCGAAAATTCGAAATATCTCCGTTACTGTACATCGGATCGAAAAATTGTACAGAATCAATCTTATTGCAAATTACATTTACTATAAATATTGTTTTATTTATTCCCTATCATGAATATTAACCGAGATATTTGCATTTTTATTAAATCTGGGCGGCTATCGGACGGTTGATTTTCCCGCCAAAAGCTAGTTCGGCAGTTTCCTTAACTGCTCGACTCTCGTGAAATTTCTCTATTGTAAAACGTTACGTGGGAAATCTGCTTAGTTTACGCAGCCCCTGCATGAAGGACTTTTTTTTATTTGAAGAACAGTGTTGTGCCGCGATTCTGTAAGTAGCAGTATAGTGCCGTGCTTAAGACAGTGCAGTGCCGTTAACTTCGAGAAGTGAAAGACAGTGCAGTGCCGCATTGCTTTTTCAGTGATGGCGAGTGAGTTATTGGACTGTGTAATAACAAGAACAGTGAAGTTATCAGTGCAGACTGTGAGTAGTAGTTAAGAATAATTCACTAAGTGTATAGTGCATTGTTAAATAAATTGTGCAGTGATAAAAACTGTTAAACTTGTGTGTGTTTAATTTTGCAATCCAAAAAACTCTTATAAACAACGTTTATTACTGATTTTGTAATAAAACGTAAGTATATATATATATATATAAAATAAAACGGTTGAGGTCGTCTGGAGATTATTCTAGCGCTTTAGAAATCTGCTTTGTTACATAGCTCCTGCATCAAGAGCTTGTTATAGAAACAATAAAAATAAGTAAATATAATTTTTAAGTTAAACGGTTATATTGAAAACAATATAGATGAAGATTACGAAGAAAATGTACTAAAAGCTAAAAAATATCCTAAAAAAAAATAATCTAGGCATTGATCAGACTAATAAATAAAATTGTGGGGTTAAGCTTAACCTGAATAAATACGTAAATATTATTTATATTCACATGAATGGTTGACTGTTAATAGAAATTTCACACAACCCACGATTTTATTTATTTGCCTCATCCTAGATTGATGAGGTGAGTGGTGTGATGACTGGTATCTAGGACCTAGGATTATTTTTTATCTTTTTGTGCATTTTTTTCGTAATTTGTGTCTATATTTATTTCAATAAAACTGGTAAAATTAAAAATTGTTTTTACTTATTTTATTTTCAAGTTTTTAGTTTCAATTTTTCATTCTATTTAGATCATTTAGTGCCTTATTATTACCAGGTTTATTTCCTAAGAATTTGTTGCCAACTAGCTCTAAAAAACGGGAATATGTAAAGAACAATATGTAAACCGTTATGCGCTGCTTTGTACTTGTAAAGATATTTTGTTTGATATCCATACCCATTAACCATATTGAAAGAAATATGAAATCTAGCATTTGCCGGCGGCCATCTTAGATTTGAAATTTGTCACAGTGTAGCCATCTAACTCAGAATATTTGATATTTAACATGAGAATAAAAAGTTTCATGATATATCAGCTTATTTTTAAGATGAGATAAGTAATAGTTTACCGAAGGTTTACAGGTTTACTGAAGACTAAATACTTAAAAATGAATTATTTCCTTTAATATTGGGGATACAGACAGCATTTATAGGAACTTCAATTTGCAACAAGATTGGTCACACTCAATTTTTCGATCCATCTCATAATAACTGAGATAGTTTGAATTTTCGATTCCCCACCCCTCTATTTCAGCCATTAGTGAACTTAATTAGTTTTACATAAAACGCCTAAATTCGACTTTGGTAACGGTCAAACAAAAATTGTCACCGCTAGAGCCCGTGCCCATTTTATCTATATTGAAACCAATATGAAAGCTGGCAGCTACGTAGGATCGATGGACTTTTGAAGAATCTTTTCGGGAATAGCTTCATGAAGACGACCTGAATAGCTGATTTCCCTTAAGGAAAAGCTGCTAATACGATATTATGTTTCGTACATAACTCCTAAATTCCCTCAGGGCGATAACAGGCTCTGCAATAACAAATAGAACACCTAAGCCCGGTAAACTCTCAGCTTATGAACATTTCAGCACTAGATTCACGGGATTCGATGTGGCTACTATATCCCTGATATGAGGTTTGCTCGATGAATAAGTAAGTAGGCAAATCAGAATATCCCTCAATGGCAATTAACACAGTCAATAGGCAACGCCTTCTTGAATGAGAGAACACCTGATCATTATTAAAAAGAGAAATGTCAAATTAAAAAGTCCGTCACTCAGGGGCTGCGTGAACTGAGCAGACTTCCACCTTCTGGTATGCCACACTAGAAACGCCATCTAACCAATATTCTCTATTTCAAAGTCAAAATTCAATGAGTAGTAGTGGGGGTTTACTGAATGTTGAAAACTAAAAAAGGCAAATATCTCGGTTTATATTCTTGATAGAGAAAATACGTATATAGTAACATTCACAGGTAATTAATTACATTTGCAATAAGAACGGCTCTACACAATTTTTCCATCCGACGTATAAGTAAGATCGGAGATATTTGGAATTTATGAAATTTCCCTAATCTAAACCTAATCTGTCCAATTTGATCCGTTAACGAAATAGATCTTCAGTTTTACATGAAAGCTTATATATCGAGTTTGGTAATGATAAGACAAACATTACGCCCGCTAGAGCGATAACAGACAAATGTGTGGATAAATAGATAGTATATATATATTATTTTGAACGGACCTCATTTTCGTTATCTACTAGGCAGAATCGATGGTCATATGAAGAAATGTTTTAAGGGAAATCTGCTAAAATGAATTAAACATTTCCAGCTGCAATATATAATCTTTAATCGGAGGACAACTCATTCATAGCAGGCAAAGTATTTAACTCACCTATTATTGTCACCTGATTCAATCATCTCTTGGCGTGTGTCATATGTAATCAATCAGCGTCAGGTGTCAAAATTAATCTTTTAATTAAAGGGACGATAAGAAAGCCCACGAGCAGTTTTAAGGTAGGGTCAAACCCAAAATACAATGAATAGTGTACCTTTAGAGTCAGTAATGAAATAGGGAAATAAAAATCTGATGTA
Organism: Riptortus pedestris; assembly: GCA_019009955.1. Classification (NCBI taxonomy): domain Eukaryota; kingdom Metazoa; phylum Arthropoda; class Insecta; order Hemiptera; family Alydidae; genus Riptortus; species Riptortus pedestris. The sequence continues at coordinate 124,462,409 of CM032229.1, read as the reverse complement.
GTCACATGACAACTTTATACACCTATTAAATAAAATAAACAAAATAATTAATTAAAAATGATTTAATTTGAAAATGATAAACGATACCTAATAGATGCCATCGATAGTTGTCAAATAATGGACAAGATAAGCCTTATTTACATTTTAATTGTCTCTAATACGACTAATATGTGTGTGTGTATCAAATTTTAAAATTCAAGCTTACATTATTTTGTACCCATTTACTATAATTCCCAAAAATTTGAAGGAATTTGGGCATATGACCAACCTCAATAGCTACTTTTTCTGAATAATCCGTCAAAATTAGTCAATATCACTAATTTGATTAAAACCTTGATTCACTGTCAAACTCTAATACAAATTAGATGGAACTACAGTAATCTTCTTCTCCCCAGATGATTGGAAACGAGAGTTTCAAAAGCTCATATTTCAAAGGTGGAAGTCAGACCGGTCGAAAAAATATGATGATAAACTCCGAAAAATCAAAGAAATTACTGAGCGTTGGAATACTAAAAGTAGAAAAATCCGAAAAGACGAGGTTGTTCTAACCCGTGTCCGAATTGAACACTAGATTAACACATAGTTATTTATTGGAAGGCTGATTCCCACCAACTTGCGACTGTTGTAATGTCCAGCTTACTGTCTCACATCTTCTCCTTAATTGTATAAAATAAGATCTTCCAAGAAGAGCTTTGAACCTCAAACCAAACTTAAGAGAACCCATTGGAGACGATAAAGAAGACAAAAAGGCTTTTTGCATTATTTACTGAAACTTGTTTGTTCCAAGAAATATAGATCCATCTACCACTAATTACAATAGTAGGTGCGGTATATTGTAATAAAATAAATAAATAATACAAATTAGTTAAGCTTACAGCAAGAGAGGACTTTAATTTTTTGTGTTGAAAAGAATCAGTGGACAAGCTAATGGCTGATGATGAGTAATTGGAACAGTTCTTAAAGTGGATGAATTATTATTAGATACTTGAATTTAAATTTCAGCTCATTCTGAGATACATAGTAAACTAAATATATGAGACCTTAAGGTGAAAGAATGAGTAAAACAGAAATGGATGCATATTCATAAAATGAAGGTGAGAAATAAGGTATCTCGTAGACTAAAACTCTACAAATGACACGCCTCTTCCCTTCATAAATCATTAGTCTCTCTCTAAATCTTAACAAAATTATACTTATCATTAACAGCGAGGTTTAGTGGGCGTACATCAAAGAACTAGCTTCAACAAAAACGTAGCAGTGTTCCAAATGCTCTAAGAAAGGTCACACAAATCAAAGCCTTTCATGTTTTAAGTAATAATAATTTTGAATTAAAATGGGTTACAGGGTCGTTTTAAGAGTTATTAACACTGAAGAAAATAATTCATTTTACTTTGAAACAAAAATATCTATCTTCAGTTAAAGAAGATAAATCACTGACCAAGTGAAAAAGCAAAATTATCAGATTGCAGGGAAGTAATGTTATGAACTTCAATGAATTACCAACAGATCCCAAAACGAATGAAATACTTCAAAGGATATACCTGTACTTTTTCTGACTGTACCAATAACATTTATTCCTTAAATAGCGATAATGATAGATAATTTGATCTAAATAGGATAAAGAGGCAATTCAATTTTTTAATTATAAATACATATGAATATTATATATACAATAAATTATGAACATAGTATTCTTATAGAACATTGTTTATATTTGCCGATCGCCTTAAATCCGAGGAAGTCACTTTAGTAACCCCTTAATGAGTAATAAATAATTTGACAAAGTGGTGGGAAAACGTGGATAGGGTAAATAACTTATATGAAATCTGTAAATAACTTATATGTACTCACTTAAATTATTACAAATCGCATTAGTTAGTTAAGAATAAAAAAAAAATTATCATTATGGCAACATAATGGTAAATCTTTGTATCATAGTCTATTGAGGATATTTATTTTTGAAATGGACAAAAACGTAATAAATGATGCACTCAATGATTACTTGATCACTTAGATTCACTCTGATGTATTTCTGTCTGTAAAATCAACTTAAATTTATAGTCCATAAGTTAAGGCATTAACTATTTCTATTTTTTAATTAAATAAATTATATGCCACCTTCAAATTTAACTTTGGACATTTCGATTAAATTAATATTTCAGTGATATAATCAAAGTAAATAACATGATCAACAAGATTGACATTATATATTTTGTATTTCTACGCTAAAACCCCGCTCCTCCTTGACCGAATTTTGCCAGTGAGGACTAATTTTCGAGATTCGAAATGATCAAACAAAATTCTCACAAGACTTCTTGCACTCCTATTTTGTGATACTAAACAAGTGAAGTATTCCTACTATTTCTTAATGAGCTCTCAGCTAGAGTAAAAAACTCCGTAATGCAGGTCCTGCATTAACTATTATATATTCTTTATTTCTCTAAATATATCTGTTTGACCTAAATAACGAATATAATTCGTTCAGATGAACTTGGAGACTAAGGAAAAGAAATGATAAAAAGTAACTTTACTAACACAAATAAGTATTACTTCCTATAAAAAAAATAATTTATTTGTGTCTATCAAAATGTTTGAAAAGTCTAGAAGAGAAGAGGAAAAAATTCTCTCTGGAATAAGAAAAGGTCACACTGAAGAACTATATGAATATTTAATGAAAAAAAAACCATCACCATGACGTAAGACTGGCCTTAAGTATATACTTTCTGAAAGTCAAACATGATTTAACGTTCCAATTACTTAACTTGAAAAAACGTTTAGTGGATGTCGGCCAGCTTTGAACAAAAATGTTCACATACTTAAAAAATATAAATGTTTTGAACCACAATTATTTAAATATGGCCGAGCAGAGCTGCAATTCAGTAACTATCAAAAGAGCATTCAATATTGGAGTTGATATTAACTTATAAGTCTCTCTTTTAATCAGGTTCACTTACCAATAATATAAGAAATTTTAATACATCCTTAGTCGTGATCTGGTTAGAAAAGGGTGTTAACTTGCCAATAAACCGTCCTGATTAGCTTTAGTTGATTGATAAACTGGACGAAATTTATAGGAATTATCAGGTGGCACAGGGGTTGGCCATGTGAACTGACGCGTCGGTTTTAATTATCTCTTCGAAAACCTGGAGTCATGGATTTGGATTCCACCTGAGCAAAACGCCTTATTTCAAGACGAACTCATTGAATAAGATATTTATTCCAACTCTGGCTAGAATTGGGTGGTGATGACCTGTAGTAACCCAATCTATGCTTAAAGTGGATGTAAATATATGACATTTGTTTAAATAATATTCAGGAGATGTCATTAAATAAGGTCAAAATACTTCTGCCTACATACGGAGCAAAATCAAATAAGTAAACAATTTAACAGATTCTCATAATTAAATGATACATAACCAGAAACCCACGGTATTAATATAGTCGTAGTTTTGCATAAATACATTTTGGCTTCAAAAATCCGTGAAACAATAACAAATTGAATTTGTAGACATAAGTCTTAATGATGCCATGGAAAATGAAAGATACCATGATGAAATTTAAAAAAAAAGTGTTAATGGAAGCATCTGTTGATAGAATTAAAACGATTGGTTTAATCAATGAAATAATTAATGAAAGGGTCGGGTGACTCAATGAAAGAATTAATGAAAAGGCCTGTCGACTCAATAATGAATTAATGAAAAGGTTGGTTGACTCAATGAAAGAATTAATGAAAAGGCCTGTTGACTCAATGATAAATCAATGAAAAGGTTGGTTGACTCAATGAAAGATTTAATGAAAAGGCCTGTTGACTCAATAATGAATTAATGAAAAGGTTGGTTGACTCAATGAAAGAATTAATGAAAAGGCCTGTTGACTCAATGATGAATCAATGAAAAGGTTGGTTGACTCAATGAAAGAATTAATGAAAAGGCCTGTTGACTCAATGATGAATCAATGAAAAGGTTGGTTGACTCAATGAAAGAATTAATGAATAAAAAAAGTCCGTCATGCAGGGTCTGCGTAAACTAAGCAGATTTCCCATGTGAAGTTTTACAATAGAGAAATCTGCATACTGGTAACACAATACCACCGTGATTAAATTCAAACGGTAATGAGAAATATTTCAGTTAATTAAAATAAATTCCCAACTGAAACGGCTTCTGAATTGTAAGAATAATTTATATTTTAATAACTCAAATTTTAGTAGTCCAAGAACTAAAGAAGGGGGGGGGCGGATGAACAGAACGTATTTGCATAAATCTCACAAAGTAACGAAGGTAAGGTAAGGTTAGAAACGACAGGTACGGTTAGAAGATGCTTCCACCTGACCCGAGCAATGACGGAAATGGCCGACCTAATCTGAACTATACCCGACCATAGACTTCATAAAAATGCAAATATCTCGGTTAATATTCATGATAGAGGATAAATGTATATACAAATACTTATAGTAAATTTAATTTGCAATAAGATTGGTTCTATACAATTTTTTATATTATTTTATATATATATATATATATATATATATATATATATATATATAATTTTGAACGGACCTCATTTTCGTCATGTCCTGGGTAGGGTCGATGGACATTTGAAGAAATGTTTCGAAAATCGCGTCATGAGTACGACCTCATAGCTGATTTCCCTTAGGGGAAATCTGCTAAAAGGTCGATTGACTCAATGAATGAATTAATGAAAAGATTGATTTAATCAATGAAAGAATTAATGAAAAGGTTGGTTTAGTCAATGAAAGAATTAATAAAAAGGTTGGTTTAGTCAATGAAAGAATTAATGAAAAGGTTGGTTTAATCAATGAAAGAATTAATGAAAAGGTTGGTTTAGTCAATGAAAGAATTAATGAAAAGGTTGGTTTAATCAATGAAAGAATTAATGAAAAGGTTGGTTTAATCAATGAAAGAATTAATGAAAAGGTTGGTTTAAGCAATGAAAGAATTAATGAAAAGGTTAATCGAATCAATGAGTGGATTATTAATTATCCATCAACCAAAAGATTAATGAACATCAATCAACGAATGTTAAGTTACTGATTGAAACGATTAATGAAAACGTGGGATGACTATATAAACGGATTGGCAATAGTCATTCAGATCAGAGGAAATGATTTACAGGAAGCATTTTATTGAAAGAATTAATAAACATGGTGATATTTATGTAGCTCCTTTCCTTTTACTAAAGACCTGAAGATCCCACTGATGTAGTGAAACCAGTTGTCACAAAATAAGCATTTAATGCAGAAGGACACCATCTTTCTTTATCATAATACTAATAGTTCCTATAGCGCACTCTGGAAACGTATGTTTCCCCGAGTTGGAAATCGAGCTTCCTGCTAATTTTAACATCTCTTCCCTTCTTTTCTCCTTACCGCCTTATTTATTTATGTGAATTGAAATGAAAGAAATATCAATTTCAAAACATAATAGAATAAGTCAAATACAACGTGTGTAAAATGTAAATGAAGGATAAAAACAAAGGTTAATTCCATCTAGCTCAAATGGAAAAACACTTTTCAATGAAACCCCTTGGGGATGAAGGTGTAGGAGAGAGGAGAATGAGCCATATGTAGGAAGGGTAAAATAAAATCTAGGATATGAGATAGAAGGTTGGGCTCGGACTCCCTAGGGATGGGGCCAGAAGATAGCACTTACATCTAGGGGAGAGCATTCCGGCATACAGCCACCTTCCCCTTCTTCCTATCCTATGCTTTCTCTCTCTCTTATCCCTCTTTCCCTGTTATCAGTTACTTCCTCTAGTTACTCTTATCTTGAAAACATATTATACAAGGGGCAGGACTATATTTAGAAAACAAGGAAAATAAAACTACCCTGTTTATTAAATAAAAGTCCGCAGGCACTGCGTTAACTAAGCAGATTTCCCACGTGCGCTGAAAAAGTAAATGTGCAATCAGAACAATATTTGGTATTTAGGCTTCAAACAAAGCACTTCATAATAAAACAGTTTTTGATAATATGATATGAGTAGGAGTGGGGGTTTACTGACAGTCGAAAACAAAAAATGCAAATATATCTGTTAATAATCAAGATAGTAAAAAACGTACATAAACACATTTATAGAACATTATATTTGTAATAAGAAGAGTTTTATCCAACCTTTCTCTCCGATGCATAATAACGGAAATATTAAGAATTTTCGAAATTGTTCCCCCCTAAACCCCCCACATGGTCGGGTTTTAGCCGTTAACGAACTTAATCTTTATTCTTGCATGAAACGTTTAATTATCAAGTTTGGTATAAATATCAGACCAAAACTCCGACCACTACAACGTTAACAGACAAATGCACAAAAACACACACACACACACACAGATATATATATATATATATATATATATATGTGTGTGTGTACAATTTTGACCGAATCTTATTTTCGTCATTTCCTAAGAAGGATTGATGGACATTTGAAGACATTTTTCGAAAATCCCATCATGACCTTATCTAGAAACCTCGATACATACTCCATTATCATTTGTTTTTGTTTCTATCTCTTAATTAATTGACCTTGGCCGTTTGTGGAAAAAAATTATTGTTTTGAACGTAATAAATACAGTTTTTCTTTTCTATATTCGCACTGTGAACATCTTAAAATTGAATGAAACGCTGGGTTGTTACCTCAGGAAAGCATTGTTGTAAACAACTGTCCATTAATAAAAGGTTTGATGGGAAACATTCAATTACTAGGAGAAAAAATTGTAAAATAAACGCTCTATTAAAAAATAAGCAGTGTGGATGCAATAAACGCAACCTAATAGCCTATCTAGTTCAGCAAACAGAAGTAGCCAGCTTCTGTTATGGAAGCTAGAATCCACTAATCATTCAGAAAATATTGGGAACACCATAGATAAGTGTATTAACCCGAAATTAGACTGCACAGATAATTAATGCTGTCTGGGAAGGCTGAATTGTTAATTGAACCCTTCTTTTATATCATTTTTTCCTACAGAATGTATAGAACATCTGATGTAAAGCCAAGAAATACTTTTGGACATGCGTATACTAATGGTCGTCTGATCTAGAGGTCTGATTACTAATTTTGAGTGGCTCTGAAGCTATTGCAATTATTTCGACTGTCTTTCGTGTAAGGGTCATCCAGAGACCAGGAAATGCTGTTCAAAATGTAGTTATAGTTAGATACTTAAGGCGATCAATATTTTCTTATGAGTGACCGTAACCCAGCTGGGCCAACGCAACCATATCATCGACACTGAAAACACGGATTAGAGGCAGAAGTATATATACGAGGTAGCAAAGGCGCACAATGCCGTTACCCAGAAAAATTTATTGTTGTGTGGTCGTAAAGATCACGAACGTTAGGGGAAATGAAACAGCTGGGGCAGAACCTGGAAATAGGTGAAGAAAATAATCTAACGCAAGAATCGATATTCTACGGACGTGTTGTGGTTCTGAATTTGGTGTAAAATATTTCCTTAATGCTCGCTAGTTTTCCCGAGTATACTTTATTGCAATAAAATGAAAACATAGAAATATTTAGGTCAAAGGTACTCTTTGACTGGATATATAGTCTCAGATAAAGAGAAGAAGGAATAATTAGTGCAAGGAAAGTTGTCTGAAATCATTACCAATTATAATTACAGTAATAGAAGTAGTTTTCTAGCACACCCCAAACTCCCATTGAAAACAATATATACCTAAAATAAATCACCATTGTTATACCATAGTGTTCATTAATGCCTAATTCATGAGACTGTGTATTATAGATGCATATATTCAAACAATAGCTCTCTGATCGATGTGTTCATATCGCATGTAGTACAGATTACCTGTACGCTATATCCATCACACCACAATACTTATCAGCTACGCTGAGAATTGGCGAACAGTTGAGAAACAAAATTATTATACAGAAGTAGCTATTTTTCATTTTGTGTGTTCCAAAAATTAATCCATTGTTATCAGGGCATTTCCAATTTTAGTATATGTACCGCCGAAGCGAGTACACAGGGCATTTCAAAATGCCTTGTAAAATACTGGAGAGCTATGAAACTTCTATTTCCTATACTGAAATATTTGTTGAAAATTATTTCGAGCCTTTGTCAATTGTGGCCTTTAAATTTTCAACGAGTAGGGACCAATTGATAATAAATAATGAAGTTGTTCTAAATTCTCAAGTAACTAACAATATATTAGATATTCGTGTAAATGTATTTCCAAAACAAAGTGCTTTTAATTTGCAACTCATTGAGGAATATATGCCATTCCTACATAGAATAAATGAATGAAATTCCTTTATACAAATAAAATTGAAAAATAATTGAATTGAGAATGTTGTAGATTTTATTTGTAGGGGAAAAAAACTATTAGATACCTTATATTCATGTTTGAAGTCCTAGTAGGAACAACTTTAAAAAGAATCCATAAGAGTGTGCTATGCTTAGTACCAGCAAAAATATAGCATATTAGCATTTCATTGTATTTCCAAGTATAATTTTAACTATTGAGGTATTAATCATGACTTGATCTTCGAAAAACATTTACACAGAAGCCCATCGATCCTATCCAGGGGATGACGAAAATGAGGTCTGTTCAAAATTGTATAATTTATATATATACGTAGGTTTGTCTATTTACCCTCTAAAGATTTGATTGATCGTTATCAAACTGGACATTTAAAAGTTTTATGTAGAAATAAAGTTCGTTAACAGGTGAAATCGGGTCGGGGTCGGAGGACTTTGGAGGGCGAATTTCGAAATATATTTATTATTCATCGGATCGAAAAACGTTATGGAACCACTCTTGTCTAACTATTGATGCACTACAATTGTTGTTCTATATATATTTTTCTTAGTTTAAATATTGAGCAATCTATTTGTACATCCTTCAGTAAACCCCCACTTCTACTCACTGGATTTTTACTTAGAATATAAAATAATCAGTGAGATTAGAATCAAAAGTGTGTCACACTCCCACGTAGGAAATCTGCTTAGCTTACGCAGCCCCTGCGTGACAGGTGTTCTAATTGTTAAGCAACAAACCTGCAATTCCCTATATGCGAAAGACACTATCCAAAAAAGGCGCCCATTTTTGTTGAGTGAAATGAATATATAATTTTGACTACTTACTACTGGACACTACATTCCTTGTGAGACCTGAGCTTCTGCCACCATCCCCGACTATCAATTGAGATCAGCAATAATTATAAATTCATTTGTAGCCTACTCTGTCTGTCTGGGACCACGTCTTGTCCACGTGACATCTAGGGGTGTCCTTTTCCACTCATGGGATTCTTCGTGGGCTACCCGGGTTTCGTTCCTATACGACCCCCACAGTAGAACGAAATCCTAACTCTGATATTTGGATTTTTGTAGTTTCCGGCCTTCAGTAAACCCCCACTTTAAGTCAGATCACGTTAACAATATGATGTTATAGTATGAACTACTTTATTTCTTGCTTAATTACGAAATATTGCTTTTATAAGACGTAAACTTTGTGACATGACGTCATCAATTCAGATTTTTCGTTCTTAACACGAAAATGGTTATTTGATGTTCACCATACTCAATATCTAACCTCAATATGTACTTGTTAGGGAGATAATATATTTTTAAGTAATATAATATATAATGAAAAAAAGTGTATATACTATTATTATGTAGCATAAGTAAGTATATTGCCCATATTAAAAATGTACAATAATTATTAATTATTGGCCAAATATGAAGGCAGTTAAAAATATTAAGCCAGTAGTAAGAAATGTAAATAGGTACAACGTAACTCGTGATACTAGCACACATTGTTATTTAAATATAAATAAATAAAAATGAATTTATAGATTTAGTTATGAAATAATTGTATAGAAAATTAGTAAATTTAATTCCCTTAGGATATGACAAGAGCGGTATTTACAATATATTAGTTGATATTATTTAAGACTTAGAGTAAAGCATGGACTTGTAAACAGCATTATCTACTATAAGTGGAAGAATAACCTAGTTGTTGATTGCCCAAATCATATTAATCCTAATCCTAATCAATATCTAACCGTTTTATTCTACACTAGTAAACCCTAGTGTGTCATACTAGCTTGTGGGAAATCAGTTTAGTTTTGACACGATTTTTCTCTGGGAAGATGCCTCTCAATAAATTGTGACTCCTTTTAGAGAAAAAATGAAAAAAGCGCAAAACCAGGGAAACAATTTCATTTATCCAAAGAAATAGCGTGGTTGTTGGTGGACTGAGGACATTGTTTTAGGGATGATATGGGTTCTAGTTGGGGATATTAAAAAGGATAAAGGAGAGAGGTGTATGAGAGAGGGTGCCAGTCACGACGGAATGACAGCCCCACTGTCAGGGGTTGACGTGGGGGTGGGGCTTCACATGAATGCCTCATCTGTCACGTGACATCCGAGTCATATCCATCCATCCTCTACGCCAATTCATTCCTCTAGTCTTTAAATAGCTCCTGGCGTTTTCGGCACTCACCCTCCATGCACGGGGGCGGGCGGAAGAGAGAAATATTTATTTTTCCGCTACCAAAACATATTGATTCCTCTCATAAATTGAAACAATGCTGAAGAAATTAAAATAAAACAAAAAGTACATGGGGTCTCGATAGAACTACACCTCCTCTGGGTACGGTCATATCTAATTCCCAACCCTTTCATATGATATGAAAGTTAAAACATACTGGTAACACAAGACCACCTTGAATATTATGTGAATAAATACAAACGGTAATAAGAAATCTTTCCCCTCCTGGCAGGAAGCGTCTGAAATGTAAACAAATAGGTCTGCCAACCCGACTAAGACCCGAAAGAAAAACAATTATTGAAATATATCAGAATATAACATATTAATTTGATTGAAAACTATTTACTATATCTGTAATTTATATTCAATCAGAATAATATTTATCTTAATCAACCAAATTTAACTATTCCAAATACATAAGACGGGGGGGGGGGTCACCAGAACATATTTGCATATATCTATGTCGTATAATAAAGCTCTCTTGAAAACAATATTTGGTATTTAAGGTTTGCATAGTGTGGTTTATTACATAACCGAGTATTATTAGTTTAACACGAGTGGAAGTGGGGGTTTTCTGAAGACTGAAAACTGTAAAATATGTATTAAACAATATTTATAGATCATTTAATTTGACATAAGGTCGGTTCTATATAATTTTTAGATCAAACTTACCCATATTATATAGATATTTCTAATTTTCAAACCCCTCCCCCCTCTAAACCCCCCTCCCACTGGACCGATTTCAGCCATTAACGAACTTGATCTTCCTTATCACATAAAACTTTTAAATATGGAGGTTTGGTAAAGATCAAACAAAAGAGCGTTAACAGACAGACACACACACACACACACACACACACACACACACACATATATATATATATATAATTTTGATCGGACCTTATTTTCGTTAACTCCTGGGTAGGATCGATGGGCCTTTCAGGAAATTAGTCAAAAATCGCGTCATGAGTAAGACCTCAATAGCTGATTTCCTTTAAGGGAAATCCGCTAACAAGTCCGAAGCTTTGGAATGTTTGCGCAGTGACATCTAAATAGTTTTATTATAGAGAAAGCAAGTGATTAGCACAATACTGTGTCAAAGTCCGAAGAGTGTCTTTGCTGAGGAGTAATCAGCTGGGAGAGAGTTACTTTGAGTTTTAGCGAATTTTCCTTTAAAAACTCCGTGACCGTAATTCGCAAGTTAAAGACTTCGCTGGACAAACATTACATTTCATTTTGGTGTCCCTGGACTATCCCCAGAATTTCTGTGCCAGGACCCTCTTGTTTCTATAACGTCCACGCAGGATGGCCATCGATTTAGCTGTTCATGGCCGGTGAATAAAATTTAATAAATAATATTTTTTTTAAATAGTTTAAAATCATCAATTTATTTTAAAACTGTTGGTGTTACATTATAGTTAGGCAATTTTCTTCCGTATATTGATGTTGCTGAAATAGAGGCTTCATCGAATGTATTTGTTTATGTGATACAACCAAGTTATTCTGGTAGTTTAGCTACATGCAGTGGTCCTGTACACCCTAGAGGCGAAAAATTTGGGATTGGTTGATTCGGCATCTAAATGAAATATTATTCTGGAAACGACTTAATTCATTTGGATATTATCACATTCCAATATTAATCTATTCTGTGATAATTCTTTATCGATCTTTGACTGCTGTCTACTATAAAATAGTCTTATTGACATACGATTGGATACTACTAGAAAAAGAGGTAGTCTGTACTGGCTGCAAAGCATGAATGGTTCAAAAATCGGGGTGACTGATGTCCAAGTCCTTCATGAATAGCATTGCTGAGAATATATAAATATGAATTTCATAAATAAACATAATTATACGGTGTTGAACTCTTTTCTGCACTACCGGTGTGTTGAATTGTACGGGGAAAAAAATCCAATATCATAGTCAATTTAAAAAATTACTGCTATACGTAAAATGTTAAGATATGAGTTAAAACTCAAATTCATTTGAATGGTTAATAAATAATTCTTGACTGGTTGTAGTCTGTTGAGGAAAATGCCTGATTTAAAATAAATTTATGTCATTCATAGAATAACTTTTAATAATTAATGAAAAATGCCAATTAAATTAAAAATCCACTTCAAAACATTTCATTATTTTAAAAAGTAATGACATAAATATATATTATATAATATTTATCTCTCGACTGGGATAGAAAAATGTTATATAACCAATTTAGTTGGTAATGAAATATTGTGTTATTGGTGTTCTGTATATTTGTTATCTAACTCGAATATTAAGCATGTTATTTATAATGTGTATTTTTCAGACTTCAGATAAGCCCTTTCGGCTCAAAACCATTGTGCCAATGAACATCTCGTGGCCACCTTAAATTTCAAGTCATGTTTACACAATTTTCTCGGTATTATAGTAGATGGGTAATCTGCTTAGTAAATGTAGCACCTGAGTTACGGACTCATTACTGATATTTAATGTGGTTTGCACGCGAAGTAATTAAATTCGTTTAGAAATCTTTACAATGAAATTGTAAGAAAAAAAGTCATAAACAAATAAATCTACCTAATGAAATGACAATAGTGGTCCACCTCAACTAAGATCTTGATTCCGGTACAATTACAGTCCTCGACCCATAAACGGTTCTTATATATATATGTTAGTTTCAATATTATTAAATAAACTCTTTTTATTAGAAATTAGTTAAAAGGTTTTTACATTTTTGTTAATGACAAAATCTATGAAATTTGTTTTTATTGGAGTTAGTTAGAAAACGTTAATAGTATTTGTTTATTTTTGCTAGCGATTGTAAAATACCTTTGGGTCAAAACTCATTATAAGCCTTAGAATTCATAAAACTGTCGAAATAGATTTTGCATAAAGAAGTAGAGTAATATGCATTTGATTATTAGTGAAAATTTAGAGATTTTACTTCTGGATTGTTGGCACACCAAAACGAAGGGATTGTAGGGTCTTGCTGATCCTCAAACAACTCTAACTGAAACAGAAATTAATTTATTTCAAGACTTCCCATAAATAGTATGATTAGTGCCAGGGAGAATATGGAAAGTAAAATAAATATCATGCTCGCTGGAAAGCCCTGTTCACTGGCCACACCCCGATAACAATGGGCGGAATCACAATGAAGTCTTCATTTCAACGATCAGGGTTTTAATTTTACTACTTAAAATTAGTTATATCCTAGACGACGAAATTAACATGTTAATTGTGGTAAACTTAAAAATATTAATTGTGAAATATGCCTTTGAAATTAAGATGCCACCTTCCTGTAGTGGTTCTAAAAAGAGGTGAAAATAGTATAAATGGATTTTTTAATGTGAATTATTATTATTTAAATTAAAAATATACTTGGGTCAAAATAATTTAATATCATATTAGATAGTGGGTTTGATTCACCAGTACTCATCTTCATGTTTACTAGGCAATCGGCCAATTTTCATAGCATCTATTAACAAATTTGATGAAAAAGCCATCTTTCCTTTACAGAATATCTGTGATGATACGAAGCATTTGTTCATTGGTTCTTACCTGTAATCTGCTTCCTTCAGCATCCAACCCCTCAAAAATGGAAATTTGGAAATAGTTCAATTATACATTTCATATTTCCTAGATGAACATCGCCAAAGAAAGGATATTGGATTGGCATCATAGTTATTTTACTTTTAATTATACTAAAATTTAATAACTGTTCCCAACCCTAACGACATAAGGAGTTCTCGTTTTCTAGTCTTAATTCGTTGATGTGCCTTTTATGAATTTCAGCCGAATTTCCGATGCAGCCCCCAACTGGTGGTAGTGCAGCCTGCGATGGATGAAAGATTGATATCTCAGAATGGCGTGAAAGATATATTTCACAAAAAACTCCGTCACGCAGGGGCCGAGTAAATTAAGCAGATTTGCTACATGTTCGAATGACACACAACATTATTCTTTATTTATTAAAAAAAAAAAATCTGATGAATCTGATAGGCTGCCAACAAAATCTTAATTGATGACGTAATCTCACTTTTTGCTTATATCTAACATAATAAAGACCAGTTGAAAACAATATTTGGTATTTATGCTTGGCACGTTTCATGATATATTCGGTGCAATGACTAAAAATGGGGGTTACTGAAGGCTGAAAGCTAATAATTCCAATTCCTTTGTTAGTACTAGACTAGAGATAGGGAAAAATGAATATGACAAAATTTATAGAACATTAAATTTGCCATAAGATAGGTTATATAGAATTTCCAATACACACCCTCTACCCCCCTCCCTCCCAGTGGTCCGATTTCAGCCCTTAGCGAACGTTTAAATGACATGTTCAGTACCCATAAAACACAAATTACGACCGCTAATGCAGTAAAACACACACAAACACACACACACACACATATATATATATATATATATATATATATATATATATATATATATATATATATATATATCATTTTGAACGGACCTCATTTTTGTCATCTCTTATGTAGGATCGATGGACATTTGTAGAAATAGCTGATATGAAAATCAGCTAAAATGGTGCATTAGTCATGTGGGGCAAGGAGAAGAGGCAGACCCAAGCTGGTAGCTGGTTGAACTAAGAGTTGTCTTGCGAAAGCGAAGAATCGGTAATTGAAGAATTCTATCATCTGCTGACCACACTCAACGGTCTACAATTTCAACAGAGGTCCAGTTCGTTCAAGAGCACAACACTCATTTACATTGATATTTTACTTAATATAGGCTTCATTCCTCCCATACTTACTCCTCCCCTAAATTATTATTGAAATATCAATTTTGTGCTACAGTGATTTAATTATTGCATACGTACTCCTAATTTATTGAAACTAAGTAAACTCATTATACCGGAATATAATAGGGACATACTGACAAACATTGTTAAGACTATAAAGTCACTCTTGGAGACAAACGGACTATCTGGTAAAATATATAGTGGAAAATATTTCTACACGTGAGTTAGAGAAACCTGAAATCTTTGGAAAACAAACTTATCATCATTATTATAGCAGAGAAAATATAATTGAAAAATATATTTATTCTACTTACTTTTTTCTTTTTCCTTAAGGTGACTCTCACACCCTCCACAGATATCTCAATGGTGACCTTTTTTTTCTTAATACCCTTAGCTTTAAACTCGTACTGAAAAGAAATTATTATTTATTAGTCATTTTAAAATAGATTAATAATGTAATAAAATAAAAACTTCTATATAAATATTGTAAATTAGTAAAAATAAGAAAACTTCAAGAGGTAATATCCAAAATCACAATCACACTCACACACACCCCTGACTCGGTTTGGCTACGGATATTATCTTTAGCTTTACATAAACTTTTGAAATTCAAGCTTAATAATGATTTTAAAAAATTGGGAAATGTAGACTGTTAATGGACCAAACCTTATTTCTGTCACATTTTCGTATACTCGATCATTAATATAAATTTGACCAGTTCTACAGAGTTTACAATACATTATTTTGTTCCTCGCTAGTCTACGCTCAGATTCACTCGAGTGCCGCTCTGTATTGCGCAGAGTCAGACAGCAAATGATCTGAGTGGTGGTTATGGGGTTAGGAGCGGATAAATTAAAATAAATAAAAAAATCTTAGGCTACTCTACATAAATTCATAAATATAAGTACATTCAAACCATTGAAAGCGAGATGTAAAATGTTTATATGATTACAGTCGATTTATTCTTCACGACTGAATTGAAATTGTTTATTTAAGCAACCCATCTGAAACTAGAAAAGGCGGTGTCTTTTATGAACTTGCCTTCTTTTTACAATTTAAATCCTCAGCGTTAGAGGAGAGACAGCAAAGCTTTAGCAATATTTCCTGTCCCATCGAATTTACATATCAAGAGTTCATTACGCCTAAAACTTATCAAGCGGGAGACATTTTGAAATATGTAGAATTGGTGGAAAAGACATGGCTATTACATTACATAATTATCTCATGCATTCATATTTGAATCTAAATACTTCAATGATTTATTTCGTAAAAAGTTCTTAAAGAGGTATAGTATGGAATGGATTGTTCATTGGTTTTTCCAAGGGTAAGTCGAGAGAAAAATAACACTAATTGGAGTGAGATAATAAAGACTTAGCTGTCTCAAAAAAGGAGTAATCTTAAATTATTATAGATAAAGAAACTGGAAAACTTAGTTTCCATAACGAATATTTGGCTTTGAATCAACAATGGATAGACCTTATTTATTTGGTTTGTGCCCCACAGCGATGGTGATTGGCATAATTAGAATAATATATGGATACACCTGAACCTCGGTTTAAAAAGGTGCAAAGATACTGAACAGCAAAAAATGGCTACATATTATGTTGTTTAATATTTTGGGCAGGAAATGTTTTGATTAACGTATCTCACAACCCCACTCAGTAGAGTCCCCATATAGCCTGCAAAGTGCATATATTATTTATTTATTTTTTTTAAAAAAATCAATATATCATGTGTCATTCCCATACTTTTAAAATTATAGTTGTTTCATAGAGATTACAGAATTTCCTTCAAAATATTGAACATTTTAAAATAGGAGCCGGAGTAAAAGTTTAGCAGGATTATTCAAGTTAGCGGGGTATTGTATCAAATATTGTACATATCATTTCAGCTGTTTTATGCCTCCCCCCCCAAAAAAAAATATACTAATTTGATTTTATCCCAGTGTGATGTGGTTGTCGGTCAATAAGGTTTAAATAAAACTACTTCAGTTTGCGGCCGACGTTTCGGTGCGATTTATTACAGTTGTCAAGGCGAACTGAATGGTTTACAAGATATGTAAACTGCAATACATATCTTCCTGTTTTCCACGTAGAGTATCCCTCTACCGTGCGAATTTATTTAAATTGTTTGTGCTCCATTCTTTGGATACTACAGACATTTCAATAATTACATTATAGTATTTCGTATACAATAATTAATTATAAACATTATAAATACAATAAAAAAAATATTAAAAAGAAAAAGAAAAAAAAAACATATGTAAACATTACATATGTGTGTATACAGTAGGTGTAGATCTACAAAATACATATATTGTAAAATATTCAGTTCGGATTGACAAAGGTAATATATTACACCCAAATGTCGGCAGTAAACTGAAGTAGTTTTATTTCGACCTTAGTTACCGACAATCATATCACATAAGGATAGCTCCAACAGCGATCAGCTATTGAGGTCGTACTCATGGTTCGATTTTCGAAAACTTTCTTCAAATGTCCATCGACCCTACCCAGGAGATGACGAAAATGAGGTCCGTTCAAAATCATATATATATATATATTTGTCTGTTAACGCTATAGCGGTCGCATTATTCGTTTGATCGTCGCCAAACTCGATATTTAATAGTTTTATGTAAAAAGGAAGATCAAGTTCGTTAATGGCTGAAATCGGACCAGTGGGAGGGGGGGGGGTTTAGAAAATTCTAAATATCTCCGTTATTATACGTCGGATGGAAAAATCGTATAGAACCAATCTTATTGTACATTAAATTTACTATAAATATTGACATACACACTTTTTCTCTATCTTGAATATTAACCGAGATATTTGCATTTTTATGATGTGTGTGTACGGCTATTGTCCTATGTTTCGGGATTAGTTTGACCCTTTCCGTAACTGTTCGGCACTCGTGTAACCTAACCTTTTACTTTGTGAGATGTATGCAAATACGTTCTGTTGATGTCCTATTTGTTTACAATTCATAAACCGTTTCCGTTGGGAGCTTATTAAAATTAACTGAGCGATTTTAGCAGATTTCCCTTAGGGGAAATCAGCTATTGAGGTCATACTCATGACGCGATTTTCGAAAAATTTCTTCAAATGTCCATCGATCCTACCCAGGAGATGACGAAAATGAGGTCCGTTCAAAACTATATATATGTATATATATATTTGTCTGTTAACTCTCTAGCTGTCGCAATTTTTGTTTAATCATCACCAAAATCGGTATTTAATCGTTTCATGTAAAAAGGAAGATCAAGTTCGTTAACGGCTGAAATCGGACCAGTGGGAGGGGGGGTTTAAAGGGGGGGATTTTCAAAAATTCGAAATATCTCCGTTATTATGCCTCGGATCGAAAAATTGTATAAAACCAATCTTATTGCAAATTAAATGTACTATAAATATTGTTCTATACGTTTATTCTGTATCTCGAATATTAACCGAGATATTTGCATTTGTATTCTGCGTGTGGTCACAAATAGGCTATGTTCGGACTTTCCGCCGAGAGCTCTGGCGGCCGTTTCTATAACTATTCGTCCCTCGTGAATAGGTTTAGAGGTTAGGTTAACTGTTTTTTGGGGCTAGAAACTACTGGGTTATTACGCCCTAAATAATGTTTTAGGTTTAGAGGTTTCTTACTACTACATTTGTTATTAGGCAGATTTCTCTATTGTAAAACTTCTCGTGGGAAATCTGCTTAGTTTACGCAGCCCCTGCGTGACGGACTTTTTTATTACCGTTTGTATTTACTCACGGTCGTGTAAAGTGTTAGCAGTATGCAGATTTCTTTATTGTAAAACTTCACTTGGGAAATCTGCTTAGTTTACGCAGTCACTGATGTTATTTTGAGAGTATGGTCAAATTTGATGTTAAGAAATATTTGATTAGAAATCTATGCTGATCGACTGATTTGAATAACGTGGCATTAATGTAAAAAAAATCAAAAAAACAAAAAACAAATTGAAATAAAAGTTATTAAACCACTTTTCAATTTGGCGATGGTATGTGAACACTCGGATTTATAGAATTCAAAAAGGACCTAAACCAAAGACCGCAAGAGTGATAAATGAAAAACTTGACGGAGGATGATAGAGGTAAATGGATTCAGGGGACAGATGGGAAATAATAAGGGACGAAAGTGGATAGTAGAGGACTGGTTGGGTACAGGTTGATGGGGGGTGGCTCTCTCTATCCCTGGAGATTCCAAAGAGGTATAACTCATGTTGGGGCCAGCAACCCCGTGCTCTACCTCTTTGCTGCCACCTCTTAACCTGCTTCAAGGTAGTCTTCATCAATAGAAATTTCTCTACTCATTTACCAAATATTGCCAATTAAAATCATAAATAAATGTATTTAGTAACCGAGAAGAATAAATAAACATCTCACTTATTGAAGTCAAGTCGTGTTACCAGCCGTTGACGAGTTCAAATAGAAATGGTGGAAATATAAAATCCATTCCGTCATATTCACCAAAAACACAATTTTCCAGTAACATTTACAGTAAAAGTTACATTCACTTGTTTTGCTCTGGCTATAAGCATTTAGACAAATGTATGATTTGAATTGATATTATCCGGAAATTAATTGATATTATATCAATGGTTTCCCGTCGA
This sequence comes from Riptortus pedestris, assembly GCA_019009955.1. Taxonomy (NCBI): domain Eukaryota; kingdom Metazoa; phylum Arthropoda; class Insecta; order Hemiptera; family Alydidae; genus Riptortus; species Riptortus pedestris. Next base: position 124,442,514 of record CM032229.1, on the reverse strand, counting down.
AACATAAATATTGGATAACTGAAGCACTAAATAATACTTTTATTACATCATTCAAATTAGGCATGAAGCGTGTAATGCATATTGGGCAAATTGACGAATTTATAATTCTCCTTGGGATGAAATAAGTGTAGTTTCCCGTAAAATTAAAACGATTTTATTGACTTAGCTTTCAGATAAAACATATGATAATTTTTTTTTAAGACATTCTGTTGTAATACGATAAGAGAATGTTGTAAGAGGTGTAAAGTATCAAAGTATGATAAATACAGTATCAAATCGTTCATATTTACTTATTCACTTAATACATATACAAGTAATTTCCCAATTCTATTCCGGCATTTTCATAAAATACAAATATTATGGAACCCGGAGTGAGGATTCAAAATTCAAAAATGCAAATAACGAATAAGGACAAAAATCGCCCTTAACACATTTGTTCTTTATGTATTTTGGATAAAATCGATACTAAAGGAGATATTGATGAATATGAATTTTCACGTCGAAGAAAACCCCCCTCCTCCAATTAGAAAATTTGGATATTCATTTAGCTTATGTATGTATCTTGGGATAGTTGACTGACAAATATTAAATTTCATAAAATTCCTCATAGTCGTTTTTGGGTGATTGAGTAATAATTGGGTGTACAGACAAACAAGAATCCCAATTTTGATGCCATTGTTCTTGGAATATTCTGTAACGTGAAGAAAACCTATCCCTACAGAATTTAACATGAAATCAGACAAACGTTAGAGTTTTGTTTATATAGATTTAAAAAAAGCTTGATACAATTTTTTAGAAAAATTATATTTTTTTATCAATAAAAAAAAAGTGTACCCTATCCAGCCTCCATCCACTGTGGCCCACTTTGTAAGGTCATATTTGTTAATGATTGAAGCCGGGCGAGGAATGGGGGGGGGGGCTGGTAAAGAGATGAATTCGAAAATTCAAAATATCTCCGTAAATATTGAAAAATGTTATAGAGCCTATCTTATTAAGCTATCGATGCTCTACAATTCTTATTGTATATATTTTTTCTTAATTCAAGTATGAAGAGCATTATGCATACTTTTTCTTCAGCCTTTTGTAGACATCCTAGAAGCATTTTTACCTTGAAATACAGAATATATGGTAAGATGAGTTCGCTACTCTGTGGTTCCAGAACGTGGAAAATCTGCTTAGTTTACACAAACCCTGCCTGACGGATTTTATTTTGTATTTAGTTATTGTTCGCGCCCTGGACTGAGTATTTAGGGCTCCCTTATAAGACGAAAACGTAGGTCTCTGCAAAGCAAGTGATAAACGAATTCCTGGCCTATCTATCTCTCGTGAGTCACAAAGATGGCCGTTCTAGTAGGCTTATTTACTTAATTATCTTCACTGTATTTATTTATTTATTTTTTCCTGCACCTATAAAAGGACAATAATAAAATAAAAATTTAAAACACACCTCTTTGCCTACAGTTAAACAACCATTGCATAGTGTCATAAAACAATAGTATATAGATCAAATTAACATTTTCGAGTTCGAGTCATAGATGATGCGCCATCACACTAGGGTTTTCATGCATCTAAAACCGTAAAAGTTCTATGAAAGCAATATTTGGTATTTAAGCTTCCTATAAGAGTGGTCCACGAAATAACTGCTTATTCTTAATGTGATATGATGGTCGGTGGAGGCTCTAAAACTAAAAAGTGCAAATATCTCTGTTAATATTCATGTCAGGGAAAATATGTATATGAAAACATTTTTAGGCAATTAAATTTGTAATAATATTGGTTTCATAATATTCATTTCCCGATCCGAAGAATATGAACGAAGATGTGTTGGTATTCTCCCCCTCCCATAACGCTCCACCCTGTCCTATTTCAACTGTTAACGAATTTGATCTTTAGTTTTAGATAAATCAAGTTTGAGATAAACATTGCGACCCCTAAAGTGCCAACAGAAATATACACATGTATTTTCAACGGGACTCATTTTCTTCATCTCCTAGGCAGAATCTATTGATATTTGAGGAAATTATGTTTGAAAATTACGTCATGATTACAACCTTAATAGAGTAGCTGCAAGAATCAAAGCTGAATTATTTAAGAAGCCCTTTTACTTAACGTTTAAAGCCAGATTAAATAACTAAGGTTAATTCAACAATAATTGTTTGCCATTCTACTCTTAAGAATGACCGTATCCACAACTTCAAGAATTCTTCCACTATAATTAAATGGTAATCCAACGGAATATCAAGACCTTGACAAGTATTCTTCTTTTCTTTTTTTTTAATGACAGCGGATGCCATTAAAAAGTACTTTAGAATGAAAAGTTTGCCTTTTAACAGGTGAAGAGGGTCCAAGAAAAACTGTTGTAGAGTTAAATGGATTGGATCTTGCCCCTATTTTAATTACCATTAAGGAAGGTAAATATTTTAACCGATTAGAGAGCCTTTCGAGTGATTACTTAGCTTCAATTAATTCGTTAAGCCGTTGACGAGAGAGGAAATTTCAAGCCATTATTACGAGGGCAGCATCCTCTTTCATTAGAGAGATTAACGCTCATGAAAATGTCGACTGATTTCTTCCCTTCTTGACTTTTAATCTCCTACTTCTGACTTTTAATAATTATGTGTATGGGTGTTTTCCTCTTCAAAACTCTTCCTTTTATATTTCTGAATGTAATAAGCTCAGAGCTAACTAAGAAGAGCATTCATTTATCAAAAAAGAAATAAAAGAAATTCTTCGCTTCAGTAATTATCCTTAGAAAAGACAAAGCACATTTTGGGGGGACCTCAGCTAGGCCTCAGAGTGGAGAAGACACCCAACGAAGCTTGAACTACGGAATATATTTTCTCATTGTTCTTCAAATAAAATTGTTGAAGTCACTGATAGCAGTATTCTTATTTTTCAACATAGTTATTATTTGTTTAAGGATCTATTTCAATCTTGAAAAGAATAACGGATACTTTAAACGTAAAAAATTCCATATCAATTAACTGATCATTTATCAACTTAAAACTAGAGCTCACTGGGCAAAATCTTGACCTATTCTAATCACTTCTGTTCAATAATTGACTATACTATGCATGAACGATTGGCAGACGAACAAATTATGTCAAACACGAAAAGAACACATTTAAGAAAAATAAAACTAGATTTAGCTAACGAAAAAAAATTATAATGATGAGAAAAGTTGAAAAATTATATCAATAATTTTCAATAGGACTGCTCCACTTTTTCTTCATAAATGTTTATATAAATATAAGTGGGCCTCGTTTTTGGTAAGAGGCTTCTTATCTTTTTACTTATATTGGATAATAACTGAAACTCTTTTGGTGTTTACAGAAATGCTTTGATTGAAACTCTGTTTCGAATAACATCTCGCATTTTTCAAGGGGTCATAAATCCGTATTTCTCTCAACTATATCACCTATGAGTATTCTTTGTAAACATAAAACTAAAACTTATTTTACAAAAACAATGTAACCCATAATAACAAAACAACATACAAATATGCTCTAATATCCTGAATAAAAAAAAAGGATTTCCTTCAAGAGTGAAACAAAACTTCTTGGTTCTTCTTGTCAAATGTGTTTGTTTGTTATTTATCAACTTTATGTGACAGAGCCTCATCGGGAAGACACCGGAACGAATTAAATCTGAAGTGACATATTCGAAGCCTGAAGTTTTTATATGTCTCATATGCTTTCGTACAAAGGATAAGTAAAAAAAAAAAAAAACATTTCGCCATAGAAAGAACCCTAAAGAAGGTTTCAATCATCATCTCAAATAAATGATCCTTTTAAATATTTCCAGAAGCAAAAAACTTGAGAGAGAGATTTTATTTTATTTATTATCATGGATATGATAAGGATGCTTAGATTTATCCAAGAATGTCTATCCGTTTTTAGGCGTGTTATTAACTACACAAGAAAATACTAAATAGAAAACAAGTAGAGTTTTAATAAAATCAATTGATGAAATTTATTTTCGGACTCTCTAAGTTCTTTACTCTCTTTAAAAAACATATATACCACTCATCCTATTATAACAAACATTTTTGAACACATTCATAATCAACAAAATCACATAACATTGGTGTGGCTACCAGGACATCAGAATATTGGACGAAGCACTGAAGTTGACATACTCGCAAAACTAACGACAAAAAACACCAATATTGACTTTAAAAAAATAACATCGGACGACCTACAAAACTACATTAAAACTAACATACTCCAAGAATGGCAACAGGACTGGTTACTAAAAGACAACAAACTGAGACAAATTAAAACTACAGTTAAGACATGGAGTGACAAATTTCCTTACCCATGGTTACCTATTTCAAAAGAAAAGAATGCCTAACTGCAATGTGTGTAATGCTCCGCTTACAATAAAACACATACTAACAGACTGCAAAAGACGTGACCATCTAAACATCCCTCATGACTTACACGACTTACTTACTGAAGGTAGCCCCACACATACCCATAATACTCCAACATTTACATGACATTAACATATACTCACAAATTTAGAATTGTTACATTTTAAAATCCTTTTTAATCCTTCTTAAATTAAATATTTTAAATTCCAGCTAAACTGTTTTACTGTATGTTTATGTGTGTGTGTGTGTGTGTGTGTGTGTGTGTGTGTGTGTGTGTGTGTGTGTGTGTGCATACGCGTGTGTATGTGAGTGTGTATGTACATGTTTGTATGTGTGATAAAGAAAGTGAGAGCATATGATTGTAAATATTCTAGATACTAGAAATCTTCATTTTATTGTACATACTAATTTATATTTATTTGATTTTAGTTTAGTTTTTATCCATTGAAAGTATATAATTGTTTACGTAATTTTATTAGTCTTTTTGGTTTTAATTATCTAGTTTCCTTACAAGATTTTTTGTTTTTGAACTTAATGTTTTGTTTTTGTTTATTTATTTTGTTTGTTATTTTGTGTTTATTGTTGTTTTTCGTTGTTTTGTTATTTGATTGCGTTCTATTATTTAGTTGAGTTTTATTTAGTTGCGTTCCGTTATATTGTTGCGTTTTGTTATTTAATGTATGCAGGATGTAAAAATGTAAATGTATGTAGGATTTTGTTATTTATGTAGTTGAGTTTTATTTAGTTGCGTTCCGTTATCTAGTTGTGTTTTGTTATATTGTTGCGTTCTGTTATTTAGTTGAGTTTTATTTAGTTGTGTTCCGTTATTTAGTTGCGTTTTATTATATTGTTGCGTTATGTTATTTAGTCGAGTTTTGTTATTTGTTTGCGTTCTTAGTTTGTATTATTTAATTTTTTCTTGTTTCTATTTTAATTTTAATATTTTGTTTATATAAATTGTTATTGTTGTTTTTCTTATGAGGAATATCGCCTCGCTGCGAACGCTTCAAAACAAAATAAATAAATAAATTGATGAAATGTAATATTTTGAAAATTCTAACCCATTAGTGATATTATACTTCTTACTTCTTTCTTCTTAACGTTGTAGAGGTCATAAACATGGACTGTTTGATTCATTCATACACTTTTTCTTAAGTTTCAAAATGAACAAAAAGTATGACGAAATTCCTCAAAAGATGTATAGTTTAAAGAATAAAAAAAAAAAAAACTTGTGAGAGGGAGGCCCGGGTGTGTGTGTGTGTGTGTGTGTGTGTGTGTGTGTGTGTGTGAGAGAGAGAGAGAGAGAGAGAGAGAGAGAAAGAGAGAGAGAGAGAGAGAGAGAGAGAGAGAGAGAGAGAGAGAGAGAGAGAGAGCGAGAGCTGATAAGTAAATCTGACCCCTACGTGTAATGAGTTCTTTCATTTTTTTTAAAAAGATCTTTATTTAGCCTAAATAGTCTAAACGAAAGTCTATTAGGCGTAACAAATGGACATATTTACAAACAAGTCTCTTTGTGCAAAGCGAGAAGTTTAAAATTGTTTACTTTCTTTTTATTTTCTTATTGCAGTCATTTATTAAGTGAAATAAATCACTTTTTTTTGTGTGTCAACGGATTTATACACGTCTTAATAAGTAAACAATTCTCTTGGAAGGCTAAGATGAACATCTAAAAATGAGCTAACGGACTCGTTAGTACATTAAAGATGGTAACCAACTTCAAAGGAACAATATTATCGATATCTTTTGGCGTGGATAATCATGCAATAATCTTTTAGTAGAAAATACCATGACACGGTTAATACCAGAAGGCCAGTACAATTATGACAATGACAGTGGACACTTTGTAGAAGAATCCATATTAATTTTCCTCCCCTCCCAAACCTCAAACATATTTATAACGAATGTGCCAGCTTAAAAATGTATATATCAACATTGAGTATAACAAGAAATACTTGTATTCCTAAGTAATAATACTAATGCACTTAACGAAGCTACAATAGAGACAAGGATGAAAAAAAAAATGTATTGGCCAAAAGTGCTCTCTTTCTGTCTCTTTCTCTTCCACTCTCTCGCCCTATATCTCTCTCTCTCTCTCTCACACACGCAATATATATATATATATATATATATATATATATATATAATATATGTAAACTATTGTTGAAAAAAAACGAGTGTAGTTAGTATAAATTAGTACCAAATTTATAACATTATTCTAACCAACTCATAATAACCGAGTTATTTAGAATATTTTATTGCACCCTATTCCTTTAGGTCCCCCTTTCTACCTATGAATAATTTCATAACAAATTTAAGCATAAAATAACACACTAAATATCATATCGGATTATTTCCAGCGTTAAAAGAGTTGGAGGGTGGTGGAGTTAACTCAAAGCTGCAGACTAAAAAAAGCAATTTCCTGTTTAAAAGTCCAGATCGAGAAATATATTAAAAATGTCAACATTTATAGAACGCTAAATTTGCAACATGATTGGTGCTATGAAGTTTTTCAGCCCAACTCATAATTATTGAGGTCCTTGGAATTAATGATTTCCCACACTAGTGCTCTGGGAAGGTGGAGCACCTCGGATTCAACACGAAGTCAATGCATTAATGGATTAAACTTTGGAAGACTATCAATTGCTTTTGGATTTTCTTTTTGTTGAAAGATATGAATCATGTGGATGGAGCTCTATATGATGAATATAATAATTATAGGCAAACAGCTGAGACAACTCACAAATGCAAAGGAAACTAACAGCACAATGACATCACACTCAGCACAATGCCCCACCGGACGACTTAAGCAAACACCCTAAGTGGGTTTACTTACAATCTGGAAGGGTGGAAACCCACTTAAATAGCTCCAGCTCTAAATGTATCAAGGGCTATCGATAGCTCCTGTTTACCTGCCTAGTAGCGGCAATGTTTGAAGGTCCTTGATTGGGTCATGTTCTCTCTCTATTCAATCCAGTCCTCTCTCTCTCCTTTCTCTCTTCCCATCCCAATATATCTGTTTCAATCTCTCTGCCCATCCGTTTAGTCCTTTCTCTATCAGAGTAAACAAACATTCCCTCAAATTGAATTTGGATCAAACTATAAAAACGTTTTATTTCAATCAGGATAGCCGTAATTAACTTCTGTGTATTTGGATAAATAATCTGATGCACAGAATACTACCGTTATCTTAAAAGATTTTCCTATCTCCGATTTTTAAGGCATTGATTTAAAAAAACAGAATACATTTTTGACTTAAATTTATTCTATTTCTGACGTTCATGAGGTCCTAAAGTTAATGGCAATAATTATTATAATATCTACAAAAGTATATACGGTAGTAGGTTGAATCTGTTTAGTCGCTTGGACACTGTAGACGTACTCAGTGTGTATTCTTAAAAAGTCAGTAAAGCAAGGGTCTCTTAATCTGGAAAAGAATGAAGAACACTCAAAAGGTTAAGCATTTTAAATCAATTAACTGATCATTTACAACCTAACCCCAAAGCTCAGTAGGCCAAATCTTGTATTCAGACCTATTGAAATCACATCTGTTCAATTCTTCACGACAATATGAATGAATTATTGGCAGTCAAACCAATTATGTCAAACACGAAAAGAACACGAAAGTTGGGAAAGTGTGTCAATAATTTTTCAATACGACTGCTCCAGGAGCTGCGTAAACTAAGCAGTTTCCCACGTGCTGGTAGGACACTCGACTAATCTCTATTTACAAGTAAAAATTCGATGGGTAGAAGTGGGATTTTTAGAAGGCTGAAGACAAGAAAATTAAAAAAAACTCTATTAATATATGTGTTTAGAGCAAATGTATAGAACAACAATTGTAGAACATCAGTAGCTTAACAAGATTGGTTCTACAAAATTTTTCGATCCCCCCCTCCCTCTGATCCGATTTCAGCCATTAACGAGCTCGATCTTTATTTTTACATAAAATGTTTAAATATAGAGTACGGTAACGATCAAATAAAAATTACGCCCACTAGAATACGTTAACAGAGAAACATACGTATATGTCGATATATATATATATATATATATATATATATATATATATATATATATATATATATATATATATATGCATATTACATATACAGGTTGTCCCAACTTAAGCTAAATGAAGCAAAAGTATTCTTCATGATTCTTCCTTGGAAGATACCACACCGTTTTTAGCAGATTTCCCTCAAGGGAAATCAGCTATTGAGGTCGTACTCATGACGCGATTTTCGAAAACATTCTTCAAATGTCCATTGATCCTACCCAGGAGATGACGAAAATGAGGTCCGTTCAAAATTTTATATATATATATATATATATATATATATATATATATATATATATATATATATCTGTTAGCGCTCTAGAGGTCTTAATTTTTGTTTGATAGCTGCGAAACTCGATATTTTTCGTTTTATGTAAAAAAAAAAGATCAAGTTCGTTAATGGGTGAAATCGAACCAGTGGGAGGGAGGGTTTAGAGGGGGGATTTTCGAAAATTCGAAATATCTCCGTTACCATACGTCGGATCAAACAATTGTGCAAAATCAATCGTATTGTAAATTAAATTTACTATAAATATTGTTCTATACATTTATTGTCTATCTTGAATATTAACCAAGATATTTGCATTTTTATTAAATTTGGGCCAATAACGAACGTTTGAATTTCCCGCCAAAAGCTAGTTCGGCCCTTTGCCGTAACTATTCGGCTCTCGTATGGAAATTTCTCTATTGTGTAACTTCACGTGGGAAATCTGCTTAGTTTACGCAGCCCCTGCGTGACGGACTTTTTTTTTTTTTTCAATACTAAAGACCGAGATCGTTAATGGCTGTTATCAAGAGAGTGTGAGAGGGGGGGGGAGGTATACAGGAGGAATTTCGAAAATTCTAAATACCTCCATTACTAAAGCTCGGAGTGAAGAATTCTATAGAAACAGTCTTATTGCAAATAAAATTTACTTTAAATATACATTAATTCACTATCATTAGTATTAAAGGAGATATTTAAATTCTTTAGTTTTCAACCTTTAGTAAACCCCCACTCCGACTCATGTCATATTAACAATAAACTGTTATTTCATAAATCACCAAGCTTAAATATCAAATTCTGTTTTCATTAAAGGTTTACTGTGAGAGATACATGTAAATACTTTGCATTGTGCGATGACGTCATCAATTAAGATTTTGAGGTCGTGAATCAAAAATATTTATTTCTTCTGTACTGTTTCATTGCGCGCTAAAAATCATATTAGTTAATGGCTGAAATCAAGTGTGGAATAGGAGGGGCATTTTAAAAATTCAAAATATCGCCGTTATTATGAGTCGTATCAGAAAATGTTATAGAGTCGATCTTGTTAAGCTATTGATACTCTAAAAGTGTTCTTCAATACATTTTCTCGTAACTTAAGTATTAAATGAGTTATTTTTACTTCTTGTTTTCAGCCTTCAGTAACTCCCCCACCCCAACAACATTTTTATTCATGGTTTTTTTTTTTTTTTACATAGAAATAGAGGATGAGATCTCAAGAGTGTTGGACCAGCACGTGGGAAATCTGCTTAGCTGAAACAGCCCCTGCGTGACGGGCTTTCATTTATTTTAATTGAACAGTAATTGAATGTGAGTATATGAACAGTTTGTGACCCACATATATAAAACGAATATTGGAGTAAATTCTATAGAACCGTGGAGAGAAAGAGACAAATCCTGCAAAAGCGTGCTAATACTACGAAGGAAGGCAAGCTGCTTGGATATTCAGTAGTGGACCGAACTCTTTATCGACTCAGGATATCCGCCTAGTTCTCAGGCAAAAAAAGAATTCAACTCCTTCAGCAAGGACATCCTTTGAGATCTCAAGTGATTCCGGCAAACATATTCAAACAATTCAAAATATAATCATTATGGGGCCTCCATTTATTTCAGTGATATTGTGCGGCTTTGCTAAACATGAATATCTACATCCAACTTATATATTGGACACGTTCAACAGGGAGATGTATGAGTCTCAGATGATATACCAGTACGGAGATTATTATTAATTTTGTGCTGAACCCCTAACAAGTTCTTCAATGGAAATATACATTTATTTATTTATTTATTTATTTGAAGAGCTCCGCAACTAGGCGATGTCGCTCAGTACCATTTATTTGCATTCTCTAAATTAAATTAAAGATAAAATGTTTTCAGAATTATTAAGACATAGTTTAAAGTACATGGATATAAAATTAAGGAAATGTTAAAATAATGCTATATGGAACAATAAACTTTGAGATAAATCCTGGCATGAGGGTGATGGAAGTCTAAGACACTAGTTTAAAAATGTATTATACCGAGATATAAAACGTAGAGAAATGAGTGGAGTAGGTGAGGTTTAAAGTTTGTTGTAAATGTCTGTTGTCTTCAAGTGGTTTAATAGTGTATTTATATGTGGGCTACCTTCTGTTAATAGTTCGTTCAAGTCGTTGGGTAAGTTCAAATGTTCACGTAGTCTGCAGTCGGTTAGGAGATGTTTAGTGGTCAGTACTGTGTTACAGTGAGTGCATGTAGGTCGATCTTTACGGTTTATGAGGTATGAATGTGTTAGTAGTGAATGTCCGATTCTAAGCCTAGTCAACACCACTTGATCTCGTCTGGTTAGATTTTCCAGAAATTTTCCTTTGTTTGGGTTGTCTAGTATTTCTCGGAGTTTGTTGTCAGTTTGTAGCCAGTCGGTTGTCCAGTCATTAAGTACATCTGTTTTAATTACCCGTTTCATGTCTTGTGCGGTCAGCCTGTCGATGTTCACAGTTCTTTTCCTGGTTGCTAATTTAGCTTGTCTGTCGATGTCAGTACTTTGTTTTATGTCTGTATGTCCCGGTAGCCACATCATAATTATGCTGTAATCGTGTAGACTGTGTAGGTATGTGTAGATTTGTGTAATAAGTGGGTGTGAATTGTAAAGATTTCCTATGGAGAGTAAAGAACTGAGGGAGTCGGTACACAGCAGTATTTTGGTGGTGGGGGATTGCTCTAGTTTTGATAGAGCAAGAATTATAGCCTCAAGTTCGGCTGAATATACCGACGCATTATCATTTAATCTTACTTTATACCCTGCATTTCCTACAGCTGCTGCTGCACCGGTCCCTGTCTCAGTTTTTGATCCGTCTGTGTAGACGAATAACGAATTTTGATTGTTGCTAATGATTGAATTAAAAATATTTTTATAAAATTGAGAAGAAGGAGGTTCAGATTTCTTGTACTTAGTTAAACTAAGATCAATTTTTATGTTCCTTACTCTCCAAGGTGGTGTATTTAAATGTATTTCAGTGTAAAGTGGGGTGTTTAGAATATTAAAATCTTTAGTGTTCTCTATGTGTCTTATTAAAAGAGGTTTTTGTTTTGGTTGTTTTTGTAAATATGTGTCTATAAAAGGGTTGTTTAAAAATGTATTTACACAAGACTTATTTAGTGCCTTAGACTTCATTAAAAATATCAAATTTGTCATCCTCCGTCTATAGGCCAATGGTGGCTCACCAGATTCTGCACAAAGGCTATCTACAGGACTTGTTCTAAACGCTCCGGTTGCTATTCGTATTCCTGTGTGGTGTATCGAGTCTAGCAGTCGGAGGGTATTTGGACTGGCAGATGAATATGCTATGCTGCCATAGTCCAGTAATGATCTGGTATAGGAGCGATAAAGCATTAGCATGGTGCATCTGTCAGCTCCCCATTTCGTGTTACTAAGAATTCTCAGTAAATTCAGTGATTTTTTGCATTTAGTGAGAAGACTTTTAAGGTGGGGCACCCATGTTAAACGTCTGTCAAGTGTTAGTCCAAGAAATTTTATTGAATCTGTATGTGTGATGGTGTAGTTAGAAAGGGTTACATGTGGTATCAAATTTCTTCTACTTTTGGAGAAAATAGTACAACTAGTTTTTTCTGTTGAAAATTTGAAGCCGGTTCTATCAGACCACCTTTCTAGTTGATTTATGGTGTTCTGTATGACTTGTTGACCTGTGTTTAAGTCTTTAAATGTAGTGTAGATGAATAAATCGTCGGCGTACAAGCAGTATGATACTTCTTGGGGGATACAGCTTGTGACTGAGTTTATAGCAATATTGAACAAGGTTGTGCTTAGTACTCCTCCCTGAGGCACTCCGTTCTCCTGGGGGAATGCATCCGATAAAGCGGTACCTATCTTAACTTGGAATGTTCTCTGGGTGAGATAGTTCTTGATAAAAAGTAAAATGTTCCCTTGTATGCCCCAATTTATTAACTGAGTTAAAATTAAACGATTCCACACCATGTCATAGGCCTTTTCAATGTCTAAGGAGACCGCTAATACTGATTGTTTGTTTAAAAAGGCATTTAGGATAGCACTTTCCATATGTGCTATATGATGTTGGGTGGAATGTTGAGGTCTAAACCCGCATTGGTAAGGGGAAATAAGATTTTCATTTTCAAGATACCAAATGAGTCTTTTATTTATCATTTTCTCAGTTAGCTTGCAACTACAATTTGTTAATGAAATGGGACGGTAACTAGTTTTTAACTTTTTATCTTTCCCAGGTTTAAGAATAGGAACAATAATAGATTCATTCCATGATTTAGGATAGGTGCCGTTTTTATACATCTTATTAAGAAGGCTTAGAAAGACCGTGAGACCACGTTCGGGTAGCTTTTGCAACATGCTATAAGTCACTTGGTCAGGTCCGGGAGAAGTCTCTTGTAAACTAGTTAACGTTTGTTTTAATTCGTGCATCGTGAAATCGTCATTTAATGGGTGGTCAAAATTTTGTTCTATATGTAAGCTTGTTTTTTCAGAAATAATTTTAAAATCTAAAAACCGTCTAGTATAGTTGTTGTTGCTTGAAATTGTGCTAAAATGTGATCCTAGAATGTTGGATATCGTTAGTTTGTCAGTCAGAATTTGTCCATTGATTTCGATACCAGTCACTGGAGTGCGATATTTTTTGTGTTTAATCTGATTTATCTTACTCCAGATGTCAGTAGTAGATGTATGTCGGTTTAAGCTAGTTACAAAATCTACCCAACATTTCCTTTTACTATTTTTAATGATCCACCGTGCTTTCGCTTTCTTTCTTTTATATTCTAGGAGATGAGAGTCGGATGGTTCCCTTCGAAATAAACGAAGTGCTTTCTTTCTATCATTTACAGCAGTTTTACACTCATCATTCCACCAAGGAACAGGAATTTTTCTGTAGAAAGTCGAAGTTTTAGGTATTGTAAGTTCAGCTGTGTTTATAATTATTGAGGTTAGATGGTCTATTGATTCTAAAACTGTGTTGTCCAAATTGTTAGTGATCAAATTTTGAAAAGATGTCCAATCAGCTTTCTTTGTGTTGAATTTAGGAATTGTATTAATAATAGGAGGGAGAGAGTTTAATTTTATATGAATGGGAAAGTGATCACTTCCATGGGAGTCCTGGTCGACGTGCCATGAAAAGCGAGAGTATATTGATGGAGTGGATAGTGTTACGTCTACGTTGGTCAGTGTACCTGTCCTGGGGCAGAGGTGTGTCGGGGAGTCAGTATTTAGTGGGATCAAGTCATAGTCTTCGAAAATGGTCTGGAGTTTTTGTCCTCTACTATTGGTTACGGGAGAATTCCACATTACAGATAGGGCGTTTAAATCGCCGGTTAATAGTAAAGGACTAGGTAATTGTGTTAGTAAGTCTCGTATTTCGTGTACGTCTAGGGATTCGCTTGGTGGAAGGTAAAGTGAACATACTGTAACTCTAAATGGGAGGAATACTGAGACAGCAACGGCTTGTAGAGTTGTTCTCAGCTGGATGGGTTCACTATATGTATTATCGCTAACAAATATAGCAACCCCTCCACAAGCTCTACCTCCCAAGGAGTAGTCATACCTGTAACTTTTAAAGCGGTGTAAGCAGAATTCTTTGTTCAGTCTTAAATGACTTTCTTGTATGCAAACAACCGTAGCATTAACATCAGCTAACAAGTTTTTGAGATCACCAATGTGTGTCTGGATGCCATTAACATTCCATTGGACTATTGACATTACTTTTTGATTTATCTAAAATAAAACAAATGAGAAGTTAAAAAAAAAAAATATGTACAAATAAGTTAAATAAAAAGGTGATATAAAAGGAAAGAAAGTGGAAATGTTTAAAATAAAGAATGAAAAAAAATGGTACTGAGGTTTTTCAGACTTTTGTGTTTTTCCCTTTTGAACATTCTCGCCGTTTATAGCTTTCATTTTCATTATTTTTTGGCTTGTTTTTCTCTTTTGGGATTTCTATTTTCCCTTGCTTTTGGGCTTGAACTTCGAGTTGAGGTTTTACGAGTTTTCTTTTGGACTTCTCACTTTTCTGAGACGAAGTTTCTTGGAGCTCTTCGGTAGATGGGATGATTTCGACTTCCTTTTCTTCTTGCGATTTCGGCAATGGTGTTTTTCTGGGTATAGAAGATGGTTTTCCAGAAATTATGTTTTCTAGGCTGTCTAATCTATTATTCATTTTTTCTATTAGGTTCACTAAAGTGTTTAAAATATTTGAGTCGGCTTGAGTATATTTAAGTTTAGAAGCATATGATTTCTCTGCTTCTTTAACACTAATATACTTAGCTTCTCTGTAGCTTATTTTTAGCGTCACCATTTTCTTCTTAATTTCAACTTCGTCAGCGTATATTTTGCAAGTTTTTTCGGAAGTAAGGTGATTACCGCTACAGAGGCAACATTTCGTTTGAAGGCAGGGTCCATCGTGTTTGGGTTCTGTGCATTTTCTGCAGACTGGTTCCTTCTTGCAGGACTGTCTGTGATGTCCTAAAAGCCCACAAGTAAAGCATATTAATGGTGGGGGGATGTACATCCGCACTGGGACTGACAGATAACCCAGCAGAATACGTTCAGGTAGATTTGGAGTTCCGAAAGTTGCCAAGAATAAACAGGACTTCTTGACATTCCCCATTCTTCTTAAACTTACAACGCCTTGACACTTTAGTTCTTCAAGTATGTCTTGTTCTTGTAAATCTCGTAGTTCACTACAGTAGAAGACACCTCTTGATGAATTAAGAGAATTATGTGCTTTAACTGAAATTTCAATTTCATTAAACATACTACTCTTTAAAAGTTTCAAAGATACATCATCATTGGGACATTCTAGTAATAATGTGCCATCTTTTCTAATTTTTTTAACTTTGATCTGATTAGAATAAGAGCATACCCACTTGTGAATAATGAAGGGGCTGATATTGTTAAAGCTCTTACTTCCATCTAGTATCTTGACAGTTAGATAACGAGGAGCCGACAATGTTAATGTAGCACTATCTTCATACCACAAATTTCTTCCAGTTGGCTGATCCTCTGAACAATCCTTGCTATTATAGATCATTTCTGAACAATTATGATGATTACTACCGCTGATATAGTCTGATTTATTCAGAACAAAAAAGTTAGTAGGTTTATCAAAAGCTTTGACCATATGATCTTCCATATGGGGAAATATACATAACCCATCCTTGTAAATTGTTTTACCAGATTTCCCTTAAGGGAATTTTTCGCAATTTTGTTAATGGCAAAAATCGTACCAGAGGGGAATTTAAATAATTTAAAATATTTCTAAATTGCCGTCTAACACAAATTTTAAATATTTTAAAGAAGATTATTAAAAGAACACGTCTTAAAATAATGAAAATTTAACGTCATAGAACGGCCTACAGCGAGGACATATGTCCCGCATTTGAGAGGGTCTTCTTTCACTGTAGCACATTAGAGGTAAAGTGGTCCTTTATTTCCTTGAAGCACGTGTCGTAAGCGCGGCATTTCGCAAAGTGGCGCATAATTTGTATTTAATTTTATTGTACTTAACCACTCCTAACATTAAAAGAACATTTTATCCCTGATGTATGTGGTCTGCATGTCTTGAATTCCATAAAGTACCCAAGCCATTTTTCATTGGAACATTTAGGAATTACTATAATTAGTGTATATTATAATGATAATAGGAAATAATGAGATAATTCCAGTAAATACGTAGCCTCAATTATCTTTAGAAGAGTCTGTTGATTGAAAAAGTTCATCACGCAGGAGCTGCGTTAACATGGCAGATTTCTAAGTGAGTCACGTATTTGCATTTATCTCAAAACGAAAAGGTTCAATGAGAACAATCTTTGGTATTTAGGCTTCAAATAAAGTGCTTCATAATGCACCAGCTTATTGTGAATATAACATGAGTAGGATTGAGGGTTTACTGATTGCCAAAAACTAAAAAATGCGAAAATCTCGGTTAGTAATCAAGATAGTGAAAAAACATACATATCAACATTTATAGAATATTACATTTGCAAGAATATTGGTTCTATAAAATGTTTTCGACCCATAATAACGGAGATATTAAGAAATTTCGAAATTATTCCCCCTAAACCGCCCTCCCACTGGTTGTAAAACGTTTAAATATTGAGTTTGATACCGAGCAAACAAAAATTGTGACCGCTAGAGCGTTAACAGACAAAAGTATATATATATATATAGTTTTGACCTGATACGTTTTTAGTTGAGTGTTATTAACTACACAAGAAAATTCTAAATTGAAAACAAGTAAAGTTTTAATAAAATCAATTGATGAAATGTAATGTTATGTAAATTCTAACCCATTTGTGATATTATACTTCTTCCTTCTTAACGGTGTAGAGGTGATAAACTTGGAATGTTCGATTCATTCAGGCACTTTTTCTTCATTTTCAAAATGAACAAAAAGTATTACGAAATTCCTCTAAAGATGTATAGCTTGAAGAACAAAAAAAAAAAACCCTTACGAGAGGGAGGCCCAGGCGTGTGGGTCTGTGTGTGTGTGTGTGTGTGAGTGAGTGAGTGAGAGAGAGAGAGAGAGAGAGAGAGAGAGAGAGAGAGAGAGAGAGAGAGAGAGAGAGAGAGAGAGAGAGAGAGAGAGAGAGAGAGAGAGAGAGAGCATAAGGCGATGTATTACATTCTGGAGAGAGCGCGAAATGGTAATGTAAATTGGATGGTTGCGGTTGATCAAACAGAGAGATGCAACTTGTAGGTTTGTACATGGATGCTGCTTGCATAGAGAATGTACCCATTTGGACGTCCATGTGGACATGAAATACCTCTCTCTCTCACTATCTCTCTCAGTTTGTTTATTCCATGGATCGATGGAAAGTCCGTGTAAAACTGGAAGTGACATTACGGTAACCATCAATTAAATAACCATGTACTTCATTATTCTTTAGTTTTACATTATTATTTTTAGTAATATCTGAAAACGCTGGAAATGAGATAAAAAATCTATAAATGGCCAAACAAAATAAATAAATAAAAAGCTTCTTATAGAAATAACGGGTTTTTATTATAGCTGGCAGGGAGAAAGAACATAGTTAAACGAATTTAGCAATTTTCAAGAAACGTTTCGGACTTCTTTTACTCATTCTTAAAAAAGCTATACTTATATGAAGACCATTTTACTTAACCTCAATCAGCGAATAGCTGTGCTTAGAGAGAGGAAGTGAGGCACATATTTCAGCCTTTCAACTAAGGATCATTTGGTGCAAATTATGTAAAAACAATTCGACGAAGACTTAACAAACGAAATAACGAACCTATCTTGACTTGGGTTATAACAGCACAGAAACGGTTAGAATGGTATAAGTTATATTGGCCGGCAACTAACGACTTAGTTCCTGCGCTCCAAAGAAAATGATTTCTTTAAAATGTCGTCGACATCATTTATAGAGCTGTTGCTTATCAATGGATTATTTTTAGAAACATATGTACTCAAATTTCCTTAACGAGTACAATGATAAATGTTTCATCCGGCTACTCCACCAATGGAAGTTAAACGCCCTAATAGCAGATCTCTCTGCTATTAGAGGTTGTACACATCTCGATATTTTCGAAAAATTTCCTCTTATGTCCTTCGATCCTACCCAGATAATGAAAATGGGGTCCATTCAAAACTATAAACACACACATACATACATACACAAAAACACATACACACACACACGCACACACTTGTCTATTAACGCTCTAGCTGTCGCAATATTTTTTTTATCCTTACCAAACTCGATATTTATTTATTTATGTAGGTGTATAAAAGTTATTTATGTTCGATATTTAAAAGTTCGAAATATCTCCGTTATTAAACATGGGAGCGAAGTGTATTGAAAAAACCTTATTTCAAATTCATTCTTCTACAAATGTTGTTATTTCCGTTTTTTCATTATATTCATTATTATCCGAGCTATTTGCTTTTTTTAGCTGTTAGCCTTCAGTAAACCCCCACTTTTAGTTATGACACTTTAAAAAGAGAATATATCAAGAAAAGTCGTATTCTAACCATAAATACCAAACATTGTTTTCAAAAGACTTTTATTACGTGAGATTCATGCAAATAATTACCGCTAATTAAGATTTCATTCGCCGCCTACTTTTACTCATCGGATTTTTTTTTTTTTTTTAAATGGAGAATATATGCTGAGATAAGATGAGTACTGTGTCATTTAGGGGGAATCTGCTTGGTTTACACAGCCCCTGCGTGACGGACTTTACATAGTAACCAGTTCAATCTTGTGACAATAGATGCTCCTTATGTCAACTGATTCGCTTGCGATTTCAGCTAATGTTGATCAGTGGTTCTAACATGGATACACGGGTGGATTTTATATATGTCTATCTTGGGGAAAAAATGGCATATATCGGCGAAGGCCTTCTAGACGTGAGCATTGATATGGAAGCAGTGAGATCTGAGGAAATAGCTTGTCCCGCTGGCAGAGCCATCTGGCCTCAGTTAGTGGAATCTAGCAATTACACTGATGGAAGGCAGTTAGCGATAACGACGTCATCAGTCAAAAGCCATCCAATATCCAACCAACCACTCTTCACCTACAAGAGAATTTACTACAGCGGTCCTTACATCTGACGGCGACATATCAATTCTATAGAAACCTACCTCACGCACGTGTTGCGAAAGCTAAACTATAGACAATCCACGTCCCTTGATGAATTAAAAAAAAGTCCGTCACGCAGGAACTACGTAAACTAAGCAGATTTCGTACGGGACGTTTTTACAACAGATAAATCTACATACTGGTAACAACACCAACGTGAATGTTAAGCGAATAAATACAAACAGTAAGAAGAAATCAGTCAGACAATTTACAAGTTAATTATATCTACAACGGAAAGCGTCTGAATTATAAACAAACAGGGCAGCCAACATCGCAGCGATGAATGGAGATAATAAATACAGGAAAGAAGAACGGTTAATGAAATTTATCAGAATATAACATATTAATTTTGTTGAAAACTATTTACTATACCTAGTACTGTAAATTATAATGAATCAGAGTAATTTTTATCTCAATAAATCAAATTTCAGTAGTCCTAAAAAACTTAAGACGGGGGTGGGAGTCACCAGAACATAATTGCATGTATCTCGTACAATAAAGGACACTTGAAAACAATATTTGTTATTTAAGCTTCGAATAATGTGGTTTATTACATATCAGAGTATTTTGTTTATGTAACATGACTAAAAGTAGAAAACTGAAAAAAAAAACTAAATATTTCTGTTACCATTCCAGATAGAGAATAAAAGTATATAAGAATATTTATTGACCATTCTTGATCCGACGTATAGTAACGGATATATTTCTAATTTTCGAAAATCCCCTCAAACCCCCCCCCTCCCACTGGTCCGTTTTCAGCCATTAACGAACTTGATCTTTTATTTTACATAAAAAGATTAAATATTGAGTTTGGTAACGATATATATATATATATATATATATATATATATATATAAATACATATTAAAAATTTTGAACGGACCTCATTTTCCTCATATCCTAGGAAGGATCGATTTGAAGAAAAATTTCGAAAATCGAGTCAAGAGTTCGACCTCATAGGTGATTTCTCTTAAGGAAAATCTGCTAAAACGCCAAGTATAAATTCAGGATCATCACTATAATTGTACAAACGAGATAGCAGAAGGATATTTTAAGTCTCATTTGAAACTCCGTATTATGTCCATTAATATCAACCAAATGTATTTGAAACGCAGTATGTATGCGTTGCTTCAGCATTTAATGCATCCCGAAGTTTCTAACGTCTTACGCTCATTGTGAATATCAGATGGACAGAAGTTGGGGTTATATAGAGGGGAAAATGAAACAAAATTAATTTAGAGGAAACATTGTTTTCATATCTTATAATGAAAGCTGAAGGATATTTTATATTACAGAATATAACACATTGTGCTGGAGACATTTAAAATTTTCTAAATTCTTGCTAGTCTAAATACACCACTCTATATATTGTCCGAATTCAGCCAATATCGTGGATCTAATTCTTACTCTCTTTTTCTGTTCAGAATGAAATAGTCCGATTTCCTCTACAAATTCTATTAAGCGCATAGAGCTTTCAGAGCTGAAACTCAATTTTCGCCGTCTGCGCAACCCATATTGGTTTTAAATTTAAAAAAAAAACCAATCTCATAATATAACACACGGGTTTCTTTACTTCACGGCGCATTTCATATTGTTCCGATAGTTATTCGTTTTAGTGGTGTCCACTTTGGAGCCTCCCACGACATATGTTACTTCAATCTCGTCTTATTTCAGATCCACAGGGCAAAGTCAAATAGACAAACTAGAACAATTTTTGAAAGAGCCTGGATATGTGATCAATCAAGACGACGGCTTTTGGTACCTGAGTTTAAGCTGTAAGTCTACGCCAATTATGTCTCGTACTTACTTTTTGCAGCTGTAGGATAAAAATCTCCTTCTGAAACCTTTACGAGTTCCTCCAATGCACAGTATATATATATATATATATATATATATATATATATATATTTACTTATATAGTTTTGAACGAACCTAATTTTCGTCATCTCCTGGATAGGATCGATAGACATTTGAAGAAATTCTCCAAAAATCCCTAGTACGATATCAATAGTTGATTTGCGTTAAGGGAAATCTGCTAAAAAAATAAAAGATCTGTGTCTTGACCAAATCGTGGCATTTCTTGGCACTTCGGGGGTTGATAAGGGTCAGGGGTTAAGCAGCTATAGATTTGAGGTTCAACGAATTAACTGCGAAAGGTTGCCACACCTAGAGAACAAGAGTGTCAAGAGAAAGTAATTACACGATAATGTTATTGTATGGTGAATCTGGGATGGGCTGTGCTAATGAAAACTAGAACGAGAATACGGAAGGAACTCTTTAGGTTACCAAGAAGCCCAAAGAAAAAGATGACGTCTGAGGAAGTGGTTGCTTGACGTTCAATAAGGACTTGAGGAAAATAAGATTTATTCACTGGAGGGGCGTAACTGTTAGCCGCAATGGAAGTTATTTGGTCGAGACAGATGGTGGGCCAATTTAGAACAGCTAAATCTAGACCTGAGTAAAGAATATAAATCTTAAAATAATCAAAACAGAAGTTGAATGGATTATTAATGACTATAAAAAATTCACATGGCGAAAACACTTTCCTCCAATTTGAAGGCGAGATGGCGGATACCTTGGCAGGCCATTAACTCTGAAAGAGAATAAAGTGAATAAGACTATTGAGTGGGGAGCCGACAGTTGACTCTTTAAAAGCTTTTTAAATTTCGTGAAAAGTTAAGAGTTAAAGCAGCCAGATGGGGAGGGAGCACGGATTTTAAAAGTTTCCTGCTTTCGAAGGTCAAAGCTTTCATTGACCCTCTGCCAACCGAAATTTATCATGGAACTTATTACCATTACAGATTTTTATTCTGAGCTACATTTTTTTATTTCCATATCATATTATTAAGAACATTTTAATGCAGTGGAGGTAAATGCGTTCCCATAAAAAGGCAATCAAATCAACAGTATTAAATAAATAGAGGTACTGAAAAGCCTTTGGCCATAATGAAAAGATTTTCTTAAACCAATGGTGTATTTTAAGAGAAGAGGTTTGAATAACGTGACTTTGTATCTAAACTATTCACCAATGACTAGCTAATGCCCCAGCACAAACCTAACCGAGTTCAATGACAAACTTTCTAGTAAACTTCCATGGTCCAATGTCACGGTCTTAGAGGCCTTCCGGTATTGACCGTGTCATGCTATTTTCTACCAATGACTCGCTTGTCATTCTGCTACCTTCCTTAGAGCAGCTGAGAATTCTCAATTCCAGAGGAAGATACCAGAGCAAAAATAATATTATTATTTTTTTTATTTGATATTAATCAGAATATAATGATGTTTATATTTTTGGAATCAAGATTTTCTTTATTATAGACAACACCTTCTGAACACTAAAATAAAACCCTTATAATACCATAACACGGTTAAAAACAGAAACCTCTCTAGTAATGGCTTACTTTTGATATTAAAAAAATTTCCATCACAAATGAGTCAATTTTGGCTGATGATAGAATTATTTTCACTGTTGTAGAGATTACAGAAACACAGGCATTAATACAAAAATATCGCAATTAACCACTAAAATTTTCTGTATGTTAAAGGTAAAAATTAAAACGGTTCTATTCGTTTTGAATGCGTAAATCACAATATTCGTGATCCAAAAAATAATAGATAATTTCCTGCCATATAACGTTTTGTTAATCGTATAGAACCACCAAAGCAAACGCTCTAGCCTTAATAACATGTATGTACTGAAAATTGTTGATACAGGACATACCATTAGATATATCACCCTCCGTTACCCGTTATTAGTAAAACCATAATGGTAGTAGGTTGCTGAACCACTGATATTTCTTTTAACAATTTTCGCTCTAGGTTAAGCACCTATTGAGGTAATTCGCGTGACTATATTTTCGAAAAATGTTCATTAATCCTACCTAGGAGTTGAGGAAAATGAAGTCCGCGTATACTTATGAAGATGGTGAAGTTTTTTTGTTGAGGCATGTGATTAATGTATATTAAAGAAGCTTTAGTCTAGGACAATATTTCGAGAATTTTATTTTAACTTTCTGAGGGCTGTAAACAGGTACTACATTATATATATATATATATATATATATATATAGATAGATAGATAGATAGATTGATAGATAGATAGATAGATATAGATATTGTGCTTTACTATTGTTAAATACAGTGTGGTGCTTTTATTTGAAATTACCAAGACAAAAATATCTGAAATACTAAGTGGATACATTTATTAATGTACGGAGTGTACCTTAGTAGATAAGTCTTTGGAGTCTTGGCAAGTTCAAATATCAAACACCACACTGTATTAAGGGAAATCAGCTGTTGAGGTTGTACTCTTGACGCGATTTTTGAAAATGTCCGTCGATCCTACCTAGGAGATGACGAAAATGAGGCCCGCTCAAAATTATATATATATATATATATATATATATATATATATAGATAGATAGATAGAGAGATAGATAGATTGATAGGTAGATAGATAGATAGATAGATCAATCCATCTATCTATCTATATACTTGTGTTACCACGCTAGCGGTCACAATTTTTGTTTAATTGTAACCAAACTAGATATATAATCTTTTTATATGTAAACAAAGATCAAGTTCGTTAACGGATGAAATCAGACTGGGAATTTAGAGGCGAGGAATTTCGAAAATTCGAAACATCTCCGTTATAATGAGTCGGGTTGAAAAATTGTGTAGAAGCAATCTTATTCTAAATGTAAGGTTCTATAAATGTTGTTATGTACGTTTTTTCACTATTTTGATTATTAACCGAGATATTTGCATTCTTTTAGTTTTCAGTCTTTAGTAAATACCCTCTCCAACTCATTTCATATTAACAATAAACTACATGCTAATATGTCCCATGTGACGTTATAAATAAAAGTTATATTTCGTAGAGATCTCTATATTTACTCTATATAAGCTTGATCACATTTTTTTTTTCTTCATTTCCCAAGTCGGATTGGGAATTTTGATAAAGATTTCGAAAGTCGTGTCAACCTCAATAGCAGATTTCCCTTGGGGGAAATCTCGCAAAAAGCACAGAGCTATCTGAAATTTCCAAACGAATTCCCCAGAGAGTGGAGTAAAGAGGCAGTGACGGATGATTTGGCAAGGGAATCTCAGATCAAATGGCTTCCCAATAATCATTGAGAGGTTGGACGAGTAGAATCCCAAGTTAGTAGAATCTCTTGGAGTGCTCTTGGGAGCATTAGCCTCCTCCTACGGCAAATAAAGAAGATGGAGAGGAAAGACACTTTCTAACGGCTAGGATATCACGTTTATTCCTTGAGGAGTTTCAACATCCATGACACTGTTTTACAGCAACAATATTTCACTCATGATTGAAGAATGCCAAAAGCATTAGCGTTGTAATAGAAAGTATTAAGCCATTACACGATAATGTTAATTGTATGGTGAATCTGGCTTCGTCTTTGTTAATACAAGAGGTAGTTAGAACTTGAACACGAATGGAACACTTTAGGCAAACAAGATGCCCAATGAAAAAGATGTCATCTGAGGAGTATAAGATTCAGGCATTGGAGTAGCTAATCTGAAAGTTCTTTGGCTAAGACAGATGGTGGTTCAAGATCTGCTAAATCTAGATGTGAGTAAAAAATATAAATATTAAAATATTCAAAACATTATTATTGGATTATAAAGGACTATTAAAAAAATCAGACAAAGAATTCGAGAAAAAAAAAAAAAAAAAAAAAAAACTTGCCATAGAAGCTGGGTAAACTAAGCAGATTTACCACAAATAGTTTTGCATGAAACGGCCATGATTCATAAACGAACACAAACCGCTACTCAGAATATCACTAAGAGGACACACTGATGACGTCAGCCATCTATCACACCTTTCCTTTAATTCTATATTTCTCTTTCAATAGAGGAATGATGTAAACAGAACGAGTAATTTCAATTTATAAAAAGATATATATAGTGTCCCGACTTCCCGCGCCACTCCCCTTAAAATCTCCTATTATTTTAATACAAAGCTGAGACTTGGTGTGGCATAATTAAGACCCCTGAAGAATAGTCCATATTCAACCTCGTAAACTTCTCCAGCAACCATAACTTTGGAATTTCCACCGGTATAGCTCCTTAAAAAAAAAATGGTACGGCATCTTCCTGGGAATAAACATCAAAAATAGTTTTATGAAACTTCGTTTTATTTTATTATATTTATTTATGTCATAATTCATTCCTCTTCCTATAGACTTGTTTCAAAGATAATTTTGTTGGTTACAACTTTTATGTCGCAGCATTTCTGAATAAAACCTGCCGTTTCTGAAATAAAGATTTGTGCGTTTTACGGCTAATGTATGAGTCAAAATTCACCAATATAAACTCATTTTAGAATTTGATTTTTTACAAGAATTCCTTATAAAAATATGGCATTCTATTGGAAATTCCAAAGTTATGGTCGTTGGAGAAGTACTGGAGAAGGTTACGAGGTTGAATATAGACTGAAAAGATTCTTCAGGGGTCACAATTATGGCAAACCATGTCTCAGCCTTTTATTAACACAATTTAAGAGGGGTGGCAAGGGAAGTTGGGACACCCTGTATATATATGTATATATATAATTATGAGATTAGAGCTTTACTTATGATTAAACACACAATAAATAAATAAACCCGTTAATAATTGAGCTCCAAAACAAATTCTAAGTTTCGTTTTTTAAAGGAATTTTACGTTACAATTTACAGGTTTAATTACTGAGACCAAACAATCGAGTTGGGAACGATCAAATGATAATAATTTGCTACGCTTCAAGGTTAGTTTAATTCATGAAGCTAACCTGCTTTAGGTGGCCTAGAGATTGCTGAAGATAAAGAAATGAAATTTAACAAAAGATGAACAAAACGTTACTATAATCTGTATTTCGCGACGGCTTGTCCCCTATCCTCCTTTGTAGCTAGTTTTTTAGGTCAGTAGCATATTTTATATTTTTTATTTGGCCAGTTACATGGTTATGTTCCTCTAAAATTCATCTAATATTAATTCTTGGATTAACATTAATGTATTACATTTTTAGGTAGTTTTAATGCGATGTATTGTGAATTCCTAGTTTTATTGTTACGGTCTGAACTAAGATTGATTTTCTTTTTTTCATGTATTGGCCTGAAGATGGAGACAACAGTCATCGAGATGACTTCATAAATAAATAAATCTTTGTAAATTATTTTTTACATTTTTATTCAACACATTTGTATATGTGAGCTCTCTCTATCTCTTACTCTCTCCCTCCCCCTCTCTCCTTCTCACGCACGCACTCACAAACACACACACACACACACACACACACACACACAGAAATATAATCAGAAAAAAAAATTGTTCATGTTAAGGGATGAGGTAGAAAATCATGTATTATACTCACTCTAATTCTGCGCATAGCTGCTACAATCTCAACCCGTGTTGAAGGCTTTGGTACGTCCAGTGTCCCGATGTACTGTAAAACAAAAAAAAATACTTATTATTAAATGAATATTGCTGTTATAAATTAGGTATATGAAATATCTAAACAATAACAACAACAAACAAACAATAACTATTACTGAATGCTAGATGTTAATAATCTCTGAAAAAAGTTAATCAAATTCAAACATTCAAAATTTAAAGCTTGTATAAAATTATGTGTTGGGTGTTTCAAAGGCGAAATGATTAAAGAGTCTAAAGAAAAATGTACACACTTATAGATCAAATATTTTTGTTTTAATATTCACAAACTTTTTTCCAAGTTTTGAAAAAAAAATATTGATTTAAAAAATACCAAAAATAAAAACAGAACTCATCATAAATACTTTATAATTTCGATTATTACAACTCTACAGATGCCCATTAAGACGGCCAGACCACTGCTCTTAGTGACCTGGATATATACTCCTGCTTCAAAATATTTAAATGACAAAATTCATTTATTCAAGTTTAATATAGTAGGATTCACACTGCTCTTTTCATATTTCCTTCCAAACATTCATTAGATGAGTCAAGTGCTACGAAACATTAGCTTAAAACAGAGGTTTCCTGTAACTGTGAATTTTCTTTTTTTTAACAATTTATACTAACAGCATCAATAAGTAATGAGAAAGAGGGACGGGAGCTAAATTGGAATAAGAAAAGTTAAATGGAGTCCGTCAAGAAAGCGTGGAAGTCGGATAAGCCAGGACAGTTCATTAAAATGGTTGCCCTTCCATAATTTTTCCTCTCAGTCATTTCTCACTCTCTTCCTTCCATCTCTGTATAAATAAATAAATATGCAACTATTTATTTTATTTGGATCGTACTTTACAATATGTCAAACTAAGCTGTTTAATTCAGCATTTGTAATAACCACTTGGAATAATATTGTTATTAGTAATTTGTAAATATTATAATTTCTTCACAAATTACAAATAACAGTATTATTAAGAAGATAGTAAAAAATGACGGAGGTAAGAATGATGTAGATATTTTTTCACGAAACTAAAAGTACCAAGCTGATTCTAAAATTATTATCCTAAGTCAATACAGCTGGAGAATAGAAACGTATAATTATTAGCATACTCTAAAAGGGTAGTTCTTTCACATGGCAAACCTAGAGTGTCGAGTTCGATTCCCGCCTGAGCAATATGAAGTTATTTAGTGGCCAACTCATTGAATAAAATCCTTAGTCCCACATCGGCATGAAAAGTGTGGTAATCTGCACATAATTCGTCTCAATTAGTACCAAAAATTGGACGTAAATAAAGAATAATAATAATAATAATTACATCATATGTTGATCCAATATGCATGTACTTTTCGAACCCTCTGAAGAAGTTCATTATTGTCATGTAGTTGAATACATTTAAAAGGATCCTATAAATTGAATGTTGTTATGAGATTCGAAGAACTTGCAGGCTAGGATCTTTGATCCTGTATAATATATACGAAAAATAGGCTTGGCTTCGATGACAGACTAAGGCAGATATAAATATAACAGTTTATAAATCTGGGGAAACTCGTTTAATAACTTTGACTTTCGATTTCAAGAGTTTAGTAACTTTTTTTTTATTAAATATTTAGTTGAATTTAAAGTTGGTTATGTTTAAATTCATATATTGAAGATTTTTATAGTATGGTACTTTATTTATTGGTTTACTACCCTTTTCTAGGCAAGGTGAGCCTAGGGACTTTATTTAATGAGTTTATCGCTAAATAAATTCCTATTGCCATGTCGAACCCAACTGCCTAGGACCAACACCGTAACTCACATGGCTAACTCGAGGGCTTAGAAAACACAGGAAAACGTTATTATTTTTTTTGTGTAGTGTATGTAAATTTATCTATAAGCGAGTAGAAGTATTTTATGAATGTCAGTAAATGTTTTGCTTTTGTCTTCCTTTGTAAATTAATACAAATAATTGTAAATTATTATTATTATAATAATAATAATAGCCAGTATGGGACTAAGGATCTTATTCAATGAGTCACTAAATACATTTCTATTGCTCAGGCGGGAATCGAACTCGCCACTCTAGTTTTACCATGTCGGATTAAGGCGAACGCTTTAACTCACATGGTTAACCTTAGTCCAGTAAAGAAATTAGAATATTTACGATATACACAAAGGCTAATTGGGAGGGGTTATCTATAGGTTACCCTTTTCTCTAGCCAGGGTGTGACTAAGGATTTTATTTCATGAGTTCATT
This sequence comes from Riptortus pedestris, assembly GCA_019009955.1. Taxonomy (NCBI): domain Eukaryota; kingdom Metazoa; phylum Arthropoda; class Insecta; order Hemiptera; family Alydidae; genus Riptortus; species Riptortus pedestris. The sequence continues at coordinate 124,413,535 of CM032229.1, read as the reverse complement.
ACTAAATAATTTCCTTTTGCCAAGGCGAGAATCGAACTCACGCCTCTAGGTTTACAAAGTAAGACTAACACCTTAACTCGGATGGTTAACCCGAATCACCCTACCCCCCCCCCCTTATTTTTGTTGTTAACATTATTGATTTTAAACTAATTTTTATAAAATATTTGTAAAACTACAAAGCTATTGTAAAATAGCGAAAATTATAAAACGCCCAGTGAATATGATTTAATTATCTAATTGTTGTGTGTGAGTGATATGTAACAGAAGAACGGAGAGAGTATGTGGCTTGAATTTACTTTGAAACCAACAAAGGATTAATTGGGGTGGATGTGTTTGACCTTTTTGCAATCCGACCATTAAATAAATGAAATGTAGCCCAAAACCTTTCGTTGAAGGATAAAGTACATTTAATTAAAAATTCTTTAAACAATAGCAAGCTGGAGAATATCTAAATTAAACTTTAAACATCCCTTAAGAGAAAACATTTACCTATCAGCGCAAATGGGGGTACTAAAATATTACAAAAGTTAAGGCACTCTTGTAACATTTTAGTATCCCCATTTGCGCTGATGGGTAATTGTTTTCTCTTAAGGAACGTTTAAAGTTACTGAATGTATTTTTTTTATTATTTAGAATTCTGCTACAGTGGGAGTTAACTCTTTAAACAAAAAAAAGAAGTGAAGAACAAAGTATAGAACGAAAACATGAAACAAAATTAAATGACACGAGCAGAGCAACTAGTTAAGATACAGGTTTTTAATTTCATTCATCAAGAAGGTGAAAATGGGATAAAATGTCCACATCTTATAATATAACTAAACTATCAATTTTGGCCCTGCACTTGGTTTTGAGCGAGAATATAACGTTGAGTGATAGATGTTACAGGATCCAGTACATAGGAAAAGAAAGATGTAGTCTTCCTGCATGAAAATTAATAAATTTAATATAGGAAGACTAAATTTTTCTTTTCCCTTCTTGCGACCTTGTAAGTGCTTTGTTGAATGTTTTAATGTCCGTGTATTTGATAGCTTAGTTTATTTGTTTTGGCCAGTGAAATCTACTATTTCTTAGAGCCAGGTCTATCATCTTGAATTTGAAATATTTATGATAACTGTATTGAATAATAGTTATTTATTATACAAGTGACGAAAGTAGATCATTTTACAACTCGAGTGAAACGTTTACCCACACGAGCGAAGCGAGTGTGGTAATTTCACGAGAGTTGTAAATTCTACTTTCGTCACGAGTGTAATATTAATTTTTTTCTGTAATCGTGTAATACATGATCAGATCTAACCAGAATATGAACAAAATTAGGATGTTGTGAAGATTGTTGGTAGGTTATAAGCATGGTTGTGAAAGGTTATAAGCATAGTTATAAAACAACTAGTGATGATTGTGAAGTAGTGCAGGTTATAAACAGGGAAGGTAATTATTATTATATTTAAATTTTAAAATATATTGATTATTTCCACCAATAATTCATTCACATTTCAATTTATTTTGTTAAAATAAATTCTTAGAATGTTAAGAAACATTTAAAAGCATTTAATTTCCAACTTCAAATTATTTTTTAATTTATACTTATTACTAATTAAGAAGGCAATTCATTTTCTTCACTTGTGAAGAAAGTGATTACTTTCTTCACTCTATTGCAAAATGTTTCACTTTCTTCACTCATTTCTGTTTAGTAATGTTACCATTATTCAACGATTACAGAAAAAAGTCCATTTTTCATGTATTTTCTTATAGGGAGTCAATCTTTCAGTTCGCCCCCTTCCAAGGTAGTAATTATTTATTTGGTTTATACTCACATCAAAGTTGATTGGCATGATCTCTGTTTAAAGTAATATATTTATCCCTTCATGTAAATCTTGAAGTTGTACTTTATTTATATAGTATGGAAAATATTCCTTTAATATCTGAGGTTTTCTCATATCCATACTTTGCCTATTAGAATATAATAGAAGTTATCCCCTTCGTATACATGCTGTAGACCTACTGTATTTTACGGGTATTCTACATGTTTATATGTTTTAGATATGTTAATATTTGTGGAATATATTGGCTGTTGTCAGTTTGTAATTCAATCATATCGTGGGGTATGTCAAGGTTTTTTTCGTTGAATGCAGTCTGTCAGTATGTGTTTTATCGTTAGGTGCTTGTTACAGTATTTGCATATGATTGCCAGTCCTTGTCATTAAGTTTATGTGTCAGGTATGTATGGCCGATCCTGAGTCGGGCAAGAACAACTTCCTCCCGTCTATTGCTGCTATGGCTCGATGCCCACTTCTTAAAACACGACACCTACATCATCACAGCCCAAACACACACTAATTTGTTCGGATTCATTCTCCAATTCATTATTTACTCCCCACGACATTTACATCGCACAACCAAAAGCACTAAACATAACAGAAGAAATTTATAAACAACAAATATACCCAATTACAATTAACCTTTATTGGCTGTCAGGCATGAGGACCTTGGACTTACTACAACAGCAGACTAACAGGCTAAACTAATTACTAAATAAACTCAATACACACAAACAAACTTACTATACGAATATATAGTGAGACATATTCGCCATTAAGTACGTTTTATGTGCATAATGATTACCAGTACTTACTGAATGCAATACGTGGTTACGCTAATAAGTAAATTAAGACAGGTCTATAATAGGTCTTTGTTTTGGCACCACTTCGGATGACTGATTACCTTATATGCTCCTAGCATTTGATCCATAAGCAGGAGCTGGCTCAGATCTGTTTGAGCGCTGCTGGATAATAACACACATATCGCTCTTTTACCTGTGTCATTGAATTCATTTTGGGTGAAAATTAGCATCATAGGGCATGAATTTTCATTCAACATCATTTTAGATGTGGATTGCCACTTTTTGGGAACGACATCATGAGTGAGTATCCTTTATTTTTTGTTGTTGGTTGCTGAGTGATATATTCACCCAAATGGCTTCCAAAAAAAAGGAAGTATTTGGAAAATAAGCTTTACAGTTTGTCCAATTCAATCTGGATTGTTTTGAGCAATACGTAAATGTGTTATTATGTTGTTCTATGCTCCAAAACCCTCCTGCTTTAATATGTAGCAATAGGAGTTATAAGACTATTTAATAATAACTGAAACGAATAAGATAAATATAACCTTGATTTTAACTGTTTGAAAGAACTATGGCCGAATTGAAGATAGCTGTTGTGGTAGGAGGCTAAGGAAGGTGATAGGGTGTTGGCTTTCCTTCTAATCCGTCACTAAGCCAGCAGGGTTGAATAGAACCACCGACAGCTTAAATCCCCCACTTCGCCCCCACTACGGAAATTATAGCCCTCAAGGTTTATGCCATGCTCTCAGAACCCGTTGGGAGGACATAGAAAATTATTAAAGAAATTCCTAAAGGAAATTATCCCTATGCGGAACTTATTATTATGCGTTAACAGATTTTCTTAAAGGTTTTGTAGAACTCTCTTGAACATACTATGTTGCTAGTTATGTAACAACGATATTTGTACGTTATTTTCATATTATTGTTGTAAGCGGACAGCATTAGCAGATATCCCTTAAGGGAAATCAGCTATTGAGGTTGTACTCATGAAGCGATTTTCTGAAAATTTCCTTAAATTTACATCGATCCTTCCTAGGAGATGACGAAAATGAGGTCCGTTCTAAATGTTGTATATATATATATATATATCATTTAACACTTAATTTTTGTTTTATCGTTACCAAACTGGGCATTCAAAAGCTTTATCAAAAATAAAGATCAAGTTCGTTAACGACTGAAATCAGAAAGTAGGGAGGGGGATCAGAGGGGAGAAATTCGAAATATCTCCGTTAAAATACGTGAGATTGAAAAGGTTTATAGAAAAATTTCCTAGTTTTCGGCATTCAGTAAACCCCCACTCCTACTAATGCCATATTAATATAGCATTAATATAAGCGATTTCCCTTAAGGGAATCTGCTAAAACAACTTTAATTCAACTTAAATTCCATTTCATCATTACGATTAGCCCAATTAAGAGATAGGCTAAGATAATACTCTAGTGATCGGACTAGTTCAAAATATGTTGGCAGTTTAAAAGCGGCGTTAGGGTTGCCGTGGCCAATACAGATTATAAAATACTGTCCTTTGAGAAATCGACTCTGAAAATCTCTCAGTTTCTACTATTTTCTCATCGGTAAAAGTCACAAGATTTGGAATGAAAGTGGATACATATGATAGGATTTGAATGGGAAAAGTCTGTAACGTGAAGTTCATGAGTGAAAAATGGATGTACAAGTTGCTGTAATAGTGAAGAACAAAATACATTTTACTACAGCTGACAGAAATGAATAAAAAAGAAATACATTTTATCATTAAACAATAGCTATACTTTCAATGGTAGAAAAAGATACCACCTAGGCTTGGAAGTAGAGGAATACCAATATAAAAGTTAATATGTTAAACCTTGTCATTTAAATATCCAATATTTTCTTTTTTAGCTATTCCCGCTGCTGTATAGTAAATTTTAAAATCTAATTATTCTAGCAGCAAAAGTGAAAACACAAAAACTCTTATAAAACTAAAATAGTTTAATTTTTGTGTTAATTATTAGAATGATATCAATTTTAAAATAAATATCCGCCTTCAACATATATTTATGCTTTAGAATTTATCTCATGAAGGATATTGACAAGTGGAATATGTGAAAATGGAGATACAAGAGCCAATTCATCTTTAGAAGTAAAATAGTTACGTTTCTTACGAAAAGAAAATTTCTAATATTTGGTATTTTTCCTGTGTTCTTTATATACGCGTTTTTGAAATTTAAATTTGTTACAAATTTATGAAAGACCCATACGAAACTCCTATATCTTTCCTCCATGCCTAGGGAATGGTATCAAACTAAGGCATAGCTATAAGGAACCCTAGACAGTATGCTTGGTCCTATCTATGGCATCTTCTTTCCAGCTACTTTAAGATTCATGGGGAAGAGCGAATACTAAGTGATTTTGTTTAGGAATAAAGAAAACCCGTCTCCCTTACAGAAATAATTCATAAGACTTAAACTGTGCTTTTTCTAAAAGCTCTCTGTCTCTCTAATATATTATTTGATGGAAGAAGAATTTTTTTTCTTCACTCGAAATTTTTTTGCTTTCCTCTCTATAACATTTTCAACAATTGCCATTTCTTGCTGTAATTTAAGAGTCACGTTACGAATATCGCTTGCTCAAATCATTATCTAGAAATACAAGTGTTTAATGTCAGCGAAGCGTTGTAGATTCCGAACACAAAGGTTTTACTTTTGGGGGCTCGACTTCACTTATCCCAAAGAAATAATCCGTTGGTTTGAAATCACAGCAACTTCCATAGCAATTTGTAGGGCCATCACGCAAAATTATACACTGATCAAATAATTTCTTTAATAAACTGAGGAATACTTAGCAATCATTTTGGAAACAAAATTCGTTGCCCATTAAGAAAATTCAAAATTGAGTGAAATAAAAAATCAGTGAACAAATCAATTGATATGGCACTACATAGATTTTATTTATTTAATGAGCATCCCCAGTATTATCATTAAATAGAGAACAATGTTCCTATCTCCTCGTAAAGCATAGCAAACAGTAACTTTTGTGGATGTAACACATGCCACGTCTCAACTATGGCCTACGGATTTTCTCCACCAAAAGCCGTCAATTTGGCTTATTTTCTTAACTATTGAAGCAAGAATCGCTTAACAAAATTAAGAGTCGAATAAATTTAAGATTAAGGATCACGATGCTTCGGATGATTTACCAATTCACTTGATGGTCTCGTACAAATTCAATGCCAATCAACTTATTTCTGCCAAATCTTTTCTTAAACAATTCGTTCCACAGGAGTAACCTAACTTCTTCAGTACTTACTGTACAAACACAGAAGACTGCTTATAAAAAATCTAGTGAGTCAAGACAAAAAATTGTGTTACAGAGATAATATAATTATTCGAAAATGTAATTCGAAAATGAGATTCAAAAATGAGACTACGGTTCAAGAGATATTAGGCTAATTTCATTAACTAAGCAAAAAGTACATACTAAAAGACGAACAAACAATGAGACATTTCCTAACCCCATTAAGGCCCTGTTAACGTGAAGCAAACAGGTGTAGTTACAAGAGTGATCGACAAATAAGTTTAACGCATCTTTGTTCTTAATTTTTCAAAAAATATGGGATGTAACTTTTCCAATAGTAGGTATAAGTTTTTATAAATCATGTTAGAACTGAACTCATAAAAATGTCTAGGGAAAGACCTCAGCTATGTAGCTTAGCAGAAATTAGATGTTTACTAGAGAAGAATGCTGCATTGATGATGGTAATGATTAGATGTGAGCCATTTATATTAAAAACATTTCTGACCAAATATGATGGACTATAAATTAATTAAAATAAAAGTTTTCTTCCAGCGGTCTGATTTGTTTCTAATTCGTTGGTTTTCGATGGTCCTCCCTTTCGTCAGGCAACTTCAGTTTGTTTAGCTTTATAGGTCCCTTAGGCTGAGTTAGTGATTGGTAAATTTAATATTTAAAGGTTTCAATTTGTAATTTCCACGATTCATGTTTCGAATAGTTTTAGTTGGTCTAGACCTGGACAACCTTTGACATGCTGTGGGCCTAACTTTAGTCTGCAAATGCGTTCGCGGGCCGCTTTAAAAGTAGTGCATTTTAAAGTAGTGTTCATAATTTTTAATTGCAGGACAATTTAATTATAATACAATTCATTAAAATAACAAAATGAAATGAAAAAAATACGTACAACGTTATAATTAAATTTTAAAATTTGGAATTATTACAAATAACGAAAGTTAAATAGCGACACCGAAATCAATGAGACACTTTAACTTGAATTTGGGAAACTAATCCATCCATGTTTGAATTAATTCCACTGATACAAAGACATAAATAATTTCCCAAATTATTGTCAGTCAGCCTTGTACGATGTTTTCATCATTGAAAAGAACTGTTCGCATTTATAAGTACTGCCAAAACCCCAAACCTCTCCTCATCTTCCTCATTTGGAGTAAGTAGTGTAATATCTTTGTTTAATTGGGTTTTCCGAATCAAATCTTACAGCGGGCCGGTTGTTGCCCACATATGGTCTAGAGAGTTCATAGTCATTTTTCTCTTATTAATTTTATGAGGTTCTAGTACGATTCTCATACCTAAGTTATGTAAAAGATTAGTTTCATCAAATTCAGCCTATTGAGAACAAACTCTTTCAAACTATGACGGACGGAAATAAAAGTTATTACTATTTTGCTGAGGAAAGCTTGTCATTCACAGTTTCTCCTAATCGGAATAACCGTTTTAAATGTAGAATCTTTGTAATTTCCGTTATATTTAATCGGCTCGATAAATGCTATAGAACTAATTTCGTTGACATTCTTTTCAATTATTTATCGATTTCCTACCAGAAGTTCCTATCCTGACGATAGAAATTTCTTCTCAGCTACGAAATTAAAGAGTTTTTGCATGTATTCTAGAGTTATTATTTCCATATAACGCTATTACTTCAATCTTAATCCTAGGTTGAATTTCAAAGAACTTTTATACATGACGGCAACAGTGTTTAAACCGAGTAAGTGGAATGCCTGCCTACTTTCAGAAGTCATAACGGTTTTTTTTTTTTTATTGTTTTTTTTAAATGGTAGTCATTTTTGATCCTTAATCAGAAATGTGAAGAATGAAAGAAAGATTTTTTTATTCTCAATGAAATGCCATTAATTCAAACAACATTCTATAACACTATGAGGAGGGGAACAATTTGAAGAGCTTCCTAAAGAAAATGTCCACTTGAAAAGTGGTTTGAATACCTGCAGCCTCAAAGGTACTCGTTAAAAGTTCAAGTTTTATTAAGACAAATGTAAGCTTGACTAAAGTTTGGTTCAAATATTTACTGTTTGAATAATGAACTCCAGCCCTACCACGTTTTATTGAGAGATCTCATTACTTTTACAAAGCCAAGTTTCTGATTACACAATCTCACTAATTTAATAGGGAACAAACCAGACTTGTTTTGTTAACGTTCTCTCTCTACGGAAAATACTACTCGAATTCAAACATAACGAGAAATTTTAAAAGGAATTTCACCAATAGAAGTAGTCAAAATATCTCTTACTTTCCATATTGATTATTCAAATGAAGATATGTCACCGAAATGTTTTATGTGATAATCTTAGACAGTTTATTATTTTTGGAATAAAATCATATGTTTTGTCCGCTTCTAGATCCTTTTGAGAACATATTAATAGAGATATTTAACAGTATTAGATAAGGGTCTAATTAGATTATATATATATATATATATATATATATATATATATATATATATATATATATACATATAGGGGCTTACAAATGAGGCTTCTCAATTGAAAAACCTATAAAAGAATAGTTTATATTTAAAAAATCTCATTTGGTAAACCTATATTCCTAAGTTCAATTATCACCTGGGCAATAGGAATTTATTTAGTGACGATATCATTAATTAAAATCCTTAGCTCCACTGGCTAGAGAAGGATGGTAACGTATAGAGAACCCGTCCGAATTAGCCTTAGTGAATATATATATATATATATATATATATATATATATATATTTGTGGACCTTAAGTTTTATATATATATCTATATATATATATATATATATTTGTGGACCTTAATTTTTATATATATATATATATATATATATATATATATATATATATATATATATATATATAACAATAGCGATATTTAACAAGCATTCTTTTAGCAACAGCTGAATCAATATTAATAATATCGTGATATCTTTACAATTATATTGTATTTACACTGTCTTATCACTGTGTTTATTGTTTTTGATGCTGTTTTAAATTTAAAGGAACACCTACAAGAATTGAATAAATATTTATATGTTATATATAAATTAATAATTACATGCCAGTAAGTTAGGTTATTTTCCTGGAATGGTATGCTAACTATGCTCGTATTATCGATTTGTGTGTTAATATTCGCAAAATTCAAGCTGACTGTTTTTAAAAGATAAGCAACAATCTCATGTTTTAATACGTGGAGTGTTTTCATTAAAGTCAAACATTACATTATTTAATTCTTTGGAATTTGAGCGTGGGATAAAGCTCTTTTTCTTTGTTTATATAACTAGTGTAACCGATGAGGGAAAACAAATATTGCTTCAATGAAACTTTAATTTTTACAGTTTTTTTCGAATCCTTACACGATCATTTTTAATTACTAAACAAAATTATACAAACTGAAGACGATAAACACGCCTTCCCAAAAAGTGTGATACACACCTCGAAAGTTCTACACACACTGGGTGGCTTTTATATTCGGATTTTTCGAAATTTATCTTGGATGTGTTTTGAAAAACCCTTTTCGCGAAAAAATAGTTTATGGAGATCCAAGAGTCATCATGGAACAAAGAGATTTGTGTGGTGTGACAATAGTCATTGTAGATCATACTTCCGTACAGGCTTGGTTGATGTACGGGCAATCGATATATACACAGCCTGGACAATATGTGCCAGAGCAACTCTTCAAATAGCCACTATTTATTGCTTCAGCATGATCCACGGAATATATATCCCACTGATTCTCCGGAGCTTCTGTTTTCAAAAAAAAAATACTCTGAAAATACAAGAATAATAAAGGTCTGGTCAGTAAAATAGAAACGCTTGATTATACGGGAATATGAATGGGTCGTTTTTATAAATTAAAAATTGAGCTAGAAATTGAAAAGCAATTTTCAGACAGTAAGTGGCTAATACAAAAAGTAATTTTCGTTCAAGATGAAAGTTTGGTGTACTCCCCAAGTAGTTGCTTTAGTTCCCAAGTTCGTTCAAAAGATGTCTTGTCAACCAGGTTAGATGAATGTATTTTTATGCAATAGCCAGTCACTATGAGTCGATTGATCTACTTAGTACTTTATGATAAACTTGGTACTCAGTGAATTGAACCAGTTTCAGTATTTGCACAGCAGAAATGCGTATGTATTCTTAAATGGATGTTGGAATAGAACAACTGATTCTCATCTGCAAGAAAGAGCGGCCGTCCCAATGTACGAAAGTTGTTCTCACGAGACTTAGGATAGGAAACTCAGTGTTAACATACATACCGCATGATTAGATCAGAAACACCACTCTTCCACAAATTATTTACTGTTAAGCACAAAAGGACTGCAACAACATAGATTACTTTAAGACTCCTTTTACAGACATGTTCCCACGTACTGTCACTATACGTAATCGCCTTAAAAAAAATTAATTTACTTCTCTTTCAAACTTTAACCTCTTCTCTCTTGATTATGATTTAGTGAGGAATTTAACAAATATATAACAATTTTGTATAATATAAAACGTCTAGCAATAATGTTGGTCCAAGAAATTATTACTGTGACATTTACTGAGAAGACGATCACGCCAGTTAGAAAGCTCCTCTAACTCAAAGGTAAATAAATAAAACTTGGCCATTATTTTTCATAAACTCTGCGACACCTATATTATTCCGTACTTGAATTTTAGCAGATTTCCCTTAAGGACAATTATTATTTAATCGTTACCAAACTCGATATTAAATTTTAGTCGTTTTGTGTAAAAAGAAAGATCTAGTTCGTTAACGGCTGAAATCGGATCAGTGGGAGGGGTGGGGGGGGGGGGGGGTTAGAGGGGAGAAATTTATAAATGTATAAAATCAATCTTATAAGAAATTAAATGTACTATAAATATTGTTATATACATTTATTCCCAATCTTGAATATTAGCCATGGTATTTACATTTTTCAGCCTTCAGCAATCCCCTACTTCTATTCTTGTTACATAAACAATGCTCGGTCATGTAATAAACCACATCATTCGGAGCCTAAATAACAAATATTGTTTTCAAGAGACATTTATTATACGAAGTTTTTGGACTACTTAAATTTGATTAATTGAGATAAAAATTATTCTGATTCATTATAAATTACAGTATTAGATATAGTAAATAGTTTTCAATCAAATTAATACGTTATACTCAGATATATTACAGTATTTGTTTTTCTTTCGGGTAAGAAGTTGGCAGGCCTGTTTGTTTACATTTCAGATGTTTTCCCTCGGGAGGTTTCATATTATCGTTTGTATTTATTAACTTAATATTCACGGTGGTGTTGTGTAGATTTATCTATTGTTAAACTTCACGCTAAAAATCTGCTTAGTTTACTCAGCCCACGCGTGACGGAATTGTTTGATAGTTCTTGATTAAAATTATATTTACTCCCATTTAAATGTTTTGTTTCATCGATCATTAAGAGGTTCAATAAAAAAAAAAATCGTTTAGAAGTTATCTTTAGAGAATTGTTTGATTGATGGGCGAGGTTGCTGGCCAATAAAAAGCTATACCAGATGTTAGTCAACAGCTAAAGACGTTAATTGAGAAATTAACCCCAATGAAGTGGGTTATACAGTATTCGGCCCCTTCTGCTTAACGATGAATTATACTGATTAGTCTTATAACTCATGTCGGACCAACTTGCCTCTGCCTTTTCACTATCTCTTTCATAATTTTGATGTTATAGGATCCTAATTTTTTTTTTTTGACATAATCTGTCTACAGTATCAACTTCTACACTGTTTTACAATTTTACCATTCTGTTCGCCATTAGCTAACATGACATAATAATAATTAAGATAATTCATAAGGTATAACAGGAGGAATAAGAACGGCCCTTAGTCCGATAAAAAAAGTGAAAAAAGAGAGAAAGGGCTTATGAATTTCGGGGACCAGTTTGAAGGGAGTTCAAAAGAAATTTCAATGTGCACTTACTAGTAACGTAATTCCCCAATCATTCATTTTTTTTACCAAAAATATTAATGTAATATTGAAATAGTATTGAAATCAAAGTATTTGTCCAAGAGTTCATGATAACCTAAGCCTAGGTTTTTAAAGCCACATAGTTTTGTAAGGAGTAAAGTTGACGCATTAGCTGGAGTACTCTGGTTAAATACTAAATGATCCCCCGCTTCATAATTGAGTAGCTACTGTTATACGAACCTGAGTGAGCACCAAAGAACAGATTAACCCGGTCCACCAGCTAAGTCAAATTTAGTTTGCTTTCATCAAGTTTGAATCTAGATCAGTAGTTTCGAATGTTAACTACCAGACTAGCCCTCCCATTTTTTTGTTGTGCTAGTAACGCGAATATAGTGTTTCTTTTTTAATAATTTAAGTACTTGTTAAATTTGGAAACTTGTGAAATTCTTTGAGTATCCATCATTATATCCCGATATATCTGTATGTTTATATATATATATATATATATATATATATATTATGTTTTCGACCAGGTTATATTTATATATGGTTATATTTATATAAATTCTTCCATGATTAAAAGCTATATTAAAATTTTTACGTCCGGACGGGAGTGGGGGTTATGAGGGAGGCCTGAAATGAAAAATTATGATATTTCGTTTCCTATTAGATTTTCGGCAAACATGCACAAAAAAGTTGTTTATTTTATTATTTAGTGTAACTTTTGTTGCATTCACTATGTTCGTAAAATGAAGTAAACACGGGATATACACTAAAACTATAGCGGGAGTCATTAATTTTATTAGTGCTTATTTAAGTGTTTTTAATTAATGAATATTATGACAAAAGATTTTATGTTTTAGTCACATATGATAACTCTATATATGATTCGGATTAGTGAGGTTATATATCTCCGTCGTCCCCTTCTCATTTATTTATTTCTCCTAGAAAATAACATTGCTATTTATTTCCAATAGAAATGTAAACTATAAGAGCATTTCCGTTATTTAATTTGAATAATGTATTATTTAAACAAAGTCATGCTGGATTGGCACAAAGAGTGATAGCGGAAGTTATGGGATCATACTCTTTGGTTCTGCTATTATATTATCTTATTTCCAATATCTTGATGTTATTGAAACAAATATGTACCATCATAACAATTAGACGTTAATGGTAATGTTATTATGAAAAAAGACAATATCCATTTAAATTTGATATGATTTAAAGTACTACTTATTTTGCAGGGAGGGCTACGTTCTCTTCCCCTCACCTATATTTTTAATATAAATGAAATTATTTTTAGGGTAATACTATTATTTAATTCCATCAGGTAGATAAATTATTAAAATAATACTTCGAATCAATATTTAAAGGAAAACTATGGAGATGCTGGAGCGGAAGGAGGCCGGAGCCTAAACAGTTAATTGAGTTAACTTATTTCCTGTGAAATGATTTCCACTGCGCTCTACTATTACGAATATAATCTAATTACAAAACTATGCTTAAACTATACGAGCTCGAATTGGTTTTTAACAGGAAATAAGTTTCATTATAGAGGATATTTAATTTTAATAAATGCTATCCACGAGTATGGTTTGAAGTATTCAAAAAGGTGAGTTAAAAAGTGGAGAGGGATAGATCAGGAACACATTTTTATTTATTCTTCAAAATTAAAATTTCACATCTATACGTCGCCCGCCTGACCCTCACGGGAAACAATGATTAGGGGCTTATTTTCATTTATTCTTGAATTACAATTTTTTTTTTCTGTAAGCCGCCTGCCTGACCCTCACGGGAAAACAATGCGCCCAGACGGGAAGTGTAGTAAACATTGAAGCCTTGCTCAAAAAAAAAAAATACTATCATCATTCAGCCTCAAATGATTTCCCGAGCGAAGCCGGGTACCTTAGCTAGTATATATATATATATATATATATATATATATATATATATATATATATGAATCCCTATTTCCATATTTAAGTGTGAACGGCTGGACCAATTTCCCTAATTTTATTTTTGTTGTGTCTGTTATTGTCAGGAGAAGGTCCTTATGATAGTAAAAATTGAATAAGTTGGGCGGAGCATTAGCAAATTTAAGAATACGTAACGGCTATATTGTTTTCTAATGGCTGAAAAAATATCGGAATGTTATTGGCATTTCGGCAAAACTGCACTTTCCATAAGTTCTTTATTTTGTTATTTAGAGTAACTTTTATTATATAAACTTTTGTCGTATAACGAAGTATAAACGAGATACACGCCAAAACTATAGCCGGAGAACAATTTTATTATCAATTCCTCCATGAAAATAAGGTATATTAATATTGCTAGCAGGTGTGGGGGCATAAAGTAAGGCTTGAAATGAAACATAGCCATAAGTAGTGGGGAATCAAACTCTTTAATTGTGGAATATATTATCTTATTTCCTCCGGTATGTTGACGTTATTAAAATAACGGTGTACTATCTAATAACTATTAAACGTTACTTGATAATGTCATTATGGCAAAAGACAATATGCGTTTAAACTCAATATGATAGTTTAAAGTGTTATTCAGAAAGCTCTGCTATAAAAATAACATAATATTTCGACAACAATGATGTCCCGGAAACCGCCGGGTACCTTAGCTAGTATGTTATATACGTTCCCGCGATAGTTTTCCATCTTTTCCAGGATGATTTAGTAATATTATTTGTTATATTTCTTATGTTTCTTACATGTAATATTATTACTTTACTTGATAAATAGATGCCTTTCTGAACAGAATGTAGAGCAGTTTCTTCGATTAGCAGGTGCATAAATTGCCTCCTATTTTTGTATATGAGCATAATGATGACTGCTCACTTTGAACCCTTAAAGCCCTTTGGCTCAAGGAGAGGGAAAATGTCCAAAATTTGTGGGATATTATTGCTGAGGTTCTGGGATTCCAGCTACAATGTCTTAAGCAGGCATTCCACAGTAGAATTCCAGCGGGGATATTTACAACCTTCTAAATAGTTACAAATCTCAAGGACTAAATTTGGACATTTTTAAACTGAAGCTTAAATACTATCTGCATCCTAAATATATATTCTTATGAGTTTAATTGTTTGTGTGTGTGTGTGTTTTTTTTTTATTGTGTGTAAAATGGAAAGAAGCTACTGCAAGCATAGTTATGTAACCCAAGCCGAAGGATATACAAATAAAACTTATTTTTTATAAATAAGAGTACATAATTTGTATATTGCTGGATGTGGGAGGGCAGATCTGAGAACAGGTCTTAATAACTGGAAGTCATCCCAAAAATTTCTTCATTAAAGCACAAGGTCTTTCGGCACTGACGTGTCATCATCAGGTGCTCGGCTGTATAATAGATGCTATCGCTACTACTTTAGGGCCACTACTTCAGTAGCGCCGAATGGCCTTTAATAAAGAAATTGGAAGAAAGACTTTCTGTTATTAAGACCTGTTCCCAAATAAGAGTACTGTTTAACTTTAATGGGGATACTTTTTTTCTGGTACGTCATTATAGGGATACGTTCACTGAAACTATGTAGACGGTTTATTTAGTATATATTTACCTATATTTAAAATTTGAGTGTGTGTGTGTGTGTGTTTGTGTGAGTGAGTGTTTATGTGTGAGTGTTTGTGTGTGTGTGTGTGTGTGTGTGTGTGTGTGTGAGTGTGTGTGTGTGTGTGAGAGAGAGAGAGAGAGCTCTGAAAAGCTAAACTCATACCAGATGAAAAACGCAAAAAGCATTATAATGAAACGGTAATTTCCCAAAGAACTTAATATCATCCATTGACTGAAAAAGGCTACGGGATTTCGACGACACATTAACGCCCTTTGCAAAAGAAGTGATGTAGTTTAACGAAAGTTTACCCCGATGATATATTTTATAATTAATATCAATTGCAAAGAAATAACGCCATGCATAGATGCATTTAGTGCCTGAAACCTCCCAAAATTAAAAACGTAAGTATTTACTTGATATCTTTTTTCAACATTACTGATTCTGCTTTCTTATATTCACAAAAGCGTGCAAATAGTATTGCAGTTATTACAAATATAGCCTACATCAATTTCATAAAATGCATTTTAGCAGATTTCCCCTAAGGGAAATCAGCTATTGAGGTCGTACTCATGACGGAATTTTCGAATTTGTTTTTCAAATATCCATCGACCCCACCTAGTAGACGACGAAAATGAGGTCCGTTCAAAACTGTATATATGTGTATGTGTATATATATATATATATATATATATATATATATATATATATATATATATCTGTTACCGCTCTAGCGGTCGCAAAAGAAAGATCAAATTCGTTAACGGCTGAGATCAGACCAGCGGGAGGGAGGTTTAGAGGAGGAGAATTTTGAAAATTCGAAATATCTCCATTACTATACGTCGGATCGAAAAAGTATATAGAATAAATCTTATTGCAAATTAAATTTACTATTAATATTGTTATATATATATATATTTATTCTCTATCTTGAATATTAACCGAAATATTTGTTTTCAGCCTTCAATAAAAACTCACTACTACTAGTGCTACACAAACAATAATCTGTTATATAATAAACCACATTATTCGAAGCCTTAATACCAAATATTGTTTTCATTGAACCTTTACTTTGTGAGGAATATGCAAATACGTTTTATTGACCCCCCCCCCCTCCTTCTTCCGTTTTTGGATTACTAAAATTTGAGTGTTTGAGATAAAACTGATTCTGATTGATTACTAATTACAGAACTAGCTTTAGTAAATAGTTTTCAATAAAATTAATAGGTCATATTCAGATATATTTCATTAATTGTTTCTCTTTTCGGTGTATCTATGCAGCGCTTCGAGGCTGGCCGGCCTGTTTGTTTACAATTCAGCCGCTTTCCGTTGTAGTGATTATTAACTAGTATTGCAAGTTTACTGAGCATTCATAGTAGTGTTACCTGTATATATATATTTATCTATTATAAACCTAAGTGTGGTAAATCTGCTTAGTTTGCTCAGGCCCCGCGCGACAGACTTTTTTTTACATTGTAAGTAAAATATTCCATAGAGGTAGAATGTCGATGAGGTCAGGTTATGACGAGTGATCCCTGTCCCCCGGCTGGCATTAGCCCAACGAGGTAGAGATTTGTTGGCTATGTATCTACCCAAGGCATGCCGTCTAGATGTGACACGGACAGCTCTGAATAGTTTCCATAGCACCATATCGGTTGGCTATGCAGTCGGAATCCAGCTTTGTAGAATCCTGCCAGTCTCTTATAGCTAACAGTCACCTCTTGGTCACCTTCTCACTTCAAAGCAGATAAAGTGTTTTTAGCATTGGCACCATGGGATGAAATTCAATCGTCTTATTTACCCAATGTTTATCTTAATTGAATATTTTGGTCTGCTCGTATAATTGTCCTCATTATTTGGTATCTACAATATTTGGCATTTCATTTTCGACTAAAGTGGTTCGTGATATAACCGCTTATTGTTTATATGAATGACTAGGAGTGCAAAAATGCAAATATCTTGGCTAAAAATCGAGATAGTGAAAAAACATATATTACAACATTTATAGAACATTGAATCTATCTATATATAAAGAAAAATGAATGTTTGTCTGTTTGTCTTTTATAGATTCGTAATCGGTTGAACTGAATTTTATGAAACTTGGTATGTAAATTACTAATAATCATGGTTAGGTTTTAGGCTATAGTAATGTTCTCTGACAAGAACCGGAGTGGGGATTATAAGAGAAGCTTGAAATTAAAAATAGCTATATTCGGTTTCCTATTGGTTTTTCGCAAATATTTACATAACAAAAGTCGTTTATTTTGTTGTTTAGAGTAACTTTTGTTTTCAACACTTTTGTCGTATACCGAAGAATGAGTTATACGCTAAAAACTATAGCGGGAGTCAACAATTTTAAATGAGACAAAAGACTCGACCGAACTAAATGGAACTCCGTATGTGATTTGGTATCAACACCTCCCTGATTATAAGCTATATTAAAATTTCGAGGTACGAACAGGAGTGGGAACTGATTTCAGCGGTTAATGAATGTAATCTTTAGTTTTTCATAAAACGCTTATATATCGAGTATGGTAACGATAAGACAAAACTTGCGACCGCTAGGGCGTAAACAGACAAGTAGGACAGACACAAGGGAGAAGTAGGACACAGACAAGGGGAGTATATATATATACTTTTATATTACTCGTAGACATAGGGTCCAAGTTTAATTCACTTCATTAAACTGTATACATTTCATGGTCTCTAGTTCAACGCCTCATCAGGAGCAGACTCTTCACACCAAAAGCCAAAGTCAGCCTTTATCTATACCGGCTTCGTCTATACTGAAGGAAGGCACAACCTGGCACTGAATGCTACCATAAATCGATACGTGCAGTACAATCAATATTACCACAGTATAACTTTACAATTTCCCGATTAAGTAGCGTGTATATTTCAAACTAACTTAATTTGATAAAAACATTAAATGATTATTGAGATTGAAAAAGGAAATGAATGAGATTGAAAGGATTGAGAAGTACTCAGTATTACGTTTACTGCCTTTTTCTTGTTTTTATATTTATGTTTTCTTGTATTTTTACTTTTTTTGTAGTCCTTACAATTTTCAAGATTCATACATTGTCAAAATCAAAGGAACGTCCAAATTCTTAAAAAAGTGAGATCTGTAAAAAGAACAAATTGCTTCCTAGTTTTATATGTAATAAAAGATGTAGCTAGTAAGACATATTCCATACAACGTTTTTGAGTATGATAAAATTAAAAAATTTCAGGTCTAGAAATGTCAAGAAGTTATAAAGGATTAAAAAAAAATATATAGTTGTGAAATAATTAATTGTAAAGAAATGCTCGTTAACCTTATAAATGATTACAAAATTAGCAGAACTCAGAATTTTGTTGTTAGCGTCACATAACCAAAAATAAACACTGAGAAATCATTACCGGTCGCAACTTTTTGTTATTTCACAGCTGGTTTGATCTGTTGCCATGACAATGTTTATTGTCTTACCACTGCAACCAATGCTGGCGCTACCTTAGATTTAACCATTGCAAAAATCATCTATTCCTTAAAAAATCCAAAAAAAAATTGAAAAATGTTTATATTTCGATTTTTAATAATTTTCAACAAATAAAAATTGGTTGGTTAATTAGTCAAACCAAGAGATTGAAAAATGACACTCGTCATTAAAGTAAGATGAATATTGGGGTCCAGAATAAGTCGAAAGGTGTGACATGAAATATGTTTATTTCTATTAAATGTTAACATAACATAATAGGATGTTCCACCTTAAAGAGACAATGTATCTCATCACAAATTATTTTTTGACCGATTATTATGACAAATATTTTTGATTGTATTCCTCTGGTATATAAAAAAATACTTCAGTCTTGAAGTTCTTTAATTTGTTTTTAATGAAAGAATTTTTTTTTAATTATACCTTGTTTGTTTGTATTTATTATTAATTTTCAATTTGTCACTAATCATGGTGGCAAATGAACGGAAGGAACAAGGGCAGAGTGAAGCAGCCCTGGCTTGTTAGACAAGTCAAGTTATATGAAACAAGAGAGAAGACAGGTGGGAGACAAAGGACCAATACTGTAATGCCCCAAGTCCCCGGAAATTGTGGCAACTTAGTTGGCCGCTGGGATTGGCAACAAACTTGCTCGAGATTTGTCCCCGAGCTGACCCGATTGCCTTCGACTCCAACCAAAACCTCTGTTGTCCAATTCCATTCTAACTTGTAACCAACTGCCTTGTTTCCTCCCCAGTGTCTACCTGATAATGGAACTTGCCTCCGCTCTAGCCCCACTTGTAATTGCACTCAAGCCACCAAAAGTAATTTAAGATATTGGACACTAATAAAAAGAAAAGAGAAGTTATTAAAGGCCACTCACGTCAAATATACTTACTTCTTTCTTACTCCTATCTCCAAAATTTAATACAGTTACTCTCTTCCAAGACAATGAAATTTGGTAAAGTATAAAAGGCAATGTTAAAGTTATACTAGGCTATTCCAGACTAGTTAGTTCCTTTAATAATTATTCATTTATGAACAGTTATCGAGTCTGCAATACTTAATAAAAAAAATTGAAATAAGAAAGAAGAAAACTTGTAATCTGAATCAAATGTTTAAAATGATTTATCAAAATTTAAAATTTATGAAATTATTAAGATACATGCAATTTTTAATTTAAAGTAATTAAACAAAAAACATAAAGTGAACTTTTTTTTAAAAAAAAACTAATATTAATGTTTGTTTTTTTTCAAATTATATTGTTGAAATATTCGATTGGTATAAATATTCTTTTTAACTCTGGGATCGCGTATGTGTTACATATATACATTGGCAGTTGGACTGTATTTTTTTAAAATTAAATCTTCGTTTATCCCCCCCCCATCATCCTTGATAACGATTAAAGAACCGATATAAATTGATGAAAATTTTCAAAATAATTATAATTATTATTTATTGACGTACATTTTTTTGTAACTAAGGCTAATTGGGACGGGCTATTTACAGGTTACCACCCTTTTCTAGCCAGGGTGGGACTAAGGATTTTATTTAATGTATTTCGTCACTAAATAAATTCCCTTGCCCAGGCGGGAATCGAACTCGCCACTCTAGGATTACCATGTGAAATTAAAGGCAACGCTTTAATTTATTTATTATAATTTAATTTAATTTTCCAAAATAGCCTTCATTGATTTTATAATAACACAATGAGCTGCATTAAAACAACGTTTAATAATACATTAAATATAAATGACAGATGGGGACAAAATTTACGTAAATCATGGAAATTTATGTTGATGGCTAAATTGGTGGGGCAGCTCTTATTCATTATATTAGATTCTATCCAATGTAGAGCGAATCCGATTATGATGTAGGTCTGTTAACAATATTCAAAAGTTCAAACTCAAACTAGCTTAAAGCACAAATACAGCTAATGGACACACAAAGAGGGGGGTATTGATTTTATATTCCAAGGCCCCATTAGATATTTAAAATAGGTATTTAGAATATATGATAATGGACATTTTTATTTAGTATTAAAAAAAATTAATTAAGGGAAGAGCATAATTTAATATTTCAAATAATTTTTAATATGCTTTAGTCACTTCCTGAAATGGTAATAATATAAGCATCATAAAGCTAATAAAAATCTCAATTCTATAATTCAGAGCAGGAAAACGTTTTTAACAAAAATGAAGACTCCTAGGACCAAGTGTATATACTGAGACCTTAAAGACAACTACTAGGTAACGATTGAACAATATTTTAAAAGGCAACAGTTTTTAGTAGATTTCTCTTGAGGAAAATCAGTTACTAAAGTTGGTCAAATTTTCTTGGGCCCTATTTTAATTTGAATAAATCTTTATAAATTTTCGATTTTCTAATTTTGAATTTCTGCAATTTGTCTACCAAATTATTTACTATATTATGTTATACCAAATTCGATATCTAAACGTTTCATATAAAATAAAAGATAAAGTGATAAATCGGAGTGGAATTTTATGTAAAGAATCTCTACTGAATTATTCATTTTAGAAGAATATTAATGTATTATTTTTTATTATATTTGCGTTTGTAGTTGCCAGTAAACGCACCCTCTATTAGATTAGATGGTCCCTAGTTTTTTTTTTTTTTTTCCACACATATTTTAATTTCCTGTTCTTAAGTCAATCTTATCAACAGTTCGGTAACTAACTTACTTCCCTTATGGTCTTGTACACGTTTACACTCGTGCACAATGAGCCTGCAGTTTATGGTGACACATCGATTCGTATTGATAACTGTTGTAATCAGCTGATTCAATGGGAAAGTTAACTAACAGAAATGAACATAATGTGATTGGTCCTTGGCCTTAATCCAATGGTGACTTAAAGACTAATTTTGTATGTGCTCACAGAACAATGTTTGGGAAATTCAAATAACACAAAAAACGTCTGAAGGAAAATGTTGTAACTCTCCATCTCTGATTTCTCCAATGAGCATTATTTTTTAATTTTTACGCGCCAACGGTTGAGGCGTGTCCAAATGTTGCGGTATGTCGATGACATATATTTTTTATTACTCTCTTTTAAAGTCCTTAAAATGTTATTAAGAACCAGCAAACGGTATTTCAATATATATGAAATTAATGGATCTACTTCATTGCGAAATCTGGTCCTCAGTATCGTTCAAACATTTCAGCTGACGTATGAATTTGAATTTTGGAGATCTAATAATTCATTCTCATGCATTTTTTTTCTTTCATTTAAAAATATCCTTAAATGTGACATTTGTTTTTAATAAATCATCCGCATAGTCTTTTAAAGCTTTTAATCTGGTTTGTTCTTGGCACACCCAGCATGAATATGTATGTGTACAAAAATATATATTTTATCTGATAAATTGTTGTAATAGCCGTGTGGAGATTTTTGTGATGGAATTTTATTGATCCTCCTTATTTTTAAAAGAAGAATTTTCACAGATATATAACGTTCTGTGGGAAATTGTAAACAAGACATTTGATTGTGACAACGAAGAAAATACAGACTGCTTTGTGATAGAGAAAGACGAGACCCTGAAACCACATTTTCTATTTCCACCAACCACCAAGAGCAACCACAGGAATAATAGCTTCCATTTCAGAATATCTCTGCTCCAAGTTGTTATTTTATACGGAAAATATTTGATTGGCCATTATTATTATTCATTGCCGAAGCGTATTTATTCATTAAAAGCCCCCTTTTAGTTTTCTCTTCAGTAATCAAGTGTAATTCAAGAAAAAAAAAATAGAAAAATAGGAACAAATCAGTACAACTAAATCCTTTAATTTTTAATAGAAGTTCGAAAATTACCTTTTGCTGATGAAATTACTGTTGATAAATTATAATGACCTTAATGAATTCACAGATGATACAGTGGGAGTTCGAAATAATAAAAAATATCAATGCTTTATACATTCATTGTCCTAATAGTTTCACGTCGATAATTCGGAAAATAAATCACTTTTTATATGAAACTCTACAGAACATACTGAATAAAAACAGCTTAATTAAGAGTTTCATATGTTATTGAAATATGTTTTGCTGATTTTATTAAAATTTACTGAAAGATTTCCCATTACCTTTTGTATTTACTCACAGTGGTGTTGTGTTACCAGTATAAAGATTTCTCTATTGTAAAACTTTACATGGGAAATCTGCTTAGTTTACGCAATCCCTGCGTGACAAACTTTTAAGGTCCCTAAGTAAACCCCAACTCTTACAAACCGTGACCTCTGCGTGAAGGACTTTGTTAATTTATTTTATTTACTAACGTCCTTTTGTGCTACTATGGGTAATTAGGACGGGTTAACTACAGGTTACCACCCTTTTCTAGCCAAGGTGGGACTAAAGACTTCATTTAATGAGTTCGCCACTAAATAAATTCCCAATTATCCAGGCGGGAATCCAATTCACCACTGTAGGATTTTATTTTTAGCCTGATCATCAAACTTGTTTATTGAGGTTGTTTTTGTTTTCTTCATACACAATTTTAGAAGAGTGCTTCATTTCGTCTTAAAATATGTTTTGTATGTTTTCCGGACTAATGTCTCACGCTTTTAGTAAAAGAGGTCCTTATAAACAGATATTCTGTCTAGTGCCTCACATAAGCTTTCTGTCCCATAAGGCTAAAAGCATTTTTCGGCTTGCTGTTATGAGAAAGGACCCTTAGCGAGTGGACTGTTTATAAAAGAGCCATGGCCATAAGAGCTACACATGTGCTGGGCAGAGCTGTGGGAGATCTATAGTAGACATGTCGAGTACACCATTAGGTGTGTTCCCTTCTCTCTCCAGGTGGAGAATTATCGAACCCATTGTCACGCCCTGTCTCTCCGCCTCTGACAAACTGCTTTCTCTTTCTTCTATTCTTTCTCTCAATGCCCAAATCTTCAGCATATTGTTATCATCCCATTATTTTTCTCCGCCCAAAGCGCAGTTTTCATTTTCAGTTTCATGAAGTGTTCAGTATTCTTCACCAAATGCCATGGTTTCAATGGGAAACAACAACTTCAAAAAGTGGTGATGCATTGGGAAAATGCTATTTCTCATATTTTTTCTTTATTTTATTGCTAAACCATAAAGTCGAGAAAAATATTTGAACAAGGAACACTTCTGTTCATCCTTTCCATTTCCCTTCTTGGATTTAGTGAAGTTGAAAATCATTGCTCTTCAGTGGCAATTACAGAATTTTGTCAATAAATTGTTTATTTTGCTACGGACTTTGATGACTAATAGGTAACCATCTTAAAGGAGTCATCTTAAAATGGTATGGACTTTGAATTGTTACCTGGCAACGCACAGAGAATGCTGTAGAAATAGATAGAGAGCATTGAATTTTCAATTCAATATAGCTGAGTAGTTATTTTCATATAAATATATATATATATATATATATATATATATATATATATATATATATATAGGCAGCAGAGCTTCCGAGGAATATGAAAATGTTATGAGTTTTCGTGCGGTACTTTCAATCATAACCCTGCACGAAACGTCAATTCCTGCAACGACAGCGAACCTATTTTTACGCTTATTAAAAAAACAATAAACGTGGATTATTTGGGCATAATTCATTTCTTATTTCAGAGTAAAATAACTCATAATCTCAGGAATCACTGATGTTCACAAAACACGGTACTACACTGATTTTCACTGCACTGATCTTCACAGCACACTGAAATAAAAAGCACTGTTCACTAAAATTTGTACTGAACATATTTTATTCACTAGTTAGAACACTGAGAACTAACTTACTATCGGGCGAGCTGGGCGGCTTTTTTTGCATCCCGGCTTTGAACGACCCAGACGCCGAGTTGAATCCGTCCCCTAGAAGATTCTAGATGTGACCCTGGTGATCCGCCCCGCTCTTCTGCAGGGGTGTCTTTATTTTGTGGGGGGGGGGACAAATTCGTGATTGATTTTTTTAGTTTCGCCTACCCTCTCCTCTCCCTTGGTCTTTTTAAATCCAAATCGCAAGAGAACTAGACGTCACAACGTGCTAATTATGAAATTTTAGTTACATTATATTGTACAAGTAAGTAAAATTTACCAACTATTTGCATCCTTCGGTAACACTTCTTATTCGAGCCCTTGAGTGTTTCCAACAGAAAATATAGACATAAATGATTCAATAAATATCTCTATAACCGTGTTCATCCAGACCAGCAAAATCGGCGTTAATGTCTGGAAAGTTCAAGTTCCTCACCAGACAATAATAAGACAGTTTCAGGAATTTGATAGCTGTTGGATAACGGTAACGTTTTCAAGCAATTATTTGCATCGTTCAATTTCTTTGAACATCACTTTACTACTAAATTACTTAACATAATAGCTCAATAACGATTCATAGACAATTCATTTTATGACTTTGTTTAAAATTTCTACGTCTTATGATTCCTTTAGTTTCAGTTATTTCTTTGAGGCTTAATTTAAGTTTTTAACATATTATTTTTATGTTTCACGTCTTCGTTAACTCAGTGCTGAAAACATTCTGAACAACCGTTTTTTTTTAATTTTAGCTTTTCTGGATTTTTTTTTATTATAACAGTTATATTTCGTATTTTACTCCTTCTTTAAGTCCACTTCTCCTTTTAGCCATTAAGGAACTTAGTTTTTGTATGAAATTGTTAAATGTCAATAATTGTATTGATCAATAAAAATATTAAGGAATAAAAAATTAAGTCTAGTGGTAAGTAGAGCTGTGATAGATTTAAATGTATATATAAATAAATTTTAACGAACTTTCTTTTCGTCCATTTCCTAAGTGAGGTTGATGGATAATAGAAAAACTTATTATAAAATCGCGGCATTAATCCAACCTCATTAGCTGATTTTCCTTCCAAGGACATCTACTAAAATTGAAGTAGAAATGGAATTACTTGGTTATTAGGTATTAGAAAACATTTTATAGCAGCTCTGGTATATTGTAATGGCCTCAAGATATCCCATTAAGATCTTTGTTTGTCTTTGGTAATTGGAATTAACACTCCATTCCACAGTGTTAGCGTAAACAGCTAATAATTACTTTGAACTTTGTTGGTTGAAAGCAGTTCAGATCTTTGGACCTCACTCTCGTAATGAGTATGTACTTATAGTAAGGGTTTAATATTATTTTTTTTAAATTTAATTAATATTTTGTGTTTGGGAACTTAGATTTTCTGACTACTTGAAAATCAAAATTGATTCCTACTCTATTATTTAGTAATACTCAGAGTTATTTAGATTCCATTTTAGATAATTGGTAATATTTTTCCAAAGCAAGGGGCAACGCTTTAATCACTATTCTTTGGAGGAAGATTTATAATTAGATGCCTCTAGTAGAGTTAGTCAGTAACCTTATTACATGAAATGTTTAGTTAACTGAAACCGCATGTGGGCAGTATGGCGACAAACATTTGATTTATATAGAATATTTTATTATCAATTAACGAATTTACAAAAAAATAGCTAAAAGACAACCTTTGAATATATCTAAATAAACAAAGGCCAAACAAAAAGTAATATTTTAATTTTGTCATTGTTGTAACACGACATAAACGTATATTTTTCGCAATCACTACCAACCGAATGGCCATACTTATTAATTAATAATAATTTCATAATTGCCAGAAAATTAAACTCTTCATGCTAAAAAAACATGTTTCTTCACTAAACATATAGCAATTTCAATTCATAATAATATTATATTAAGCATTGTAATAGTCAGCTTATGCTTCAAAACATAAAGATACCATACTTTCCTGTGTCATCTATATATCTGCTCTATTTTGATGCACATAAATCAATTATATTTGTCTGAAATTTCATTTAAAAAATATAGAATTGTTTTTAGTGTATTTACAATTTCTCACAGAACGTTATATATCTGTGAAAATTCTTCTCTTAAAAATAAGGAGGATCAATAAAATTCCATCACAAAAATCTCCACACGGCTATTACAACAATTTATCAGATAAAATATATATTTTTGTGCACATACATATTCATGCTGGGTGTGCCAAGAACAAACCAGATTAAAAGCTTTAAAATACTATACGGATGATTTATTAAAAACAAATGTCACATTTAAGGATATTTTTAAATGAAAGACAAAAAATGCATGAGAATGAATTATTAGATCTCCAAAATTCAAATTCATACGTCAGCTGAAATGTTTGAATGATACTGAGGACCAGATTTCGCAATGAAGTAGATCCATTAATTTCATATATATTGAAATACCGTTTCCTGGTTCTTAATAACATTTTAAGGACTTTAAAAGAGAGTAATAAAAAATATATGTCATCGACATACCGCAACATTTGGACACGCCTCAACCGTTGGCGCGTAAAAATTAAAAAATAATGCTCATTGGAGAAATCAGAGATGGAGAGCTACAACATTTTCCTTCAGACGTTTTTTGATTAAATTATCAGTCTTGTCGTGAAAAGCAAAAACGGTTTATCTTCAACAACCTGTATGACTACTTTTGCATGTCCTCAGATTACAATTTTTGGAAAACTGATATAACATTATTAATAAAAGAGTGTCTTCGAATTATTTTATATATATAATAATTCGATGTCCCTTTTATGTTATTAATGTTATTTGAATTTCCCAAACATTGTTCTGTGAGCACATACAAAATTAGTCTTTAAGTCACCATTGGATTAAGGCCAAGGACCAATCACATTATGTTCATTTCTGTTAGTTAACCTTCCCATTGAATCAGCTGATTACAACAGTTATCAATACGAATCGATGTTTCACCATAAACTGCAGGCTCATTGTGCGCGAGTGTAAATGTGTACAAGACCATAAGGGAAGTAAGTTAGTTACCGACCTGTTGATAAGATTGACTTAAGAACAGGAAATTAAAATATGTGTGGGAAAAAAAAAAAAAAAACTAGGGACCATCTAATCTAATAGATGTAGACCTGTAGAACATATGAGACTACTCCCGAGTGTATCCCGTAGTTTGAGAACTACTTATACGCTTACACAACGGACAGTAATAATATGGGACGAGTTTTAAACCAGAAGTGGTCTCAAAGACCAGATTCTTCTATAACTACAATCATTTCAAATTAATTTTAAGTTATCCCAACCAGTGAACCCTTTTCTAGCAAAAGAAGCGAAAATACCTAGTAAGAAGATAAACCCTTTAAGACAATTTTTGGGGTCCTTTAAGATTTCTTTAGTCTTCAATGACCCAACATCATCAGACTCTTAGCCTTTATTTTTGGCTAGTTCAGGCGAAAGTAAAGGGTACGGACTAGTTAAAAATGAAAAGTAAGAAGCTCATGGCAGACAAGGCCTAAAGAATAAAAATATATCATATCCGAGATCAAAGGGATTTGTGACATTACAATACTTTCTAGTAGATAACGACAGATACCGCAGAGGATTCTATTTATCGTGTCTGAGTTTAAATTATAGTTTAAGCTCCAGAAGATGTATAACAGCCAAGTAAAACTGTGTTTTTCTGATCATTAATTGGTTATTTAATGCCCATACTTAGAAATTTAAGAATGTTGCACAGGGTTCCATCATAATGATGGGTTAGGTAAAATGAAAATTATAGGCATGCGGTGATATTTCATAACATTACGGATAGTCAGGATATTGATTGAAACAATAATCAGTGAACTCCATGCCATGTATACGAAATGGCAAAAGCTAATTAAAGAATACTTGTAATTTGATTTAGCAGTATCAGGTTTTTCCAATAGAATTGGATTATATGTTACATGGCTTCTTTAACGTTCAGCTTACCTCTTGTTTCAGCTTCATATAAACAAACCAAAGCCAAAGGTACTTATGTATTGTGATTTTTAAAATTCGCGAAAACCATTACAACTAATAATTTTTATATGGTGTTATATTTTTTTATCTAGTGTTACAATAAGACATAGTAATATTAATAACAATAATCCACAGCTTTTCAGGGCTCAACATTTTGTTTGAGGAATGCTTAGCCTGTAATAAAAAATAAATAAATAAGTTTTCCACATGATTAATAAACTAGGGTCCTTAATTGTTCCACGTTACTTAATAGACAATGGGGCCAGAAACGAAGTTTGTTGCATCAAACACCTAGTGAAGTAGTTTACGAATTCCTAGATTAAAAATGGCCTTTGACATTTCATTATTTTAATTTGAGAAAAAAATGTCTAACACCTTCATTGAGTCGAGCTTAGGCACTTAGGTACTTCGGCAACTGGATACCAGTAATATTGATTTGAGCTACAAGCACGTTTACGGACCCATATCGAGGCAATCTCATGTAATTACAACAATTTGTAAAATTTTTTAATACTGAAAAATGTATACTAAACAATTTTTTTACAATGCTTAAGTTTAGGCGCCTTTATAATGAAAAACCGGGAAAAGCATTATCCTCAACAAATTTAAATAGTGTTTCTGATAAAGTGTACAGTTTTGTTTCTATATTCTTCAGAATGGGTGACGCACCTTTATTAAAGTACTATGCCTTTAGTTTAGCATTAAAAGCTTATATACTGAGTGCTAAAATAATTGATACTATACAATAAGGCATTATATTCTCTTATAGAAGTCTTTTTATCGATTCTTTATATAAACCTTTACATCTTAATATTCCCGCTTTACATTCATATACCTTTCACACATTGCAGCATTTAAATAATACAGTTATTGCAAAACATAACTCTTTAAAATTTGACCTTCTTATATATGTTTGCTGTTTCTGTGAGAGGGAAGAAATACATGTAACATCCAAAATAAAATTATGGATTGAGATCATATATGGTCAGTTTGTTGAGTTACCAGAGGCTTGCTTGAACCGTACAGTGCACGAATGAGACATTTCAAAGATACAACAACGTTATTTTAAACGGAATAACTTTTTATTTAACCCACAATAACAAGAAAATCGTCGAATATATTAACTGAATAGAGTTTCTAGATAGACCAAGATGTACTTTCTTGGTTCATCTAGTTCAAAAAGTACCAAGTTGTGTACTTTCTGGGCCATATTTATTTTGGCGATTAAGAATTTATCTCGTTCTTACAAATAAATTCTATGACCTCCTTAAGATGGTTGCTCTTCTAATCGAAACCTACACTGATTGAACAGAAATTCTCATGCATTTTTTAATGTGGTGAAAGAGTAAGTTCTGTTACAATTAGAGAAAACCATAAGTATTTAAATTCCACAATGAACTAGATTGCAATCTTTTTGAAACTAATATCATTAAGTGAAGAGAAGATAATGAATAGAAAATGCAATTCTGAAACAAGGGTAAGCAAATAGGTAGAGAGGATTGGTCTATATGCTAATAAGATGGAATACAATGAAGGGGTAAATCAACCAATAATGAGGTTCGCTCGGGTCAATGGGATTCGCTATCTGACAGCGCTAACATTTGGTTTTTGGTTCTATAATGCACTCTGGTAGCTTAGTCCTGTTGGAATACGATTAAAAGATGGAACTATAACTGAAAATCTGAGTCTCAAATACTCGCTTTCATTCGATGTAAAGGTATTTAAATAGCAAAAATATATTATAGAATTAATTTGTTATACATGTGTAGTGGCCAAGCTGGAAGACGGGCACTAGAAGACGCCCATTCTCCACAGAGATATGCCATTGCTCGAAATACTATAATTTAATATTATTTTAATCATTAATAAATATCTTATTTAAATTATTTTACTTCAAATTTACACATGTCAAGATTTCATTCTTAGTTTAAAAAATAGTTATTTATTATACAAGTGACGAAAGTAGATCATTTTAAAACTCGAGTGAAACGTTTACCCACACGAGCGAAGCGAGTGTGATAATTTCACGAGAGTTGTAAATTCTACTTTCGTCACGAGTGTAATATTAATTTTTTTCTGTAATCGTGTAATACATGATCATATCTAACCAGAATATGAACAAAATTAGGATGTTGTGAAGATTATGGTATGTTGTTGGTAGGTTATATGCATAGTTATAAAACAACTAGTGATGATTGTGAAGTAGTGCAGTTATAAACAAGGAAGGTAATTATTATTATATTTAAATTTTAAAATATATTGATTATTTCCACCAATAATTCATTCACATTTCAATTTATTTTGTTAAAATAAATTTTTATAATGTTAAGAAACATTTAAAAGCATTTAATTTCCAACTTCAAATTATTTATTAATTTATACTTATTACTAATTAAGAAGGCAATTCACTTTCTTCACTCTATTGCAAAATGTTTCACTTTCTTCACTCATTTCAGTTTAGTAATGTTACCATTATTCAACGATTACAGAAAAAAAATATAATTTTTAAGAAACTGATATCAGTAATTCCACTCCTCCAAACATGTTTTCATGGAAAAACTAGGAAATTGAAAAAATGATGTTTTATCTAACTAGCCCCACTCTACTCCGCTTTTGATACTGCTTGAACAACAAAAATCCCGCAAAATACCAATTCTAAATACTGTTTAATTTCATATTATATCAACATGTTTGAAGTACTGTATTGCAACAGGAAGTCGGGAGATAAAATTGATAAATCCATGATTCAACAATAAAACACACACACAACACGCACGCACGTACGCAAGCATATATATATATATATATATATATATATATATATATATATCTATATATATATATGCTTGCGTAGTACGTACAATCATGTATGCTTGAGTACGAGCGTGTGTGTGTGTGTGTGCCCGCCCACTCCCTTTATATAATTCTGGTGGAGTTTTGAGTGAGTCAGTCTGAAATGCCAATAACTAACAGCATTACAAACAAAATTAACCTCTTTATCAAGGCACTACTAAATGAAATCAGCAACTAATTTTTAATTGAACGATTCAGCTCAATACATCAAGGGTTGTGAACTAAATTAAAAATATCTAACATTAACATACATAGTCTCAAGAATATCATCCACACTTTCAGCCCTTCACTCAATTTCAATTGTTAATTTTTAATATCAATTTTAGGTATATTTTTATTCATTGACCCTTTATGTATTTGGTATATTTAATTTACACAAGTTTCATTCTGAAAAGTTCTTGAAGGAAATAAATTTCCTAAACTTCTCCAAAGCTGTTGTTTTAATTGTTTATAATCGGGGTAAAAATTAAATAAATATACGGGTCTTGTAGAAATCTTTCCGCGTCTTCTGATGATTTTTTATCTTTGGAGAGGTTCGTGAAGGGAGACAACAACTCATTGTCACCTCAAATAACGCTTCGACGAGAATTTCAATCAAATAAAGAATAACAATTAAGAAGAATAGAAATGATTACTGTTCGCGTATGTTCGTATCATGAATGAAACTATTTCTGCCACTCCTTCTTTTTTTTACTGTTTTGAGAAAGATGAAATAACCATACATGAATTTTAAATCATTGAATGATCATTTGTAAACAGTACATCGTTTGGCCAACAAACATGAGAAGTAGACCAGAGAGGATTGGTTTTCAGCTGTGCAAAGAAAGTAGAAATTGATATGAAATATATTTGTCAAACAGACTTATTCTATTATCCTTTGCATAATATATACATAGGGTATTTCTACATTCATCCCTTTATAATTGAAATTTTGAATGGGACCAAGAACAAAAAAATAAAAGTAATTATATAAGCAACACGTAACGGAAGAAAAACCAATTAAAATTGGATTTTTACGTAAAAGAAATAAGGCAGCAAAATCATTTTTATAGAAACTCATTCGTTACAGGTGAGGCATGACCTGTAGAAATCTTTACAAAATTACTCAGGTAAAGACGGAGATGGAGAGAAGGTAACAACATCGGCAAGCCGTTTACCTATTTTTTTTTTAAATTTTATATTTTAAGAACTTGAATTACAACTATATATTTCAGCATGGAGACATAGACTGAAATGTCCCAGGTAATGTCAGAAATGGGTCCCAAAGTGGGGTTAAAATTAAATTAATATATTGTGAATAAAAGACCCATTTAAATTCACTAAAGAATTTGATAGCGGAAGGTCAACAAAAAAACCAACACCTTAAATGGTTATTAAACCATTTTTATTTCTCTACTAAGCCATATGACACCTCATCAGGAGCAAATAAAATACTACGAGGTAACTAGAACAACGGACACTTCGCTAGATAGGGTCATCCACTAGCTGTGTAGTCAGAGAATGGCTTACAAACTATGACGGGACATGTCGAATAAAGAATCAGACAACTTGTGATAAC
The DNA here is from genome assembly GCA_019009955.1 of Riptortus pedestris. Lineage (NCBI taxonomy): Eukaryota > Metazoa > Arthropoda > Insecta > Hemiptera > Alydidae > Riptortus > Riptortus pedestris. Next base: position 124,380,460 of record CM032229.1, on the reverse strand, counting down.
GAGTATAACTTTTTGACGGGCTTGAAGATTGTGCCACCGCATCGAAAGCGCTTGCCAGCTGTACTCGACCATCAGCCAGTGACGACGGTCTCCACCGACAGGTATGACAACAGTATCATTTATATTGGCGGTTCTAACACTTTATTTGAATTACTTGTGATTATTTTTATTTCCTACAATAATGGATGACGAGATATAAAGAGTATTCACAAACCTCACCCCAGCACAACCTCCATGGCTGACTTCCCTCGAGGGAAGTATCTCCCTTATATTCTTTCCATACGATTCATTTCGATGTCTTAATGATATATATTTAATCATTTAGGAAAATGAGGCGCAGTTACTATTGGAGACGCCTTCAGTACCTGCAAAACCTGGAGGATATGCGGGTCTGCCAGATCAAGGCTAGATGGTTGAGAATTAACAGAAAATCAGTATCTGCAGGGGGCTCAGGTTAGCCATGTAAGTTATGGCGATGGTCTTCGTCTCACAAGAAAACTATTAACTAGTTACTAACTAAAGGTAAGTGTATGGAACAATTTTAATAGTAATTAAAAAGTATAATGTCATAAGGTTGTCAATAACATAGATTTTGATTAATTTTAAAGTATCGTAGGACTTTCAACACTTTACTTATTAAATAACTGCCATTCACAAATGCAATATTTATAAAATTTCCTAAAAAGACCAACATTATAAGGAGCAACTTCCCTTCAAAGTGCCTCTAGAAAAGTTACTCAAAATAACCGAGCGAATAATAATTTGATTGGATGGAAACGTTTTAATGTATTTAAGAGATTTTAGTTTTTACTCAAGGTATACTTTTATATGTATGAAAAAAAAGAGGGGGAGACTATGCCCTGAGCTCATACGAAACTGTGCTGTTGAATAGTTACATCGTAATCACTCAAAAATCAATCAAAAATTCCCAATGACAAATGTTCACATTAATAACAGTCCATAAAGTGGTACCAATTTATAAACATGAACATATTACTAGTGTGTATGCAGATTGCTGGTTATATCACCAGTGTCTCTTATAGTTAACAATATTTCCATTTAAAGTTAACTGTGTTTATGCTGAATTCTGGATAAAGTTTTTCTCGCGGAACCAATAGATATTGGTTGAAAAAATGTAGGAGAACTCCAAAGCATATTTTATTGGAGGCTTAACCGAAATTTTCCTTGGTCTTTTTCAAACCAATAATTAAATATTTAAGATGTTTTAACGGTATTAAAATGTACAGGTCCACGTAGAAGACATAATAACGAACAGGACAAACTGGTTCAGCTAGGCTGCTGAAATATATCATAAATGAATATTTAATCAACATGGTTATTATTATAATCCTTTTTAAAAGAAAAGCATACTGACCAGCGATGTCCAATTCAAAATTTTCCGTATATTTTTGAGAAAGAAAGAAAAAAGAATTGAAAGTGAAAAACTAATAGTGGTACAATAAAAGGCACGGCTGTTGTTTGGAGTCCTTCAGTTGATAATAAATTTATTGCTAGAAGTGTATTTGAAGTTTTTATTGAATTAAACTGTAGTAGTGTTCATTGGTAGGCAATATTGTTTTCACAGTGGTTTGTTGCATTTGTAAACAAAGCTGCTCACTAGCAGTTGTAATGACACTGGACAATGTCTTCTTTGTGAAATGCAACGTTACACAGGCATCTTAAATTCTTTACTGAATACTGCGGGTTTTCAGGAAAATGAGGTTGGATTAAATCTGTTTTAGCAGATTTTCTTAAGGGAAATCAGTTATGGAGGTAGTATTCATTCCGCGATTTTCGATATTTCTCTTCAAATATCCATCGATCCTACCAAGAAGGTGACGAAAATGAGGTCAGTAATAACTGTATATATATATATATATATATATATATATATATATATATATATATATATATATACATATATATATATTATCGCTATAGCGGTCGCATATTGTTTAATCGTTAACAAACTCGATATTTAGTTGTTTTGTGTAAAAGGAAAGATCAAGTTCGTTAACGACTGAAATCCGACCAGGTGGAGGGGGGTTTAGAGGGGAGGAATTTCGACAATTCGAAATATCTCTGTTAGTATACGTCGGATCGAAAAATTGTATAGAATCAATCGTACTGCAAATTACATTTACTGTAAATATTGTTATATACATTTATTCTCTGACCGAGATATTTGCACTTTTCAGTTTTGAGCCTTTAGCAAACTCCCATTTCTACTCATGTAATATTAACAATAAGCTGTTATATCATGAACTACTTACAAGGTTAAATACCAAATATTGTTATCATTGAACTTTTACTTTGTGAGATATATGCAAATACGTTCTATGGATCCCCTCCCCCTTCTTTTGTTAATAAAACTGGTTCTGATTCATTACAAATTACAGCACTAGCTTTAGTAAATTGTTTTCAATAAAATTAATATATTATATTCAGATATATTTCATTAATTGTTTGTATTTCTGGTCTATCTATTGGTTGGCTGGCCTGTTAGTTTAGAATTCAGCCGCTTTCCGTTGTACAGATTATTTACTTGTATTGTTAATTGATGAAATATTTCTCATTACCGTTTGTATTTATTCACTTAACATTCACGGTAGTGTTACCTGTATGTATATTTGTCTATTGTAAACCTTCCCGTGAGAAATCTACTTAGTTTACGCAGCACCTGCGTGACGGACTTTTTATTCATACCGAGACGGAGACGAAACCGTCAAACAGTGGTTATTCAAGTCTTTAGATACTTCTTCACATTCTGAAAATTCAAGAGTTACAATTACCGTTTCAAGTAAAACCAAAAATGAAATTCATTAATGTCCCACATCAGACCAGTAGGTTTATGTAGTGGAAAAATTCAAACTTGTAAATATTTCGTTTATTATCAAAAGCTTCAAATTAATTTTATTGATAAAATTGATCTATCAAGTTTTGTCTATGCATTAACGAGTATTTATGTTTTTTTCCATTTTCAGCATCCAGTTAACTCCCTTCCTCCTTAACCTTTTGGCTTACGAAATGTCAGATTTCATTATTTTTCTTCATAGGGTTCTGAGGGAGAATTTGAGAATAAAATATGAGATAACGTAATCTATGAGTCCTTCTAGTACCTTGGAAATCTATTTACTCTACACAACATCACAAAATTTTAAAATGAAAATTGACTTGAATAAGTTAATTCTTAAAGGTCAGTGTCCTATGCACCAAATACATTCTACAGAACTAATCGTAATAAAAATTGTCATTTATAATTAGGGTTTACAATTTTTAAATTATCATATAATATACAAGGGAAATATTATTATTTGCAAAATTTAAATAATAACATAATGATTCAACAATGCAAAATAGATTAAAAAATCCAAAGACACATTTTATTGAGAGAAATTTATTTCAATTTATTTCTGAGAATTCTTTGTTGATAGTTTAAAGGAAATAATATATTTTTGTTTTTTTACCAGGAACATAAATTGAATTAATACTACCTAATTAAATTAATATATTAATAAGCTCCAGAAAATATAATAAATATCGAAAGTAAATATTTCTCGCTATCAGTTGAAATGAAAAAGTACAACCCCATGGTCTCATCGCATGCTAAAGGATCCCAGGTGTTGCATTCCAGGAAGACAGACCGTCAACTTCATTGTTCACCCAGATACCTTTTGCAATCTTGAACATTCAAGGTTAAATATTTAATTGTTGTTTGTTTTTCATCTCATCCATTCTTATTCTTTATTCGTTCACCTGAAAGGGTTTTATAATATTTTTAAAACAACCATAGCTTGATTCACAACTTTCGTTGTAATACACTTGAACCAGGTTTTATAGTCAGTGAGTGTTTGTTGAGAACCATACAGTAACTGCTGGGATACTTTTTATAAGATTAAGTACCGTATTAAACACCAATTAATAATTAGTGAATGCATGCGTATAGGCTATCTGTATAATATAGGTAGTAATTAGAAAAGACCGTCACGCAGGAGTTGCGTTAACTAAGCAGATTTCCCACGTGCGTCACGTATTTACATTTATCTCAAAACTTAAAAGTTCAATGAGAACATTATTTGGTATTTTGGCCTCAAATAAAGTTCTTCATAACATAACAGCCTTTTATTAACATGGTATGAGTAAGAGTGGGGGGGGGGTTTACTCAGGGCCGAAAACTAAAAAATGCAAATATCTCGGTTAATAATCAAGATAGTCAAACAATGTACATAACAACATTTATAGGAAATTACATTTACAATAAGATTGATTTTATACAATTTTTCGATCTGGTGCATAATAACGGAGATATTAAGAATTTTCGAAATTCCCATCCTTGTAGCCGTTAATCCCCGGATTTCAGACGTTAACGAACTTGATCTTTAGTTTTACATAAAACGTTTAAATATCGAGTTTGCAAACGATCAAACGAAAATTGGGGCCACTAGAGCCCTGTATATATATATATATATATTTACAGTTTTGTACCGACGTTATTTTCATCATCTCCAGGGTACGATCGATGGACATATGAAGACCTTGAAGAACATAAATGATGACTATCGCTTCATGAGTACAACTTCAATAGCTGATTTCCCTTAAACGAATTCTGCTAATAGCACGTGTTAGGTTCCACCAATATTTATCATAAACCTTCTACCTACAACTTTTGTCTTATGTCAGCGAAATGTGTTTTTAAACTCCTATACCCACTAGTATAGTTTACGTATATGTACCAAGAATATGTGAAACAGAAAATTACTTAACCAGGCAAATTAAAGACGTAAGAGATTTCAATGTGGCAAAATAATAGCCGAGATACATTTTTACTATTTAATCACAATACTGTTTGCCTGATATAATCCATTGGGAAACGTATTTCTAGTTTTGCTTTTATCGCTTATAGATAGATATAAAAAGATATCCCCTTACTAACAACTAACTTAATATTTGTAAATTATAAGGTTATTTTGAAGAAAAAATTGAATGAATAACAAATAATAATAAATAAATGCATATATACATTCGTCACTAGCCCTTCCATAAATTTATAGATAAATGAAATATTACAAAGCAATGGCATGCAAATATAAATACAAATAAGTAAAATAGTAAAATGAATTAAAATGTTAAACAGTTCAATATCATTTCTAATACAATTCTTTATTTTCCAAGATAAATGAGTTGTAATATTAATATTAATAAGTTATTAAAATAAAAATAATGACGAAAAAAGTATACGGATGTTATAAAATACATTATAAATATATTATTATAAATGTTATAATAAATATAATGTACAATTATTCATTAAAACAAATGAACCGCATTTCAAGATGTCCATGAGATAATTATACATCATTGTTAATTTATATTATTCATTGTTGCTATGTCCTTAGAGAAAATAATTTTCTTGGTTTTCTTAGGAAATAAAATAAAGATATTTGGCTCTCATTGGGCTATATACAGTACAAAATAAAAATAAATGATGAATGTTTTTGAAATATACCAAATTACATAATGAGCATTTGCTTTTAGGGACAATGGAATATATTATGTTTTCAATATTAAATTTTAATCTGTCCTTAACTGAATATTGCATTGTAAATTGGAAATGGTAAATTTATGATAAGTCAATCGCTTATATACTTATGAAGTTATAAAAAATAACGCCGTGATAAAAGATGTTTCCTGGAGGAAATCTGCTAACATTTAGTCAAGTAGGTGAGATCTATTTAAATCACCACTATTTACCTCTTACAATATTTTATTATTTATTTTATTTATTTATTTTATTCAAAATAAAGATTTGAGATTAGATTTAATTTTTATGCCTGTTGGACTGATAATCAGAATCAAACCATGCAGCAAATGTGTACTAAGACTTCTTCTTATGTGGAAAACACAGATTTCCATGGCTAGGGCAGTTTTACATGTGGACAAATTGATGTCCAGTGGAGTGTTTTATTATTATTACTATTTATTAACGTCCACTTTTTGTAACTGACGCTAATTGGGACGGGTTATCTACAGGTTACTACCCTTTTCTAGCCAGAGTGGGATTTAGGATGTTATTTAATGAATTCCGTCACTAAATAATTTTCTTTGCCCAGGCGAGAATCGAACTCGTCAGGGAGTGTTTTAAGGTAGAGAAAAAAAAAGCTTGCAAGAGATGTAGTGAAAACCTGATGAAAGTAGACACCTATACTTGTTTACTTCGAATATCTTTAATTTACACGGATCCCTACGACCTATCCAGAGGTAAGTTTACTTAAAAAAAAAAATTTAAAAAAATAAACATGATCTCTGCAAATAAAAGTAGAAATTGGAAGTGGCAATCATTTTATTCATCGCTGTTTGACTTTACTTTTTCCGTTTTCTAAATGGAACGGATCCTGTCTGTTAGGGAAAGGAAAATACTGAGAATCATTTTTTCTCCAATAAGGATGGGGATAATGATGTTTTTCAGAAAATGAAATATCGCGATTTTTTTATTCAGGGCTCCTTATAACCCCATATCCCCCCCCCCATGATCCCGTTCGAACCAAAAAAATTTATTATAGCTTATAATCATGAAAAAATCAATGCTAATTTACATATAGAGTTTTGTTAAGTTCGGTTTAATCGTTAGTCCCCAAAAAAAATTGTTGGCTCCCACTTTAATTTTTTAGTGTATATCTTGTTCATACTTTGTTATAAGACAAAAGTGAATATAACAAAAGTTACTCTAAATAACTAACTAAACAACTTTTATCCTGTGCATATTTCCCGAAAAACCAATAGGAAACGAAATATCTCTATTTTTAATTTTACGCCTCCCTTACAACCCCCACTCCTGCTCCATCTGCCGGAGTGATTTGTGAATCTAAACCATCCAGGGCATCACCCAAATGCATACAATGATATTCATTCAAATCGGTCCAGCCGTTTAGGAGGAGTTCAGTGCCATACACACGTACAGTAGAATTATATATATATATATATATATATATATATATATATATATATATATATACATACATGTGCCTGTTAATGAATCAACCTTATAGCAAATTCGATGTTATATTAGTATTTTTTCACTATCTTGATAACTAACCAACATAGTCGCAATTTTTAGTTTTCATCCTTCACTGAACCTGTGACCCAGATGAACTGTCGCAGCTGATACTGGACAATTATGCTCCCACTTCTAGGATCATTAGTACTACATCACGTGCTGGACGAGTTTAGTCACATTGCGATAGCCAGAGTATACTTTGGGTATAATCTAACCCAAACCCAAAGAGGATTCAAAGACATGCATTTTGCATTCTTATAAAGGAAGATCCCAAACAAGACCGAAATTAACCAACTCAGAAGCCAAATCAGAAATGCCTTTAATTACATATTTATCAAAGGCTAAAACTATCAAATATCACACAAACTTTTAGAACCCTCTTGATCATATTCCGATTTTTTTGACCGTTTTAAACCATCAGTCTTTAAGATCAAATCTAAAGGAATACAAAAAGAAAGTACTAGAAGGAATGGTCTTTCCAATGCAAGTCATGATGAATTGGGAACTAAAAAAGCGTGGAGCTCAGCCATCAGTAGTACTCGATCGTTTTTCCTGACTTGCACAGGAGACAATACCTGCACCTAAAAGAAGAAACTATCTGACTCTACTAACCAGAATTTCTTTCAGCTGGAGTCCTTAATGACTAACTGTCATCACTGAACTTAGCAAAGAAACAGGGATAAAAATTATTACGAATTTCTTCTACGAATTAGCTGAACCAATAACCAACTAAGGACCCATATTGAACGTTTTATAGACGACACCCCTGGAACAGGGAGCCACTTGCTACTATTTAAAATTAACCCATAAAATAAGATCGTTTCCTATGTCGGTTTCATTTTAAAAATATTAATAAATGATTCATAGCTACTAATTTACCAAGAAATGTATCCCATATTTTTTTTGTAAGAACAGAAGGTCTCAACCATAAATTGTATAGCTTTACAACCATAAATTAATTGCCTTTCTGATTTTCATTATCCACTGGGTCAACATCTCAAATCAAATGGTGACCTCAGCTCTGGCACGTCCTCCTCCCCTTAGATATACAATTATATTCATTAACAATGACAAAAGACATTCAATTTAAATTTAAGGTTTTAGAATACTTTTCCATTTTGAGTTAGTATATTTGAAATTTATTTTAAGCTTAAATGTTCGAAAGGTAATTAATTCATGCTTATTAGCGATTCATCAAGATGGCACTAGAGAGCAGTGACAGCCACTTTTTTATTCAAGTAACGAGCAGTAGAAACTTATTTTAGAATCTCTCTACTGTGCAAATATTCCAAATGATTATCTTTAAACTCGATTTGTTCTGAATCTTTTCTAGGAAAAGGTTGCATCTACCTAATGAATCGTTTACAAATTCTCCATTTGAAAGTAAAAACATGAAACATTTGTAAAATTCATTTATACAACACAAAATATATTTAGCATGACATAAAAGAGATAAAAAAGCATGAAGAAAAAACAGTACGAATTGAACGGCGGCAGTGAAAATACTAGTATAGTTGAGGGACAGACAGAGAGGAATCGGGATTATTGGGGCAGACTAGGGATAATCGCGACCAACCTACCTCTACCGTTCTGGGGTTGGAAAAATACAGCACTCTCTCTCTCTCTCTCTCACTCTCTCTCTCTCTCTCTCTCTCTCTCTCTCTCTACTCTCTCTTCGCTCAGTGCTCTCTCTCACTCTCTCTCTCTCCACTTCTCTCTCCCTCTCCCTCTCTCTCTCTTCTCTTCTCTCTCTCACATCTCTCCTCTCTCTTCTCTCCACTCTTCTCTCTCTCTCTCTCTCTCTCTCTCTCTCTCTCTCTCCTCTCTCACGTTCTTCATCCACTCACCCTCTCTCTCCTCTCTCTCTTCTCTCTCTGTCTCTCTCTCTCTCCTCTCCTCTCTCTCTCAAGTCGTCTCTCTCTCTCTCTCTCTCTCTCTTCTCATCATCTCTCTCTTCTCATCCTCTCTCTCTCTCTCTCTCCTCACTCTCTTCTCTCTCTCTCATCTCTCTTCAGGTATCGTCTCTTCCCTCATGGAATCCCGTCTAATTATGTTGTTTTCATCTTCTTCAATTACTCTCACTCTCTCTCCCTCTAATCCTCTTCTTCTCTCTCTCTCTCTCACTCTTCATCTCTCTCTCTCACTCGTAGTCGCTCTCTTCTCTCTTCTCTTCTCCAAATCTCTCATCTCTCTCCCACTCTCTCATCTCCCCACGTCTCTCAGTATCTCTCTTCTCTCGACCTCTCTCTCTCTTCTACCTCTCTCTCCTCTCCTCTCGTCCATCTCCTCTCTCTCTCCTCATCCTCAGATCTCTCATCTCTCTTCTCTCTCTCTCATCTCGCCGTCTCTCTTCCATCTCCTCAGTTTCTCAAACTCTTCTCTCTCTCTCTATCTCTCTCCCTCTCCTCTCTCTTCCTCATCACACTCTACTTCTCCCTCCGATCTCCTCTTTCACTCGAAAGACATCTCACGTCTCTCTCTCTCACTGCTCTCGCTCTTCGCTCTTCCTCCGTCCTCAGTCTCTCTCTCTACCTTACCTCTCATCATCCTCGTCTCTCGCCATCTCTCTCTCATCCCACTTCTCATCTCTCTCCTCTCGTCTCGTCATAGGAAATCTCTATCATCTTTTCTCTCTCACTCGATCTGTCATTACGCTCACTTCATCTCCATCATCCCTCGTCTGACCTCTCGTCTCCATCTCACTCCTCACACTCGTCCGGTTCTCTAAGTCCATGTCTCCCACTTCGTCTCTATTTCACATCCCCTCACTCTCTCTCCACTCTCACTCTCTCTCATCTCACGATCTGCTTGAATAGTTTCTCTGCTCATCCCTCTCCTACATCCTCCTTTCCTCCTCTCTCATCATCTCTTCCCTCACCTTCTCTTCTCAGATCCTCGTCTCCTCTCTCTCTCCTCGTCCTCATACTCTACATCTCCTCCTTTCTCCTCACTCGGTCCTCCCGCTCTCACTCCGTCCTCTCTAAAATCTCATCCTCATTCTGTATCTAATATTTTCTTCCTTCTGATCATCTTATCACTCACTCTCTCTCTCCTTCTCGTCATCTTCATCACAACATAATCTCTCTCTCCCTCTTTCTCTCTCCTCTCCTCCTCTCCTCTCCTCTCTCTCTCTCGTCTCTCTCTCTCTCTCTCTCATCCACTACCTCGCTCTTCACTCTCTCTCATCCGTCTCTCTCCTCACTCCTCTCTCTCTCAGTCTCTCTCCTCCTCTCATCTCTCATCATCTCTCACTCACCTCTGCTCACTCTCTCCTCTCTCTTCCTCTCTCTCACTCTCTCTCTCTCTCACATCCTCTTCTCTCTCTCATCTTCTCTCCTTCTCTCCTCTCACACTACTCGTCCTCCTCTCCGTCTCCATCTTCTCAATCACTCTCTAAATCTCTCGAGTCACGCTCTCTCTCCTCTCTCCTCTCTCTTCTCCTCTCTCCACTCTCCTCTCTGCACTCACTCTCACTCTTCTCTCTTCTCTCTCTCTCTCGCTTCTCTCTCTCTTCTCTCACTCTCTCTCACGCACGTCCTCTCTCTCTCTCTCTCACTCCTCTCCCTGTCCTCTCTCTCACTCTCTCTCTCTCTCTCGTCTCCATCTCTCTCTTTTGTCGATTCCTCGGTCTCTCATCTCTCTCTCTCGTCTCTCCTCTCTCTCTCCTCTCTCTCTCTCTCCTCTCTCGCTCATCTCTCTCTCACTCCTCTCCTCACATCTATGATCCATCTCTCATCCTCTCGTCTCCTTCACTCCGCATCCTCTCTCACACACTCTCCTCATCTCCACACCCTCTCGGAACTCACTCTCATCTGTCTCTCTTCTCTTATCCTACCCTCTTCTCATCTCTTCTCTCTCGTCCTACCTCTCGTCTCCTCTTCCAAGTCTTCTTCTCTCTCTCTCTTCTCGTCTCTTCTCTCTCTCCTCGTCTCTCGTCTCACTCTCTCTCTCTCCTCTGTCACTACTATCCTCTCTCCTCCTCTCGTCGACTTCCTCTCATCTCTATCTCCTCTCTCTCCACTTCTCACAGTCTCATGGACACTCTCTCACCTTCACACTCTCTCCTATCTCATCTCTCACATCCCTTCAAGCAACTCAACTCTCGACTCGGACTCTTCTCTCATCTCTACTCACTCACTCCTCTCTCTCTCTCTCTCCACTCACTCCTTCTCTCTCTCTCTTCATCCTCTCTCTCTCTCACTCTCTCTCACTCACTTCTCTCCTCCTCTATCTTTCTCTCTCTCTCTCTCTCCCCTCCTCACACTCTCCATCTCTCCCTCTCTCTCTCTCTCTCGTCTCTCTCATCACTCTCACTCCTCCTCTCTCAACTCTCTCCACTCTAGTCCCTCTCGCTTTCTCTCGATCTCGCTTCTCCTCTCTCTCTCTCACTCTCTCCACTCACCTCTCGACCTCCACTCTCTCTCCTGTCTGCACTGTCTCCACTCTCCTTATCTCGTTCTCTCTCTCCCTCACTCACTCATCTCTCTTCTACGGCCACCTCCTCTGCTCTCTCTCAGTCAGCACTTCCTCTCGTACTCCTTCTTCCACTCATCCTCGCTTCACTCATTCCCTTCTCTCCTCACACTCGACTCTCATACCCTCGCCACTCTCTCTCTCCAGACGTCTCTCGTGTCGTGACGATCTCATCACATCTACTCTTTCTCATTCTTCCCAGTCTCTCTCCACCTCCCAACCGCTCTCGTTCTCACTCATCCCAACGAGCCCCGTCTCCAATCTCGTCACGCCATTCAGTCTCCCTCTCTCGTTATCCAATCAACTATCCTCTCCCTCCTCATCACCTACCACTCTCACACGTCACTCTCTTCTCACTCTCACACCCTCTCTCTGTCCAGGGGGGAAATCCCAACTGGGTTCTCACGTTCTCCCCTCTTCTCTCACTCCACTCTCTTCCCCTCCACCACTCCCTCCTCCAGTTCTCTCACTCTCGTCACTTCTCTCGTCCTCCTCTCTTCTATCTCTCAGCACCTCGTCCCACCTCCCTCTCCCTCACTCACTGCTCCACTAAATTCATCTTCCCTCACCATTCTCACTCTCTCACTCTCTCATCTATCTCTCACACTCACTCATCTCTCTCTCCATGCTCCTCATCACAACGATCTCGTCCTCCACCCTCTCTCCACGTTCCTCTCCGCATCCACGACTCATCTCGACTCTCGTTCTCATCACGTCTCTCATCTCATCTCTTCTCCTCCTCTCTGTCCTATCTTCGGCGATCTCTGATCCCTCCAAATCCGTATCTGCTCAACATCTCTCTTCGCGGTCAAAGTTCCTCACCCTGCTCGTTCTCCACATTCGTTCCCTCTCCTCCCTCTTCTCTCAAAAGCTCTTTACTTCACTCTCTCTCACACTCTCCACTCTCTCTTCCACCCTTCTACCGAATCAGACGGTTCCCTCTCACCCTCCTCGGTTCAACGATCTCATCACTGGTATCCTCACTCGGCGATCCACAGATACTCCTTTCATCTCTCTACTCCGCGACTCAACTCACTCTATCATCCACTTCCTCTCTCTAACGACATCTCACTCTCAGTCCTCTTGCACTTTCTCTCATCTCCGCTCTACGCTCTCCTCTCTTCTCAAACGTTCACGTCTCCCGCTTCTCTCTCAGCCCTCTAACGCCTCCTCGCATCCTCTGCTCTCCGCGGCCGCTCTCCTCTCATCCGGTCCGTCCGGGATTCCCATATCTCGAGGCTCTTCATCTCGTCTCTTTGCTCATCTCTCTCTCTCTCTCTCTCACCCTTCACTCCGGCCCGTCTCATCTCTCTCTCTCGATATATTTGTATAGCTACTTTGGGGGAGGGAAGGGGGTGTAAATTAAAAAAATTACAAATTTCTCCGTACCTATGAGTAATAGAATATATTTAAATAAATAGGATGTTTTTCGCTTACTTTAAGAAGATTATTTTTTGATTCGATTCATTGAATGTAGATATCGTATGTCACATTCTAATGAAATAATTTTAAATCAAGAGCTTTCCCGCCTGGGAAATAGGAATAGTGGCGGACTCGTTAAATAAAATTCTTATTCCTACCCTGGCTAGAAAAAGATGGTAACCTTGTAGATAACTCGTCACAATTAGCCTTAGTTGCAAAAAGTGGACGTTAATAAATAAAATTGTTATTTATTTACGTCCACATCGTATCACTTCGGGTTCAACTTTTTAATGGACGGGTTTTTATAAAGTAAAATAATAAAACTTGAAAATAAAAAGTTCACTACATTTTATAAAAAAACAACAACAAATATTTACACTGGTACAACATAAAAAAATGGAGAATACAGAATAATAAGTCTTTGAATAAATAATAATATACCAGTTGAAGCAGAGTTCACAAAAAAATATAGAGCAACTGTAAAAAAAAACAACCACGAGACTACGCCATTAAGTTTTACACTAAACTACAATGTATTTGTGAGGTTGCTCGAAGAATACTCAATTTACAATTAGAGCAATTATATGCTACTATGGATAATTATGGGACGGGTTATCTACAGGTTACCACCCTTTTCTAGGACCAAGGATTTTATTTTACTTCTAAATGGTTCGGGTTAAGCAAGTGAGTTAAGGCGCTGGTCTTAGTCTCACATGGTAAACTTTGAGTGGCGAGTTGGATTCCTGCCTGGGCAATATGAATTTATTTAGTTTAGACGTTAGTACTTTAGTAGTGGACGTTAATAAATACTAATAAATCAAGTGAAGCAATACCTTTTCCATATTGAATTCACTACGAGTTCACTGAAGCCACAGGATGTTGTCATAGGATTACTTCTTCATCAATATTTTCCTTGTTGTTGTGGTTAATTGCGTTCCTTCCTCTATCTTACTACCTCCAATTTCGACAGTTCAATATGGTAAAAACTATATTTATTATATACAATGATATTATAACGTATAAGCTTAGAAATCGAGTTATGTATAAGTAAGTTTAGTAATATAACCGTTTCAAAGCTTATATGAAATTTCCTTCATACTTTTACTGAATTTCTGGAAACTGTCTATACAGAAGGATAAGTACGCCCTGAGTGAGAATTTTATTTTGTTTTTTTTATAGTTTATAGACATCAAACTGTCTGATGCCAAACCATGTCGAGGTGTGGCATGTGCTATAAATCAAAGCCTATCCAACTTGTCGGGTTTGTATTACGAGGGATTAGCAGATTATGCACTATAGGGCATTATTGCACAGGGAATTAGGACTGTTGGCCCACTACTGCTTAAACAGCCAACATGATTCTCCACTATTATACAATAACTCGATACAATATGCCTCTCTGTCTCTTAGTGTTCACTTTATTACCTATCATTGGTCTCACATAAATTTATATATCTTACTTAAGTAATTATATCGTGCCAAAACTAATTAAATAAATGCTTTTCCACAAATTATCTGGCAGTCTTGATTAAAATACAAAAACCAAGTATCTTTGCTGCTGAACTTTGAGCTGTAAAGTGTAAGAAACTTACAATTTTATTAAATCCAAATAGCCTTTCCCTTATGGATTCTTTGTTCTCCTTTTGTTCATTTACAACAGCCTTAACAAAAATATTGGAGCTTTCATTGGAACTACACAAGAAATATATATAACATATATAAATTCCATTAGTACGACTACCTGGATATCGAAAACAGTACAGCTGGTACAAAAAGGCAAACATTACAACATAAAGCATACTTTAAATGGTCCTTAAATTTACATCTGATCATTTCCAAAATGCAACATTAGTGATTAACTATATGACAGGCAAAAACCCTAATTACAAACTAATTGCTATAAACTAACAGAAATTAAATACATCACGAACTTGTGGGACCGTGAGTACTTTATTTTTGGTAAAGTCATTTTAAATATTTCATAATGCGTCCTGAATTCTATCCTATATTCATTTGTAATTATAGATTGCTCAGATATTGTTTACTTTGTTTTTAAATGTCCAATTTTATGTATTATTGCAGCATTCGTTCTATTGTTGCCGTTGCTTTCTTTAGAATCTTAGACGATGGAGTGATCTAAATAAATAACTAATGAAATTAAATTTATTAATTCGTAAACAGTTCATTTTAATGAATAAAATTGACTGAAAACATTTACAGAGTAAATGATCGAATTAGACTTCATGTATAATTTGTAGATGGCCAGTTCAATTATGTCCCTAGCAAATTAAACGATTATGTCACAATGGATGAAATACGAAAAATAGTAAAATACTCGTACATTGTAAATTTGTTTGAATAAAGTGACCGTATGCTAATCACATTAAACTTTATATGGTTCCGTATTCGTGCTTTTTTACAAATTAAAAACACAGCTTTGGGACAGTAATTAAAATAGTTTGAAAATTTAATGTTCGATTTTATATAACGGATGAATCTAGTTTGTATGAAGAAAAGAAGATAATCAATTTTTTTAAGAGTAATTCCTTTTGTTATTTAAATTGAAAGAAGTTATAACGGAAAGCTTGGTAGAATTAATTAGCACGATAAATATTTAGCCATTAAATCCTAATTATTTCCAATTTCCTGTTTTCAATGTAGCATAATACAATAAACGACTAATGGATATTTTCCTCTAACAAAGTTTCCAATACAATAATGAATGACCCTCTATCAAAATATAACTGTAAATAATTTTCACTAAAATAAAATAGAAAAATAAACATATGAAAATAAAACATTAACAGAAAAACAGACTAAGAATTTTAATAATAGGCTATTTATTTAAAAATATTTATATATTTTAATAGAAAAAAAATATCATAAAATAGAAACGAGTTTTTTAGGAATCCTAGTGGAGCAATAAAATATAACTGAAACTGAGTTTCGTGCAACTCATTCATTCTCACTACTACCATTCCAAAGAGAAATATAATATAATTTTCTTATATTCCATTTTTTTTAGCCTTCCAAAGTCAGAGAAGTATTTTTTAAAAACTATTATAAGGTTTTATTTGGACGCAAGGCGAGAGGTTAGTTAAAGTGTTGGCTTTAATCACAGATGGTAAACCTAGAGTAGTGAATTCGAAACCCGCCTGGGCAATTAGAATTTTTCTAGTGGCGAACTCATTAAATAAAATCCTTAGTCGCACCCTGACAAGAAAAGAGTGGTAACCTGTAGTTAACCCGTCCCAATTAGCCTTAGTAGCAAATAGTGGACGTTAATAAATAATAATAAGGTTCTATTAGATCAGAAAATGTGTTAGCTGCTAATTCTTAAATTATATAGATTGGATAGTTGGGTATGGACATCAGGAATTACTCAATCAATCAAAATGATGAATCTATTTCTTACAATTAGCTTTCGAAACATTTAGTATCCTTCTTCAGAGCAACCATTGTTCTGGGAAAGCCGAGAGATGCTATCTACCTTGAAACATTCTTGCTCTGAAGAAGAGCAGGGGAGTTTGCCGAAACTGTAAGCATGATAAATATTTCATCTTTTTCATTGATTATGTACTCCCTGGCGCCGACACCCGACTTATCGCATACATCATTTATTAAAGAGTTTGATCTTATGGTATGCATCATGGATGGGCCATGCGTGGACGCCATTATATGAAGTAAATAAGAGACTAATTTGAAGTCGTAAGCAAATAGTAATCTATTGAAATCTGATTGTGTCTCTGGTTATGTGAGAAGTTGTACAAGTTGGTTCAATGATGACTAATCGACTTAAGGATTAGAGAGTGGTAAACCGAAACCCTTAAGAAGCTTAAGCCCTTTGCAGCATGTCACTAATTGTCTAATATGGCATCTGAGACGGTTTCATTGAATTTAGTCTAGTAATTATAGTTATAGAAATTTAAAACAACTCAATGGACTTGTGTGGGTCGACTAGTTTGTAAAATTGATCATCTTGGTGGTATATGTTGTAATGTATAGGTAAATGATCACTTTTTATTCAATTTATGTATTAAAAATACTCAGGTTTGCTTCTTGTGTAGGCGGGAGTTGAGATTCTTAATGCAATAATTATTGTTATCTAAATTTCTTTATTTACATCTTTATAACGTTGGAAGACCATCCGCCCTTAGTTTTTCGAACTTTATTATTATATTGTTTCCTATAATATTGATTTTCGTATCCTAAAATATAAGGAGCTTCCAGAGACTTCAACTAATAGTTAGTAAAACCATGACTCAGAAGGGACAAGTGCCTTTTTTAAACAAATGAACCATTGTGAACAATACAATCATGCGCGGTGAATGAATAAACAAACATTAATAATAAATTTTATTAATGGCAGGAAGCGAGACTGGATAAATTTAGGAACGGGTCAATCAAACTTGAACAAAATGTGTTCCTCAACATTTTTGATATTCCTAATTCTTTTACCAGTTAATTCCCAATACTAGGTGAGTTCAAAACTGCATTTTAAGTTTTAATTTTTATTACTTTTTGGCCGAAAACAAGTTTAACGTAAACAAATTTAACTCTGTTAGTTTTAAAGACGTCAAAAATAAATAAAACGCAAAATTATCAGAACAATATGCTCTTGTGATTTTTTTCTTCCTGCATTGTGTTCTCTAAATAGTGAGGAATTGACGGTGAAAAAATCACGAAAACTCTATGAAATTTAACTAAAACGGGAGTTTTAGTGTTTCAAAATTATCAAAAGAAAGAAAGACTCACCTTTTATATTTATGTAAATCTTACTTTCGGCGAAAAAGTAGTTACAATGCAAATTTAAAATGGCCGAAAAAAAGAGTATGAGCCAAACAGATGTTTTACTGCAGTTTTTTAACTCATCTAGTATTCGGGAGTATCTGGATAAAATAAATGTTGCCGTCTGGGTGATTTCTAACGGATTGAATGAAAAACTCTTGCTTTTCTATTGAAACAAAAAAAAAATAAATAAAATATTTGTCGGTTAATTTATACAAGAGCAAGTATTGACTGGTTACATATTCATCCAAAGTATTGTGATAGTTTTAACTCATTCCGGAAGTTATCTGACTTATAAATGGCCATATTGAATCATACGTTTTTTGTAGCATAGAAATTTTATTTAATACTGAGGAACCAAAAACTTGTGTTCATTCTTGACGAAAAGGAATCGTGGTTAGTGTTGAACAAAGATATTTTATAAATGATTTGCCGCTTAAATCTATAGGGGAACGTTATTGGAAAATAGGCAATCAAATAGAACAGTGAGTTTAACACAACAAAACATTACTTATGTTCTTTTGGCAGTTCAGTCCCAGAACACTAACAATTTAGACGAGACCAGCATGGGGAGCTCAGAATATAGATTAACAAAGATGAAATGCGGAGCTCATAATATTCACAAAAATAAAAACACAAATGAAAAATAAATATTGAAACATAAATAATGTGGGTAGGTTACAACAAACAGGCTTTAATTTAAAACAAATATTTGGTGCCTGAAATCATCCAACAGAAAAAAACTAAGTAGAAATGAGTTAATGAAATACCTCCTACGGAGAATAAATTCCTCTCTCTTATATATAACCATCTGCCATATAATATTAATTGAAAGGTTCTTTTTTCTGTTAAACTTGCATGACTGTTGTTATTTATTAACTTCAATTTTGTGCTACCGACACTATAATCTTGCACGAGAAGATTGGTTATAAAAAAAAATTATAATAATTCTAATGTAATCCAAAACCTCTCTAACCAACGTAATTCGTGCAGCTATCGCTGAATTGAATACTTTTAACTAACATTGAAATAGGTTCAAAAAGTCACAGTCTCCCGACCCTACGTTAGACTGGTTAGAATTTCCCAAAGACTTTTTATAAAGAAAGCTCAAGTAGACCAAATGAAACGATTATCGAATTTTAAATGTTATATTCTGAATCTTCAGCTGTTAAACCTTACTGATAGAAGCAAGCAAACATATAAGAAAAAAAAGAACGAAGTATTAAGTAAAGAAAATTCGAATTAGCTGTAAAATTAGTCAACTGAATTTGAAGAATAAAAAAAAAGTACAACTAAAATTTTTGATGGTGAATATTTCATTACCTTAAATTAATAATAATTGCGGCTCAGGTTAGCCGTGTGAGTTAAAGCGTTGACCTTAATCTCACGTGGTAAACCTAGAGTGGCGAGTTTGATTCTGGGCGAAGGCACTTTTTTAGTTTAGTGACGATATTCATTAAATAAAATCCTTAGTCCCACCCTGGCAAGAAAAGGGTGGTAACCTGTAGATAGCCCGTCCCAATTAGCCTTAGTTGCTAAAAGTGGACGTTAATAAATAATTTAAATTTTTAAAATTTAAAAAGAACATAATTAGTTTCCAAAGCATCTGTTTTCACTAAAATAAAAAAAATAAAAATACTTATGGAGACACTACCATAGTAATGGTCAAAATCACATACTAACTGCGTAAGATGACACATTACTGCCGGTTGTAAAATAATGTTTTATTGAATAAAAATACGAAATTAATCAGAGAAAATGGCCAGCCAAAATTGCCAAAAGAATAAATGTTTTTCACTGCAATTTCCATTTCTACAATCAGGGGTTGATCAATTAGATTGCCAAACAACATATGTTATCACATAATGCATTAACACTCCAGTTTTAATTTTATGAATTTATTTACTTCAGTACGGCGCATCGACTATTGTCATTAGCGGTTGACGAATCTGTATTTCTTATAACAATAGAGTTTCTTTTAAAAATGCAAAAAGGCTTTTGATGTATACTACATCGCCTCCAAGGAGTTCTCCTAAGCTTTTAAGTAGATGATTTCATTTTTAACTATTAAGAAGATGAAGAAACGGTAAGATGGGCATTACAACAATCGCAGGTTGGTGGGAAGAAGGCTTTCAACAAATAACAATGTGTTAATTTTGTAAGTCCAGTTCTCGGATAGGGGCAAGAACAACCTCCCCTTTTTGGAATTTCCGCTTGCAGTACTGCAGCGCGCAGTAATTTCTTTAATTTGTCGCTGTTTGTTGTCATGTTTTATCGACCAGTCTCATTACCAATCATCCTACTTTATGAATGTTTATCATAAGATGCAGTTTTTAGGCCTAGTACGGTCAAATAATCTCGGGCAAAGAATAAAGACTTTCTTGTTCTTAAACAGTTTTGTGACCAAATATCAATCGCTTCGGGTCAAAAAAATAAAGACTGACCGTTCATGGCTTTACACGTCAAAACGTTTTTATTTTATTCCAAATTGTGAAAATTTCCCACAGTCGGTGACATTCTCTACACGATTGCCAAGTGAATTGTTCAATGTTTTTACATGACTTTATACTCTTTTAGAAGATCAAATTACCGGTAGTTGGAGCTTTATTTCCCCATAAATTATAAATTCTAGAGAGAAACTGATAACAAGAGTATGTCAACAGAGGAATAACATGAGAAGCAAAGCTGACAATTGGTGTAAGGAGTTTGGAGCTGAGGTTAAGTCTGAACCTAGAGCAGGTATAACTGGCTACCCAGACAATGCAACGACCTCCCACCTGTTCTAAGTTGCTCTCATATCCCTCTACAATAGCACCTTCATTCTCTAACCTGCCCTTCTATTACTTCCTGCAGGATTACCCAACAAGGACATCATGAACTAATGAATAGTTCAATTAATAAAAGCAACTGAATTAAGGAAGAAATTTTGATTTCTCACTATTGAATAATGATCAATTCCAATGGAATATTTAACAGCTTATTTTTACTGATTAATTCTTGAAAGCAAAGTAATGCAAAGTGAATCAGTAATAATATTTAAATAAAATCTTATAATCAAATATCTTTTTTGTAAAGTATGGAAAAGCATTAGAAATGCCTTCAGCTGTCGTAACATTATAGAGTTATTTATTTTATTTATTCATTTACGTCCACTTTATGATACTTTGGCTATTTGGGACGGGTTATCTACAAGGAATCACACTAGCCATTCTAGCCAGGGTCCCTCCGAGAAAAGGGTGGTAACCTGTAGTCAACCTGTCCCAATTAGCCTAAGTTGCAAAAAGTGGACGTTAATAAATAATAAATAAATGTTTAAATTTATTAAAACTTGACCTCTTAAGGCAGGGGATTAGGCAGGGGACCTCTTCCAGCAGAACGACGGCAATTTTTCTACTCTGTGTGTAGAATATCGTGTTTCAAATTTCGGCCCTGAAAATATTGCAGAGAAGTCTCGAAACATGTAGGTTACATTTAGGACAAGTGGTATTTTTTCAAACTAATGCACCCTAGGAATAAAAGTTTGTAATGAACTGCAAATGAAAGATGAATAATGTCCATAGACAAGATCTGTAACAGTGGTATTGGAGAAACCGCAGGTAATTTCTTCCTGGCTGTAGGAAATAAACCAATATACAAAACCATCAAAAAATATGCTAGAGCAAGGAAGACGAAAAGCTCAGATAACGTTGAAGATTATAACTAAATCCGGAGAGAAACGGAATATATTTAACGACTGATATACTTCTTTTGATGAACTAAAAATATATGTAATTTGAATAATCTTGCAATTCCGAACTACCTACCCAAGTACCTCTTGTTAAAGAGACTCCACTAAATCTGCAATGACGTGAGAAACCCCTAACCCACACCCTCGATACAAAAAATAAAATGTGGGATATTTGCACCTAAAGGGAGATTTTAAAGGACTATAGAATAGGGGACATCAAGTGAAAAATATCAGCTCTACCCCCAACAATGGCTCGCTCAGCGCTCCATTGTAGCTCAACAACTCTATACATAGGGTCTTTTAATCTGCAATCTCCATTTGTCTGCCTCTCTTAACAATTTTAAGTTCTATCCATTTTTTCAAATACATCATTCAAATGATCTTCATTATTTTTATGAGCCGGGATTTATTTTGGTAATCTTCATTTTTGTTAATCGTTGGGGTTGGATATCTTGTTTGCAGATTACAAAAAAATAAATAAATATATATATCTGACATGGTATTGGACTCCATAACTTAAAAAACTGTAGTAAACATTATTTTATGACGATTTTTCTCCAGTGTGATAATTTAATTGTTCTCTATTCGTGTGATCAAGTAGCAGGAGCGCCCGAAGTGTGGAAATTGTGCTGACTAGACTACGTATTGGCCATTCCTAGCTGACTCACGGACACTTAATGACAAACAAGGACACACCAACTTGTAGAAATCGCTACGAACCTTTGACTGTACATCATATTGACTGACTGTCGACGAAGAGACAATTTAAACATTCCACACAACAACTAAAAGACATTAATATATACAACAAACTATAGTTAACAATTTCTACATTCTACTCTTCACTTTTCTTCTACATTAGCCGGGAGTATATATACTTATACTTATTTATTTATACTTTTTATTTACTTTATGTTTTTCTATCTCCCTATTATACTTATATTTTCATTAATATTACTTTTAATTATCCTGATGTTGCCAATGAACTGTTTTCAATGAAACTGAGAATATTTATTTTCTCTTCTTCAGGGCAAGACTAAAGATACTTAAAACCTATTGTACATAACTGTTGTACTTCTGGTTACATTAGTCTTGCCCTGAAGAAGAGAAAATAAATATTCTCGAAATATTGGAATAAACTAAGGTTGTTTCACCAACATTGGCCAAAACTCAAAAAAACAACTATACCATATATATATAAAACCTGGTCGAAAACAACAACACGAATATATATATATATATATATATATATATATATATATATATATACATATATATACACACACTCACACACAATTTTTAACGGGACCTTTTTTTTCATCGAAAATCGCGTCAAGAGTACAACCTCAATGGCTGATTTTCCTTGAGGGAAGTCTTCTAAAAGCCTCATATTCAAATAGTTACTTACTATGAGCGAATAATATGAATTGAAAATGCACCCCATAGAGAATGAAGGCAAGATAAAGGGAAGTTTTAGAGGGGGAACAAAAGTTTAATATCGTAAGAGGTTTTCCCACTGGGAGATCGGATTCCTGAGTTTCGGGATCTCTGGTAAATAGGATTATGCGATTTCAGAGAAATAACTGTCAGAGCCCTTCTTTCTCTGAAACTTGGGCAGAGATATATAACTCATCATTTCAACAGACTTGTCTAGAGTTTAACTCGGGCTGAGAAGGAGGTTGAGAACTTTTGGCAACAAAGTTTACTACTAATAGAAACCTTCAAACAATACAGACGTGGTATATACTTATTCGAAGTTTACCTACCGAACGCCTATTGTAAGTTGAAATCAGATAATTTCTTTAAGGACCGTCACATTGACTATTGAAATAGCTTCGAAAATACTTCATTTTCTCACGTCTTATAACTGCCATATCCATAAAAATAGGATTTAACTAAAATATAACGACACGTATAGAGAAATAATAAGGTTTAACTAGTAATGCAAATTATACCAATATTTGTTATTCCCTTAAAGAAAATTAGCTATTGAGGTCTAACTCATGACGCGATTTTTGATTTTATGATTCAAATGTCCATCGATCCTCCCTAGTAGATGACAAAGACGAGGTCCATTCATAATTATATATATATATATATAGATATATATATATATATATATATATATATATACATATATATGTATATATTATTAGGTCTGTTACCTCTCTAGCGGCCGCAACTCTTGTTTGATTGTATCCAAACTGTTTCATTTCACACTAAAGGCCGTATTTGTTATCGGCTGAAATCGGAGTTGGAATAGTAGGGGTTTAGAGGGCGGATTCGAAAATACGAAATTTGGAGTCAAATCGTAAAATGTTATAGAACCAATTTTGTTAAGCTGTTGATGTTCTACAATTGTTGATCTATACATTTCTTTGTAACTCAAGTATTAAGCGAGTTATTTCTACTTCCTTGTTTTCAGTCTTCAATAACCCCCCCCCCCCTACAACCTTTTTACCCATCTTTTTTTTAAACATTGAAATGGAGAATATGTGGTGAGATGAGATCAAAAGTGTGTTATACCAGAAAGTGGAAAATCTGCTTAGTTTACGCAGAATGTTTTGATAGTTTGTGGAGTACAAGTTTGTGTTCATCTTAAAGCACTTGGTAAATCTGGAGTTTCTGGATATATTAAAAGGAATTGTGGGTAATAGGATTTATTAGTTCCGAATTCACTATATAAAATCCCCAAATCAGTTGGACAGATTGTTTGACATTATGACTGGTAGATTTATTTTTAATAATAATGTCACTTTATACCTGTAATATATGGCAGTATTAATTTCTTGGTATTGCACCATGATATTAACATACGTAGGAAAATGTAATCATTGTTATGTTTGTATGTCTTTTTTTTTTTTGCTTAACATGTGTCTGAAGTGAAAAAGTTCTTAATGCCGAATTTCCAGAATATCAGTAGAAAGAAGATAGCTTATAAAATAAGTATCTAAACCCCGGAGACTTATACTGGTGCTGAGAACTAACATTATTGAATTACTAGAGTCCTTTGGGTAACCAAGTTTCTACATTTATAGCTCCTACTATCAAAAAATAGTATTTTGACGTCATATAACGTGCTAGAATGGAGTAATGATAGTGTCAGTTCTTTAGGAAGACATATATCCTTAAATCATCCGCAAATGTTCGACATGCTATAACCATGGTAGTTTTTCCCTAAGGCATGTAAGAGTTTTTTTATTCTTGAGCTTTTCACTAGTTTTTTTTTTTTTTTTTTTTTTTTTTTTGCGGAAGTCTCTCCGAAATTATCTCCAGTGAAAAGAAATGGAGGAGAACAGTAAAGTCGTATTTGAATTAGGGCGTTTACGAGGGAGGACGACGGTTGGAAAGAAGAAGATGGGGAATAGATTCGCTCCGCTTTCGACGAGAGGCATAAAAACCCCGCTAGCTTGTAGAAGAGACGCGGGGAAAGCCTCTCATAATAAAAGACATTGATGTTTACATAACGGCAAGGGCTTACCAACATCTCTAGGGAGCTGTATGGTGGGGCTTGGAGTATTCAAATAGTGGCGAAGGGTCGCAGTTCTGACAACTTCACCATCAACATGATGACGTCAAGTCAAATATTCATACATGCCATAACTTGGTGGCCTTTCCGCAGCCTGCTCTTGCTCCGAATCTACAAACCGGTGCCTGCCTGAGCTGAGATAACCTATACATTTTACATCAGCAATTCAGATCAATCGAGAGCAAAATAAAAATCAGTTTCAAACATATAAAGACATTCCTATCTCTTATTTACAAGGTTTTTCAGTATAGATATTATTATTCGAGATGTAAACAATAAACACTGCTCTTGATTGTCAACAAAATACTGACAAATGAACAAATTGTAGTAGATTGTTCCTTTCCTTCTTTGCGATGCCATGAATTCTTCCTAGCACAGTTCACTTGATCCTGTGATATAACCTTTGATGTCCCTCCAAAAGTTCTCCAAATACACTTACTGGCTTTGCATTTAAGTTGTTTTCTTAATTTTTTCCTTTAACAAATATCTGATGTAGGCACGACTTCCTTGTACTACTATCAAATTATATATACAAAATCTTAGGCTGCACGTCAAGTGATTCTAGATATCTCCGTTCTAATGCACTATGGCGATTTTGATCAAAAGGAGATATGCACAATACATGGTGCAACAGTCCTAAATATATATGTATAAGTTAAGTAAGATGAGTACAGATGTCACTCCAAAACTAGTCAAAATATGTTCTGGAAAAGCCTAAACTGATTATGTCGTTGAAATCTGAAGTGTGGAAATTTTCTTTTACATAGCCACCATGATCTAAAGGCTACGCCTTGTAGTTGCAACCATTGTGTTCTATCGGAAGCTGCTCTTTTTGTATTACTGTACTCACCGAAATCCATAAGATGCTTGATGTCTTCAAAATTGTATTTTCTAGGCTTTCCTCTTCTCCTATGCCCAAGAATCTTACCTTCAAATATATTAGTAATGAAGTCGTTATGCCTTATGATATGCCCAAGAAGTTTCATTTTCCTTCATGTTGGATGTTTTTTGAGTCCAACTTGTTCTAGTTATTCTACGCCACATCCACATTTCCATTGCTTCCAACATATTATATTCCCTTTTGTGCAGAGTCCAAATTACGCTCCATTAAAGCAGTAAAAGTATTGTTTAGCAAGTGCTATTCTTCTATCGACTTCAGCTCAACTAGGTAGCAAAGGGAGCATCATCACTCATACTTAGTACAAGGTACTAAAAAGTCCGTTATGCAGGGGCTGCATTAGCTAAGCAGATTTCCCCACTTGCGTCACGAATTTGCATTTATCTTAAGGCGTAAAAGCTCAAAGAGAACCATATTTTTTATTTATGATTCAAATGAAGTTTTTCTTAATATAACAGCTTATTGCTAATATGAGTAGGAGTGGGGGGTTTACTGAAGGCCGAAAACTAAAAAAATGCAAATATCTCCGTTAATATTAAAGATAGCAGAAAATCGTAAATAACAACATTTATAGAACAGTACATTTTTACTAAGATTGGTCCTGTACAATCGATTAAGAATTTTCGGAATTTCTCCCCTCTGAATACCATCTTCTCTCCCAGTCCGATTTTGTCGTTAACGATTTTTTTTTTTTTTTTTTTTTTTTTTTTTTTTTTTTTTTACATAAAACACTTATATATCGAATTTGGTAACTATTAAACAAAAATTGTGACCGCTAGAGTGGTAGCTGGCAAATAGTAGAATCGATGGAGGTTTGAAGAAATTTTTTGAAATCGCGTCTTCAGTACCTTTGTAGTTGATTTCCCGTAGGAAACAACAAAGCAATAGCCAGAGCTTATTCAAAAACGCTTCACCTGCCATTTTCGCAGGATCTCCTGTGTGGGGTTTATTGAAACTACCACACGCATCTCACACACACCCGACCAATATAAACGAGTGGGAGACGACTACGGCAGCATCCTGTACGGAGCATTTACACTTCTGAGAAGCGGAAAAACATGGCTGACGGTTGCATGCAAAGTAGGAAGCTGTTTAGTCATTGACAGCACGTCATCGAAGAGCCGGAGGAAGTGACAGTATCTCCCACAGGAATGGCCGTGGTTGCGCAAAGGATCTGCTCCAAGGTCTCAGCGCAGCTGCCTACAGTGCAATGCACCAACAGCTGCTACTACCAATAAACCAGTTATCATTGCGTCAGCAATTCTTCATACGGTCACTTACTAACACCAAGGAATCCTTCCTTATATATGTATATATACAAATAGGTTAAAGATGCCATAGTCATTACAGACATTGGGAATAACTTGCAATTTCATCAGGGTTAAGGAGGATGGCTCGCTCAAAAGGGACGTTTTGTTAGGTCAAACCGAGGTCTGCCTTAAGAAATTGAGACTCATTATCACCTACAGCAAAAGGCAATTCAAAAAAAAAAAAGGACGAACTCTGGGGATACCATATAAAACTTATTAGCTCAGCATGGTTTTGTTGAATTGGAGAATTTCATATTCGCTAGTTGTACCACGTTCAATTACCTTGAAAAATGTGTGGAAGTATATGCAGAACTATAGCACCAGGAAGTATTACCTTTTTTATTAAATTATTGACACTTCATTTGCAAGACATCAAATTTCCCAAATTAAACATTGTCCATAAAAAGGCTATTCTCATCCATATTGTATTATCGAGCACAGAATTTAAAACAAAATGTGTTAATAGACTTCATAAGGAAATGAGCAGCACTGGCCTAAATTATTATTTATATGGCTGCTCTTCAGATACCAAACATTGCCTTACAAAATCGTAATAAAATTCAAAACACTTTCCATTCTATCTTGACGTGAACTCGGTATCTACCTTATCTTTTCTTTAGTTTAAAACCAAATCACCATAAAAGAAAGCTTAGATGGTGGAATTCCATAACTTAAAAAGAAGTCATTAAAGACACGGTGGATAAACTATAAGAGTAATTGTCGAAGGCCCCTAAGAAACAGGAAAGGTTTTTTAAGGCGTTCTTTTTCATGAATCATTGAGCATGTTCACCACAATTAAATCTCCCATTTAACTCAGTCAAACTCAATTTAAATAATTAAAAAATCGAATATTCCATGTAAATTATTTATCCTTCCATTATACTCCAAATGCGACGTTATATATACTTACACACACACATATACCTTCACACTTACAGAATTCATTACATTACATATTTTGAAGGCTTATTCAAATTCATTTTAATTACTTAAGTTCATTTATCCATTTTTATAACTTTCTTCATAGATTTGGGGAGAGTTGTACAAAACAACAACTTAGTATAGGGTAAACCTTCCTTTGATAATAATGATTAAAGTAGGTTCTGGATATACGTAGGCACTACATTGTTCAATTTGCGAATCAAAACAAAAAGGAGCATGGAGCAAGAAGCGATTTAGAGATTGTTCCATTTAGAGATTGTTTTATATATATATATATATATATATATATATATATATATATATATACTCGTATATAATGGTAGCTATTGAGTAAAAACGGGAGGTAGTAAATATTATCTTGAGCCCTGTATCTTATGCACACCTAATAATTAATATACAGAATAAAAAATCCAAACTGAGAGGCTAATGATGCATGTAATTGACAATCTCTTCCCCAGTTTTCTGCTTTAACCTTCTCAGGGCAGGTTATATAACACTAAAATGGTGAATTCCAGCTCTCACAATTCCAAAACATGACTATAATGCTATTAGCAAACCTAATGACCCATGACAAATTCCTGTCATTATATATGACTCGTTTACACATTTTTCTAGTAGAATTATTGGAGGTATAACTAGTCATATATGTTATGACCATAACTATGACTATTATCTCAAATAATAATTTCTGCCGCTCTCAGATAAAAAAAAAAACTTGTCACCTCCAGTCAGGAAATATATTTGACTCTGGGCAGTACATTCATTTTTCTTTTGTTCAATCTTTTATTTTTTATAGAAAACCGACTGTTGAGGTTCCAAATTTTTGAAATAAATTGTTCAAATGTCCATCGATCCCACGCAGGAAATAAGAAAAATGAAATCTATTGTAATATTCACAGATGTAGAATTTAAATCAATAAAGACATTAACTATCGTTTGCGACAGAAATGTTCTTTTTCAATGGTACGCTTTACGGATTATTTAAACGTTTCATGTAACTATGCTGTTCTCATACCTAAACATTCAAGTAGATCAAATATGGTCTGTGGTGTGAAATTTCAGATACGGAATATCCAGTAATTAACATAATAAGCTTGTTCAAGGAGGGCACACAGTACATGGTCAATCATTTCGAAACCAACTTTCAAAGTTTATGTATTCATTTCATGAAATCATAACCAATCACCTGCAGCCACTGCATCACTATCACACTAATGTCATATTTCATTTACACTTTCGCCAGCAATAAAAATATTCCACGCCGCTTTTCACTAACACTCAATAGCTGTTTTCTAATACTTTTACAGCAGTTAAAACTCATCAACATTTTTTATTATATTAAAAGTCCGTCACGCAGGGGCTGCGTAAACTAAGCAGATTTCCCACGTGAAGTTTTACAATAGAGAAATCTGCCTAATAACAGCTGTAGTAGTAAGTAACCTCTAAACCTATTCACGAGAGGGACGAATAATTACAAAAACGGCCGCCAGAGCTCACGGCGGAAAGTCCGAACATAGCCACTGCTGCCGAGCACGTGCAGAATACAAATGCAAATATCTCAGTTAATATTCAAGATAGAGAATAAATGTATATAACAATATTTATAGTAAATTTACTTTGCAATAAGATTGATTCTATAATATTTTTCGATCCGACGTATAGTAACGGAGATATTTTGAATTTTCAAAAATCCCCCCCTTCTAAACCCCCCTCCCACTGGTCCGATTTCAGCCATTAACGAACTTGATCTCTCTTTTTGCGTAAAACGCTTAAATATGAAGTTTGGGAACGATTAAACAAAAATTACGACTGCTAGAGCGTTAACAGACAAATATATATATATATATATAGATATATATTTTTGAACGGCTCATTTTCGTCATCTCCTGGGTAGGATCGATGGACATTTGAAGAAATTTTTCAAAACTCGCGTCATGAGTACGACCTCAATAGCTGATTTCCCTTAAGGGAAATCTGCTAAAACACACGATTCGCCAAAGATGCGAAGTATATAACAAATAAATAAATAAAAGGCCTCCACTGTATGCTACTACGACTAATCGGTTGAAGTGACAACAGGTAATGGTAGGAAGTCTTTTCTAGCTAAGGCTTCCCCTTTTTCTAAGTTTATATATATATATATATATATATATATATATATATATATATAATCATCAAGAGAGAGAGAGAGAGAGAGAGAGAGAGAGAGAGAGAGAGAGAGAGAGAGAGAGAGAGAGAGAGAGAGCGTGTGTGTGTGTGTGTGTGTGTGTGTGTGTGTGTGAGAGAGAGAGAGAGAGAGAGAGAGAGAGAGAGACTGTGTGTGTGTGTGTGTGTGTGTGTGTGTGTGTGTGAGAGAGAGAGAGAGAGAGAGAGAGAGAGAGAGAGAGATGGTAGATAGATGCATTACGTAATATATATATATATATATATACTTTTTCGGTTTTTATTGAAGACCTATCAGATCATTAACCACCCCCAAGCGAGGTCTTTAATCATTTCATCATGTGTTAGTCTGCCTTTGGACGGGATCTAATAGCTCTCGTTCGACTTCCGCTGATCTATAAGCGCTGTTCGTGAACTAATGTTATCCGTTGGGTGGGATCGAACCTGCACATGTATTTATTATAAGTTTACTGAGGGCAGTGGTAAATGTAACCCCGCCTTAACCTGGCCACCGGCGCTCTCAATATATTATATATACATACTTATACGTTTATGTTTTACTGGTATATGATAGAGTTTATTTTACTAAGTAAACATTCGCCATCAACACAAATTTTGACATGATGAGATCTTTCAGCGCATAACTAGCAATTAGTATAAACACCCGAGCAAAGTTAAAGAGAAACCAGAATGAGGGAAGGCTTCGCTAACAAGCAAGCCCAACATGGCGAAGAGTTACAAAGTCACCATCATACTTGGAACAAAAGCAAACAAACTTTCTACAACCCTCTTTATTAACTTAAAAACAAACTCCACTGGCAACAAGTTCTTATCAAACTACCCAACCTTCCAAGTTACTTCCCTCTGTATGAATAATATTTCGAAAAAAAGCTGTGTTCGCAGTTACCAATGTAGGTTTAGGATTTACTTCAAACTAAACTTTACTAGTTACTGACTCAGGAATCCCAATAACATACCATAATGTATATCTATTTTACTTATTACCACTTTGTATTAAGAATAAAGTTACTACACCTACTATATCTCAAGATAATTGAATAAATACTACAATAACGAATAAAGGAATGAATATGGTTATTGCCTTTAAAAGTATACAATTTTATGATTATTTTTTAAAACATAAATAGAGAACTAATTTTCCAATACTGTATAAAATAATTACTGAAGAGAATAAAAAAAATCCATAAAACGTTTTTAATGATTATATTATTTGCATTTTTTAGTCTCTGTGTTAAAGATTTTTAAGTACGAGGGTACAAATGAAATTTATTTTATTCGCTTCCATATTGTCAAGAATGACTGTCCATGGAGACTAAATCTTCTTGCTGTGAAATGTTGAGGATTTTCATATTTCTTCTATCACTGGCTTTTCTGGGTTATATGTGTAGAATGTCTTCGCAACTATTATTCTTTGATTTTTAGTACCTAATGAGCGGACTTGAGCAATACCCTTGGTCTTATAAAATGGTATTTTTAGGTGTAGGTACTCCTCACCTCTGCCAAGAGGGCTAATTCTTCTGAAGTAATGGCTATAGATGCTGTGTAGAATTCTTTCAATTTCTAAAGAAATTGAATGGTTTTTGAAAAACTTTAAATAATTCTTTATTTTTTATTTAATATTTTCTGCCCTTTTTAAGTATCCTGCTATGCGTTCAAGGTACTCTTCCAGTTCATTCACCCAGTTAAATGGCATTGAATAATTGGTAGATAATTTCTTTAGGCGCATGTAGCACAATCTTGACAGGTCATCTGCCGACTTCTCTTGTTAGCCTTCCACCAATTCAACATTCTCTTTAAAAAAATTTAAATCGGGTGAGAGTTTAAATATTATATTAAATTCTATTCTGATATAAGCACTTGGAGTGTTTTTAGGATGATACATAAGCTATTTAAAGAAGTTTCTCAATCACAGCCGAATAAGCAGACCACAGATTTCAGATGCATAAAAGAGTGCACTCTCACGAAGTGCATCAAACGGCGTACATTTGATTCTCTCGGCGGTTTCCCGGGTTTCAGCTTTGCTTTTATTAAGTATGCCTAAGATAGCAGCATTGGCAGAGCAACCTTTTGCTAAGAGGTGAGTACTGGCTTGACAGAATTTTCCTGAGGATGAGAAAGTCTCCTCATATATGTAAATGTATTTGAAAAGTAGATTGGGATATTATTGTAGAATATGTTTTTTAGTTTTCGGCCAAAATCGTTTTATGAATTGAAACACTATTGATTTCGGAGTGTTCATTGCTAGTAACATTGCGTAACAGTATTTCTTTAATTATCATTGCGTATCAGACCAGGATATAGAGAGTATAACTAAGTCATCAGCATACATCAATAAAATTAAATCTGTTATGGTACTTATCTGTATAACCTCTGCCTCATTCACTTCAAAAAATTGGACCATTTTGGAAATATATAACAACAATATAAGAAGGTTTAAGTCAGATATTTCAATGTTATTTGAGCAGTGATTTCCTTTTACAATAATAAAGGGTACTTGGTCATACAGACATTTTATCGCTCTTAAACCTTTCCCACCTAGTCCTAGTCTCTGTAGTTTCCCCCATAATTTTGAATGGTTTATGGAGTCAAACGCTCTTTTGAAGTCCACAAAGGTAGCAAATAGTTGTCTCCTCATCAATCTGAGAGCTATATTTACACCTGCTGACAAACAAAATATGCTATCTCTTCATCCTTTACCTTTTCGGAAATCCATTTCCCCGTCCGGGATAATTTTCCTCTCTTCAACTCATTTAAGCAATCTTCGATGAAGGATGGAAGTGAAAAGCTTTAGAACTGAGTCGAGAATGGCGATGCTTCTGGGTATTTTTATCTCCTTTCATAAGGATAAGCCACATTCACATAATCGTCCAAGATATTGGTATGGTTTTTCATTCCAAACTTTATTGAGGATGTGTACTAGGTGATTTCTCCAACGTTAAATCATTAATTTATAGCATTCGTTGGAAGCCAAATTTAACAACACCTCACGAAAGCAGAGATAAGTTGTTTTTTTGCTAGAAAACATTTTTCGTCAAACCAAGGTTTGTTTGGAATCTTTTGTGATGAGCAAACTTAAAGTATGGAAGCTTCCTTCATTAGATCATTGACACTTTTACTAAAATGTTAGTTATCGTAGTGAGGTTTACGTTGTAATTGAAATTGATGTCTAAAGTATGTAGTAAGATTCTTTTGAATATTTCAAGGTTCTCCGTACTGCGATTTATGGTCAATTTCTTTCCAAACTGGAGTTTATTAGAGCATTTCCCCAACAAACATATAATACATAAATTTAGGTCGGAATTTGCTGGATCTGGTAGTACCTCGTAATCGTTGACGCTATAAATTGCAGTCGGTGATGGCCACACAGAATCACAAAAAATAAATTTTTCTGAGAAGTCACTAGGAGACCTTGCACTGCTGATAATCATACCAAAGTTGCAATAACAAATCATATAAATAGTAAACAGAAAATTGTTTAACAACGATCAATCAATCATCTGATGGGTAAGGTCTCCGTGGCCACTAAACGGATCTAATAGGCAGTGACAAGAAGTGTTTTACATCAATAATCTTAACATGTAGGTACATTTGCTTAATGTTTATTTATTGGGAAAATATTTGTTTCACGCATTCATTATTGTCTTACACCTAGATGTCATCAACTAAGATAACCCCCTCCCTCCCCTTAATGATGAAATTTCTGTATACTTCAATAATTCCGTCAGAGGAGATTTCGTCTGATTGTTGCTATTTTTCACGGTAGATATAATTTCCTCATCTCTATCAGGTGGCTTAGCTTCCTCCATTTCTCAACACAGGGGCATCAGCTGGCACTCCCACTAATTCGACCTACGATATAACATAGCCTTGATTGTACCAACCTTCGTGCTTCTGACCTTCTAGGAGTAAGCTTGTAACTTGTGTTTCCATTGAACTATTCTCAGTCGTGCCTCTATCCTTTCCTTTATTGCCTCCTCACAACCATTATCAAACCAAAGATCTTTTATACAGCTTTTCCTAAACCATCTACTTCCTCCAACGCTTCTTCTCCATTAAGTCTTCGTGACGCCATTCTTCAAACACTTTCGACCTCAACAAACAATAAGGTTTTATGGCATTTGGTTTTTTACCAAGCTAAAATAAAGAAATGGTCTGTCTGCTAACCGAGTAGTTTCGTGCATTATAAACTTCAGAAGAGAATTAAGTGTTAAAAAAAATTCATTCAAATTTTTGCATCCGGGGACTTTATATATCTTGTGATGAAAAACAGTGGCCAAGATATTCAGACCCCTAAGCACAGTAAAAGCTACAGTTTGTATACTATTAGTATTAGTTGCCACATGGTTGCCATTTTGTGGATATATTGTGCTTTTCCCTATTCATATTTTAACTCTAATAACCTATCAACCCAGGAGCTGCAGCAATGTGTTTCGTTGATTGAGGTAAGGAACCTCCATCATTTGAACTATATGGTTTCTCTGCGCACCAATATTAAACACTAAAATGTTGAGTGTTGCCATTCTTCTCGAATACAATATTAATCCTCTAAAGTCATTTCAGTATGAATATCAGTCAAGTTACCTAGATACATCCAGAGCAGGGAAATCGGGTCCAGCTTCATGATACCACAAATATATGTTACGCCACGAATTTGTGACTTCCTTTATGGCGAAATAGCATAATCTCCAATCCCTAACTAGTGAAGAGTAATTTCAAAGCTAAGATGCGTCCCTTTAACAGTACCTTCAACTTACATAAAAGGCACAACAGTCTCCAAGGCGATAATCAACAACAAGTCATCAAAAGAGGTAAGATAGTAAATTTCGGCTCTTGTCTGGTGAAACCCCATTGCGCTTGGAACTGTAGAGCCTATTTTATCTCAAGATTGAATACATTAAAGACATTAGGTTGACCTGATTGATACTTCACGATAGAAAATAACACCACTGCCATAGGCAATGCAAAGAAACCTCTCGTGAATGCCGATGGGGGTCTTTCAAGGTCGATGCAGCTAGAAAAGCAAAACAACTTAAGCTATTAAGAGCATTAGATATATCAAGGGCAACAACGTGAAATTCTTAAAGAATATCCTAGCTCCGTACTTAGCGTTTTCATCTGTTCCATCAGCAGCAATGGAAGCCCTGTCACAAGTCTTGAAGGTCCGGTACTTCAGGTGTGAGCTGAAAACTTGCAAAGCTGCTTGAGAAGTACAGAGGCCAATGTAATACGGCATTCTCACCAAGTGCCCCTGAGTTGCTTTTCCTACATAAACTTTATCCTGCCCTCAATAGTCTCTAGGACAATACACCTGACAGCTAATAAATACTATAAGAAATACCTCTAGGAATTGGTAGTATTGGGCTCCAAACCACAAGTTTCTGGTCATCGAATCCACGTGTTGACGTATCATGCATTTTAAAAGATTGGACCTCCTCTACTTCAAAAGACATCCATAGTATATCCATTTCAATAGCATTGCTTGCATTAAATGGGAATTCAAGGATATCAGGTTGAGATAATAGAGCCCAAAATGTTATGTTCTTCTTGACTTCTTATACATACGACTAGCTTAAATAGAAATTCTCACTCTGGGCACCCCCATTCTCTCTCTGGGTTTTAAGTAGCTGTTTCACTAACGAATGATCCAAATTTTTTGATGCTCTCTTTATATTCTATATTTCTCCCATAATAAGAATCTTAAGTTAGATAGTTAGTCATGTAACAGCTTAAAGTGAAAACTGCTAGAATTCAAGTAGTGTTTAATAAAAGCTACAGAGAAATAATTATAACTAGTACAACTATAATACGTTACATTATTAGCCCCCACTCCTCCTAGCCCCGTTTACTATATATATATATATATATATATATATATATATATATATATATATTGCATAACACACACACACACACACACACACACACGCAAAATCTTTTCATAAAAATGGTTATTAACTTAGATGAAGAAAATATTTATTCCCCACTAAGTTATTAATAAATCGCCATTTTAAATGAAGAAGTTATATTGTTTTATCTATTTTAAAAAAATGTAAAGATTAAAAAAAAACATTTCAATTACCTTATTGTTTAGAAAGATCTTATTTTATTCTTACCTGAAACAAAAAAAAAAAGAAAAAAATGTAATTAGGAAATAGCATGAAGCTATTGTAAACTTGGAGAATATTCAATATAATTTTCACACAAATAAAATAGTATTTTTTAAAGAAATAGGATTATGTCCAGACAAATCGATCGGGTAACCAAGTATAACTTATAAAAGTTAAAAATTCAAAGGGATTTCATCAGTAATGTGTTTTTTTTTGGATAACATATCAACCATTAACAAACGATGCGTTCAAAGCGAAGGATAAGTTGAAAGGCAAAAAAAAGAGTTTCTCCTTGTGTTTGTATATTACATGACAATATTGCACAGAAAATTGTAATACTACTAATTCTTAGGGTAAGCCATTTGACAATCACAAGAATCATATCACAGGAAACAACGAGCTGTGATTTTTATTCCACAAGGCTGGAGTCCAACACTCCACTAATTAAGGTATTTCTATCCCCGATAATAAAAGTCCGTCACGCAGGGGATGCGTTAACTAAGCAGATTTTCTACGTGCGCCACGTATTTGCATTTATCACAAAAAGTAAAAGTCCAATGAGAACAATATTTAGTATTTAGGATTCAAATAAAGTGGTTCATTATATAACAGTTTATTGTTAATATGACATGAGTAGCAGTGGAGGTTTATTGATGGGAATATCTTGTTTAATATTCAATATAGAGAAAAAATGTATGTTACAACATTTATAGATTATTTTATTTGCGATCAGATTCTTTCTAAACGATTTTTCGAGCAGACTTATAATAACGGAGATATTTCGAATTTTCAAAATCCCCCCTCAATACGCCCCCCCCCTCAGCTCTGATTTTAGCCATTAAAAAATTCGATCAATCTTCTTACTTAGAATGCTTATATATCCAGTTTGGTAATGAAAAGATAAAAATTGCGACGGCTTGTGTAACAGACAACTATATATATAATTTTAAACGGGCCTCGTTTTCGTCATCTGCAAGGTAGGATCGATGGACATTTGTCGGAGTACAACCTCAATAGCTGATTTCCCTTAAGAGGAAATCTGCTTAAAAATGATATTAATGTATCAATGAAGTAGTGACATCTTCTCAGCGTTTGATCTGTAAGAAGGAGGTTAATTTGCCATCTGTTGGAATGAAAGAGTCGGTGAGGCTTGATGCCAGGTCAGAGGTGACGTGGTTGTAATTGGTAGGTGGACAGCCGTCACCCAGACAGCGACAGCACCTAACCCTCTTTAGCTTCTCTGTCAATCCAAAACCTAATAACTTAGACTTTACCAGTAGACAATTCTAAATCTGGAGCAGACATAGCTTTCCGATCCTTCAAGAATCATATTTATACAGTCTTGGATACTCTTTCTTAAAATAGCGGGCGAACTAGGATAGGTCCTATGGTTACTGAGAACAGAACACTAAATCATCCATGCTTTATTGCATTTCAAGAGGATACATCCTGTTTTAAAGGTTAGTAACAAGATATGATTTTATATATACAAACACTCGCATAATCATCATTTTCCACTTTTTTGTATTAAGCTAATTATAAAAGAATCCTTGCTTTATTCTAAAAATGTTCTCCACAGTCTTCTTGTTAGGAATAGACCTAATAAACCCTACTCCCATTGTTATGTCTAAAACAGTGATTAATTTCTTGGGCATAGCTTCTCGGAAAGATTTTCGATCCTGACCCACTTGTCTACGTTGGCAGTGCCGACACACACTTGGCTACAGAACAACTGACCGCTGCCCTCTGACGTCAATGGTACAGATAAAAGTTTATGACTATTTTAACCTTAAAATTGGGAATCTGTGTCACATGAACTCGCACCGCTACTGTGAAAATAATATATTATGGTTGAACAAGAAGCTACAACCAAAAATAAGGAGAGGTCGTTTTAGCAATTTTATTTAGAAAATTGGGAACAGAAACCATTAAATATATGAATCACTTCAAATTCTCTTGCGAAACTGCTTTGAATGGTATCATAAAGTTCAATTTTCTTTGTAATACCAATGTTTGATGAGAAACAAAGATTGTAAGTAGTTATTGTTCTTATTTTTTCCTTCTTCACGCTCTTTGTTTTTTAAAGAGAGGCAAGTTCGTATAAAGAAGAAAATAAATAAATCAGGGCATAAAGGCGAAATAAGTGGGTAGGTACAATGGACAAGCAAGTACGCACTATGTTGCTTTATGATTTAACAAGCTTCACTTTTGATTCTTGTGATCCTACTACTCGAGACTGGAAGAGGAAAAGAGAATCAGGAACATAAATATCATAATATCAATTATGTTAAAGTTTTTTTTTGAATGGAGTCAGTAATCAATTGATATATGAAGACTAGCATCGAACCGTGAAGATAGGAGTTTTAATTGGAGTTGCTCTTTTATATGTAATAAAAAAATTAAACATCTTGCTCCAATAGTATATATGAACCGATACACTTGGTCCTTCAAAAGATAGTAAGGCGTTGCTTAGGTTTAATATAGTATTCCAATGCTATAGATAATAAAATTGTAAACAAGATTTCGTGTGGACCTTAGTCAATATTGAGCTATAAAAAACTAAAACCAGCTTTAAGTTTTCTTTATTGTTTTTTAGAAAAAAAGTTTAGAAAAGCTTAGACAAATGTAATGTTGTGTTGAATATGTGTTGAGTAAGTTTTAGCAGATTTCCCTTAAGGGAAATCAGCTATTGAGGTCGTACTCATGACGCGAGTTTCGAAATATTTCTTCAAATGTCCATCGATCCTACCCAGGAGATGACGAAAATGAGGTCCGTTCAAAATTATATATATATAGATATATATATATATATTTGTCTGTTAACGCTCTAGCGGTCGCAATTTTTGTTTGATCGTTACCAAACTCGGAATTTAATCGTTTTATGTAAAAAGGAAGATCAAGTTAGTTACCGGCTCAAATCGGGACAGTGGGAGGGGGGGGTTTAGAGGAGGGGATTTTCGAAAATTCGAAATATCTCCGTTACCATACGTCGGATCGAAAAATTGTATAGAACCAATCTTATTGCAAATTAAATTTACTATAAATATTGTTCTATACATTTATTCTGTATCTTGAATATTAACCGAGATATTTGGATTTATATTGTGAGTGTGGTCGTGAGTTTCCGCCGAGCGCACTAGCGCTAGTGTGGCCGTTTCACTAACTATTCGTCCTCATGAGAATAGGTTATTACTAGGCAGATTTCTCTATTGTAAAACTTCACGTGGGAAATCTGCTTAGTTTACGCAGCCCCTGCGTGACGGACTTTTCTGTATTTAAATTTCGTAAGGTCTTGTCTTAATGAATATGAATTAAGTTTTTTTTTTTTTTTTTAAATCTTTAGTTTTAGCGTGTGTCTTGATTTAACAGAGCACTGATGATGAGGCAGGGCCTCGAAACCTGGCTGAAATAAACATTTATAACCTAGTGGAGGTGTTGACCATTTTTTCAACCATGGATATATACATCAACCCCCACCATCCAAGAGATCCAAGGGAAGTCAGTTTTATTGCATACGCTTAAAAAACATGTTATTATTATACGCCTCAAAGAAACACGTACAAAAAAGTAAACAGTATCTCTCGAAAATAAACATTGTCAAACCACAAATAATACATCTATAAGCATGTGGCTAACAATGTTGTGGTTCTACTGCGTCTACAATTTGAAACCGTTAGCTCTTCAAATAATAAAACACTTTTAAAAATATAACCAATTCCCTGATAAAAACCAATTTACAAATTCTAAATAGCACTTTCAAGATATTTAGTTTTAATTTTAACAGAGGCTACGAAGGAAGGAATTTCTGCTGGTTATCACCCTTCCATAGCCAAGGACTGAAGATTTTAATTAGCGAGTCCGTCACTAACAAATTCCCTTTGATCAAAGAGACATGGAACCCATGAACTGAATTAATTAAATTAATGTACGATTTAAATTGGAATTATCCAGCCATTGATCTGAACAATAAACAACGAATTCGTCCGTATGAAGCTTGGTTTTGACTGTTTGGAGTAGAACTGAAAGAACAGGATTGTCGCCAATCGAGAAACAAGAGTGGACTAATTACACTTCATGTTGGAACTTCATTTTCCGCTGAAAAATCCTTTGATGTGCGGCGTTACCTATTTTACATGTTCTAAGGAATGTCACTCTCTTTAAATCAATTGATTATAGCCTCACTCAGACAGAGTTCATTTTCGAATCAGTATATGTTTCTGCCAATAAATTTGTGGATGTTAACATTCTATTTTTTTGGGGATATCTATTTATAGACGGACTATGTTATTAGCAGATTTCCATTAGGGGTAAATCTGCTATATTGTACCCATGACTCAACTTTCGAAATATTTCCTCAAATAATCATGGATCCTACCCAAGTGATGGCGAAAATGAGGTCCGTACAAAGTTGTATATATATACATAATATATATATACGTAACTCAACATTTAATGGTTTTATGTAAAAGATAAAAAAGATCAAGTTCGTTAATGGCAGAAATCGGACCAGTGGGAGAGGGGATAATTTCGGAAATATGAAATATCTCCGTTACTA
The DNA here is from genome assembly GCA_019009955.1 of Riptortus pedestris. Classification (NCBI taxonomy): domain Eukaryota; kingdom Metazoa; phylum Arthropoda; class Insecta; order Hemiptera; family Alydidae; genus Riptortus; species Riptortus pedestris. Next base: position 124,339,471 of record CM032229.1, on the reverse strand, counting down.
TAAGTCGGATCAAAATATCTTATTGCAAATTAAATTACCTAATAATATTAGATTTAATACGCAATCGTATATTAACCGAGATATTTGCATTCCTTAATTATCAGCCTTTAATACCCCCCCCCCTCACCGTCTTTGGCATTGTTACCTTCTTTGGCATGTTTTGGGTAAATTGACAGAAAGCTTTCGCATTACCCATTTGTATTTGTTCACTTCATATTCACCGTGGTGTTAAGTGTAAAAGTATGGAAAGCGTGTAATATCAGTTTTTCTCCACTAAGCGTTTGTTGATTTGCTTAATCCCATAACGTTGACGCCAATACTAAAGGAATATATATATATATATATATATATATATATATATATATATATATATATATATATTTAATATGCACATGTAATTCAGTTTTATCGCACATAAATAAACGCGTCTGTTTGACAGAAGTCTATCTATATGTTGTCATGAGCGGAGAATTTCTCTTCAACATAGTCTGTGTGCACTTTATCAAAATAAATAACGACAAATTTTTAGAAGACAAAATAAAGATTAAATGAAATTTTAAACTTCCTGGAGCATAAAAAAAATATATTAAAGGAAGACCCTTTTTAGGATATGTCTCCTTTTTCTTTATTTTCCCCTTCTTAGTCCTCCAAACTTTTTCCAATAACCAGGGACCTCTTCAGTATACCAATCTCTCTTAAGTCTTTTTCCAAACAGCTGCTTGAAGAATCCCAATATCCTCTCCGTCAGCCCATACATGTTTTAATCTATTCTCCAGGCCAGCTGCTCTCGTCTTAAACAGACTTAAGGATATAAACTTATATTGGACTATTGAAATGGAGATCACTTTTCCAATCTTGAAGTATATATGCCATGCTTGAATTGAAAAGTTCGATTTAAATTCTTTGTAGACCCTACCTATAGTTTTGCACTAGAGTCAACGGGCGTTTCGATGTGAAAACATTTTACATGACTTTTCATACCGAAGTGTCTTCGATTTTTTACGAACGAGTAATGATAGTTTAGGAAAGTTAGTACTACTGAACCTCCCAATATCAGTACAAATGTACTCAAGAAGATTTCTAGCAGTAAATAATTTTTCTACTAACTTCTCCGATGGATAAAATGCAGTACTCCCATTGGTACTCAAGAGTCATGATCAGTTGTCAATAAAATTTCGACATGTACCTATAATCTATTATTACAGAACCTAATTTGGACGGTAAGCTAACAGCTTCAGGGCTCTCTCACTGAATCAAAGAAATGTCTATTAATACACGATCAGCGCAGGTTGAAAGAACTACAAGATTGAATCATTTGTCATTAATGTATTTTTATTTCATTATCGACAAGAATTAGACAATTAAAAAGACTAACTTCTGACATATTATATTTTTAAGCACTTAGTGAAGACATAACAAAAGTCTTGTCACGCAGGAACTATGTAAAATAAGCAGTTGTCTTCCTCGAAATTTTACATTAGATTAATCTACATAGTTTTACACAAAACACCACCGTGAATATTAAGCTTACAAAACAAATGACAATGAGAAATATTTCAGCCAATATACATTAATAACTGTAAACAAACATGTCAGCTAACCTCTCATAGCCGAAAGATAGAAATATTCTTGACCGGAAAGAAAAAGAATCACTGAAATATATTTGAATATAATACATTAATTATATTGAAAACTATTTACTAGTACTGCAATTTATAATGAATCAGAATAATTTTTATCTAAATCACTCTAATTTTAGTAATCCCAGATAAAAAGACGGGGGAGGGGAAGTGACATTAGAACGTATCAGCATGTGTCTCAACTAAAAACGGATTTTTCAACACAATATTTGGTATTTCAGCTTGACGATATGTTGGCTTATTCATAGAATAGATAAGAACGGGGGTTTATTGAAGGCTGAAAATGACAGAAATGCAAATGTTTCGGCTAATGTTTGAGATAGAGAAAGAATAAATATAGCCGGCGAAATTCCAAATTTTCGGAATTTCCCCTTTATATACTCCCTAAAGTGAAATCTGCTAAAATAGTCCAAACATTATGTGAATTTCTTTCTGCACGGAGTATCATAGATAATGGACATTGCGTTCTTCGAAATTCCATCAACCAATAGAGATTTAAATACCTATTAAAACGAATGGCGTTTAAGTCCTCTAGGGGAATCAAACTTGAAGTTATTTTAACTCCTGGATTAGGTCATACCTAGCGACCTTCGATAATTCGAGAAATCCCACTTTTGGAGGTTTTGAAGTTAACAACGTTAATTTATTTATACTGATGGACGTCCACACAATACACGACAAAATTATCATTCGGGTCTTCAGTTATTTGCCGAGTCATTACTCATTAACAATATTCCGTGAAAGTGTTTCTAAATTTCACAGTGTTCTATTCTCAGAAAATTTGAGTATTACTCTCATATTCATAACAGTCCTCCTGCGGATACTTCCTTTACTGGAATCTCGAATTGTCACTGAGCTAATTACTTAGCTGTGTTTTCCTCGAGTTAAGCATATTCAAATAATTCATTATCCAAATAACGAATAACAGATAACTATTTATTATCCGTGCCTTTAATAACCACGTATGCCCGTTCTCCGGAATAAGCAGAAATTACATATTCTTTGTTATTTGGCAATCAGTCATTTTTTAATGATTATTGTTATTTTTCTTCTTCAAAACATAAAGCGCATAAAACATATGGCATCTGTTAAATTAATCAGCTGGAATAAAATTATTATAATTTGATGACAACAATTTTGTTTTGTCCCCTGAAGAAGAGCTAATACTCTTTTCCTATGCATTTTTCCTAACAAACAAATATTATCTGTCGAATAAAATACTTGTCCTGGAGGTAAACGTTTAATCCGGCAGGTGAAATACTCATTTGCCGGATGAAACATTCATCAATCGGAAAAATTTTCACCTATTAAGATGAAAAAATATTTATATGCCTTTTTTTGAAAAGATAAAATATTATGGATAACAGAATTTATTTGTTCATATTTTCGAATAATGTATTTCCGGAAATCGTAGATGAAAATTAAAGGATGACCTCATTTATCCGTTATCCATTAACAAAAATAACTTTTGCCCAACTCTGGTTTTTTTTACCACGGGCGTCTGAATGGTGTAAATGCTAATAGCCATCTTCTGTGCTAAAAGCTTCCGGGAATTTCACAATTTCAGTGAATCCATAATAAGTGAAAAGTTTAGTTCTATATTTGTATTTATGTGGATAGGATATAACATTGAATTCACATTAGTTGGAAGTCTCTGAGAGAATGTAAGGAAGATGGAATCACACTCAGCGACTGTCTGCCAGGAATATATGAACGCGAGCTGTACTTCACAAATTGAAATTAGCACTACAATTCATATCTTCCAAATACGAAGGTTGATTCTAAAACTTACAAAAATGTATGATTATATTCGAAGTTCTTTCACATTCAGGGTCTAAGTTAGGTAAAATGATTACGTTCTGAAGCTCCAAAAATTAAACGAAATTTCCTGCAGGATATTTAATATGAAATCAATCATATAATAGAAGTACTTAAACCACAGCCTTTTAAGAAATCAAAGTTAAAGCTTCATTAAATTTTCGGCTATTTCTGTATATTAGTTTAGTTTATAATTTGAGAGACCTTTGTTTATTTTGAGTGGTTTAAGTTGGACTTGCAGTTTATCTGGCGAAGAACTTCTCCGGTAAGGGAGAATCTAATCTTCTTAAAGGGCTAGATCGCGGTCTAGAAGCAGCCAACCCTTCAGTTGTGGATAAGCCCTAAGGGGCCCTTAACTCTACTAACTAATGGTCAGCAGTCCAGTAAGTAGATAAATCTATAAGCTTTGATTCGGCGACCTACAATACAGTACCTACTTGGAATCCGGCTTCAGGGGATTAACCAACAAAATACATCTTCCTTGAGTCCTAAATATTATATCAATCCCTTACAGGGATTAGATAATTTCATGAAACGATTTTACAAAGCACTTCAAGCAAATAACAGAACAAATAAATATTTACACAGAATAATTCTATATCACCTCACGTATATAGCAGCTCATTTTAATGTTAATTGTGTTTGAGAGCATGGTTATCATTTGAAACCAAACATTATTGTGAGTTAAACGTATAGCCAGGGTGAGTTAAAGCGTTGGCCTTAATCTCACATGTAAACCTAGAGTGGCAAGTTCGTTTTCCGCCTGGGAAATAGGAATTTATTTAGTGACAAACTCATTAAATAAAATCCATAGTTCCACCCTGGATAGAAAAGGAAGATAACCTGTAAATATCCATAACTAGCCATAGTAGCAAAAAGTATAATATTGTAAAGAACATTGGTTTTCCTTTCCAAAAAACGATAGATGAGATAAGAAAGTACTAATATATAGTGATATACATCACCAAATTGAAAATTAAGGCATTCAAATTTAAGCACATTGTTAGACCTTACACGTTGACCAACATTTCTTCGAATACACAGGGTGTATTGGACAGTAGTGCGCAAACAATGTGACATAATTCTAGGTATAATTTCAAATAAAAAACTTCATATATAGTCTGCTCCGATTCTCATTTGTTTTGGAGATATAGGAGCCATTTCCCCCACATAACAATCAATAACTCCAGAAATTATTTCAATATCGAAAATTTCAGTTATTCGTTCGAAAGAGCAATAAATCTACTTAAAATGATGTCCCATGCATAACCACATACTATTGTAAAGGAATAACTAAGAGGGTTTAATGAGAATAAGTAAAGCATTTTCTTTCTTGGTAAACTTTCTTCTTTTATCGCTCCACTATCTGGAGGAATGATTTTAACACTCAAACTTCAGAAAAAAATTCCGAAAATCCTACTTAAATTATAGTGTAAATTTTGTATAAAGTCAGAACACTGAATGACTGGTTTTGAATTTGAAGGTCAGAATCTAAGTGGATAATACCAAATTGTTCACTTCTTAAAACCAATTAGAGGTCCCCAAAGTAGAATTAGTATTCTATCAAATAATAATAGGGTGTCTGCATTGGGAAACTCGGTGGGTCAGTTTTGAATAAACTGGATTGATTTTTTAAAATTTTATTTATTTTGATAAACAAGGTTGTTTCGTTTTTATAACTATATCATCACAGATATCAGATGTCAAATTGGTAGCAAACAAAACATTTTATTAAAAAGTTCAGTTTCAGTAGTGCTGAAATAAAATTCGTTTTTGCAATGAAATATCATTGCGATGAGAATACTGTTGGGATTTGAAAACGAAAAGGAGAGATTTCCATCGTACTAAAGTTTTTCTGAAGTTTGAGTGTTAAAATCTTATCTTCAGATATTGGAGCAATAAAGCAAGAAGGTTTACAGAGAAGAAACAATACATATTGTTACGTTTTTATTACTAAAACCAGTAATAAACGTTTTTAATAAGAGTTCTTTTGGATTGCAAAATTAAATACTCGCAAGTTTCACAGTTTTTATCACTGCACAATTTATTTCACAGTGCACAATAAACTTGGTAATTATTCTTAATTACTACTCACAGTATACACTGATAGCGTCACTGTTCTTCAGATTACACAGTCCTACAAATCACTCACGGTCACTGAAATTCACAACAAGACGGTACTGCACTGTCCTTTACTTCGCGGCACTGCACTGTCCTTTACTTCGCGGCACTGCACTGTCTTAAACACGGCACTAAACTGTTATTTACAGTCACGGCACAACACTGTTCTTCTTATAAAACACTTTACCGCACTGCACAAGGTCGCGCTGTAGCACTGATGTGACCATCAAGACAGGTGAGAATAAAACTGACCCGCTCGTGGCAGGCTTTATATAGCTTGTCGGCATACATCAAAGGGGAATTGTCTGGACCCCTCGAAGTCTGGCTGGAAGGTACTGGTAGGACCTAGGACATTCTGTCGGCTTCTTTGATCTACGTCACACTTTCCAAATACGCGACTCTCTCTCTCTCTCTCTCTCTCTCTCTGAAGGATTATTCATGTATTTAATTTTCGCAACAATATTCTCATAAAATCCCCTTAGTTCTTCCTTTACGTACAATGGCATGTGGTTATACTTGGGGCATCATTTTAAGATAAATGCATTCCTCTTTCGAATGGTAAACTCAAATTTTCGATATTGAAATAATTTCTGGCTTTTTATTAGAAATTGTCCTCAGAATAATCTCTCAAAGTTTGAGCTCCAAAGTCAGTTACACCCTGTGTACACAATACCTCAAACATACTTTTGTTAAGTCAAAACCAGGAATGGCATCCTTGATGGCTTTCAAGTTCAAGAAGAGGGAATATGAAAAATAAAAGTAACCCTCTTCCACGAACGTATTCAATTAATATGGATATTGCATCGTAAATCTGTAGGCGAGGAGAATTATCTTGTTATAATAAAAAAAAGTAATTATTTTTAGAGGATTGAGATCATTCGTAGTTAGGGGGTGGTCTTAACGGGAAACACTTTAATTCGCTCGAGGACAGCAAACGCACATACATGAGTATTGCGCAAAAATCTGAGAAGTTCTGGGAGGACGGAATTAAAACATTACTTAAAAGATTGCAACATGTAATATATCAAAATGGGTTATAAATATTGACTAAAAATATTTACAAGAATCTAAAGTGTTTTTTTTTAAATCACCAAAACAAACGCTAAGAACTTATTTTACAACTCAATACCATGACACTATATAATAGCTAATAAATTCCAAATAACAGGTTTAAGAAGGATGTACTCATAGCATGTATTACAATAAATCAGCGATGGCTAAAACTGATAGGAGATAGCTACTATCTGAGTACATTTGAGTTTGATTAAATTGCATTGGCTGTTGGTCGTGTATCCAGAATACCTATTGTAGATATGGTGACGAGTTTGATTGTAAATGAGGAAACCCTGAGAAACTAATTGTGAAAGATCCCCATTTATGAGCTGTAGGGTGTAGGGTGTGTAAAAGGGGTAGTTTCTAAGGTAAGCTATAGGGTAAATCCTATTTCCTGGGAGTCGATGAGGCCTTTGCCTCACCCCTAACCACCGGCAGAGCCCATCCTTTGACAGCCCCCTTCCCTTTCATCCCTTACCAGCTCATTCACCAAATTCAATTTTATTTTAAAGCCGTTATTTTTCAAATTGGCACTCTCCTAATTCTAATTTCCTCCCGGCCTAATTGAAAGTCAGAGTGGCTTCGCCTAGATTATCCTTGGTATCAGATACAATAAACTGGGAGAAAATTCAATGTTCTTTCATCTTTATATAAAGCGCTCTCTCTCTCTCTCTCTCTCTCTCTCTATATATATATATATATATATATATATATATATATATGTTTCATGTTAAATTAAAAAAAAAATCGACTAAGTTAATAGCTAAAATCGAAGGACTGCAAAAACGAAAATCCACATCCAAAAATTTCACATACAATATAAAATATAGAAATGTTGAAAATTAAATCATAATCTAAAGGCTCTCTCTCTCTCTCTCTCTCTCTCTATATATATATATATATATATATATATATATATATATATATAACTCTCTTCCTTTCCCTTGTACAGTTAAGAATGTCACTTCATTGTATTATTTTATGCGGTCTTTGGTTAAGTATTTTGGATGTTTTTATCGTTCTGGATTTATTTATTAATTAAAACAGATTTGCCTGTTGATGTGTTAAAGGTTTTATGTGTTGTTATTTAATTTAAGGAAAGTTAGTTTTTATTGTTTTATGACTGTGTTATTATTCAACTCAGTAATGCTTTTTTTTTTCTTTTCTGTCTCTGAATACTGTAATAAAGATAGGTTACTTATTGTTTTTTTAATGTTTCAACATAGCTCTGATGATGGAATGCATCGAAAGCGCTCTTTTGCTTTAATTAATTTTACTGATTAAATATGACCATTTTCCCCCTATCTGCAATGTATATTAATATTTTTCCGTCTAAGCCTCAGTTACCCCGGGTGTTCCAATCCGAGGACACGTCTCAACTATATTGAACCGATCATTCTTTAGAGTATCCCCATTATTGACACTTGATGGTCTGTTCTATTGACTACTGGTTAGTAGACCTTTTGAGAACGGCCCAGAGAAAGTGTTAGGCCACGAGCTCTTACTATACTCTCCCTGCACCTGTTAACGACAGCCTCTCGCTATTGACTCTCTTACTTCCTGACTTGCCCGCTATTACAAAAGTACATTAAACTAGAAACAGTCGAAATCCTCATAATAACATGTGGAGATATAGTTATTCATCGGGAACTTTCATAACCAGGGAACACCTGATCCTACCAGCTGTTGTATATAACTCTAAAAAAAAGTCCGGCGCACAGGGGCTGCGTGAACCAATCAGATTTCCCTCGTGAAGTTTAACAATAGATAAATCTACATACTGGTAACACAACACTACCGAGAATATTAAGTGAATAAATACAAACAGTAATAAGAAATCTTTCAGTCAATTTTAATAACCACCCAACGGGAAACGCCTGAAATGTAAACAAATAGGTCTACCATACTCTCACTGGAATGAAAAACAATTACTGAAATATATCAGAATATAACATATTAATTTTATTGAAAACTATTTACTATATCTAATACTGTAATTAATAATGATTTTTTAAAAATTATTTTTTATCTCAATCAATCAAATTTTAGTAGTCCAAGAACCTAAGACGGATGAGGGGTGTCACCAGAACATATTTTCATGTACCTCGTATAATGTAGGTCTCTTGAAAACAATATTTGGTATTTAAGCTTCGATTATTGTTTACATTAACATCAGTAGAAGTGGGGGTTTGATGAAGACTGAAAACTGAAAAATGCATATATTTCGGTTAATATTCAAGAAAGAGAATAAATGTATAAATAATATTTATAGTACATTTAATTTGCAATAAGATTGGTTCTATACAATTTTTCGATCCGACTTATAGTAACAGAGATATTTGGAATTTTCGAAATTCCCCTTCTTACCCTCCCCTTCCCAATGGTCCGATCTCAATAGCTGATTTTCCTTAAGGGAAATCTGCTAAAAATAACATGTGCACAAAACAACTCTCTTGAACACCAATTGAATTAAAATTTAAAATGTTTTCTGTACTTTATTTAAAATTATTTCCGTTGAATGATATACGACACCTATGTACCAATACATTACATCAAACATTCCGTCAAGTAGGGGGCCAAACTAAGCAGATTTCACACGAGTTGGTATCTGACGCGCTGATGACCTCAAGTCATGTTCTATTCTATATTTTTGGAGTAATAAAAATCCTATAATATCAGAAATCAAAATACCAAATGGATATGAAGTTTTTAGTGACTCAGTTACTTAAAGTGAAAATCGTTTAAAAAAGTGGTGGTTTAATAAAAATTAAAATATCCGCATTAATGTTCCACATAAAAATCAAATTCATACTACAATATTTGTAGAAAAAAGTTTTCAATAAGATTGATTGTACACAATGCTTCGATCCAAATCATAATAACTGAAATATTACAAATTTTCGATTTTTGGCTAGAGAACCCTTTATTTAAACATGCCTTACACGAATTAATATTATATAAAAGAAGGATTAAAAGTCCTTCTCTAGTAATTTGTATTTAGTTACCAACATCTTCTCCTGTGTTAGACTAATCAGCCGTGCGAACAGGAGTACTTACTGACTTCCAAAATCTTGACGTGCTTATTACATAGCCTCCCATTTGCGAAAAAATGACACATTTATAAAATAGATTTAAAAATAATTTCAGCTTACCCTGAGAAGCTTAAAGAATAATAATAAAAATAAACAGATATGGAAAGAAAATCTCATTTACACTTACAATAGAATCAATCTCAATGCCAAACAACAGCTTATATCTCAAAAAGTAAACGAACGAAAGTACTTAAAACTCTCAAATTGATCAATTTAAGTTTTAATAAGTTTCTGATGAGCTCAAAAGTTGTCCAATACTGTTTACATTGCCCCTTGGGAAAACTGAGCTCTCTTCCACAGTAGTCCAAAAACTAAGAAGTAATCTAACTTGATTCTAAGTACTTCTTTATTGATTATTAGTTCTCAAAGAAAAAAGAGAAAAAAAATCAATATAAAAACAGCAGGAAACTAAACTTAGCAAACGAATTTACTTCGATTAGAGTGAGAAGCTTTTTTCATTGGAGTAAATGTTTTAATGTAAAATGTTAGCACTGATGCGAAATTTTAAAAATTAAACGGCACTTATTTCCTCAAAATATAACTACATAATCATGACATCATGAAATAGCAGAGAACTACCCCCTATATTATCATGATGGCAGAAAACATAGTGCCTGGCGGCCATGGAATCATCATTCATATTAAACTGAATTATTCATATCCCAAGGGAGCCTGTTAAATTCGAGTTAAAAATCTGCACTTAAAGTAATACTGTAAATTACACCAAATTTAGCATGAAAATCACACAACGGGAGGGGAGGCTTATAAAACCATTTTCCTTTGCAGCTAATAATCGACACAAAATGTTCATAATTATTTCCCTTTAAAGATGTCAAATTTCTAAAAATGAGACTTACATCAAAAGGATAATTTCAATAACGATTATCCGTCATCTTCAGCAACATTAATTCATTCTCATGAATGAAAGGAGCAGAATATGTCGTCAGTAAATATTTTGACTCTTGATAGGTTTTAAATGGTCATGTTTTAATAACAAGTTGGAATTTTAAATATGGATTTCGGGTTTGAAATGGTTGGGAAAAAAATACTATTGCTTAATTCCTGACGTTTCAGCCATACATTACAGATTTAGTAACCACACCAAGGCATAATAGTACGAATATGATAAAGTACAGAATAACTGCAGCCTTTAGTTCTTTTAGCAGCAAATTAGTACTCATGACAAAAACTTTCGAAACCTTCTTCACATGTTCATCGAACACACCTTGTAGATAACGGAAATGTGGTCAATTCAAAATTATATATATTTGTCTGTGAACGCTCTACCAGTCACAATTTTTATTTGATCGTCACTAAATATATTAAGGTGTTTTCATAAAACAAACACCGATTAGCCTAGTAGCATAAAGTGGACGTAAATAATAATAATAATAATAACACAAAGATCAAGTTTGTTAGTGGTTGGAATTGGATCATGGGAAGAGGGGGTTCAGAGGTGGGAAATTTGGAAAGTTTAAAACATTTTCGTTGGTATATAGTCGAATCGAGAAATTGTGTAGAACAAAATCTACAATTTTGCAAATTTAATGTTCCATAAATGTGGTTATTTACGTTTTCCTCCATCTTGAATATTAACCGAGATATTTGCATTTTTAGCAGATTTCCCTTAAGGGAAATCAGCTATTGAGGTCGTACTCATGACGCGATTTACGAAAAATTTCTTCAAATGTCCATCGATCCTACCCAGGAGATGACGAAAATGAGGTCCGTTCAAAACTATATATATATTTGTCTGTTAACACTCTAGCGGTCGCAATTTTTGTTTAATCGTCACCAAACTCGGTATTTAATCGTTTTATGTAAAAAGGAAGATCAAGTTCGTTAACGGCTGAAATCGGACCAGTGTGAGGGGGGGTTTAAATGGGGGGATTTTCAAAAAAATCAAAATATCTCCGTTATTATGCATCGGATCAAAAATTGTATAGAACCAATCTTATTGCAAATTAAATTTACTATAAATATTGTTCTATACATTTATTCTGTATCTTGAATATTAACCAAAATATTTGCATTTTTATTAAGTGTAACGTAAGAGCTATGGTCGCTTCTTCTCGGGGAAATATGCTTAGTTTACGCAGCCCCTGCGTGACGGACTTTTTATTTTTCAGCCTTCAACCCCACTCTTAACTAAGGCATCTTAACAATAAGCTGTTATATCATGGACCACTTCAGTTGGTATTGAATATTTTCCAAATGTTGTTGTCAAATAGACTTTTACTGTGTGAGATATTTGCAGATAAGTTGTGTGGTGATGTAATTAATTAAGATTAACGTTCTCGGTACTTAACATCTTCACAATAAAGTCCATAGTCGGATATGGCTGAAATGGCATAGTCGTAATACTCTTCTATGTATATAGTTTTAACACTACTATATACAACCTTTATATAGAACATATAAACGTCGTCGCAAACCTTAAGGAAAATATTGAATCAGCATTGTAGAAATATCGATAGTTTAGAAACTCGAACCATTTTGGAGGGACAGTCTGGTGGTTTTAATGGACGATAGAATTGGAGGGCTTTGTTGGTTTGAATTTTCGTTATCGAGGGCTCAGAAATTACTGCCACAATATTTATATTGTAGAAGGATGGCAGTATTCGGCCTAACAAGACAACACAGAGAATACTACACATGCAAATCCTTTGTAGATTAAGCAATAAAAGGGTGTCACTAATTCATTAATTAGGTGTTGACGTTTAATGTTCGCAGCTTAGGCGAGATAAGAGAGAGACCATGACAATGGGAGCAGGTGCGTTAGCCGGACGTTGTGTTCCGCGTCTGTAGCTGTAGATCGAAGAGCACGTCCCATGCAACAATGCAAGCTAAAGCCACCTAACATACGTCAACAGGACAACCTGCAAGCACTATTGTGCAGCTAGGCATAGGTCAGTATCAGTTAACTATTTATAACAATAATACTCCCTCGACAATGCTCTTAATGTACACTGGACAGTAACATCGTTAGATTTTGTCCTTGGTTTTTTGTTGGAATGGCATATGAAGTATGAGTTTTGTTAAGAAGAATTCTATTAACCCAAAGAATTTTATAGCTTGTTCAATACGTTACTTTCTCGTTTCTGACTCCTCTTCAGATCGCACATGAATTGAAGTACGTATTATAGCTGAATTTACGAATGAAGCAATTATATTACATTAGTACATTATTTGGTTTTATTGTTGTTATAGTTTCTTATATTCAAGAGTACTTAATATATCTTTTTTGTTTCAAGTGCTAGGTACTTGAGTGCGATACTGTCAACAAAATTACAGCGTAATCTGGTTTTATTTAAGATTCTGTTTGTGATATTCACAGAGAATAAAGTCTCAGGAATGTCACGGAACATTTCGGCATACTATCGGATTATAGACGTTAGTATACTTAATATTAAGAAAACAAAATATATCCTCTAAATTCTAGGCTCTTTAGGAAACGCGCTATTTAAACAGCACCTGCTTGATGAGATGATTTTTGGTTCACCTTACAATTTCATTATGCTTAACTTAACAACTGAATTGTGCTCAGTTGGGTTCGGGAAAAGCCATAATGGGCAATCCCTTACTGTGAAAATAGGTAAATAGACAATATAATAATGTACGCATCTAATATAGATAACAAGAGATAAACTATCATTTCATGGGGCTCAGGTTAGCCATGTGAGTTGAGGCGATGGTCTTAATATCGCATAGTAAACCTAGAAACGTGAGCTCGGTTCTCATATGGGTAATAGGAATTTATTTAGTGACGAACTCATTATTAAAATTCATAGTCCTACCCTTGAATGAAAAGGGTGGTAACTAGTAGGTAACCCGTCCTAATTAGCCACAGTAGTAAAAAGTCCGTCACGCAGGGGCTGCGTAAACTAAGCATATTTCCCATGTGAAGTTTTACAATAGAGAAATCTGCATACTGGTAACACATCACCACCGTGATTAAATACAAACGGTAATGAGAAATCTTTCAGTTAATTAAAATAAATTCCCAACGGAAACGGCTTCTGAATTATAAGAATAATTTATATTTTAATAACTCAAATTTTAGTAGTCCAAGAACTAATAACCATTACATTTGTTTAAATGAGGCTACATAGGTAATTTTATGTAATGAATAACTATATAAGATAGCTGATTTGCTCAGAAAAATATTAAAACCAAGTATTCGATATACATTGTTCTTTTTGTAACACACAGTTTTAACTTATCCGCCCCGTTGTTTGTTAGACCTGAATATCACTCGTGGAATTCAAAAGAGCCTTGTTCTTTTCTTGGTGAAATAAAAATTAATGCAAATTAGTTATTAAACATCCCCTTTTACCATTATTAAAAAATGTGCCATATTATTCATGATCGTGGACTTTGTTAATCATTATTATGGATTATGGATCAAAAATAAATTTCAACTCTCCTACCTATAGATAGCCAAGGTCTTGTAATGTTGGCATGTAAACTTCTCTTCTCTGCAGTTGAGTGAAGCGTTACCATTTTTCATACTAAGAGGTTGTCGATTCCAAAGTTATGCGAACTCAAGAACCATTACATTGTAATGTTGAAAGTAAACACAATGGGTGGAAATAATGCTCTTAACAAGTGGCTGCATAAGTACTGATACTCCCACAATAATTTCAGTAAATACTTTACACCATTTTATATCTAGTGTTTCAAAATCATAAGACTGCTCTGTTTAACGTGATTTATGTTTTTAAAAAAAAATCAAAAGTTGTTGTACAACAATTTATTTCAAAATGGCTTCAATTATGCGCACTTCCTGGGAGGCTCAATCAATATACAAGATAAGTTAAAGTGTTCAGAGAAAAAGCAACAAGTGGGCCAATGTTTCTTCCTCGCATTTTGGCAGCTTTCCACTTAGTTCCAATTACCTTGCAAGTAATTTATAGGCACTTAAACTCTGCAGGAAATTGACTCATTGAGAAGCCATAAAATATCTTATTCCTAATTACAATGATATACCTACTGTAACAATCTGATATAGGCTACTATGTTAGAACTCCAATAATAATAATAAATAAGGAATTAAGAAAAGTTAAATTTAATTTAACAAATTCTAGTTATATGCTTTTTTATCTAATGTATGGGGACAAATTTGTGTATTGTATTTCGGCTGGATTGTATCACTATCATTACGGCACCATTTCAAAAAGACTGAAAGAATTATTTTAATATTCACATATGAAGTGAATTAAATATTATAATAGGACATTCATTATAGGATTACCACTGGACTTTTAACAATAACCCTGCAAACTGGGAATCTTGCTGATGGGCTGACTCATGTTGATCAGGCACGAAGTAGATAAATCTAACTGTAGCCAAAAGTGTATGTTCGAAATGTAATGTGCCTATGTTGATCTGATTGGTCTATATTAGCAGATTTCCCTTCACGCAAATCAGCTGTTGAGGTTGTACTCATGACGCGATTCGAAAATTTCTCTCATATGTCTATCTATCCTACCTAGGAGATGACGAAAATGAATTCTCACAGAGCAAACGAGACCTAAGGGATTCGTTATCAAGGTTTTTAAGTAGTGAGTGATCGACGTACAACCCTGTTATCCAAGGAGGACATGGGAATGATTTGTTTCCAGTAGACTGAGGGTCGCCATTTCGCCCGGAGGGCCTGTTCAAACTGCCAGTCTGTCTGTGGAATGGTTGAAATTGGACCGAGGGACGTGGAGCGGTTCAGAAGGAGAAATTCAGAAATTCGAAATATCTTCGTTATTATACGTCGAATTGAACAATTGAATGGAACCAATCGTATTGAAAATTTTATTATAAATAAATGTTGTTGATTTATCTGTATCATGAATGTTAACCGAGATTTTTGCACTTTTTAGTATTCAGCCTTCAGTAGCACTTTATTGGAAACTTCAATACCAAATATTGTTTACATTCAACTGTGCGAGATACATGGAAATACGTAGTACGATATCATCATCTAAGAACTTAAGTTCTTGTTGTTATATTCCTTTTTTTACGTAACTCGTAAATATTAAGCGAATTATTCTTATTGTTTTCAACTTTTAGCGCACTTTTATTTCTACTCATCGGATTTCTGCTTGTATATAGAGAATATATGGTATGATGAAATCACAACACTCTGTCATACCAGCACGTGGGAAATCTGCATAGTTTACGTAGCACCTGCGTGACAGACTGGTTTTCTTACATAGGCTTTATGAAGTCCACAAAGCAGAGTGGTAAGCTAACACCTCTTGGCACTATATGTATTATACAGCCCCACCTCAACACACACTTCTAAATGTTGATTATATTACATCAAATGAATTTTTAGATTTTTCGTCGCAAAGACAAATGACGTGTTTTGTACTTATTCAGTGAGAAATATTGTTCTGAATTTTTGTCCCCCCTATTGCACTAGAAATAGAAACTTTGGTCGCATCTATAAATATTAAATAACAATAATAATGAGATGATATCTGTTAAGTTTTATAATTATGAAATAATACGACGATTTTCAAGTTTAAGTGCTGAATTTATCCCAACAACCAGCTTAGAAAATTACTAGAGTATAATTCAACAAACAAGAATTAGTCAAAATTAATTCAGACTATTTTTACTCTATCTGAAACAACTTTTGGCACAAGTTTCTTCATTTACTGACTGTCGCTAATTTTATAAAGCAGCTTAGTTTTCTTCCACAGCCTAAGATTAATTTTTTCTACCAATTTTCTATAAACTGGCTTTATGAGAAATAAAAATTTGAGCGAAAATATTAAAGTAATAATAAAATGTCCACAAAGCCCCTATATAAACTTCTCTTGGTTCCCTTAAGATTGAACCTAAAGGGAGAGATAGGATCCGCCTTTGATCTGGACCTATCGAATATTCCATAGAAGTGAGGAATTTCCTTAGAACTCCTTGTGTGTACAGAGAGAAATTCAACCCTTTGGGAAACCCTCCCAGGGAATTATTCTTTTATTTATTCTCCCTGTATTACGCCTATACCAAAACAAAAGCACTATATTTTAGTGAATTTCCTGTGATGGAACAACGTTTGTACCGTTGGTCGTTGTACAAAACCTAGGGATGAAATCAAGATACTTTTTTATTTTGATCAAATTTGTGGGTTGTGTATGTGCCCCTGTGGATGAATCTCATATAAAAAGTTACCTAGCGGTCGAAATTTGTTAAAAACACAAGTTTACTTGCATATATAACGTGAAAAAATTTGTTTTGGAAGGGGGGTTGGGTATCGTGCTACATGAGTGACCATCTGAACCACTAAGTCTTGGCACGAATAATTGGAGGCTTGAATGAAATAAAATGAAATGTGTTTATATTCATTTGTACGTATAATATTATGTTATATATTTATAACACAATAGGATATGTCAAATAGTTTGTTTTGTAGTGTGTTTTGTTTTTCTACAACAATATTATGTCAAATAAATCCTTTACAAATTATTGAATAACGTTTATACTTATATAATACGTTCGGTAAAAAATTAAATAAAATTCATCAATTTAAATAATTATATGCAATAAATTAGTTTCATTAACAATGCTAATACAACTCTAAATATGAACAATTTTTTTATGTGTTAATATGCAAATTTATTAAAGGATGACAAGCTTTATAAATTATAAGAAACTTGTCTCACATTAAAGAGACAATGTACCTAATCACAAATTATTTTACACCGATATTTATGACAAATATTTAGTAACTTTTTTTTAATAATTGAACATTTTTGAAAGTTTTCATTTGTGTAAAAAAATATCCGTCATACATGAAGTTCTTTAATTTATTTTTAAAAAAAGCGAATGTTTTGATAGATTTGATACATTCGGGCAGAGGGTTAATGAGTTTTAATCCTAAAAATGATACACTTTTATCGAAATATTTATGTTTGTGGTTGGGTGCTTGGAACATATTCTTGTATCTTGTTATGATTGTATGTTATATTGTTTTTGTAAAACAAGTTCATATTATTTGTTAAATATATATTTAAGGAAAAGTCATTATTTTTGACTTCTTTAAAAGTGGACGACAGGAGTCTCTCAACTTTCTGTTGTATACAAACCTTATTACTCTCTTTTGCAATTTAAATATTAAAATATGATTTTTGGAATTGCTTCAATGCATAACACCATAAGTTAAACGACTATAGAAATATCCATAGTCTGTAAATAATATAGTTTCCATTGGATGATATTTATTAACACATTTTAATAAGAAGCAAAGGGATTTTAGCTTCTTACTCAATTCTTCAAACCGTTTGTCAACAGTCAATGCTAAAAACTTTATCATGGGGACTGATAAAATGGCACGATGGTTAATTGAGATCACTCCTAAAGAATGTGAGCAATTTCACTAAAATCTAGAATATTTTTTTTCTACACCTTCACAGCTAGCTTATTAGCCATTAACTAATTAGATAATGATTTTATAGTAACAGACTCATCATGTTTCAGTTTTTATGGATCTGTACCTTTTATAGTTATACTGGTATCATCAGAATAAAGAATAGATTTTGTTAGTTTAGAGAATGATCAAAATTTAAAATCCTAAATCTCTTTCTTATAATATGTCGGATGGACGAGTTTGAACACCAGGTCTTTAAAATTAACATACAATCATTTGGACCTCACAAAGCCACATGAGTTAGGGGATGGGACTAGAAATTCTTTTATTATAAGCATCTATACTCCTGAATGTGGTACAATGAATGTCGCGAAGGTGCGAAGTAAACTAAGCATCTTCCGCATATGAAATCTTAAACCTCCTTTTGTGATATTTCCTCAGGTCAATACCAAACGGAGTGATCAGACACATTGGGCATCAAACAACTATCACATCAAACAAACATCGACTTTAACTTGTTTCCCAGTAGGAAAAGGCCTGATTGAAACATTACGAAGCATTTAAGTTTTACATAATATATTCCATTTATATTTGAGGCTGTCATAACTTCATGAGTAGGGATGAGGTTTAACTGATGGCACAATAAGAAGAGAACCCAAACCCTTTTGTAATATCTGTTATTGTTGTATCTATGTCATGCACGTAGTAATGGTTCTCAAGTACGAGAGAAGGAAAATCTCTGATTTCCAAGGGAGAATGAAGAGAGCCACATGGACAAGATGTGGTTTCCCTGCATCAGATAATCGTATACCGAAGGAATCCTTCATAAAGCTTTAGTGGATCGTGAAGACAATTCCACTCGATTTCAGAGTTTTTACAAAGCCATCCCTCCGTAGCCTGTATCCTGCATGAGTCCACTCATGTAAGGCATCGCCAAATGGAGTATACAGACAACTTTAATGTACTCACCATTCTGCCCAATATATGTTTTTGTGTGAATTTTATAATATCTGACTTACTTCAAAATTTACAGAACAATGATTATTGTACGTTGCTTTCGATACGGCGCATAATGACAGGAACAATAAAGACGTATAGAAATAAAAAGTTAACTTGCTAGGAAAGGGGATTAGGTCTTAATATTCCTAAAATTTCGCTAAAAATAATAAAAAGAAAAGCATTCTTGTTAATGACGTTAATCGGTGACGTTGAGCCTACTCGACTACAAACGCCTTTCTGGCAGAAGATTAATAGGTTTATGCCTTTTAATTAGTCCTATCTCATCTTGGCTGCGAGCGAAGCATTTATCAGTTTTCTAAGGATCATCTTGAATCCCCGAAGAGACCTTCAGTCGGGCCTCCTCACTTAATAGGCCGGCTGTTTGATGATCTCAGCTACTTGTCATGAGTCTCTCCCATTCATCTCAGCTGATAAATATAGATCATGTCAGTCATTGAGTAATAGTGCAAAAAACAAAGTAAAGGGGGTACTACTTAATGAAGCAGTGTCTCCATTAGATAAGGTAGTCCAATTAGAACTGTTGCTATCGGTGTGAAAAAACTTAGGAGCTACACGAATGAATTAGAAGTATAATAAGTTTACGTATGATTTAGCAGATTTCCTTTAAGGGAAACAGCTATTGAGGTCATTTTATTGAGGGAACGAGAAGAAGCGACCATAGCTCTTACGTTACACTTAATAAAAATTCGAAATATCTCCGTTACTATAGTCGGATCGAAAAATTGTATATAACCAATCATATTGCAAATTAAATTGACTATAAATATTGTTATATACATTTATTCTCTATCTTGAATATTAACCGAGATATTTGCATTTTTATTTAGTGTAACGTAAGAGCTATGGTCGCTTCTTCTCGTTCCCGCCGAAAGCTAGTTCGGCCGTTTCCATAACTGTTCGGCACTCGTATGGAGATTTCTCTATTGTATAACATTTCGTGGGAAATCTGCTTAGTTTACGCAGCCCCTGCGTGACGGACTTTTTTTATTGTGTTTGGGGTCTAGTAATATGACATGCTTAGGTTCACTTTAAAGGATTGTAACGTCAGTATAAGGGTCATTCATGACAGTAGAACACATATTGAACTAAAATTTTCCCTGACCATTTTAGAATTTTCTAAAATTTTGTTAACTGGTAGTATTATTATTTATTTGAGATGCCCCTACAATGGCGATTCATCTATTAACATGTTTGAGTTAACTGGTAGTAGATACTAATAATAAGAGAAAATAGTTTACGGGAGTAAGGCCTTTCACAAGCGATGCCTTTGGGATCTCCATGTGACTACTTGGGCTGTGCCCTCGCTATTAGATTTTTAATTATACATGTATTTTGTATATTCATTATTTTTATTGTTGTATTAGTGAAGTTTATTGGTAGCAAATAAAAATGCTACCCATTCGGTAAGGAAAGGATTAATTTCCTATTTTATAACATTCAGAAAGAAAGTAAAAGAATGAAAAAAATATTTGAACTAGCTATTTAACAAAAAATGAAGTATTCTCAGAAACTTTTTAAAAAGAAAAGATATTGACATAATATTGCATAAAAAAATTAACCAATTACGAAATCATTATCATGTAATGTACCATGAATGGATATATATATTATAATGAACAGTTTAAAATTAATTTGTTAAACAGAGGAATTAGGGAATCAACCTTTCAGATAATATTAAAATGTCCACAGTTTAGATAAGTAAAAATATAAAATAAATAAAAAGAATGAAAGCTTTAGAAAATAAAAAAAACATTTTTCTCTTTTATTTTCCCATACTTCCATTTATTCCTGTCGTTTCTTGCCCACCTAATGTAATAGTAATAGATAATAGATTTTTCTGAATTAGTCTCCTATACTGTTTATTTTTCTTACTTATTCTCTATTTAATTATCCCACATATGTATAGGCAACTAACGCCGAAATCCATTAGTTATTTAATATATTCAAAAAATATTTATTTATTTTGTGAGCTCCGCAACTAGGCAATGTCGCTCAGTATCACTTATTTTCAATTCCTTAAATTGAAATGTTAAAATAAAGAAAAATGTTTTCAAAAATATTAAAACATAGTATTAAATATAGCTATATATAAAACTAAGGAATAAAATAAAACTATGTAAAACTATAATTTTTGCGATACATCGTGGCTTGAGGATGATGGAAGTCCAAAGCACAAGTTTAAAAATGTATTATACATACAGCCTTGGTCACAAAAAACACAAATATGAATTAGGAACATAATTTGAGATAAAAACTTATGGAAATGAGTAGAGTAAGTGTGATTTAAAGTTTGTTGTAGATGTTAATTGTCTTCAAGTGATTTAAGAGTGTATTTATTTGTGGGCTACCTTCTGCCAATTATTCGTACAAGTCGTTCGATAAGTTCAGATGATCACATAGTCTGCAATCCAAAAAATAGATTTCTGTTCTTCCACCTTTTACATTGCCCAAATATCTATCCTTTACATTTTTTTGCCTTAAATAATGCTGAAAAGAAAAAATTAAAGAAAGTTATGCTATTCGTAAATTACGTAAAGAGAGAAATTTTAAGAGGGTCCTATAGAAACAAAATATTGCTCTATTCAAAAGCGCAGTTCCTGCATCATCCTGCAATTGAAATTAATTTTAAATGTGCTTGAGAAACTCCATCCGAGGCGAGTCAGCCCCCTTCCTTCAAACCCAACAACAATGAACCAACTCGGAAATAAAAACTCATAACAGTCAGAAATGAATAGGGCAAAGTAGGAGTAAACATTAAAAGCCGTATAAACTTGGAAAATGGGGAAAACCACTTGAAGATTATGGCGAGTACTCTTTCAAGAAGTACTTCTGAGAGTGAATCAATATGAAGTGGTTGCCGGCTCAAACAGAGGTAGAGAACTCAACTTTCTTCATTAGCAGTCTCTCATACAGCGGAAAGGATATTGGGTTAGTGAAAAGTTTCGTCTTATAAAGGCATTAATGGATTCTAATAAAAGGAATGCTTTGTGCCCTAACGAAGGGAGAGCTGCCACACAAAGTTTTGGAAATAAGTTGCAATTGATTTAACAAACCCGCCTTCAAAATAGGGAATTATTATATTTTCTGAAAATAAACCAGTAACTCATTACAGGGAAAAAACATTATACTACGTCGAAATCAGGAACAGTAGATATGGCTTTGATCTAGTTTTGAAAGCCTTGGAAATTATAATCTTTAATATAGAATAGAATAGAATATATATTTACTTATTAAAGATTTACAACTTTTACAAATTAAATAAACAAATAACAATTCTGTCTTTTTAAATAAATAATTAAATCCAAGTTCTTGAGATCAATAAAGAAAAACAAAAAAAAAGAAGCAATATAGTGTAAATAGTAAAATATACTACATAAAAGATAACTAAAAGCATTCTATAAACCCTTTTCCGCCTTAATATAACATTTAACTGGAGTGTGGTCCATCAGAACTTATAGATTCCAGAGTATTGCATGCTGATGTGATGAAGCAGTAAATCTTGTGTAGCTTTTCGAGGCTATCGATACTAAGTATCTCTTCAATTTTATGTACATCACTGACTGCTGAGGAAAGTGTTTGTAGATATTTATTTCTGTCTTCGATGAGCTTCTCACAGTAGAGAAGTATATGTGACAGGCTATTAGGGATGAACTGATTACAAAAAGTGCAAGGTTCCTAAGCTTTGAATGAGAAAGTTTTGTTTCGTGATTGAACTATGGTAAATTCAAACAATCTTTAATATATAAATTTGATAATTAAGTACTAAAAAATATAATGAGTTTTCAAACCATTTAAATTCCAGAACATTTCAAATATCATCCTATGATCGACCCTGACCATTATCTGATGACAATTACCAGTTCTTGATCCGGCTTCACATGTATTTTATTTCAGGCCATTGTAATCTGTAAATGTTTGCCGTTACAGGGCCACAATGAAGTACAGGGCATACACCACTTAATTGTTTCCTCTTCTGAAATGTAATTTGACACTTGCCAAAACTCCTGGCAAAGTAATTATTGATCCAAATTCATTAATAATTATGGTTAAAATAGTTTCGAATAGCCCAGCTGTCCCAGATTCATCTAATGATCATCTTCCTACTGAATTCTTAACGTAGGCAGGTCTAAACTTTAATGTACTACCTCCTATCGATTTTTTTCTTGAATCCGACAACTTTTTCCGAATTATCCACACCTAACCACCCCTATCCAAGGAAAACCCCAAATCGAATGGTCTCTTTCTTCTCAACAGCCATATTTAGTAATGTCCTCGTTGGAAGGTCTACACCTCTAACTGTCTCTTGTAATTTGACACAGAATACATCTTCTTTTCGTGATTTAGATTTTTTATTTATTTGGATTGTGCTCCACAATGTTTTTTGTGTGGTGAATTGCATAACTACAATAATATATTTGCTCCTTCATGTAATTACCGTTGTTATACTTTATTTTTATATTATGGAAAATATCTCTTAAATATATGATTGTTTCTCATATTCGTGCTTTATCTAAATGGAAATAATAAAAGTTAACCCTTTTAAATCTTTTTAAGTATGCTGTAGACCTATTCTGTTTTAGACTATATGTTTTTGTAAATGTTTGTGTGTTTTAGATATGTTAGTATTTGTAGAATATATTGGCTGCTGTCAGTTAATAATTCTGTCATATCGTAGGGTATGTTAAGGTTTTGTCGTTGGATGCAGTCTGTCAGTATGTATTTTATCGTAAGGTGATTGTTGCAGTATTTGTATTCAGGGTTATCAGTCCTTGTCATTAAGTGTCTATGTATCAGGTATGTGTGACCGATTCTGAGTCTTAATTCTGATTTAATCTCACGATCGATGGACGTTCAAGTCAAAAGATTGTGGGAAGTAGAATATCCTCCTTAGGTGAAAAGTACTTTCAGAGCACTCAGACTTTAGCGAATTTTATGCCAGTGCAACTCATTGGAGGCCAGTTGTTTCCTTTATTGCTCCTTTAAAATCTCGCAAACCTTTCTCGACCAGGGCAATCTCAATCCGTTTCAGGATCACTGATTTCCTCACTCGGACGGAAACTCAGGGCTAATCCATTTATCAAAGGCATATGTATCGTATGACTTTGATCATGTAAAGGGTTTATGAAATATTATATGGTGGAAGTCATATGCCCCCCGTTTTATATATACATTTAATAATAACGAAACGGTAAGCCTAGAATGGCGAGTTCGATTCCCACCTGGGCAATAGGGGGAGGGGGGGTGACGAACTCATTAAATAAAATTCATAGTCCCACTCTGGCTAGAAAGGGGTGGTACCCTGTAGATAACCCGTCCTAATTAGACGTAGTAGCAAAAAATAGACGTTAATAAATAATAATAATAATAATAATAACAAACCAGGCCCATGCAGGTAGTAAGTTCGGATCAGAAGTTTTTGCTTGTCACACACTCACAAATGGTTACCCCACCTACTGGCATAAAAAGAATAATTGATCTTGGTTGAAGTTTTACCGTTCAACATAACTGCCTTATCCCTTAAGGAGAAATTCGCCATAAAAATTAAAGTTAAAAAAAGATATAAAGCCATGGTAAATGTATTGAGGAGATGAATGTCCTCTTCTCTTTCTCTATACAGCTAATTGCATTCTATATTGCTAACTTAATAGAATAATAAATTTAAATTCATAGAATTATTAAGTGGAGTAGTTATAACTAAGAGAAACTACCCTGTCAAAAGCACTTAACAAAATAAAAAAGAAAGTTAATGAAGCTATTAGCATGAAAAGGGTAGAATACAAAAAAAAAAATATTGTAATTGAGGAAGAAAGCATACAGTACGGAGATCCATTTATATGTATGAAGCTAGAGTAATGGGTTAACGCGATGAAGGGCGAAGAAAATATTTTTCTCAGCGTAGATTGTGAAATAAAAATTAAATAGCTCACTGCACAAGGTAACACAATGTATAAAGCTTTATTGAAACACATTATCCATCAATACCCTATTATATATATTTTTAAAATACTTCTGGGAAGAATGTATGTCAATAATTCCTTAAAAAGTGTGTATATAATTTTCGTTTTATTATTTATAAAGTCGCTCTGAACATTGTAGTCCAAAAATTTTGTTCCACTATCTTCTTTCCTTGTTACTTCCATTAAGATTATTGCTGAGATTCTTATGTATTTTTCAGTCCTTTTTATTTAGATTGATTGAAAATATAAAAAACGTTTTTCACATATTATGTTGGCAAAATAATTGTTTGTTTATGTCCTATTTTATTTGAATAGATTTTTTTTTCAATTATTTCATTTTCTAACCTACTCTTTTTCTATTCTTCCACTTATACTTTTTTCAAAAATGTGACTTTTCCTTCGGTGTCTTTATTGCAGCAATAAACTAACAATGTTGTCACTGACGTTTCCAAATTATCCCTGAGCTTAATAGTTAAAATACTTTGGCTTGAAACCCAAGAAAAATCAAGGCACGTCTCACTTTTTAAAGGAAGACAATCGTTAACACAGCGCGCACACAACAACAATAATAATTAAGGGGTGGATATATGTCAGAAAAAAAGTCCGTTTGTCGCACAGAAGAATATGCTCAAACTAAGCACAATTAACACTCGTTAATTCACCAAAGTCGACGATCAAACGGTTTAACCATACAAGCATGCAGAACTATAAACATTGTAGTGTCACTAGAATGACTCATGGAAAACGTCAAAATGCGAGTTATCTCACTTTTAATTAAGAATGTCTTCCTTAATTAGTGTCGGATGCTAACATTTTTTGCTATTTAATGTTGAAGTATAAAAACAATCGCTATACGTGAAATTATAGTAAACCCAAGATGAACAGGAGCAGAGATTTACAAATGGCCGAAACTAGAAAATACACATTCTCCGATAAAACATGCAACACCATATATACAAAACAAAGAGCTTTGTAAATAATGTGATCATCGTAATTAAAACCAATTATACGCCTCAAAATAAAAGAGACAATTTTCCATTTTCCTCTACCACTCCCCGCCACGTTTGATTTAGTCCACGAGGTCTTAAATTTTGCATTAAACTTTTAAATATGGATTTTATTCAAACACTATTTGCGGTTAATGTGTGTTATATGTACATGGATTATGTCAAACTCGAAGGTAGATCATTTTCTATTTTGTGTATATACAATAGTATGTAGTACAATGTAAACAGTTCTAATTTACAAAGTATTTAAGTAGAACAATAGATATTTATTATTAATACAGAACAATGAAAATGGAGCATTTAATGGTGCTTGACAACAATAATTTAAACTAAAAAATATAAATAACATCATTGATATAATATAAATATTATGGGAACCCAAAAAAATATAAAAACAGTATTTTAGTATATTATTTAATCTTCAAGAATGACTTTGCATGATTTTTTCGTCATGATGATGGATTTATTAATAATTTTAGCTTATTCTCTATCTCTATTAAACCAGTCTTATTCAGCCGTTTGTATTACAACAAATGTTAACATATCAAGTTCGGTAAAAAGGAAATTATTACTACGGGTTTTACTCAGATAACTGGGAGGAGGGGAAAAAAATTCACATCGGGGCAAAATCCGACATTCTTGGTGCCATTTACGGGAATTAAAAAAAAATTCACACTTAATTATATTTATTATGTGGAGGTTTCTTCTCAGGAAATTGGGGGGAATACCCACATTAAGGAGAATTTAAGCACAATTCTAGCAGTATCAAGAATTACCCTTTCTTTTTACTATTTCTATTAGGAGATTGAAATTCTGGGAGCCTAATATAGTCGTTATAGGCTCGAGTCTTTATACTTACGATAATAGATGTGGCTATTGCAGAATTAAGCTTGCATACTTATTTACACCCAATGACTAATTCTTGGTATTTTCATAATTTGCCGATATGTGAATTTGAACATTTTTATCACTCAGGAGTGCAACGTCAATATTATTACTACGGGGGATGTTAATACTCAGGAAACTAGAGTAAAATCTACATCGGGGGTAAATCCAACCGATGTGGAGTTTGTAATCGTGGCATATATTAAGGGGAATTTAAAAACGTTCGCACAATTCTAGTAGTATCAAGAAATACACCTTGCTGTGCTTCTTTCATAATTTCTGTTGGCAAATCTAAATTCTTGGTGCCTACTATTTGTAATTACGATAATAACCTCAACTGTGGCAGGGTCCAGCTTGTATACTTCTTTAAGCTCAAAATGCCTAATTCTTGATATATTCTTCGTCATAGAATTTTCGAATATTCTTGTCATTGTGTACAGCAATGTTATTATTATTAAGTATACAGACACACAGACAAATTCACACATCTTTATATCCTCATTTTTGTTTCTTAATAAAAAATATTGCTTGGGGAAAAGTTTAAATAGATCTAAGAAAATTCTCTAAAATCGTACTATGAAATATCTAGGTAAATAATACAAAAGAAAGTTCTTGTTTTGTTAACAGGTATTCCATGTTCAGGTAAGAAGTAGAGGGTCAGGTAAGATGTTAGAGAGGTAGTTGCATCCATAAACAAGGTGGTTCACCTGCAGGTAAACTAACCTTATTAAGGGCTGATACCCCTAAGGCAGTTAATGAGGGCAACCATGACAGAACTGTCCAAAATGCTCAGCTCCAAGACTTGAATAGAGACTTGCTACTAAATTTATTCAATTGAAATTTAATTAGATGACTAAATAATTTGCTTACCCCCCCCCCGATCCTTTAACTAAATTTTCAGACTAAGGAAATAAAGGTCTATTTAGGACTTTTTGACTTCTGAATTCCATGGATGACAATTTCGTTCAAGGGATCCTGTGTCGAATTCAGTATATTATGGTTTGATTTTTTTCTTATGCTATAGAATAATACCCTAGACCACTATGCCATAGTTATATAGAGGATACGTGGATTAACAATATAGTAAAAAATAATTCATATATGTAATATTCTACATTACAATTTGTCTGAATCATAAAGTAATACATAGTACAAGGAAGGCGACCAACATCTACCCTTAACCCAGTAAACATTGTAATTTGGAATACAGCAGTATTTACCTTACCGAAAATAGGCATTATTTCAGATGTAAAAATGAAATTTTTCGGCTCACCTGTACATGGAGGATCAAGGCCTGCCTCACGGCTTTGTTCGAAGATCAAGCTTTTCACTTATTTTTATTTAGCTAAGTACAATTAATAATCTCGACCCTTACTTCAATCATATCAAAATCTAAATACCTAAGTGCCATCTAAAATCTAAGCTGCCATTTTTATATTACTATACTCACAGAAATAATATACTTGATTTCTTCAAAAGAAAATTTTGTATGTCTTCCTCCACCCTTATGCCAATGAATATTGCCTTCATATATATATTTGTGGCTTATGATATGCCCAAGATGTTTCACTCTCCTTTTTTCTATGGCCATGATAAGTGTTTTGCTCTCACTTACCTCATTTAGAATTTCAACGTTGGATTTTTTTGAGTCCAACTTATTCTAAGATTCTCACTATTAAGAAGCAAATCATATTTCTCTTAGAAATACAAAAAAAAAAAAAAAAAAAAACATTTACTAGAGTTCTTCTTCAAGCTGACGTGGTGCACATATAGTACATCATTTATTTTAAGTAAGACATGTAACTTCAGAACATTCCCCTCATTACAGTAGCTTAAAATTATCGCGCACAAAATTGCAGTCTACCCTCGCGAAACGTTCTCACCGATGGGTAATATTTCAAACACCCCTTTCTTTCAATGTGGCAAACGTTTACCGTTTACCCAGAACTGATGGAATATGAGTTTATATTGGATTTTCATTTATTTATACAATGTCAATTACGACCACTTTAAACATATACAAAAATTTTTTAGTCTAGTATTAGAAAGCCCTCAAGCTTGACAGAACCACATCAATGAATGAATCAACAGAAGAAATGTTTCTCAGACCTCAGGAATGAATTTAGTATGGAGAACCCAATTTATCCAATTGCACACACAAATGGTAAAATAGCGTCAAATAAGGGCAAAGCATAAATGTCTATTTATTTTCAGCCTAAAGAGCTGCATTATCCTGAGAGCATTGGTGATAGGTTCTTCCCAGCGCAGGAACCGGTTTTCCATTCCTGGGAGGCTTGATGGACTTTAATGCCAAGAGGTCGTTCAACGACGCCATTTCCTCACAACCAATAGATATAATTGTAAACAAAGAGAAAAACTGCATTGTAAAGAAGAGCTTGAAACAATTACAGTGAGACTTCGTTTAACATTGAGAAATATGAAAAATATCATTATGTTGGAATGATTCGTATTATCCCTTATCTCATCGTTTGTTCTCTATTTCTCTCATAATAAAAACACAATAAATAATGATTGAAATTTAAATGAGGCGTTAAGTAAGTCAATCACTCAACTCAAGTAAAAATCGGATGAGTAGAAGCTTTTTTCACTGAAGACAGAAACCAAAAAAGAACAAAAAAAACTGGGTCAATATTCGAGGTAGATAAAACAATTATAGAACATCAATTGTAGTAAATAATGTTTTAGCATATTTCTCTCAAGGGAAATCAGCTATTGAGGTCGTACTCATGACTGAATTTTCGAAATTTTTCTTCAAATGTCCATCGATCCTACCTAGTAGATGACGAAAATGAGGTCCGTTCAAAACTGTATATATATATATATATATATATATATATATATATATATATATATATAAAATTGTCTGTGCAATTTTTGTTTCATCGTTACGAAACTCGATATTTAGTCGTTTTATGTAAAAAGAAGGTAACGCCTGAAATCGGACCAGTGGGAGCGGAGGGGTTTAGAGGGGAGGATTTTCGAAAAGTCGAAATATTTCCGTTACTATACGTCGGATCGAAAAATAGTATAAAATAAATCTTATTGAAAATTAAATTTATTATAAATATTGTTATATACATTTATTCTCTATCTTGAATATTAACCGAGATATTTGTATTTTTATTAAATCTGGGCGGATAAGGAATGAAAGTGAGTTTCCCGCCAAAAGCTAGGTCGGCCGTTTCCTTAGCTGTTCGGCTCTCGTGAAATTTCTCTATTGTAAAACTTCACGTGGGAAATCTGCTTAGTTTACGCAGCCCCTGCGTGACCGACTTTTTAATTTAGTAAATTTGGTTACATCATATTTTTCGTTATGAAGCCATAATAACGATAACGTGATGTACCTATTTTGCTCCCTCTATAACCTCTCCTGACGCGATTACATATAATAATTGACACAATATTTAGGTGTACGTGAAACGTAGAATTATTGAAAATGGTATAACTCATGCAAAGTCTAATTGATGACGTCATATCAAACATAGTAAAATTGCAAAGAAAATGATATTCAGTGCTTGTAGTGAGATTGATATAATGGCTTAAATGACATGAGATGAGTAAATGTGGAGGTTTATTGAAGGTTGAAATAAAAATAAAAATAACTCAATATTCCAGTGAACGAAAACATGTATGGAAATATAAGTAGTAGACAAATTTATGATTATAAATCGCAGGAAACTAATTGATATAATAATGGATTCCCTCCAAAATATAAATATTGAATAATCTGAAGTACTAAAAACTCCATTTATTGACTTCAAATTTGTCATATTTTTCTTTTTTAGCATGAAGCGTCAAATGTCAAATGGACGAATTTATTATTGTTCTTTGGATCAAATAAATCTAGTATTCCTTCAAAATTAAACGTTTCTATCGCCTTAGAATCCGAAGAAACCATATGATAAATTTTGGTCAGGCATTCTGATGTTACACGATGTAAGAATGAATGAGGTTTAAAATATCAAAGTATAATAAGATCATCAACTCGCATTATTAACAATACTCATTTCCTTAATACATATACAAACCATTTCCCGATTCTATTCAGACATTTTCATGAAGCACAAATAAAGACTGACATCCTTAAGGCAGAAGTCAAAATTTCTAAAATCATTATTGGAAATAACGATTTAGGACCAATTTTTTTTAATATTTCGTTCTTTACATTTTTTTGATAAAAACAATGCTAACGAAGATATTGTTGGATATGTATTTTCACGTCAAAATAAGCCCCCCACCCTCAAGTATCTCAGGTTAGTTGCATGTGTCAAGACAATGAATTTAATACTCTTGGTTAACATTGACTCCTTAATACTTGGCAGGTTCGTAAAGACTTGAGACTTGATCTAGTAAAGCAATTAATAATTAAAATATCCAACCATCCAACACAAGTTCTCT
Organism: Riptortus pedestris; assembly: GCA_019009955.1. Taxonomy (NCBI): domain Eukaryota; kingdom Metazoa; phylum Arthropoda; class Insecta; order Hemiptera; family Alydidae; genus Riptortus; species Riptortus pedestris. The sequence goes on along the minus strand of CM032229.1, from coordinate 124,308,094 downwards.
GTAACATGAACAGTAAAACTGCTGTCATTCATTTGTTTTACTGGAAATAGCCACATTTATAAGTAGCTGTTATCCGGAAAAAAACTGATATCATGATGGCCTCCGCCAAAATATAAACATTGAATAATCGGAAACACTAAATAATCCATTTACTGCCTTCACATGTAGCTTATTTGTAATTGTGAGCAAGAAGCGTGGAATATATATTGAACGAAAATGTTCGTTCTTGGAATAAAATAAGTCTAATTTCCCGTTACAATAAAACGGTTACCTTAGAATCCGAAGAAAACATATGAAAAAACTTTTGCTAGGCATTTTGATATTATTCAATAGAAGAATGTATGAGATGTAAAGTACCAAAGTATGAGATGGAATGTATCAAATTGCTCTTATAAACAAAACTCATTCCCTTAATACATATACAAACAATTTCACAATTCAATTCAGGAATTTTCATGAACCACAAATAAAGTCTTTGGCGTCCGGAAGGCTGAAGTCAAAATTTCTAAACTCATAAATGTAAATAACGATTAAGGACCATTTTGTTTTATTCTGAGCACATTTCGTTCCTTGCATTATTTTGATAAAAACAATGCTAACGAAGATATTGTTGGATATGTATTTTCACGTCAAAGTAAGCCCCCCCCCCCTCCTAGCGGAAAAAATAGTGTCTCAGGTTAGTAGCATGTGTCAAGAGATTGAACTTAATGCTCTTGGTTTACTTCGGCTCCTTATTACTTGGTGGATTCGTAAGAATTTATTTAGTGAAGCCCCAGAATGTCTAGGAAAAAGGTGACCTAAATAAAATCCATCCCCATTTTCCAGAGTAGAACAAATTGGACGTTAATTTAATAATAAACAAAAATATTAATGCTGCACAAGCCAAATCCGTGCTCTACATCCTTGGCAGCTTTAGTAAAACACTATTTAATTAGAATAAAAGGAATCCCTTTCATTTTTTTAAAAAGAAATATTAGTACGGTGTTATAATCCGATTTCTCAAATCTTATGAAAATAATGTAAACTTTATCATACTCTTAAGCAGGATTACTAATAATACTATTTTTCGTAATAAATTTTAGCAGATAGAAAGAAAGTCATTATTAAAATTAATAGTCCCCCTTTAGTTACTTGATGGCCAGAAAGATATGCGATATATGAAACCTTCAAGTACTTTATATATTGTACTTAGATTCCGGGAGAAGTCGTGCTTGACCAATAAGAACAGTTATGTGCCCCAAGACATAGGTACGGTAACCTGTCAAGTATCTATCTTGATCGTAACTTTTATCATTTCAAAGAAAATGCTCTATTATTATTCCCCCACAGTGAAATAAATAGAAACAGTATGTGAAAACGAAATTCCTCTAACAGAACCTTTTTTGCGTCATGATTTATTAAATTTAAAGAGGATAATTTCTATCAACAATTAAATAAAATTTAAAAATCAAATTTCATTTCTGGCAGGTGTTAGTGATGTTTCAAGAAAAAAGGGGCTAAATTTCTACAATAATGATTTCGACAGCGACCAAGGGCTTTCAAGAACCGCCAGTACCTTGCCGTAGTACATTGGATCGAATTGCAAATTTAGCTGGACAAAATGTTTTATGCATGTATCTCCTATGAATGGTCAAAAATCAATATATCTGTGCTTTTGACATAAAATCAATGGAATAGGTACCGTTTTTGTACTTGTTCCTCTAGCTTGAAATATACAATTTGATGGCAGACATCATAGACGAACAATTGTTAAAAAAAATTCTTTAAGTGAAAAACACCTAGTATTTCATTAATATAACAATTATTACTATCCAAGGATTCAAATAAACAATTTACCAAGAGGGGAAAAAGTAAAGAGTTTAAAAAATTATAATTACAAGAACAGCAAAAATATGCACTCAAATGTGATAACAATATGAATTAATAACTAAGTATATTCATATTACAAAACATGTAATATAAATTAGAAAAAAGCTCCAGTAATAGAAACCGTCAATATTAAGTGAATAAATACATAAATATTGAGTGAATGAATACAAACATTAAAGAGAAATATTTTAGTCAATTTGAATAACCTCCCAACGGAAAGCGTCTGAATTGTAAACAAGCAACCTCTCAGAGCTGAACTGGTACACAGAAATATTTTTTTTTAAATGGGAAGGTTCTATAACTAGATAGAAAAGCAATTTGTTCTTTTAATAAAATTATTAATGAAGCAGTTTGACCCTGTTTTCTTCCAAAATAAGACCATTTTTAGACTAATGTAACAAACGAAGGACTATAGAATTGATCATAAATATTGATAGTTAATCCTACGACCATTGTTCCCCAATGGCATATGAAAAAATTTATATTGTATTATAAGTGTAAAAACTACACTCAGTAACATGGACTCCTCTCAGCAAATATTAATTAGCAAAAATGTAATTGTAATAGTTATTTTCATCACAAGTACGGAAACTGAGTGTTTCGATACGAGGTCTATTTTTACGAGCGAGGCGAAGCCGAGCTTGGAAAACAGACCGAGTACCGAAAAGACAGTTTCCGTACTAATAATGAAAATTACTTTTCATTACACTGTACAACAACCTCAAGAAATTACTGAAATTAATTAAGCCAAACAGGTATATTTTTATGGTAGTTATGAAACATATGTCATAAGTATTTATGTAAGTAGTTATGAAACATAAGTATTTTCATTACACTGACTAGAAAACATGTGTTTTCTACTACTGATCCAACCAAGAGTTTCCGTACTAGGACGGTAAAATTTGGCGGGAATCAAACACATGTATTTGTAATATTCCTAATTTTTTCATTTAACTCTTCGTAACCTGTGTTACTATGCTGTTGAATCGACATCAACCAATAATTTGGTAATCAACAAGCCGTACATACCCCCTAAAGGGTTTAACATTAGCGGCAATAATAATTGCACAATTAATATCAATATAAAGATGTAATTTGTAACCTTGTTGTTCTGACATATGTTTCATAACTACCATAAAAATAAACCTGTTTGGCTTAATTAATTTCAGTAATTTCTTGAGGTTGTTGTACAGTGTAATGAAAAGTAATTTTCATTATTCTTACGGAAACTGTCTTTTCGGTACTCGGTCTGTTTTCCAAGCTCGGCTTCGCCTCGCTCGTAAAAATAGACTTCGTATCGAAACACTCAGTTTCCGCACTTGTGATGAAAATAACTATAACGAAAGTAAATTTAAATATTTTGTGGTTTACATGCATCATGTGCAACCATAGAATTGCAAGTTTCGCTCACTTTGTCAATTCGGCATCTATCAGAAAGAAAAAAAAATGTTTGTTTAAAATATTATTAGTCTTCACAATAATCTTTATTAACTCCTACGCAATAATTAGGGCCTATGTATAATTTGCGCCAATATTTATTTATGTCTTTGCCTAATTAATCTTCATTTTTTAAAAATATTATTTTGAGATGATAATAGGAGAATAGCGCCGGTATTTAAGATGTAGACAGACTAAGGGAGAGAGCGATGGCCGACCTGGGATTGTTAGTTCTGCTTGGAGCCTAGCCAGGGTTCCCCTTTCCCATTTTGTTCTAGAAATAATTTTAAATAAACAGCCGATACCATAGCTAGACCCACGCAACCAGCTACTGGAGATCGCCTTCCATTCATTGGAGGACTCACTCAAGCCATATCTTTATCTATGGGAAATCTTCTAAAATATTTACAACTTTCTTCTGAAAACTAACATTTACATTTTGTTGTTTGTTAGGCTATCATTGTGCCAAGTGTCAAGTTTCTTCTCTCATGTTGCTGCAAGTCAAGCTGAACTGTTTGCATTTTTTAGTATATCATATAAATGTTCATTTTGAAATAATGGTCTATATAAATACACGTAGATAATAAGGTCAATAAAATGTCCGTAGCCGACCACGACAATATTAGCACTCATAGTTTTAATTTCGAAAATATCATTGTATAAGAAAAAAGAAGAAATTTAAGTAAAAGGAAAATACCAAAATTAAATAAAATAGAAAATACAGAAAAGCTGGTAAATAAATAAAAGGAGCTCAGGTTGACCGTGTGAGTTAAGGCGTTGATCTTAATCTCGCGTGGTAAATATGGTATATGGTAAATCGCAATCCAAAGGAGAATAAAATAAAAACAAAGTTGTTTGCCTAAATAGTCCGTGAAGGGTCAGGATCTGCCTCAAGCAGTACGATGGTGGGAGGTCGAGTGGTCAACTTGCCACTTTCTTATAAATAATAATAACATAATGACACACGTATTTAAATCTAAAATATAATATTCGTTTCTAACATGAAACAGGGACCACAAACCACAATCAATATTCGGCAAATATGTAAATAATTGCTTATTCGAATAAAATGTAATAGAAGTTTTATTACTACTAACTGTTATTAAGTTTAGCAATTTAATGTCTAAGTAATTAGTGTTGTCAAAATTGAAAACCATTTTTTAGGCAGGAAACTTCTTGTTGATATATCAGGACGATATTAACATTAGTGCTTATTAACCATAAGTGAAGGTGTCATAATACCGAAAATTGATGCGTAGCTCAGAATGATTTTAAATGGCGTTGTCTGACTGGTTTTTAGGAAATTTATCAAAATAAACTTGGGATGCAACAAAAACGTTTGAAAAAAGTAGCAGGTTTCATGAGCTGATCCCAAATTATTTCCATCCTTCTACAAAATATTATACTCTCATGTCTTATTTCAATTTCACTTTTTTTCTATATTTTATATTTTTATGTTTTCAGTGTCTCATTTCATGAGATTACGTTTTTCTTCTAATTGTAAGAGCTGAAAGGTTCACCCAAATTATATTCACTTAAGCATTAATATAACACCTGAAATTCCAATTAAAAAATATCTATATTTATTAAGTATGAAATATATTCTCAAGCTTACATAAAAAAAAATCATATAAATACAACTCTATAACTGTTTCTTGTTTTTTTTTTTCTTTACTAACATAATTATTTTTAAATATAGAAAACTATGTCTAAAAAATCCCTGTGCAGAATGAAATGCGTTTTCCTAAATTACGCTTGCCTTTCGTAAATAATAAGAATTTTTATTTCTTCAAAAACTGTTAATAACCATTTTGTACTTCTACTTTTCATCATTTGCCAATATAAAAATAAAATTCCATCGAGTAGAGGATGCTTCTACCTGCACGATCTCCCACGTGCTCAAAGACTCAGTAAGATACTAAATATAAGTACTTGAAGGAAAGAAAGAAAAAAAAAAAAACATGAGAAATTAGGAATTTACGTAAAAAGGCTTAAGGTCAAGAAGTGCACTACTCTTCATAGCGCAGACCCATCAGAGCTAATTTAACGCGCACGATGTATTTTTGATTCCCCTTTTGATCTTATGCACTCGTGGCTGGCCAGCAGATGTTGTCCGTAAAGACTAGTGTAAGAGCAGCCGTACTTCAGAAAACAGCCCTAACATGAATCATCAACCTTCGTAAAGTGGAATCATTTTTAACTCCTGCATTGTAACTCACGCCAAGTTCGAATGTATTTCTTCCAACTTCCGTTGCCCACTTGAAATAAACCTTTGCTCCACTACCTTTACTAGAGGATCACGAATAAAATAGTAAACCTCTGTATTCAGAAACTTTTCTACCCCTTCTGCATTTGACTTGGAGCACTTGAAAACTTCAATATTCAAAAGGGAATTCACTAACTGCAATGTAATGCACACAATTTAACGAAAAATGGAACTCAGAACCTATTTAAAGTTTTTTAATATTTACAGTCACGTAGCACCGCCTAAGAAGGATTAACTAAAAAAGGACTAGAAACAAAAGACATAAATAATTGCGTTTTTGTGACTTACAGTATAAAAATGTATGCCTTTCTCAGATAAAGAAAGTCCGTCACCCAGGGGCTCATATTGTAGAAATAGTGTTCCAACAAAAAGAGAAAATATGTTGATTCATATGTCAACAAGTGTGCTATTTTAATTATTGTCTTCGTTGAGGAGGGAATTTCGAAAACTCAAAATATCTCCGTTATTATATGCTGGATCGAAAAAGTGCATTGGACCATTCTTATTTTAAATTATTTAGTCTATGTACGTTGTTATATAGAATGTTTATTTTTATTGAATAATAACCGAGATATTTCTAGTTTATAGTTTTCAGCCTTCAGTCCCCATTCGTAGTCATGTGATATTAAGAATAAGCTTTTATGACATGTAGTACATTATTCGAAGATTAAATACTAACTTTTTGTTTGCATTGACCTTTTACTTTGTGAGATATATGTAAATACGTTGTATGGTAACGCCATCAAGTAAGAGTTTACTTCCTTTACTCGAAAATGATTATATGATCTACCCAATACTCCATATTTACTTGTTTCAGTCAACACTAATCATCATATTTGTTTTTGACTGAAAGTGGAAGAAAAATAGTTGGGGTTTAGAGGGAGGAACTCGAAAATTCAAATTATCTCCTCTGTAAGGAGTCGTAAATTGTTATAGAATAAATCTTGGTAAACAATTGGTGGCCTGTAATTGGTGTTCTATGCATTTTTTAGTATTTAAGTGTCATTCGAGTTACTCGTACTTTCTTGTTTTCAGCCCTCAGTAGCCCTCCCCCCCCCCCATTCTGCTCATCCAAGTGTATTTAGAAATAAAGAATATATAGTGAGATGAGATAAATAGTGTGTCGAACCAGCACGGGGGAAATCTGCTTAGTTTTCGTAACCTCTGCGTGACGGACCTTTTTTTCCCAATAGAACTAAGCTACATAGAATTAAAGGGCGCTTGTTGGAGAAAGTCCTTTTTCCTGACTCTGTGCAGGGAAAAAAAACACGACCTATAAAAACTCCTGCCCACTCTTATGAAGGCAGCTTTTATTGGAAGGCCAAAACTCTTCATACCACAGAATCTTAGGATGTTTCACGGTATTTCCATCCGGAAATCCGGGTGTTGTCTTCCTCCTAATTTATACAATATATTTCGATTCAGTCGTTACGAGCCTTAATAGAGTAAGCGAGCACAAATAAAATTATCTTGAGCAGTACGGGGTACCTTGGAATGGTTTATGGTAAACGTTATGTCTTTCTATGCTTTGGGGTAAAATGGACCTCATACATAAAATTGGGGATCATTAGAAAAAATACTGAAAAATCCCATAATTAGTAGCATCTATAAAAATAACTACCACCATGGAAAAAAGAATAACAAAGGCAGTATAACTTTTTTCTTTTAATTAATATTTAATTGAAAATCTGTTCGTACCTATTATAGATACATAATACTGCCATAGGGACTTTTTTATTTACCATTAAAAGAGAATATCATGTTCAATAAGAAATTGCATGTACGCCTAGGAATGCATTCTCACTAATAAACAATCCAGTATGAGTACGCAGACTTCAATTTCAAAGCACTTAATATTTTTATATGAAGGGATACAATCTTTTTATTATTTTTAACTCTCCAGTTTTCTCCCATTGAGTCGTGCGCCTCGATTTCGGCAAATGATGTAGATTTGGATTTAAATTCTACTCCCACTTCGTTTCAGATCAGAATACCTTTGAGTATCAGGTCCATTATGTGTGATATCAACAATCTCCTAGCATCTCTTCACCAAACAATACCCCACGAACTAACTTACAGTACCTCCACTATCCTATGGTCTGTACTCCTTAAAATACTTATGATTGGACCTCTTGGAAAACATTACCTTACAAAGGTAAGGATTAACAGGAATGATCCGACAGTTTTCTCTTCCCAGGGCAATTATTAATAAACCCAACATGGAGTGAACTGCCTATTACATTTAACTATCTATATAATTACTTTAACACAACTATGGGAAGGGGAGAGATTCACAGTAACAGCAATGTAACACTTACAAGTTTTATTTCATTTGAATGAAACCAAAAATTTAAAGGATTTAAAAGAGGTATAAAATATATGAAATTAGTCGCCTTCTTCAGGCCCTACTGCGTAAAGAGATACAAGGCATCTGAACCCGCAATAAAAGCATTAAACGCCCAAAGATTTTAAATATTCATCTTTCCAGGTTTCCATATGTTATCAATAATGCTTGGTCTTATCATTTTAATGAGTATTCAATCAGCTTATTAGTTATAACATGGCTATTCCATTAGGTGTATATAAACTGAAGAAAACCGTTAAACGGATGTTTAAGTTCTAATAAAAATAAAGCAATGGAATTGTTATACTATCCTGAATAATGGATTCTCCTATAACCTCAGCCAGAATGGAGAATAAAAAGTCCGTCACGCAGGGACTGCGTAAACTATGCAGATGTCCCACGTGAAGTTTTACAATAGGGAAATCTGCCTAATAACAACTGTAGTAGTAAGAAACCTCTAACCCAGTAGTTTCTAGCCCCAAAAAACAGTTGACCTAACCTCTAAACCTATTCACGAGGGGCGAAGTTATAGAAACGGCCGCCAGAGCTCTCGCCGGAAAGTTCGAACATAGCTTACAGGTGACCAGTATCACGCAGAATACAAATGCAAATATCTCGGTTAATATTCAAGATACAGAAAAAATGCATATAACAATATTTATAGTAAATTTAATTTCCAATAAGATTTATTCTATACAATTTTTCGATCCGATGAATAATAACGGATATATTTCGAATTTTTGAAAATCCCCCCCTCTAAACCCCCCCTCCCACTGGTCCGATTTCAGCCGTTAACGAACTTGATCTTCCTTTTTACATAAAACGATCAAATACCGAGTTTGGTGACGATTAAACAAAAATTGCGACCGCTAGAGTGTTAACAGACAAATATATATATATATATATATATATATATATATATATATATATATATATATATATATATGTCTATATATATATAGATATATATATATATAGATATATATATATAGTTTTGAACGGACCTCATTTTCGTCATCTCCTGGGTAGGATCGATGGACATTTGAAGAAATTTTTCGAAAATTCCGTCATGAGTACGACCTCAATAGCTGATTTCCCTTAAAGGAAATCTGCTAACAATAAATTCATTATACTGAATATGTCAACCATTCTCGAGCATTTTTTTCTATTATTTCTTTATTTTGTAGAAGGCGAAAGATAACCGAGGATCCATTTAAACACATTGTCCGAGGTTTTATTCAGTTAATAATTCTGAAATCAGGAATGTTAATCAAATGTAGATAATTATAGAATCAAAATACTTTTCCTTCGGACGAATACGTTTAAAAAAAAATGCAAGAAAATAGGAAAATTATGAGTTTTCATATTATTTGGAATATCATATTTTTATTAATTACACTCTGGTTGCACCACTTGAAGAAATCTTATGACGTAAATTTCAAAAATAAAATATTGCAGTCCCTCATCGTCGTTTCAATGACGTCAAGCAATGTATTCGCGAGTGTAACAGAAATATTAATTTAAGCTGCAGACGTTTTCTTAATTGTGCATGACAGAAGAGCGAAATAAACACTTCCACTAAAAGGTTTGTTCTTTGGAAGTCACAATTTATCTTCTTGGTTTAATATCTTGTTCTACACAGTTGGCTGAGGATGACAAGCTTTAGCTCCCATTGTCTAGCGAAACAAGCTGGAAAAATTCCAAGTCTATTGAAAGAAATGCCTATTAAAAATAATTTCCTATATTTAGATTTTTTTTGGTAAGCACTCACATTGGAAATGATTATTAGGATAAGAATAAATTTCGCTTGCTAAAGCAAAATTCATATAGAACAAAAAGAAAATACACAGTTTGAAGGGTAGAATTCTGCAGCTGTTGACCTAACAGGAGTCAATTTTCTCTACATACATTTTATTGCAGCAGCTGTGTTTTCAGTGTCACGGATCCTAAGAGCACATTGAATTGTAAGAGTTTGAGCCACTCAGATACTCAATAAGACGAACCTCAAGTCTCAAGATTTATCACTGATCATGGAGACATGAATCTTTAAAAGTACTTGCTTAACGGCTAAACAACATTCAGTCAGTCAATTATAATTAAAAACCAAAATTATAAGGAATTCATAAATACAAAAATCTATACTTATAAAATCATAATGACATGTGCTTAAGGTTTCTTTGGAAAAAAAAAATTGATGGAACTATGAATAAAACAAGTCGCAAATATGGCCCTTCAGAGAATACTGTAAAGTAAATTCAGCTTTGAGAAGAATTAATTGACAAAGGAATTATTTTTGGGAAAATCCCAGATTTAAGAAGCCCCCAAAAGGAGCTTGGGCCTCCCAGCAAAATTAAATTAAATTTGACTATTGTATCTAAGATAAAAAATAAACTAACAATTTGGTCCAAATATGTTTCATTTAACTCAGCTCAACGTGTTTCAAAAAATACTGTCGATTCTCTAGAGCCGTATATCCAAAATATAAATTTACCATGTAGTGATTCTATTTCATTCAAATATGATTGGATTGGCAAAAGGTCATGATGGTATAAATAGTTAAAGCTCAACCAATAAACATTGAGTACATTAGTTTTCGTTTAATGTAAAATAAATTGTGGTTTCAAAAAACGGTCCGTTATCTCCTTATGTTGAACTTTAATTATGATTTAATAGTCTTTCTTTTGGTGTTTTTTTTAAAGCTCAGCAAGGCTGAGTAGAAACACCAAGTCTCGTACAGATAAAGTTGTTAAAAAGCTTAGACATTTTGTCTGTAAAGGTTGTTACTCCCACGCCTTCCGGACTAAGCATCCATGTTCTGGAGGGAGTTATTACAGGAGGGCTCCAAGCTGTCAGTATCAAAATAAACCCCTTTCATCTTGATTGAGTTCCTTAATTAGCCATTAACCAACCATCTTGTGAAATCATACCCCATTAAATGTATACTAACAGACTGAAGAAAGGTTATGACCTCTCACACTACACCTTAAGCCTTATAGGAACCGTTATCCTATGACGGCTAGTATATAACTATATAATTAATTTATAATGATGGAATATCATGTTACTACGCCAATTATATAAATTTCATAGAAAATAATCCCCAACCAGTAATAATACTAACACATCACCCGACAAAAAGGAATATTCATTCTTCATTGAAAGTACTGGTTATTAACTTGGTACATGTTAAGATGCTGCAGACATCTAATGCTAATAGTTTTGATTGCAATTAATTTTCATCAACAAGTTTATTCTTTTCAGTCACCAATAAAAACAAGAATTGAAATTTTATTTGCACGAGATATTTAATTACGTAACAGGATAATGTGAATACCTTATAAAATTACAAACAACAAAAAGTCCGTCACGCAGGAGCTGCGTAAACTAAGCAGATTTCCCACGTGAAGTTTAGTAATAGATAAATCTACATACTGCTAACACAACACCACCGAGAATAAATACAAAAGGAAATAATTCATCCAATTTCAATATCCTGGCGACAGGAAGCATTAGGTTAGAAATTTAACAAACAACGGGTCTTCCCGCCTCATACCGGAAAGAAAAACAACTACTGAAATATATCAGAATATAACATATTAATTTTATTGAGAACTATTTACTATATCTAGTAAATAATAATGAGTCAGAATAATTGTTATCTCAATCAAATTTTAGTAGTCCAAAACCTTAAGAGAAGGGCGGGGGGGAGTCTCCAGGACATATTTGCATGTATCTCGTATAATAAAGGTCTCTTGAATACAATATTTGGTATTTAAACTTCGAATAATGTGATTTATTATGTAGCAGAGTATTGTTTAAGTAACATGAGTAGAAATGGCGGTTTTCTGATGGGTGAAAAATGCAAATATCTTGGTTAATATTCAAGATAGTGAATTAATCTGTATAACAATATTTAAAGTGCATTTAATTTGCAATAAGATTGGTTCTATACAAGTTTTCGTTCCGACCTATAGTAACGGAGATATTTCGAATTTTTTAAAATCCTCCCCTCTAAACCCCCCCTCTTCCTGGCCCGATTTCAGACGTTAACGAACGGCTTTTTTTTACATAAAACGACTAAATATGGAGTTTGGTAACGATTAAACAATAATTGCGACCGCTAGAGCGGTAACAGACAAATATATATATATATATATACAGTTTTGAACGGACCTCATTTTCGTCATCTCCTGGGTAGGATCGATGGACATTTGAAGAAAATTTCGAAAATCTCGTCATGATTACAACCTCAATAGCTGATTTCCCTTATGGGAAATCTGCTAAAACATCTGCATTTGAAGTGTCTATAAGAAAGCTGTGGAGGACAGGCTGACTAAAAATTTAATTTACAACAAACTTATATTCAATCCAATATATTGATATTACTAATGATTAAAGAGCTAACGAGACCTTAAACAAAGCACACAGAATAGATAACGAATTTTATCTCATTTAAGGCCCTAGAATCAATTGTATCTCAAAAGTACGTACGTGTCTAATCTTGATAAATATTGCATATCCAACAAATTACCTGTAACAAAAATTGCAAACATAAATAAAAGTCCGTAAAAGTAAATCCAATTATTAAAATTATTCATTATAAAATAAAAGGTTTGTTAATATTAGATTTCCTAAAAATGAGGAAATATTTTTTTTTTTATTTTAAGAGCTTCTCAATTTAGGTGACATTACTAATTTAAATTTAAGGAAGAAAAAATTAAAATAATTTAATGTAAGACAGACCCCACGGATCAATATTGAGCAAAAAGTCAGAACAAAACGGAAAACAAGAATATGAACCATATTTAAAAACCAATAAATGGGTGATAAAAAAGTATTATATATATATATATATATATATATATATATATATATATTTATTCGATTGGCATTGTAGACCTTTAAGATTAGCCGCCCCCGAGTTGGAAAAGGATTTGTTATCAGAGTTTTTTTTTTGTAGTGAATGAACAATTCCCCCTCCCGTTAATCAAGGAGGCCCCTCTGCAACTGATCTAACTATATATATATATATATATATATATAGAAACATAGTATTTTAGGCATTTGGGATCCACAACGTTAAAAAGAAATCTATCTTGGACTGGGGCGTAGGTGATTCCATGCGACGAAAATAATAGTTTATTAACTAAACGAAATTCGCTAAAAAATGAGACTAAAAACGAGCAATGTGTATACTTTACTAAGCTACTCTTTACTATAAGATTCATTCGCAAAATGTATGTGTCTTATATTCTTGTATTAGGAAGAAAAGTAAAAAATGATTTATTCATAGATAAGAAAATAAATAATAAAAGTCCGTCACGCAGGGGCTGCGTAAACTAAGCAGATTCCCCACGTGAAGTTATACAATAGAGAAATCTCCATGCGAGAGCCACACAGTTATGGAAACGGCCGAACTAGCTTTCGGCGAAACGAATAGAACCGACCTTAGCCGATCTCATCTCTGCACACACTTAATAAAAATGCAAATATCTCGGTTAATATTCAAGGTAGGGAATAAATGTTTGGAACAATATTTATAATAAATTTAATTTCCAATAAGATGGATTCCATACGATTTTTCTTTCCGACGTATAGTAATGGTCTAATCACTTCTCTGATTTCAGCCGTTAACGAACTAGATCTTTCTTTTTACATAAAACGATTAAATACCGAGTTTGGTGACGATTAAACAACAATTGCGACCGCTTGAGTGTTAACAGGCAAATGTATATATATATATATATATATATATATATATATATTTATATATATATATATATATATATCTTAATATATATAAATCTCCTGTCACGATGTTTGTCCGCGATGGACTCCTAAACGACTTAACCGATTTTAAATTAAATTGGCACACCGTGAGCAGTCTGGTCCAACTTGAGAGATAGGATAGCTTAGATCTTTAATTATAGTCGCAATTTTATTTTATTGCAAATTATTTGTCTATAATTAATTGGCAGTCACAATTATCTGTTAACTCCAAAAGATTCTAACAGATGTCACTACTTTTCGACTGGATTGAGTAAGTAATCAATAGATGGCACTGCTATGGTAAACCGACAAACGTGTCATATAAGCTACAATTCAATAGCATGATTACCACGTGTTATTGAGGCTAAAGTATAAATTAAATTTATTTTGTAATAAACGAAATACCGTGAAATTCAATTATTTCTACTTTTTTAATTTTTGGTGTTAGCATAGCCAACCACGTGCTACTTAGACCGTGTAGTGTAAATCAAATTCAAATTATAGTGACGATAATACAGTGAAATTATTCCTGCTTTTTACTTATTTGTGCTTCATTATTCAAAATTCTATAATTATAAAATATATACATGTAAGTATTATCACATAATTATAATAATTAATTAATATATTTTTAAACGATTAAATTAATATTTTCAGTCAAATGCCACCGAAAAAATCTAACCTCAACAACGCAAACACCAGAGAGGCACGACGCAAACGTGTTGAAAGAGCTCATCAGTTGCCAGAACAAGTCGATACAAGAAATACAGCTCAAAGAATTAGGACAGCAGAAGGTCGTGCACAAGAATCTCAAGAACAGCGTAGCGAACGTCTGCAACAGAATATTACGAGAACAAGAGCGGCACGAGAACAAAACATAGCTACAGTACGAGCAGAAGAACGACAAAGGCAACGGATCAGCCGCTCATTAATACGTACATCATTCGTTCGTCATGCTTTTGAATAAGCACCAGATATTAACTACTCTGTGCATTCAAAAATTGCTATCGGTGGAATGGATAAAGTATGTCAATATTGTCAGGCGTTGAAATTTCGAAATGAAGCTGCGGGTATGTGCTGCGCAGCAGAAAAAGTCGTGCTGCCACCTCTACCTGCTCCGCCAGAACCTTTATTATCCCTTCTTGCTGGGAATTCAGATGATTCAAAATTATTTTTGCGTAAGATACGCAAATTTAATTCTTGCTTCCAAATGACGTCATTTGGGGCAACTAAAATTTGAGATCTTGCATCCGATGGACGTAATTTTGGAACTACATTCAAAATACAAGGCCAGGTATACCACAAAATTGGATCATTGATGCCAATGCCTGATGATAATCTGAAATTTCTTCAAATTTATTTTATGGGCAATTGTGAAGAGCACGTAACGACTCGGTGCCAGTATAATTTCATTGAACAAGCAGAGGAAAGAGCAATTGTGATATTACTGGAACAATTTTTAGAAGATCAGAATCAACTACTTCAATTAATCAAAAGAGTTTCGCCACGATTGCAAAATGACAACTATCAAATCGTCATAAAAGCCAACATTTCCGTCTAGGTTCGTAAATAATTTCATTGTACTAAAGGGCTGTAGTCGTAGAAAATCTGTCATGGAGGTCACCATATTTTTTTACAAATACCATCTATGTAAAAAGCATGGTGGACCCCGTGACTGATGTTCTCCTACCCTACCGTTCCTCTTAAATTGTATACTTACAATGTAATATAACAATAACTTTAGCCACAGCAAACGCGTGGACGGGTCTGCTAGTATATATATATATATATATATATATATATATATATATATATATATATATATATATATATATACATCTGCATTTTGATGTTGAGCCCATCTACAGGAGAGAACTAAAATTCGGCTCAACAATGCACAAAATCCTAAAGGCTTTAATGGGCGCTTAGAAATCCAACTAAAAACCCGCAGAGCTAAATATAATTTAGAGTGCAATCACGGGGTTTGAACTTGGAACCTCCCACACATAAACCTTTACCACTGGACCACCGACGCCCCAGTGGGAAAAGGAGAGAGAGAACTAAAAATGCTTTTTCACAGTTTGGATGTAATTCACTTCCGAGCGCTCTCACTCGATTTGTCAATATCAACTGATGTCGACTTTAAAAGGTCTAACCCTTTCATGTTTCGACAAACTGTTTCGTATTAGCCGTGTGATATGGAACATTTTCCACCTGAAAGAGTCTACACTATAGCGAAAATATTTTTTTGACATTTGGACACGACATGAGGGCTTCTGAGTCACTGTGTGTTATTCAATGTACGGAACCCCAAAGGAAAAAAATACACAAAAAGCTCCTTCAAGCCAAAGCTCAAGAAACGAAAATTATTAAATGTAACACAACTGAGAGTTGTAGACTAAAGTCTATATGATGGACTGATAACAATTAACATGGGTGATGGACCATCAATATTATCTTAAAAATGAAGTTTTTCATCAAAATTAAAAACCAGTAATTTTCTTAATACTGGGGATTGGAAAATGACTTAATAATCCATTAAGCATACTCTAGCAGCTTTACTGTAATTTTACCATTAGAAAACATTGGACTCTTAGTTCTTTTTAGCGAAAACGGGAATTTTAACTTTGAAAATATTAATTCATTTATTTGATTTTTTTTTTCCTGATGACCTATTTATATTACTATTTTGAGGAGAAGAATAATATATCTTTATCTTTAATCTTTATATCTAATAGAATCTTTATATCTAATAAAATTTGAGATTGATGGAATGCAATATTTAAGGATCAAAATTTAAAGTAACAAATGTACTGATTGAAAAATTACGAAACATCACCAGATTAATTATGAACTGAGTATACATAGCAAGACTTTTCGAGTAATATCAATGTGAATTTAAAGATATTGAACATTTTAAATTTGGCTTTAATCCACTTGAATATACCTAATGGACAAGTCTACCAAAAAGTTCAATGACCGGTCTTATTGAATTGTTTATTTTCTTAACTTTTTCTTTTTGTTGTTTGGGATCTTCCTGCTGCTCAAACTTAACAGATTTGGCAAGTCATCTGTTAGAACGCCTGAGCTCATATGTTTTTTTTTTTGTTTTGTTTTCTTTCTTTTTTTTTTTAATTCTAATTTCATCTATATGTGTATGTATGCATATATATATATATATATATATATATATATTTCATATATCAACTCTCATGGAAGTTTTAGAGTAAGAAATAATTTAAGTACTTCTCAATAAATAAATGATTTATTTATTTGTTTGTTTAACGTCAAGCAGTTCGGTGCGATGTACACCCTTCATCAAATAACCAAATAGTAAAAGCACTCCAAATATTGAATGTAACTCGTCTTAGTATATATAGTTGCTTGATTAATGAAAAAGAAAATGTAAATAGTAATACGAATTAATGAAATAAAAACTATTAAAACAGAGAAATTTTCGAATGGGAAAAGAAAAGTAAGCAAAAACAGAACATGAATAATTAACAAAAGATTAATAAACAAAAGCGTAATATTAAATTCAAAAACAAAAATATTTAAATAAATAAATTCATGATTAGTAATAATTTATAAGAATTTGTTTAAAAGTTTCTAAAATCTTACAAAAGCATTCAGAATCACATACACGCGCACACGAACTCGCACACACGGATGCATACACGATATAATAGTTATTTATTATAAAAGTGACGAAAGTAGATCATTTTACAACTCGAGTGAAACGTTTACCCACACGAGCGAAGCGAGTGTGGTAATTTCACGAGAGTTGTAAATTCTACTTTCGTCACGAGTGTAATATTAAATTTTATCTGTAATCGTGTAATACATGATCAGATCTAACCAGAATATGAACAAAATTAAGATGTAAAGATTATGGTATGTTGTTGGTAGGTTATAAGCATGGTTGTGAAAGGTTATAAGCATAGTTATAAAACAACTAGTGATGATTATGAAGTAGTGCAGTTATAAACAAGTGCAGGTTATAAACAAGGAAGGTAATTATTATTATATTTAAATTTTAAAATATATTGATTATTTCCACCAATAATTCATTCACATTTCAATTTATTTTGTTAAAATAAATTCTTACAATGTTAAGAAACATTTAAAAGCATTTAATTTTCAACTTCAAATTATTTTTTAATTTATACTTATTACTAATTAAGAAGGCAATTCACTTTCTTCACTTGTGATTACTTTCTTCACTCTATTGCAAATGTTTTACTTTCTTCACTCATTTCAGTTTAGTAATGTTACCATTATTCAACGATTACAGAAAAAAATATTAATAAGCTGCCTAGTACGTTGGGAAGATAGAATTTCTTTTATTTGTAATATACTTTTTTATAGTTTTAAAAACACAGCAAACTGTGTTTAAAGATGATCTCTGCCTGAAAGGAATAATGGTCATTGTTAATAAGAGAAGAGTTAATATGACTTGTTTATGGCAATAGTGGTCTACTTCTTATTGCTTAAGTGTTTTTATTTAAAAAAAAAAAAAAAAAAATCACAACTTGAGATTGGAAGACATATTTATATTCGCAATGCTCGACAAGGTAATAAAGTTGTCTGAAACGTTGGTAAAACTATTTAAGGAATTATTTCGGCAACTATGCGACCAACAACCACATAAAATCTCGCTTGGTGGGAACTAACAGAGTTATTTGAATTAGATAGCTTTTAGCCCTAGCTAAACCCCAACTCCTCCTCGTCTGATTTTAAAACTAAGCTAATAGACATTACAAAATGTCCCATTGCTAACATATGTATAGTTCCCAATGACCTTCTACTGAAGGAAAGACTGACGTCATCAGGATTGCATTCCAAGGATGGAACAACACCTCGACTTGGCGATTAGCATGTAACAAGGATGTCAATTGTTGAATTACACTCGGGACTCAGCTCGGTTTACCCAGTTTCTGCTTGCAGGTCTTCGCTTCTACTTGTATTATGATAACTCCAAAACCATGCTTAAATTTAAAAAGTCCGTCACGCAGGGGCTGCGTTAACTGAGCAGATTTCCCACTTGCGTCACCTTAAAATGTACATTTACCTCAAAACGTAAAAGTTCCAAGAGAAAAATATTTGATATTTAGTTTTCAAATAATGTGCTTCATAATATAACAACTTATTGTTAATATGACATGAGTAGGAGTGGGGATTACTGAAGGACGAAAACTAAAAAATGCAAATATCTTGGTTAATAATCAAGATAGTGAAAAAAAAGTGCATAAAAACATTTACAGAACTATACATTTTCAATAAAATTGGTTCTATACAATTTTTTGATCGTACTTATAATAGCGGAGATAACGAACTTGATCTTTCTTTTTACGACTAAATGTCGATTTTGGTAACGATTAAACAAAAATTGCGACCGCTAGAGCGTTAACAGTCATTTGTCATTTTTGTCATCTCTTGAGTAGGATTGATGGGCATTAGAAGAAATATTTCGAAAATCGCAACATGAGTATGATCTCAATAGTTGATTTCCCTTGAGGGAAATCTGATAAAATTGTGAAAGATTTGGCGTTGTATTTCTACAGGTATATGATATCTCTCACCTCCAACACCTCTACTGTCAAGTCTTCTCTCACTTATAACAATGAAAAATATTTCATTGGAATATAGTTTTGATAAATTATCTTCTGTATTTTACTATCTCCTTCTTCAACTCCACAAATACTAACTTAACTATCAGGCCTATAGAATGTTAGTTCATTCCCAAGCATTTCCTGTAAAATGTCTTGGTCAAAGGTCCTCATTAATGCTTTTAGAGATAAGGGTAATTAAAGAAAGAACAAAAAGTCCAAATCAGAGAAAATAAGAGACCCAAGAAGGGGAGTTCTTTTACACACAAAAAGCCAACTAAATTATATGTCCCTCGGCTCATTTGAATGCCTAATGAAGGGAAGTTAAGCCAAAGAGAAAAGTTCAAACCAGCTCCAGCCCTCGAGATCAAAACCTTAGCCGAAAGTTTGTACAGGGCTACTAACCCCATTAGCGTTCGTGTATTAACCCTCAGCTACCGAAAACACGCCATCTCTTTAAGAAATTTCACGTAATCCTGAACATGCTAGTAAGGAAAATCGTATTAAGTCATCGACATATTAAAAAGAATAGTTAAAGGGTGAATACAAAACAAATAATGATAAGATGAGTTTTACTCAAAATGGGAGAGTCAACTATCGAATGAACGACCTCATCCTCAGTGTTCTGATAGACGAATCATCAAGAAAATGTTTAATTCAATTTCAAAACATTCTTGCAATACCTTGACCATAAGTCTATTTTCACCTTTGTGAAAAGGCAGAAGGTCACTAACTCATTTAAAAGACTGGTTTGAAAGATCTGCATATAACCATAACCGGAAGAGTTACTACTTACATTGACCCGCACTTCAGACTACATTCAGCCAGGGTGGTCACTATATGACTCTAAAGTTTATGGAGTTACCTCCCTGATGGACGGAAGCTTGTACTTTGTACTTAAGTAGTAACAATTTCGTTTTAAACTTTAATCTCATTTAGTGGTTCCGGTAGAAGTGTGAAACGTGTAGAGCTTTTCTTGAAAAATAAATGCATCGTTATAACTATTGTTTACGTGAATGGCCTTCTGCCTTTGCAAGAAAATTTAATAAACGTTTTGGATATAATGCTTAATAACAGAGATAATCGAGATTTTAAATTTTCCCTTCTCTAAATACTCACTCTCCCTGTCCCGATTTCATCCATTAACGAATTGCGCCAATGGTTTCACATATAAAAGCTAATTATAGAGATTGGTTTATGCCAGCAAAACAAAAAAAAAAGTGTGGTAACTAGAGAACTAAAACAAACACGAATTAGACGTATCTAGTATTTATAATCGGTGGTCATTTGAATAACGTTTTGACAAATCACGCTTTGGACTGTACTCCTATAAATAGGACTAATCGTTCCATTAATTACTGCTGGCGTAATGGACGAAACAAGAGATAGAAATCGATAGGAGTTTATCACGTCATGTCTAGGCATGGAGTAATCTAATTTTGGCTAGCAATAAGCCGTGAAACCACAGTCCACAGTTCCAGATAAAACGCCAATTTTAGAGAGTCAGTATTTCTATTTGTTTATGTTTACAAACAGTAAGGCAATTCTGACATTTATAAACAAAACGTCAACAGTAAATACATATTTTTACTACATAAAATAAAAAACTTAATATATTAATATTTTAATAAAACATTTGGGTGGGGGGGGGGGGGGGTGGGGGGGGGGGGGGGTGGGGGGGGGGGGGGGTGGGGGGGGGGGGGGGTGGGGGGGGGGGGGGGTGGGGGGGGGGGGGGGTGGGGGGGGGGGGGGGTGGGGGGGGGGGGGGGTGGGGGGGGGGGGGGGTGGGGGGGGGGGGGGGTGGGGGGGGGGGGGGGTGGGGGGGGGGGGGGGTGGGGGGGGGGGGGGGTGGGGGGGGGGGGGGGTGGGGGGGGGGGGGGGTGGGGGGGGGGGGGGGTGGGGGGGGGGGGGGGTGGGGGGGGGGGGGGGTGGGGGGGGGGGGGGGTGGGGGGGGGGGGGGGTGGGGGGGGGGGGGGGTGGGGGGGGGGGGGGGTGGGGGGGGGGGGGGGTGGGGGGGGGGGGGGGTGGGGGGGGGGGGGGGTGGGGGGGGGGGGGGGTGGGGGGGGGGGGGGGTGGGGGGGGGGGGGGGTGGGGGGGGGGGGGGGTGGGGGGGGGGGGGGGTGGGGGGGGGGGGGGGTGAGACCGTAACTGACTACTATAAAAGAATTGATAAACTAAAAAGTGACGTTATATCTGCCGAAATAAATAAAAATGATGACGAAACAATACTTAAAGGAATTAAATCGGCTATTCAAGATACCGCACTAAGAAGATTTATTCTTCACTCTAAGTCCGAAATCTCGCAAATGCTTAGGGCAAGAGACATAAAAAGTATTAATGACGCATTTACAATAGCGTTACAAGAGGAAAAAGTCCTCAATTATACTAGAAAAGTAAATCAGTCCAACCTTTATTGTCAGATTTGCAAAAAACATAACCATTCAACACAAAATTGCAAAAAGGAAAAAATATAACTCTCATAACCACGATCCAAATCGACAAAATTATCAATCAGATCGTGACCATACTCGTCGAAATTATTATGACAAAAGTCAAAAGTACTGTTCTTACTGCAAAATAAAGGGACATAATTTTGATGAATGTTTCAAACGACAAAATAAATCAAAAGTTAACTCTTTAAACTACCAAGATTCTTTGAAGGTGGATGCCGCTTCAGAGATGGGAAAAATTGTAAAGGCATTCCAAACAAACCTGAAATTTTGAATAAATAAGACCAAATAACTTTAACTTTCGATTCTGCGAATTCATTAACTAGTAAATTAACTTTTCTTATTGATACCGGGTCAAGAATATCTCTTGTGAAACACGATTCATTAATTCCTCAAATTACTGAATTGAATCCATCAAAATCCTCAAAATCAATGATATTAACCCGAATTCACCTATAAGTACAGTAGGATTGGCATTAATTGAACTACAAATAGGACCCTTGAAACTTCAGCCAAAAGTTAACGTAGTAGATTCCCGAAAAATATCTTGCAACTACGACGGTATTCTAGGCAACGACTTTCTTGAAAATGAAAAGGTTAATATAAATTACCAGGCAAAGATTATTTCTCTTCATAATCACTTCATTCCTTTTAACAATGTTGCTTATGATGATCATTTTATTATTTTATCACCATTAGAAAATAATGTTATCCATATAAAAATTTTAAATAATGTTTCCGAAGGATTCATAAATGAAATTAATTTTGCTCCAGGATTATTTATACCGGAATCACTAGTTAAAAATGAGAATGGCAAGGCCTTTTGCGTTATTAGAAATAACATTAATAAAGAAATAGTAATTCAACAGCCACAAGCTAAACTTATGGAAATCGAAGAGGAAAATAAAATTTCACTTCATATGCATTTACGAAAAGAAGATAAAAATAGACTTCAACTACTTCATAATAATCTTAGGCTAGACCACTTAAATCAGAATGAAAAACATTCATTAATAGACGTTTGTAATGAATTTAACGATATTTTCTTTTTGCCGGGAGACAAATTAACTCACACCAATTTAACAATGTGCGATATCCCCACTTCATCGCAGATTCCAGTATCATCAAAACTATACAGATACCCAAAAGTTCATGAAGAAGAAGTAAAGAAACAAGTAGATAAACTATTGGAGCAAGGTGTAATTAAAAATTCTAATTCCCCTTGGAATTCACCAGTATGGATAGTTCCGAAAAAGAACGATGCTTCTGGAGAAAAGAAATGGAGAATGGTTGTGGACTATAGAAAACTGAACGAAATCGTAATAACAGACAAATATCCATTACCAAATATAGAATATATTTTAGATAACCTAGGCAATGCAAAATATTTTACGACCCTTGATTTAGCGTCAGGGTTTCACCAAATTCCAATAGATCCTAAGGATAGAGAGAAAACTGCTTTCTCGACACCTCAAGGTCATTTTGAATTTCTTAGAATGCCTTTCGGATATAAAAATGGACCTCCAAAATTTCAAAGGGCAATGAATACTGCGCTTAGAGGATTAAATGCGTTTATATTTCTTGATGACGTTGTCGTTTATGGCAAAACACTTGAAGAACACATTAAAAACCTTTTATTGGTATTTGAAAGACTAAGAGAATACAATTTTAAACTTCAACCAGATAAATGCGAATTTCTTCGAAAAGAAGTAAACTATTTAGGTCATGTAATTACTGAAAAAGGAATAACTCCAAACCCTGAAAAGATTAAGGCTATAACAGAAATAAAGACACCCAAAAATGTTAAGCATATCAAGTCGTTTCTTGGACTTGTAGGTTATTATAGGAAATTTATACCTTCATTTTCACAAATAGCTAAACCTTTAAATAAATTGTTGGGAAAAGGGCAAACTTTTATTTGGACTAATGATTGCGAAAAATCCTTTCAAACGCTTAGAATGGCATTAATTTCTGAACCAATTCTGAAATATCCAGATTTCGAAAAACCTTTCATCTTAACTACAGACGCCTCGAATGAAGCTATAGGTTCAGTTTTATCACAAGGAAAGATTGGCGAAGACTTACCTATTGCGTATTATTCCAGAACTTTGAATAAAGCAGAAACTAATTATTCCACAACGGAAAAAGAACTTTTAGCTATTGTAGATTCAGTGAAACATTTCAGACCATACCTATTCGGAACAAAATTTACTATAATCACTGATCATAAACCCCTCACCTGGCTTATGAATTGTAAAGACCCATCTAGTCGTCTAGTTCGCTGGCGATTAAAACTCTTAGAATATGATTATGAAATTCAATATAAACAAGGAAAGATGAATAAAAACGCAGACGCACTCAGCCGACCAATAATGACAATACATCCTGATTTAACTTGGGATAATTTCAAGGAATTCTTGAAATCTGATGACAAACTTGATTCTCCTCCAACTGACATAATTAATAAAGAAAATATAAAGAATTTAGTAATTCCCATATCGTCGTCATTGGACGATTCCGATAAATACTACGAATATATAAAAAATAACTTTCCGGACTTCAATTTAAAAGACTTAAACTTAAGCGATGTCAAATTGTTGAAAAGAAAAGACCAGAATTTATTCTTAATATGTTGCAAAAGGTTAGTTACCGACCAAATAAATAAAGAAGATTTGTTTAAGTCATTATTAAATTTGAAAATTATGCTTGAAGACAATAAGACTAGGTCTTCACGAACATTTACTATTTCAAACGTTCAAGAATACGATAAAACAATAACTGAAATAGAATTCTTCAAAATGTTAAAATTCGTTTTCAAAGATTTTAACTATAGAATATTAAAGGACAACATTGTCTATGTAACAGATGAAAATGAAATTAAAGAAATTTTAGAAGAGTACCATGACAGCGTTCTTGCAGGTCACCAAGGCGTAGACCGAACATATCTAAACCTTAAAGGAAAATTCTATTGGCCTAAAATGCGTGAAACAGTTACAGAATACATCAAAAAATGCCCTACATGTCAAACTGCAAAAACGAACTTTAAACCAATTAAATGTCCCTTAGTTATTACTACGACATCAAATACATTTGGAGAAAGAGTAGCGATGGACGTGGTAGGTCCCTTAAATGAAACCCAAAATGGAAATAGATTTATTTTATCACTCCAAGATGATTTAACAAAATTCGTCCAATTCTATGCTATGCCAGATCATAGTGCTGTGACAGTTAGCATTTACTTCCTTAAATACTGTACTCAGTTCGGCTTTCCCGAATCGTTGTTAACAGACCAAGGAAGCGAATTCACTTCAAATACATTAAAAGAATTAAATAAATTATTATCAATAAACCACAAATTTGCAAGTCCGTATCATCCCCAAACAAATGGTTCGTTAGAAAAGACACATTTAAGCCTTAAAGACTACTTAAAGTGTTATGTAAACGAAGATAAAAATAACTGGGATGAATTTTTAAGTTTTGCCTCATTTTCTTATAATAGTCATGTTCAAAAGGCAACACAATTTACTCCTTATGAGCTTGTGTTTGGTCAAGAACCACGAATTCCAAACAAATTCCACAAACCTACTCAAAATAAAACATATTCAGAACTTGCAAAAGAAATAACTGATAAAATGCAGACAATAAGAAAGACGGCTAGGAATAACCAACTAAAGACTAAGGAAAAATACAAGACAGACTACGACAAAACACATAAAACTAAAACTAATTTTAAAATTGATGATTTAGTATTGTTATATAATGTACAAGCAAAGAAAAGTTTTAAAAAATTAGAAAAAGATTATAAAGGACCTTACAAAATCATTGCGGTCCATGAAAACAATACTGCAACTTTAGAAATTACTAAGAATAAATTACGAACGTATCATTTTAACTTGCTGAAACCTTTTGTTGCAGATAACAAAGATGATGCTTAACTGCTTTGTCCTTTCTACGGTCCTTTCACTCTACCTATCATTAATTCACGGTCAAAACATAGAAGAAATTAAATCTTCCGGTGGAGTTCTTTACAACCCAATAGGGAATGTCCAATTGACAAACAAAAAGTTTAATTTATTAACATATAACAATTTAACTTACATCGAAGAAAAAATTAATATTATTGAAAAATACTACTTAAAAACACACTTTCGATGTAGTAATTTAGCAAAAACTTTGTCAAACACTCCTTGTTTTAAACAACTAAGGAGTCTAAAAACTAAGATAAATAACATAAAGAATGAATATTACGAGTTAAATCAACAACGTAAAAAACGAGGACTCATTAACGGAGTAGGCATAGGATTAAAATGGCTCTTCGGCACTCCTGACGCAGATGACGCAGACTTTTATGCTGACTCTATAAATAAAATTATAGGAGACGAAAAACAGACTCAGACATTATTACAACAACAAATTAAAATAATTTCATCTACTATTTCTAATTTTAATAATTCGCTATTGCAACTGAATGCCAATACAAGAACTTTAAATTCTAATTTAGAAAAATTTAGTAATTTTATGAAAAATACTGCGGAAAAAGAAACCGCATTAGAGCTCGAAATTAATATCGATGAAAATATAATATTATTAATTGAAATGACTGACGAAGTAAAAGATGCAGTCAGAGATTATTTAAGTGCTTTAACGTTAGCACAAGGGGGAATCATAAGTGTTCAATTACTACCTCCTAGATTATTGCAAAAGGAGTTAAATGACGTGAAATTGCACTATAAACTCCCAATGGAACCGACAATAGATAACTGTTATAAATATTACAAAATAATGAAGGTTAAACCATTCATGAGAAAAAATTTATTTATAATTCGGTTCTCGGTCCCAATTGTAGACATGGCTTCTTATAGTTTATATAAGATGTACCCTTTACCTACACCTCAACCTAATTCAAACAACCTATTTTCCTATATTCAACCCAAACATCCTTATTTCCTAATAAGCAACTCAAAGACAGTTTATGCATTACTCAAAGACCTCAACAAATGCACGGCGTTCGAGGAAACTGCTTATGTCTGTGAGAGTGTGACTGTGACAGAACGTATAGACAAGCCGGATTGCGAAATTATGCTATTTTTAAAAACAACAAGAAGAATTCCTAAATCGTGTGACGTTAAAACAATGTATGCGGACCTCAGTTTATGGCAGAGCATAGATCATAACAAGTGGCTCTACATATTGTCGCAACCAACATCATTAACTACAATCTGCAGTGGCAAAACGGCAGAGCAGACCATAACAAATATGGGAATCTTAACGCTAGAGTCCAACTGTAAAGCTTACACGGACTCCAACACGATCGAAGCAACGTCAGAGACAAACCAAAATATATCTATTGTGATTCCTCTGGTGGACATCACTGAAGACGAATGCTGCTCGAAGATAGACGAAAATATTCCTCACATTCTGGAAGAAATGGTGCCATTGAAAATGACAAACATTAACCTAGAGGAATTAGAAATTTCAAAGGCACAATTGAAGAATATAGACGATATTCTTCAACAACACTTAAATAAGCCATTTATCATCCAACATTCTAGTTGGGTAACTACAGTGTTGGCAGTAGTCGCGGGTATAGCAGCCCTAACAGTCATTTACAACCTTGCCAAATGGTCAGGTTTAGTTGCTATATTCAGGCGATATCTCTGTTTCTCAAGGGAACCAGGGAATGGCGATGCTCGATGTTTTCCATGCATCAGAATCTACAATCAAGCAAACCAGGCAGCGCCTATGGAACTTGCCAACGTCGATTCCATGGAAGATGGCAGCACACGCTTCAGTCATCACTATCAGGTTTCTAAGGAACCTATAACGAAGAATCTACGAGGGCGCAGCATCACCATTACGGACAAGTAATCGTCGAAATAAAAATAATAATAATTATAATAAAAGTATATACAAAATAACTTTAATAAAAAATGTATTAGGACTTAGAAAATATATCCTATATAACGTATTGCTCAAATAAAATGAAAAATTTAAAATTATTTCCTTTAAATTTAATAACTATTATTATGTCATTATATTTTAGTTCATATGTTTTAATATTTAAGTATAGTTATAAGATTTTAGATTTTTTGTATTTTATCAACAAATATATATCCATTTTAACTTTAATTACTTAGAGATCTTATATAATATTTTATTAAATTAAATTAACTAATGTAGAAATTTCTATGTATATTGTATCCTTTAATTATTTATAATTTGTAAAACATTGTAATTTTCTATTAGAATAAGGTTTACTGTTATTGTAACTCTACTAACCAACTTATGTTCAAAATTTTGAATATTATTAAAAATCATTCAAAATTGTTTTTAGGGGGGAGGTGTCGTATATATACATTTTTCAAGTTAGAATTGCCAGAGCAAACACTAATTGTTATTTATAAAATTAGGTATTTCCAAGATATTTTCGAAGGGCTACTTTCACTTTACAAATTTAGCTCTATTTCCCAAATAGCCTTTCAGAATATCCCAGCATTCCTTTGACGTCATATACTTTCTCTAGTAAAGGGTATATAACCCTTGCCAATTACCGTCATAGGACAGTTCAGTAGTTCAGTTCAAGGCAGTTCTATCTAGTCAGTGACACCTCCGTAGGATTGTAAGTAGAATAATATCTTTAACCAAATTTATACATACATAATTGTTCAACTGTTCTATTATCTTCGGTGTACAGGCTGGTACTGATACATCTAAAAGAGTAATTTAACTGTAAAACTTGAGTAACATACTGCAAGCAGTACCTTAGGGGTTAACAAGTAGTTAAATAAAACTCTTAATAAATCAAATATTAGAGTATTTAGTCTTTTATTTATTTCTAAGTACCTAAGACTTTGAACCAAGGATTGGGAACGACCTTCATTCGTTCACCCTGGTGGCAGCGACCCGTTACAACCAATTAATCGTCGTCATAATACGACAGTACCTTTGTGTATTAGTTCTCCTGGTGAGGCGTCATATGGACGCGAAACTAGTTTAGAAATAAAAATGATTTGAATAATCACTTGAAGTTTTAATTTCTTTGTTGACCTTCCGCCATAGAATAGTTAAGTAAACAAAGTATAGAACAATTATCATAAAAATGATATGGTATGCCATTTTTCGATCCGATGCACTGGTAGGGAAATATCGCATATCACTTCCTACTGAAATGCCACCAAACGTTTTTTTTATTTAATTCGATAGAAGTTCAAGAAATCCACATGATGTCCACATAGGCTAGAGGGGAATTGTTAAATTTGAATTATACAATAGGTAGATCAGAGAATCAATGGGTTTGTTCCCCCTGTAACAAAAATGAAATAGAAAATACATACCATTTTATTGCTGCTTGCCCTGTGCTTAATGAGTTTAGAAAACAGTATTTTGGCACACCCATGGTTAGCCACAATGACTTGATTTTATTTTTAAATGGCAAGAATTGGCTTGCGCTGTATACATATTTGAGTGTTGCCCTGCGTTATAGGAAATTGCTCATAGGGGAGTATAATAATTAGGTATATTATATATGTCCCTTTTCCTCAATTTAAATATGTATGTTTATGTAATGTATTTTGCTTGATTTTGCAAAACTAAAGTATTTTATTATATAAAAGGCAGAGCTCCACAGACGGACTTATCAGTCCATGTTATGTATATTAGGTTTAATTATTATAACAAATGTAATCATTATTTTAATTATGGCAATGAAGTAATTGTAAATTTATTTGTAGTTATTTTTCTGAATAAACATACTTTATTATTATTATTATGATGTCCACATCAGATTTTTTTTTTTAAATGCAACTATAGAATTAAATTTATTGAAAATAAATATCTGATTAAAATTGTATTATGATAATTCCCAAGACTTATACGTATAATGCTCCATTATGTAACCTTACCCTCAGCAAAGCACCATGAAATAACAGCTGCAGTCGCGGCTCATTTATCCTGAACCCTGTGGTTATGGGGCTCCACCGGACACTCAGAAACACAAACACACCTATATATATATATATATATATATATATATATATATATATATATATATATATATATAGTCCAGTTCATTAACATTAAGGTTCACATGAGACGGACAACCTTCAGGTAACGACCCTAAAATTTGGAAGAAAACGTGCCCGTGTACATTATATGTAGATGTGAAGGATTAATTTGTTTATTTAGCATTTACTAATAAATTAACCTATTAAAGGGAAAAGAAAAGTTCAGATGGTGAATTGTGAAGGTGATTTCAAATTCATCTACTGGAAAAAAATGATTGACTTAGAAATGATTAAAAATTGTACTTTTAGAGTTGGATATAGTGTGTATGTCACATAATTAACCAACAAAGAGTGTTAAATTCTTCCTCGTAAAAATATATTAAGAGTCTTACGAAATCTTATAAAAACTGGGAATTGCACCATTTCTAAAAATAAAAATTGGCATTACAATATTAAAAACATCCACACTTTTATGTATTCGTTACGATTAATGAGCCATCTTATTTTCAAAGAGTATCTTTAAATACGATCTACCATGAACACCAGTTGCCTGGACCTCTTCCCAGACAAATGAGAAAATTTTTAAAAATATATTCATCAGTAGAAAGGATTTCTCGGAATATTTATCACCCCAGAGGTTGGGGAACTCATTAGGCCAGCTATCATGAACTAGTTATGCTAAATGATTTCAAAATGAAGTCTTCCAGAAGTCGGCATGACAGAATTTCCTAATCAAAGAAGAGCACAAAATTAACTAGACTTGTTTTCATTAGGACATTCATGTATTACATTTTAAACGCTAAAGAAATATCACATACAGCAGCATTTATAAACTGATAAAATTAAAATGAATTGGAGGGGAGAGTTTTATTGCTCAAAAAAGCGTAAATCCATTTACGATGGAATCTCTACATCAGCTACATCTATTGATTACAGATTGTAAATTGTTTCTCTCTCTCACCCGACAGAGATTCAGTAATAATTTAAAGTTTTTCTCTAAAATATATATACAGAAAATATACATTTCTGTATACATGTACAGGTGTAATCGAATGTAGATGACAGTTCTACGGATTTTTGGTAATTTAATTACATTCATGGAAGCCAAATAGGGAAAAAGTATCCTTCCAATTCCTGGTGAAGTTACGGGATCTTCATCATCAAGTGTATCGAGGAAAATGCATTCTCTTTCAATATACAGGTTTATTAACATATAGCGGGTATTAATGAATAGATAACTATACAATTATATTACAAAATAACAGCACTCATTATAAAATTGAAAATACTAAATATCTCCCTTAATATGAGTCGTGTCGAAATATTTCCTAAAACCGATCTTCTTGAATTTTAATTTTCTACAACTATTGCTTTATACATGTTTTCTCATCGAAGTGTTTCAGCCTTTTGTAAACCCTCACTTCAACTCGAGGTTCCTTTACTATAAAAGAAACATAAAACATACGATGAGATGAGATCAACAGTTTGTCATCCTTACAGGTGGGAAATTTATTTAGTTTAAACAGCCTCTTTATTTACGCGAGATACGTAAAAACGTTACGCCCAAATTTAAAAATGGTCAAAACGGGTAATTCCATTGAAGTCTGAAAATATTTATGAGAATTGATATATTTGCATTACTTCGTTCAAGGAAGTAAGTATTATAAACCATTTCTAAAATAAAATTTAGGACACCAGGTATGAAAAATAAGATTATAGCCTGGCACTGGCAGATGTCGGCGAATGGCGATGATGATCCAAAATTGAAGGATTTTTATTGGTTTAACATGATTTTATCCTTTATAACACACATAAAACAAAGCATATACTCTATGAATAGCAATTACAAAGACACCAGTTTTCCCCTAGGGGCTCAGGTTAGCCATGGAAGAAGCGTTGGCATTATTCTCACATGTAAACCTAGATTGGGAAGTTCTATTCCCGCTAGGGCAAATAGGAATTTATTTGGTGACGAACTCATAAAATAATATCCCACCGTGGCTAGAAAGGGTGGTAACCTGTAGATAACCTGCCCTCACTAGCCATAGAAGCACAAAATAGACGTTAATAAATTAATGTTTTCACCTAAACTAAATCTTCCATCTCGTGTGAAGGTATTATTGGAACCTATTTCTTAGTCAAAGAGTTAATGTTTAATACAATGGGTCAATCACTCCCTAAAACCTATAATGTCCCAGGCGTCTAATTGTTATTTTCAATATTTATTAAATTTAAATAAATCGGTAAACTGTTATTAATTAGCTTCCTTTTAATTTCAAACAATCCAAAAATGACGCAATTAAACTAGTTCTATAAATTATAAACTAGGTTGTCTAAAACTGAGCTAATTTTGATTAGCTTCATTCTAAGCAGTTCCTAATAATAGAATGATAGATGTAATAACGAACCAAGTCCAATTATTTTCTAAATTTTAGGTTACCCCAAAAAAGGATTCTAAAAATAGGAAACTCTTCTGTGTAGAAAACTTTATTATGGAATAGAATTATATTTTTATAATTTAATTTAATTTTATAACTTTAAAAGGTAATTCCCAAAGCTTAGGTGGGGGAATTGTTATTTCTCAATGGAGTTAACAGTTACAGGCAATAATACTAGTTTTGAAATTATTTCTATTTTTGCAGTAAAAAGTGTAATATGGGGGAGAGGCATTGGACATGCGTATCGATTGCTGACACACAGTATGCAGTTACATAAGTGTTCTTTCGTATAAAAATACCAGTCGACAAAGAACGCACGCACTTGGACGTGATAGCCGGCTTAGGCAGGACGAGAGTCACAACACACAAAGGAACTGTGGGACACCGTTTCCAACAAAGAGCTCATATAGTCGACCATGTGAAAATAGCCAAGGTTTTAACATAGTGATTATTGCGCTGTGGAAAAAAAAAGAAAAGTATATTAATTTAATTCGTTCCAGTTTATATATATATATCGGGCGCCGGTACTATGTGGGTTAATTCGTGGGTATATCTACCACTACCATCAGCAGACTATAGGTAAAAATAGGTGCAGGTTCCATAACAGCCAAGACTAGCTAAAGAGTTCGCTTCAGTCCGTCACACAGTGGCTGCGTAAACTAAGCAGATTTCGCAAGCGCTGGTATAACAATTGTGATCTCATATCACCACGTATTCTCTATTTTAATGTACAAAAAAATGAGTAGAAGGGGGGAGGGGGTACTGAAGGCAGACAAAAATGACGGTACGAATAACTCGCTTAATACTTACGTTACCAAACAAATGCAGAGCAGCAATTGAAGAAAGTCAAAAGTTTAACAATATTGGTTCTATAACATGACCCGACTCATAATAACAAAGAGATTTTGAATTTTCTTATCCCCCTCTAAACCACCTCTTTTCCAAGTCGAATTTCAGCAAATAACAAAAATGGTCTTTAGTGTTGACTGAAATAGCTAATTATCAAGTGTGGTATACATCATATAAACATTTTCGAGTAAATAATGAAAAATCTTAATTGATGATGTCATCAAATGACGTGTTTGCATGTGTCTCGAAAAGTAATAATTCAATAAAATCATATTTGATTTTTATCCTTGGACTGAAGTGGTTCATGGTATAACAGCTTAATATGACATGACTAGGAGTGGGACGGAAAGTCCGCAGGGATTTTCCACTATGAAATTTTGAACCTGCAACTCTACAATAATCTTCATAATTTTATAGGCCAAACAGAAATTACGTTCTGCCCCCCCCCAAGTGTTAAGAACAAAATTTAGCAGATTTCCCATAAGAAAATCAGCTTTTGTAAACGTACTCATGTCATGGCGATTTTTGTAAAATTTCCTCAAATGCCAATCGATCCTATCAAGGCGATGACGAAAATGAGGTCCATTCAAAACTATATATATATAAATGTATATAAAACCAATATTATTTCAAATGTAATGTTCTATAAATGGCGTTATGTATGTTGTTTTCACTATCTTGATTATTAACCGAGATATTTGCATTTTTAATTTTCGGTCTTCAGTATGCCCCACTCCTACTCATGGACATATAACAATAAGCTGTTATATTATGAACCACTTTATTTGAGGCCTAATGCCAAATATCGTTCTCATTGAACTTTTACGTTTTGAGATAAATACAAATAGGTGACGCACGTGGGAAATCTGCTTAGTTAACGCGTAAGGGACTTTTTAGCTAACGGAAAACATTTCACTTTACGAATGACTATAATAGGTTAATAAACAAGAAGACTTAGAAAAATGTCTAAAAGTAATGACTAAACTTAATGAATGGCAGGGCTAATATCAACAATTGGGTTCATTAACTCAATTAACTAAAGCATTACTAGTTTTATACCATGCTTTTGTTTTTGAAATTAGCAAAATAAACGTTTCCGTAAAGTTGTTCCATTTTTTATGCTTAAAACCTTAAAATTAATATTATTATGTCTATGGACTAAAAAATATTTTTAATACAGTTTTATTATATTTTTTAGCCTATAGAAAAGTGAAAATCATGAGTTATGTCAAGACTTTTTCTTACAATTAACCAATTTATTTTAACCTTACCAAATAGTGCTAAAGTTAAGCTCAGAACGAGGTGGTTCTGGGCTAAATCTATTGTGGTTTCAGATATATCTGTAGGTTTACTTAGGCTGTTTAAACGTCTGATGGGCGATAAAGCAAACCAGGCTAATAGGAAATGTTTATATTGACAGTTTCCTTCTGCTTTTAGTGTCTGGTTTTAATGCGGCATACCTGAACAAAAAAATATATTCTTAGATTGTTAAACACATTATTTTTAGACCCCAGGATTGATCAGGACATACTGCTTAGTCTATGGTATACTCAAACCCTCAAAGTATTAATATTCATTATACTAAAGTTTTTTTTCTTTGGGGGAGGAGAAGTTCAAGCTAGTGGTTTTATTTAAAATTGAGTACTAGATTTTGGTGTTCAACGGGATTCCTAATTTGAATCATTCATCGTGTCGTATTTTGAATTCAAATTTACAGGTTAATCCTGGTGGGGAAATGATTAATTCGAATTTATCTCTAAATTGTGCGATTATTTTTAAAAGTGATAAACCTACAATAGAAAATATATCTCTAGCCTCCTTATTTTATGTATTTATTTATAATGTACAAGTGATAGTTATAATTAGATCCACGCCGTGTTCTGGTTTTTTAATATATGGGAATTACCCCTTAAAGTCACCACTATACGTGAAAGTGCACATTTGTACAATGTATAAATTAAGATTTAGAAGAATAATATCAGCAATATAAGCAGATTTATCTTAAGGAAATCAGCTATTGAGTTTCAAAAATTTCCTCAAACCGCCATCGATTCTACCTAGGAGATGATGAAAATGATATCCGTTGAAATTTTATGTATCTATTTGTCCGGTAACACTCTAGTGGTCTTATTTTGGTTTGATCGTTACCAGACTGAATATTTAAATGTTCTATGCAAAAATAAAGATCAAGTTTGAAACGGCTGAAATCGGACAGGGTGGAGGGAAGAATTTCAAAAATGCACAATATCTTCCATTACCTTGATATTCTCCCGAAATCTCCAGAAAAAACATCTCTGCAGGGACAGAGCTACAGTCGCCCGGCGGTTTTGGTCCAGGCTACACTTCTCTAATCAGATACCTCCTACATCTCCCTATTATTTGTATTGGGTTTTTTTATTTTTAGTTTGTCATTTTCACTATTGTTCCTCTGGTGTAGGATTTGGGGGATTTTCACTCCATCGTGATATGTAAATATATGTTTTCTACCTAGTAATTTGTTTCTTTTTAATTTAGATAGTTTATAGGGTTTTAACTTTTTATCTTTATGAAGCACGCTTGTGGTTTTATTTTTATTGTTTAACTATTTAAATTTTCTATTGTTTTTTATCCTCACCATGATTTGTGACTATTTTCACAATGTTAACCATGCTATGTTAGTTATTTTGTCTTAGATTTTTTGTTTGTCAACAGGCACTTGATGATGGAGCGCTGACTCTGAAAGTGCACTTTGCATAAATGAAAACACTAGTAGAGAACAAGGCCTTTTTATTGATCCTGACTGTACCTTGATATTGGTTCTAATACGATATACACCCTTTGTACATGATAAATAGCAACACTTAGAGCTAGTAGAAAACGTAACTTCTATCTTCTAAGTTGATGGTCAGCCACTTTTGTAAGTAATGAATCGAAAAAGTACTTTATCTAGTATTTATAAATACCAAAAGGCTAAGCTATGTTGTAGCTCTGGCAAACGGAAAACATTACAACGCCATTCCCTCAGTAGAATTCTATGACTGATTAATGGCAGACATTAGCCAGTATTACTGCGCTAACTGCAGCTTTAATGTATCCTCAGTGTTGCTTCACTGACCCGTTGTTATCCAGCTCTAAGGCCGAGGATAGTTACTATTAAATACAAGCATAACATAACTGTAAACGCACATATGTTTACTAATGGATGTTAGTGTATCAGATAACTATATAGAAATTTATGGGTGGCGAAGCTGATAGATAAACGTGCGTGTACATTTTGAAATAAGATAATGTCTTATAGGCTCTTTATTCTTATGACGCACTTAATCTTGATCAATGGACTTGCACCAACTTTCCTTCTCAACTACAAGTGGCCATAAGCATTTTGTATATTTGTACATCTGCGTATAAATATTTATAATTTCACCTTTTCAATAGAGGATAGAGAAGTTACTAAAAGAATATTACGTTTTTCATAAAAAGATAGTTAACTTTTAGTAACTTCTGGTTAGTTTCTCCTCGCTTAAGACCGTCCTTACAACATTGCTGTATGGCCTGATCTGATATTCTTTTCGGAAGATAAGCAGGAGAATAATTCAAACTTTACAAATCGGACTTATATATGTAGTAGTTGAAGTATTCATTTGCCATACTATTTAGTTATTTCAGGGTGAAGTATCGACCTACTACTGGAGGTCTGATGAACTGAGGTGGAAGTACTAAAGCGGAAATTCACCAAATGAATCCGAGTACTACTGAAGATACCAAAATGTAAAGATGGAATCACACTGATACATTTGAAAGTGGTAAATATGTTTGGAAATTGGTTGGACACGCAGCTTATCAGCCACGTACTAGCAGGTTTCCTTTAAGGGAAATCAGCTATTGAGGTAGTCGGCCACTCTAGTGGTCACAATTTTTGTGTTATCGTTACCAAACTCGATATATAATCATTTCATGTAAAAACAAATATCGAGTTCGTTAACGGCTGAAATCGGACCAGTGGGAGGGGGGGGGGGTTAGACGAGGAAAATATTTTAAATTTTAAATATTTCCGTTATTATATGTCAGATCGAAAAATTGTATAAAACCAATCTTATTTCAAAAAGTCCGTCACGCAGGGGCTGCGTAAACTAAGCAGATTTCCAACGTGAAGTTTTACAATAGAGAAATTTCACAAGAGCTGAGAGTTAAGGAAACGATCAAACTAGCTTTTGGTGGGGAAGCCCAGTTAGCCGCCCAATTTTAATAAAAATGCAAATATCTCGGTTAATATTCAAGATAGAGAATACATGTATAGAACAATATTTATAGTAAATTTAATTTGCAATAAGATTGATTCTGTACTATTTTTCGATCCGACGTATAGTAACGGAGATATTTCGAATTGTCGAAAATCCTCCCCTCTAAACCCCCCCCCCTCCCACTGGTCCGATTTCAGCCGTTAACGAACTTGATCTTTCTTTTTACATAAAACGACTAAATATCGAGTTTGGTAACGATCAAACAAAAATTGCGACCGCTAGAGCGGTAACAGACAAATATATATATATATATATATATATATATATATATATATATATATATATATATATATATACAGTTTTGAACGGACCTCATTTTCGTCATCTACTAGGTAGGATTGATGGACATTTGAAGAAAAATTTCGAAAATTCCGTCATGAGTACAACCTCAATAGCTGATTTCCCTCAAGGGAAATCTGCTAATATAATTGCCAATAAATGTTGTTATGTATAGTTTTATTATGTTGTTATGTAGTTTCTCTAATATGAGTAATAACCGAGATATTTGGAATTTTTAGTTATCAGTGCTCCGTAAACTCTCACTCCCACTCATAAACTGCTACAAAATGAACCTCTTTAATCTAACCGTAAATACCAAATATTGTTTTCATGAGTCCTTTATTATGGGAGATACATACGAATTCGTTGTACGATAACGTCATTAATTAAGATTTTACCTTCTAGTCTCGAAAATGCTTATTTTATTTATATTTATATATATTTAACTGTTTCAGTCAATATTAAAAATCATAAATATAAGGGGGTTTAGACGACGAGGGGTGGGGGATTCAAAATATCTCCGTTATTATGAGTCGAATCGATGAATGCTATAGAATCAGTCTTAAAACATTGATGTTCTACAATGGCTGTTTTATATATATATATATATATATATATATATATATATATATATATATACGTAACTGAAATATCAAGCGAGTAATTCGTTCTTTCTGGTTTTCAGTCTGAACATGTGGTGAGATAATAGTCTGTCATACCTGCACGTGGGAAATCTGCTTAGTTTACCCAGCCGCTGTGTGACGCACCTTTCTTTTTCTAAACTATCAACTATAAGTGAGTACTGATATAAAAATACTCACCTAGTGTTGGTAGTTTAGAAAAAGTAATGGGCGTCACACAGCGGCTGGGGAAATATATGTATATATATATATATATATATATATATATATATATACATCCACTTTATGCTACTAGGCTAATCGGGACGGGTTATCTACAGGTTGCCACCCTTTTCTAGCCAGGGTCGGCCCAAGGAGTTTATTTAATGAGTCCGCCACTAAATAAATTTCTGTTTGTCTGTACTGTCTCCCTTAATATGGGACGATAACACACTCTTAATAATCATTTCGTAGAAGAGACCAAATATTCCATTTACACACTTTCAAATAGTATCCAGGACCACATCCTCAAAGAAATTGAAATGTTTTAATTGTTCTTTATTCAATCGACCGAATATAGGTTTAAGCTGTTGACAGCAAGGGCATGGTGCTAATTGCCTGTATGGTTTGCATCAGTAACCACCAGGGAGAGTTCTATTGTGCTAATTCCCAGATTAATTAACTGGCTCAAAGACTTCTCTTTTTGAGCTGATAACCAACCACCGACTCCATTCTGCGAATCCTTCCTATTACCTCCTGTACTCATTTTTGTGGAATTTGCACTATTACACCTCACATTTTTATAAACACGAGTGGATTCTTATCGGAAAAACAATCCGATGTGGTCATCACATGACGTTCTTGTACTCCGATTAAATCAATTAAACAAAATTATTGGTTGCCTTTTCATTTAAAATTATTTCAATTGTAATTTATTTATCATACCTCCTTTCCATTGCATTAGATTTTTTTTTCCTAACAGTCAGCTTTATTTACAGACATACTTACACATAAAACTTAAACAACAATAGAAAAGAGGCTGATAAGTACCTTTGTAGAACAGAGAGACTCCTTGCTCTATATTAGAAATATATTTTAAGGTGGTGAAGTGGATGATAGTAAGTTTGGGATAGGTATATGGTTGTCTTTATTGAGGGTAGCTGGAATACCCCGTGGCTTATAGGATAGTGGAAGGAAGAAATAGGGGGGAAACGCGATAGTGGAAGAGGAGCTAAGAAAACGAAGAATATTGCTGGCCGGAGATTTTTATTTATTTTATTATTTATACATTTAATTTTGGTTTAATTACATTTTTACCACCCCATTGCATCGGATAAAAAATTATCATATAACCTAATTTATAGGTAATTTTATGATGGGCAAATATGGCCCTACACAATTTTTTGTATCTCTAATATGTAATGTGAGTAATTTAATTATTTTTTTATTTTTGCCGTACTTTTAACTCTCCTTAGTCAATTTTGATCAAAAAGTCCTAAATATGAAATTTCAACATTTCAAAGATGGTCGTTTTTGAACTATGAGAATAACGCTCTTACATAAGTAGAAACGTCAAGCCGAAACTCCAATAACTATTACTTTTTATTTTGTCAGACTCTTGCCAAATAATTAATGAAATTTTATATTAGCCAAATTTTAATATAACTATTACACAGATTGTCCAAATGTCTCTCTCTCTTTGACATTACTTATATTTCTTATGAATCGTTCGATTACTTAGGTGAAATTTTTTACTCAAATAAATGATTGAAGAGAGTATTCGTTTATCAATGTACCTAATATTGATAAAATATGGAAAATAAAAACAATATTCGCATAGTATGATAATCAATCAATTACCGTCACTAAAATTAATGAAATGAAAAGAAAATTATGATCACAACTCTATTTTAAAAATCGACTTTTATATGTACGTTTATATATATAAAAGAGTTAGAACATGTTATCATCTTTGGTATCCAAAGACATATAACACAACAACTAGCATTAATGGAAAACTGCATAGGGTAAATCAAACAAACATCCAATCAATAGCCCTAGTTTGAGGTAGCCTAGCAACCGCCAAATGAGGCCTCCAGCTATGCTAACGTTTCTTTATAACCTTGAGATGATAGAGCACAGGAGTGCAATAAAGTAGGCATTTGGTGTTTTTGCCGAACTACCCGTTAAGTAACAGCTATTACAGTAGGTTGGAAAGTAGAATTTGAAATTTCTTTTCCTTGTCCCAAGAATAACTAATTCCCCTCCTGGCCTGAACCCTTTTAGCAGCATGTCAGTGGGACAAGGCACATTAAATTTGCAGTGAGCATGCAGGCTTAAATTAGTCAGCTTATGCAGTCACCAGGGGGGGGGGGGTGACCCTAACAACTATGGCATCCAGTGGACGTTTAGCAGATTTCCCTTAAGGCAAATCAGATATTGGGGCCGTACTCAAGAGACGATTTTTGAATTGAAAATGGCCTCAAATGTACATCGATCCTACCTAGTTGAGGAAAATGAGGTCAGTCTGTACCGCTCTAGCGATCTCAATTCTGGTTTAATCATCACAAAACTTGACATTTAAATGTTGTTTGTATAAAGAAAGATTAAGTACGTTAATATCTGTAATCCGACCTGAGGGAGAGGGGGGATTTTGAAAATTCTTAATATCTCCGTTATAATGCGTCTGGTCGAAAAAATGTATGGAAGCAATCATATCGTAAATATAATGTTCTATAAATATTGTTATGGACGTTTTTTCACTATCTTGATTATTAGCCGAGATATTTGCATTTTTTTGGTTTTCGGTCTTCAGTATACCCCCACTCCTGTCACATTAACAATATGCTGTCATATTATGAAGCACATTATTTGGAGCCTAAATACCAAATATTGTTCACATCGAGATTTTACGTTTGGAGATAAATGTAAATACGGGAAGCACATTGGAAATCTGTTTAGTTAAATCAGCCCCCGTGTGACGGACATTTATTCTTTATTTTATAAATGGGATTCTACTCCTGATGCCTTTACTGTTGGGTGGACTGGTGCACATGGAACCAGAAAACTACTGCAAGACCTAATAACAACCTTTGTTTCCTTCCACAATCGGGTAGAAATCAAGTCCCGTTCACGGGAGCAGCTATCAGGTGTACCCAGTATATTCACCAGTTCGTTATTATGAGGCGAATTTATTTCTCAAATATGAAAACTGGAAGTTCAGTGTACGCAGGGGTCGATTTGACGTTGTTACTTCAGCTTTCTTGGCCAAGAGAAAATGAGAGTAATATAATTCCCTTGAATTTTAATTGTAATAGCAACGCAACAAACAAAATTGCCGTGGCCATCAAAATGTAATAGATAACGGTTTTTTTTTGTTAGGTTATAGTATTTGAATGTAAATCTAAAGGAAGTCTTATTTGGGTCAACAGCTGATACGTTAGCCCATGAGAGGAATTAGATCCGTACCCTAATGAGTCCATTTTAATTATCTCGTAAACTCTATAATGACCTATCTGGCCCCAAACACAAGATCCACCATCTACCACACATCTCATGTTAAAGCAATAATGATTCCCACAAATCTAGAATTCTGTCTACTG
Organism: Riptortus pedestris; assembly: GCA_019009955.1. Lineage (NCBI taxonomy): Eukaryota > Metazoa > Arthropoda > Insecta > Hemiptera > Alydidae > Riptortus > Riptortus pedestris. The sequence continues at coordinate 124,266,279 of CM032229.1, read as the reverse complement.
TACACTATTTGTTGATACGCCAATGGCCCAACAACACTTTTAACGTGATATTATCAAATTCATAAAACACAATTTTCTTCAATATAACTCTACAAGATTCAGATCTTAGCGGGTTTCCTTTGGAATAAACAGCTTTTCATTTGATCACATCTACATTATAGAACAATTGGCTCAAGTCTTCACGAATCGTAAGCAAAAAACCTCTACAAACGATGACTCTATATATATATATATATATATATATATATATATATTATTTTATATATTATTATATATATATATATATATATATATATATATTATTTTTCTTCTATTGGCGGATTTCACCTCTGATATTTTCATTAAAATATTCCCCTGCTCGTTTCGCACTTATTTAAGTGATCTTTCTCAAGGGGTCTTCCTTAACTAAAGATGAATAAAAATACTTTTTAAAAAAACAATTACAAGCTAAAAAATATATGAATGTACCTACGTCTAAAAAACAATTTTATAAATATACTAAATTCTAAATTTTATATCATTTAGTTGCAAATATGTCTTGTCTTTATTCTATATAACTTAATTTTTTCAAAAACTGTTTTATTTTAAATGAAAAACGGCTTTCGTTGTTTACCCAATGAACACATCATATAAGTTAGAATAGTTGAATGTTAATCTTCATTGTTTTTAATCAATGTCTAATTAATGCCATTAGACCCATAAAAAGCAGTAAATTAAAAATGATAAAATAGTTGACCGTCTAAATGTTACTAAGCTACAAAAATAGTATGTTTCTATCTTGGAAACAACATTAATATCAAACTCTTATTTGTGTAATATTTTATATTTTTAAACAAAAAAAAAACATTCTTACTTGATTAAATGCTTTATTTCTTCCTTTTTATTTATTCAATGTTTGTTTCCCAAAATGTATAGACCTCACTTAATTTTTCTTTTGAAGTTGTTCCTTTAGAAGATTTATTTATGGACATCACATCAAAAGTGATTTGCCCTATTTTTTTTTAATATTTATTTTTAGAAGAAAGAATTAATTAAAATATATTTATACAATTTTTTTTATGTAGATAAATTATTATTTTTTTTTTGTTAAGGAAAACTCGTTCTAAAAGGTATAATTAATTAAGCTCGAAATGCTTAGGGGAATATTTTAATGAAATTATAAAGAATTCTATATGATGAAGTGGGATGTTCATTTCGTTGGCCCCTAATAGCTCAATCTAAAATTGTCCTTTATATATAAAACCATTCTTGTTGCAAATCTATTTTTCTCCAATTGTTCCTATACATTTTGTTCTCTGCCATCAATATTATTAGGAGTAGTTTTATTAGTTGTGTTTTTAGTTTTAATTCTTCAGTAACCCTCCACTCTCACTAATGTGATTTTCTATTAGCACCCGATCCACTAAACGTCTCATATGTTCTGTTAACAGACTTAGCACTAGAAACGTTCCAAGACAAAGGGCTAGAGAGACATCCTTTTATAACCTTCGCCTGAGCTGAGAAGACACGACCAGGCACCACGTAGTGGCATAGATCGATAAATGGTTTGGATCCATAGCTGCTCAGATACACCAAAACTATAGGTATTAACACGATAAAGTTTTTACTCGCTAAATCTTGGTAGCAGATTAAAATAATAATGTCCGTCACGCTGGGACTGCGGAAACTAAGCAGATTTCACACGTGCATCACGTATTTGCATTTATGTCAAAACGTAAAAATTCAATGAGAACAATATTTTGTATTTAGGCTTCAAAAAATGTGCTTCACAATATAACATTTTACGAAAATCTGCTAATTATATATATATATATATATATATATATATATATATATACTTGTCTGTTAACGCTCTAGAGGTTGCAATTTTTGTTTGAACGTTACCTAAGTCGATATTTAATCATTTTATGAGGAAGAAAGGCCAAGTTCGTTAAAGGGGAAAATCGGACAAGTAGGAGGGGGTTTAGAAGAGGGGATTTCAAAAATTTGAATAATCTCCGCTACTATGCATCAAATCGAAATATTGTACGTAACCAATCTTATTGCAAATTAAAGGCCTATAAATGTTGTTATAATATTATCCGAGATATTTGCGTTTGTTTAATTTTCAAACTTCAATAAATCCTCCTTCTTCGTCATTGTTATGAATAAGCCAATTTGTTATATCATGGTCCGGTTTATTTCAAGATGAAATACCACATATTGTGTTTTAACTAATCATTTCTAGATGAGATACATGCAAATACGTCCTGATAACCACCCCTCCCTGTATTTAAGGGGGAAGCAGCCCACCTTGCTGCCAGAAGGGTTAATATCTGTATTATATTTGAACATGTGTTCTTTGCTGGCTTGTATTGCACTGTTGTGACTGCGTTAGGTGCGAACCTTGAATAATGAAATGTACGTATTTCCAATAAAATGTTAGCATAATAAGTTAAATATTTTGGTTTTCTATAAACCATTTATTAATATTATAATTTCTTTATATATTATTGAATAACATGTAGACTTATAGAATACAATCGTTATAAATTTAGATCTAATTCTCTGAATACATTTAAAATCCATCAATTTAAATAATTATATACGATAAATTAAGCTCAATAACGATCTTAATACCATTAAGAAATTTGAGCTTTAGTTATATTTGAAGCTGTTAAACTTTGAATTTGTTCACTAAAACTTTCGCAGAATATTTTTTCTATATTATAGAATGTTTGGAAACAACATGTCATTAGTAGAATCTCAGTGGCAGACTAAAGGAAACATAGAACTTATGTAGATTTTATACATAGAACTTAAGGGAAATCTGTTAAAATAATTATAAGTCTTAAAAAGGAAGAAAGTAATTTGAAATGTCGTGATTGGTCGTGTTAAGCCCTTTTGGAAGACGTTGCTGAAAATTCTAAATACATAACATGCAGCCTTAATTTATTAACCTGATTTGTTATTATTCTTCAATTTATTAAAGAGACAATTACCTGATCACAAATTATTTTTTGACTTATTTTAATGACAAATATTTTGTAGTTTTATTTAAAAGTTGAATATTTTCTGCAATATTCATCTTGTGTATAAAAACATATTTTACCATATTTATGGTTTTTTGAGTTCCAGTTCCGTTTTTGTGCTTCATTCAGTTGTTGTTTTTTTTTCTGTTTTGTGTTGCGTTTCTAATTCTTTCCCATTTCTCTTTTGTTTTCATCTCTGTTTTTCGTGTTTTCTCTCAGTTTTGTGATCCTTTTATGTTTTGTGTTCCTTTTGTGTTCTATGTTCCTTTTCTGGTTTGTGACCCATTTACGTTTGTGTTCCTCATCTGTTTTTTTTAACCTTTTCTGTTTTGTTTAATTTTGTTATTTTTTTGCATTGTTTTTTTTTTGTTTTTTAAGTTACAAAGCTTTTGTGTAGAGCAACATCGCCAAAGCTGCGAAGCTCAAATACATAAATAAAAGCCTAATAAATAAATCTTTCAGGCATGTAGTCCTTAAATTTATTTTTGAGCCAAGAATGTCTTTTAATAGATTTAATACATTGGGGCAGAGCGTTGAAGAGTTTAACTCCTGAAAAAGATTTGGTTTCTGGAAATATTTATGTTAGTAGTTGGGGGTTTAAAGGGAGAGGGTTAAGCGTTGAAGCATGCCTTGTCATTACACCATTTAGGAAAACAGGTGCATGTTTTGTTTCACAAATAATATTGTTTGGAGCATGTATTGAGTGAAAATTCATTGTTTTTGACACCTTAAAAAGCGAACGGCAGAAGTTTCTAAACTTTCAGTAGTGTATAAATCTTATTGAGCTCTTCTGAACTTTAGATATGAGTTTTTGTGTTGCCCCAATGCATAACGCTATAAGTCAACCAGCTATGGAAAACTCCATCGTTATCCTTTGACATAGGGACCCAACCTTTGTATTGTAGCTGCAGTGGTGGCAGCCGTAGCTGATGCACTTTTACCTGTTCCTTGATAGGCTGCACCGATGTTGGTACCGCTCTGGGTTGTGAGGGCAGGTAGGCAGCGTTGCCGCCTCTACACGCCTGACCGGCCTCCCCCCACCACCCAGCTCCGTCCTACCTCTTTTTATTACACGACGGATATGCTTCACTTCAGCCGCCAAACCGTCCGTGACGTCATTTGAGCGGGATTAAACACGTGTTTTCTTGGCTCGCCGCTCGCTCCGGACCCAACGCAGAGATCCATTTAATCCCGTAGTAACGAGCCACGCCGCTCTCCCTCACAACAAGTACGCTTAGGTGTCCAAGTCCACCAGCTAATCAATATATATAAAATTGATTGGGTCAATTCAAACATTAAACTAGCTGTCTGTGGATCGTAGGACTGATGACAAGCAGTATCATCAGCTGTCCGACTGATTTCGTCATTCGCTTTGTTTTTTATTAACATGGGTTAAGATATATCTTCAAAAGTAAACTCTATTACGAACAAACTATGGTTATTTCCATAGCCGGTTAACTTATGGCGTTATGCTTGTTTGGATAAATGAAAAAAAAATATTTTAATATTTACATTGCAGAAGAGAGCAAGAAGGTTTATATAGCAAAAAGTCAAGATACCCCTGTCGATCACTCTTTAGGGAGTAAAAAAAAATACTGTTTCTGAAATAAAATGTGAACTTATTTTACAGAAATCCTATAACATATAATCGTAAAACAAGATACAAGAATATGCTCCAAGCCACAAACACAAACATAAATACCTCGAGAAAAGCACATTATTTCAACGCTCTGCCAGAATGTGTTAAATCTATGAAAAGAGAAATTAAAGAACTTTAAGTTTGAAGGACGTTTTAATACATATGATGAATACAAATAATAATCTTCAATTATTAAATAAAACTTATAAAAATCGGTTAACAAATAATTATTGATCAGGTGCATTGTCTCTTTTAGGTGTGGACAAGTTTCTCATCATTTATAATGCATATTATCATTCAATAAATTTACAACTAATAACAAAGCAATTAATTAATTATAAATGCATGTTTGTTGTTAACGAAAATAATTTATTATATATAATGATTAAATTAATAGATTTCATAAAATGTATTCATGGAATTTCAACTAATTTTATAACGAATGTATTATATTACTATAAATGCTATTTATTAGTATGTAAATAAATTAATTGGAATTGATTTCTTGGCACGGGTGAATTAATGATAACAAACATTTTTATTGTATAGTATAAGATAGAGTTATTTCGTGGACTCAAGTGGTCCAAATAAAAAAAAAAAAATATGTATTTGTATACTACCCTCTACAGAAAAATTCTTTGAGGATTAAAAAAAATCAATTAATCGTATGTATATGTCACAATGGATAATTTACTCTACCTTCAATTTCTTATTATGTTTTGGGCACATGGGATCCATATTTTTTTATTTTCATTTTTATATTCTGTATAATAGTTCAAGATATTAAGAAGAACATAAACCCACTTCTCTGCCATCCCTTTATTAAAAATTTACTTAAATTGCTTCTGGTCATCGGAGCTCTACCAAACATTACAGTCCTGAGTTCAGTTAACAATAAAGAAGTGCACCCTTCAGAATCTGATACTGGCTCGAGCTGTGTTAACATATAATAAGGTAGGTACCTCTTTTAACGCTGTCCAGAAGTAAAAATAAACTGCAAAAGGATTGTGAACCAGCCACAATACTATTCTATTATCTATTAAAAAAACTAGTATGCATACATATAATCACAAATACAAGCACATACCGAAGACCTTTGGTTTGCCTACCACTGGTACTAATGAAAAACATTTTCTGACGAAAACTTTCCTTCCTGTCTCAAGATACGCTAAGAGGACCTTAAAAGTTGGATACATGTTCGAGATGCAGTTTAGAAAACCTATTATAGTGTTTTATCGGAAATGTTGGCTGCCATGAAATCGGAGTATAAGGGTGATTTAAGAGGCACTAGTGGAATTTTCGTATTAGCTGATTTCTTATAAAGTCATAAAGATAAATACTCTTTTCGAGGTTATTTTAAAAAGTAATCAAATGTTCTCAGATCCTACCCAATGCTTATAAAAATGAGGTCTGACTAAAAATACACACTGACAAGTATACATAACACCAAGTTGGAAACAGGATCGATGAGGAACGTGAGATTAAATCAATGCAACTGAATTAATAGTTGGGTGTGTGTGTGTGAGTGAGTGTGTGTGTGTGTGTGTGTTGAGAGAGAGAGAGAGAGAGAGAGAGAGACAGAGACAGAGACAGAGACCGACAGTCAGAGAGCGCGGGCGAGAGGATCTGTGAACACGCAAGAAGGTATTCACAAAATGCCTAAGTATTTTAAATGTGTAAGAGAAAGGAAACACTCCACCCAGTAATCTTCATTAACGAAAGAAGAAAGGACGGAATGACTAACATATCCAGGTACTTCCTGAAGGTTCAAGTTTCACATACCATAATGTTTCGCATCCTCATGGTGCCTCTTCACCGAGCTAACATTTAATTAAGCTAAAATGCATAGTAGCTACTATGGATTCCGACTGAATTTAATTTAATTTCTATCTGCACTCTTGATGATGATTTATCAAGAGAATTATGCTGTGTTTAAGAACCCAGTATTGAGAAGTAACCAACTCTAAATAACCAACAGCAATTACCCAGGCGTTAATGATCATTTTTACAAAATTCTAAGTTTATCTGACTAACTATCGAAAGGCATACACAGACAGGCTTATCCGATATTCCTACCTTCTTTATGAGGAGGATCATTTGTCATTCGTTAACTAAACTTCAAATTTTATCTGGCATTAGGTTTGGGTTATTTAATTAAACTTTATTTCAAAAATGTATTTTCAGTGGCTCTTAAGATATTTGGAAAAAATATGAACTCCTTACTTTAACCATTCTTACCAAAAGCTATAAGGACCAGACTTATAACCGTAATAGCAAAGTATTTAATAACGTTATTAACTATAAAAAATTGAATAAAATTCACATGATTCGTTATATGATGATATGTTTTGTCGTTATTAAGCGTTATATCGAAGTTAAGAGCAATTTCATTCCTCGTTAAGCCCCTACGGATACTAGCCAGGTGTTGACCATTAAGAAATTTGAACTTCAGTTATATTTGAAGCTGTTAAGCTTTGAATTTGTTCACTAAAGCTTTCGCAGAATATTTTTCTATATTTCTGAATGTTTGGAAAGAACATGTCGTTAGTAGAATCTCAGGGGCAGTCTACGGGATACATAGGTCATATGTAGATCTTATACATAGCTAGAAATCTGTTAAAATAATTAAACGTTTTAATAATGATGAAAGTAATTTGAAAGGTCGTGGTTTGTCACATTAAGCCCTTTTGGAAGACGTTGCTGAAATTTCTTAAATAATAAATGTATTAATTAAGAGATCAAAAAAGAGACTTTCTTAGCTATCTTAAAGCTGAACTTAATTTATATTCCTCGCCTCTTTATTTTGAAATAATAATGTAATTGAAGAAGAAAAGAGCTGAATTGAATAAAGCTGATAGGTCGAGCTGCCTACGACAAATGTGGGAGGTTAGGTTGGCAAGGATAGCGGTCTGATCGTAAAAACCTGCTGGGAAAGGACAACACCGTCAGAGCGGGAGCCTGTGGATACGCCTCAACTACCGCTAGAACCATATGGGATAACGTTACTTCAACCATACTCCACTTCACAATCAGAGGATAACCATACCATAACATTTCTGATAGGCAAGACTAAGTACACTTGAACCTAAGTGATTGTTACTGTCAGTAAGAAATAGTTATTACACAAAAGTGCAAGAAAGAGGCGATATAGTGGCTTCCTCCAGGCGACAATGAGTAAGATGTATACAAAAAATACATTAACAATTGTTTATTGTGTATATATTAATGCCAACTATAAGCTGTCACCTCGAATCGTGAGGGGTTATCTAACTGTTAATGCCCTTTTCTACGCAGGATAGTATTAAGATTAACAACCAGGAAACCAAATTGGTGACCAGTGGTGACATGCATTGGAATGGGAATATGAGAAAGGATGATTTGCAATGTGTAATAGACAAAAATAATAGAAAATAAAAATAAGAACGATAGATAAGGACAGGTGTAGGAGGAGAGCAGGTAGAGCTAGATCACAAAATACTCATTGCAAATTCATTATTTGGGGCAGTTTGATTGAGATGTTCTCTTTCTCTCCAGAATCTATAATATTTCTGTTTGTTGGAAATAAATCTAAAAAAGTAGTTATTATTTCTTCATTCTTTGATATATTTTTTTAAATTTAGAAAACCTTCAAACATTTTAGAAAAAATCGGGAAAGTACAACTTATTGTTGGTTACTAAGAAAATAACTAAAAAAACTCTCATTTAGTTTTCACCATTAAGCTCAAAGTTTAATTTATTTGAAGCATAGAGTCGTGGTTTCGAAACGCAAGTGAGGAGTTAAGACTGCAGATAGCCCGTCGGGACTGCTGTGAAATGAACTTGGATGAGGTTTACCAGGTGATTCGTAATATTTGGGTTCTGACGCATTGGTTGCCTCGCTTTCAGAAAGTAGGCTAAACATTTAAAAATGATTCGACCCTGTGTCTTATAATTAGCAGTGAAATGTCTAATCTTTCACAATGAAACAGGAGGGTGCTTCTGATCTGAGAATGAAGAGACTGACAAATATTTGGTCCCCAACAAAGGTAGTGAGTGCATCAGAAGAAATGCTAAACAAATGGAATAAATAGGGAGCTTGTCATCATTTGTGGCATCGGAAAGATAATGTGGCGGCTGATTAAGATAGAAAGGAGCCCATTAAACTACAAAAAAAAAAAAACTGCATGCTACATCTCAAGTGCTGTTGCACAAGAGGAACAGAAAATTAGTTAGGTCCAGGCGCAAATGGCTTAATGTCCTGGGAGGAGAACTTACAGTTGGGGCATACGTAACCAGAAGGGTCTTGCTGGGAACTACTGGGAATAAGCAACAATAATGACGACATAGTAACTGTATAATAAAATGTACAGGTAATAATACTGTATACTCAAGAATGCTCTTCGTTATTTATCTATATTGTGCATGTGCATTTGGGTTGGAGAAAATGACAGCCCGAAGGCGGAGGCTGACGAAACCGGCCGGGAGAAACCCTACCTCCCTATCTTATCTTGTGTAATTTACATTTTTTTGGGTGTGTTTTTTTTTAACAGATGATATTGTGTTACTGAGATCACTTAAGGCAAAGCTTGTAGCCAAGGAATTTCAACAAAGGTTTAGAAGAAAAATTAACTAAGATAATACTTGCAAGCTTGGCGATTAGCCGTGTGGGATAAACAATTCATGCCTTTCAACATTCATGTAGAATGCTATCGTATCCGTAAAGTGCCTTAATTATGACACTTTTATCTATTTGGGATGTACTGTACCTATGTGTGTATCTTGGAATAGATCTTGGTAAGCAAGGAATAACTAGTTAAGAGTTTCCGTCACTTCGATATTACAAAAACGTAATTCCAAATCAAGATTGAAGCTAAGCTTAGCAAAATTAATTTGAGACCAAAATAACATATAATTTTATTTTGAAATATCATTACATGAAACAAATGCATTCCCAAGAATTATTTTATATATGCTTCAGAAAAAAATAATTTCTAATGACATAAAAAAAAATTATTACTTCCAATAGTGTGGACGGAATGGGTTTGTGTTAGGGTTACCGAGTTAAGTTAGGCCAATAACTGGTGTAAGCGGAGTGGTGTCAGCTTGGTTGTGCTCTCCAGATGCTGATATATGCCCTTTGAGGTTCTTTAGATATTCAGAAAACCCTTTATCTTAATCTCGTAGGGCAACCGCCTAAATAGACAGTGACTCAATGCCCTTTGCTGATTTATGGCCACCTAAAGCGGGATTTATCTTCCGTCTATTTCCAGCTCTCCTTAAAAACCACACTAAAACTGAAGACTGACTGAGCCGGGTCGCAGTAGACTATTACTAGATGATTTCAAGATGACTTCTGTTGAGTAAAATCCCCGCTATTGATACACACACAAACCTACTTCATTAATTCCCTGGTAGAAACTGAATTATGGGAAGTTTTTGGTACCAAACAGACGATAACTATTCATGACACCAATATGAAAATTTTTTCTTCAAATTTAAGTGAAGGAGTATATTCAAGCCATAAGAAAAGTTTAGTTCATTATTAGGCACCTTTTTTGCTTTATATTGGTTTCACGGTACACTTGATTACTCCATTAATTACTAATATTATTTACCAAATGGAAATATGTTTCAGTTAGCGCATTAATGAACGAAATTCTAATTCTGCGGTTTAGTACATTTCGTGTTAGTTGCGTCTTCATGGCAGAATTGTTACCTAATTAAGACAAGGTTCACTGTGGAAAAAAATAAAATCGTTGGCTCAACAGCTTCTGAAGGGCCGGGATCAAAGGAGCGAGGAGTCAAGTGACTAAAGTCCTCTACTTTCTTATTCAAGAAGCTACTTAATTTGTCGTATGATATTGAGAGATAAATCGTCAATAAGTAGTGGGCCCTAACGATTCCTCTAATAGACATCACCTCCAACCTTCATGATGCCCTTTTTGTTGGATAGTCGCTTACAGAAGGCAACGAGAAATCATTGAATGTGCTTTTGATCCTCTTCTTTCACTTATTAATTTCCGTAGAAAAAAAGGTATTCAAATCACTCAAATAACAAGCCCGTACATTAATAAGTTTTATTCCATTCATAAAAATGAAGAGTGACTACTCAACAGGTGTTATGCCATTATAATCCCTTAAATCAGGGCAGCTTGTTCTTCAAACAACAAGTTTTCGAGTTTGCAGGTGGTTTAGAAATGAAATAAAAATGTCGGTCACGCAGTGGCTGGGTAAACTAAGCAGATTTCCGACGTGCTGGTATGACACGCTAGTGATATCTCACCTGATATTCTGACTGCAAGCCAGACAGTACGAATTACACGCTTAATATTTGATTTCGAAAAAAAATATATATAACAGTAATTGTAGAGCATCAACATTTTAACAAGATTGATTCCATAAAATTTTTCGACACATAATAACGGAGATATTTTGAGTTTTCGAATTCCCCCCTCTAAACCCCCACCATTCCAAGTGCGATTTCTGCCGATATGATCTTTAGTGTTGACTGAAACAGTTAAATGTTGAGTATGGTATAGATTTTCGAGACAAGGAGGCCAAATCTTAATTAACGAAGTCATCGCACAACGAATTCGTATATATCTCCTATAATAAAGGTCTTATGAAAACAGTATTTGGTATTTAAGCTTAGAATAAGGAGGTTCAGTTACAGCTTATTGTTAATATGAAATGAGTATGAGTGGAGGTTTACTCAGGGATGAAAACTAAACATTCCAAATATCTCGGTTAATATTCATATTAGAGGAAATATGTATATAACAATATTATAGGCAAATAAATTTTCCATAAGATTGTTTCTGTACAATTTTTCGATCCGACGTATAATAGCAGAGACATTTCGAATTTTCAATATTCTCCCCCTCCTACTGATCCGATTTCCGCTGTTAATGAGCTTGATCTTTCTTTTTACGTAAAAGATAAATGTATGGAGTTTGGTAACGATGACACAAAAATTGAAGACATTTTTCGAAAATCACGTCATGAGTACAGCTGATTTCCCTTAGGGGAAATATGCTAATATTTTTGTAAATCGCAGTCATATGAATGAATGTCCTAATAGGTACAGTTTCGGCCTGAACAGCCTTTTACAATGTTACTCTATAAACTCAGTGAAAATATGTCCTAAATGTTCCTTGCTCCGCACGGACTTAGAATGAAAGATTATTTGGGAGATCTTTAGTCTGGGCCAGGTCTCTTTTCCCCTAAGATATATAAGATAAACGCCCATTAAAATGTAATAAATCTTGGCTAATTGGGCTGTTCAGGGAGAGGAATAATAAAGGACAATGAGGCAGAGAGTTGAAAGGAACATTGAGATAGAAGGGACACAGAGGTAGAAGGGACACAGAGGTAGAAAGACAGGAGCCCTGTGGTTGGTGTAATTCTCCATAATGAAGGGTCGTCTCCGACCTTGACCGCAGAGAAAGGAATCCACACACGCACCACACCATCCTCTGCTCCTCCAGACCCACCAACTCACTCAACCGCCTCCTTCACTTATCTAACGTATTTTACTCTCGATTTACAGCTGTTAGCCGAACTCCTCTAAACAGTACGAGTGCTTTGGACATAAAGCAATGATGTTATCAAGTGGAAAACAACCAATCAAAAATCTGATTTGGGTACCACGTGGCTTCCTTGTGCTCCATTTAAAGTAAGTAAACAAAATGATTTAAGCCGCACTTCATTTACAATAATTTAATTGGAAAGCCATCTATGATAATACCTTTTTAAACCATTGGATCGAAAAAATGTTATAGAACATAATTCATAGATATTTTCATGAGTAAACAAGCGCACTCAAACTATAGCCAAACTAAGCAGATTTCTGACATGTGGGAATGACACAAGATCTCATCTCATCATATATTCTCCATTTCTAAATAAAAATCCGATGAATAGAAGTGGAGGTTTATTGAAGGCTGAAGCTAAGAAAGGTCCGAGCCATTTTTGAGTGTTGGAGTAAAAACCGGGCAAAGAAACAGATACATTCGTCTTTTCGATTTTGATGTCATTGTTCTCAGAACGGTCAGAAACATAGAAAAAATGTATCCCGGCCAAATTTAAATAGAGAACCAGACAAACATAATGATTCAATACATACATTTATCTAAATCCGTGGATAAGATGTTAGAGATCTGATACTTTACAGTAGTTGAGTATTTTCCACTTCATGAAACTGTATCAATACACATCTCGTGACTAGTTTAAAATTCATTTCATCCGGTGTGCATAGTTCTTTTCTCCCGGGAAGAATAGAGTATACAATGTAGGATGACTTCAACAGCGTGGTATGGTAGGAGTTGAGAAAATTGCTTAGTTTTTGAAGCATCTGTATTACGGTCTATTTTTTTTTTTATGTTAGAATTTCGAAAAACCTACTCAACTGCAAGTTTAAAAGACACGAAATTTACTTTTACATTTGAATTCTACTTGATTAAAAGTCCATCACGAAGGGGCTGTGTTGACTAAGCAGATTTCCCATCATGTCAAAAGCATTTATGTCAAAACTTAAAAGTTGAATGAGTACAATATTTTCTATTTAGGCTTCAAATATAGTGCTTCATAATATAAAAGCTTATTGTTAATGTGACAAGAGTAGGAGTGGGGGTTTACTGAAGGCCAACAACTAAAAAATGCAAATATCTCTGTTAATAATCAAGATAGTCAAAAACGCACATAACATTTAATTTTCTATAAATTAATAAGTTACGTTATATACACTTTTTCAATCCGACGAGTAATAACGAAGATATTTCGAGTTTTTGTAATGATGAAACAAAAATGACGACCGCTAGAGTGTTATCAGATATATATATATATATATATATATATATATATATATATATATATATATATATATATAGGTAGATAGATAAATAGATAGATTAAGCGAGAATGTTCAACGGACCTCATTTTCGCCATCTCCTAGGTGGGAACAATGGATATTTGAAGAAACTTTTCGGATATCATGTTCCCTTAGGGGAAATCTGATAAAAGTGAAGTACGAAAAAATGTATAAGACAACGAATGTAGTAAATAAATTGGTTCTATATTTTTTTATCCAACTGATGATAACGGATATATTTTCAATTTTTGAATTCTCCCACCCCCTTCGCTCCTATTCCGAGTAATGATCACTAGTGTTGCCCGAACCAATTGTGGTTTATATGAAAAAAAAATCCCAATTAAGGAATGAAATTGGTGACATCCTTACCTACAATGTATCTGCAAGTACATTATATTGTCTAGAAAGCGCCTGCTCAAGACAATATTTGCTAATTAAACTTGGAATAAAACTTTCCATAGTATATTCACTTATTGCTAAAGTTGATGATTAAAAAAGGGGATTAATGAAGCTGAAAAGTAAAATATGGAAATTCCGCAGTTAATATTCAAGTTAGACAAAACCTGTGTAGAACATTTGTAGGGCATTATATTTGCAATAAGATTGGGTCTATTCAATTTTTCGATTCAATTTATAATAACGGAGATATTTTGAATTTTCGAAATTAAATTAAATCGAGTTTGGTAGCGATCATACCAAAAATGCAGCCACCAGATCGTTAATATATATATATATATATATATATATATATATATATATATATATATACGGTGACAGTTGCATCTGTCAAATTATCACCTCCTTTTGACGATTATGTATAATCAAAAGGACCTGAATATGAAATTTCACATTTAAAGGTTAGTCATTTCCGAATTATGCGAGATAAGTAGTTACATACATACAGGCGTGAATCCGTTTAAATCTATGAAACGAAAGTTTTAGGGATTGTAATACTTCCTGTGCTTCGAACAAGGAATTATAACCATTTTGTGTACGTCGCTGTTAAGAGGTTCAAATTTACTTCCCTCAACAAATATTTGATATCAAAAAACAATACAGCTTATTTTAAGCAAAACATTAGCTTACATTATAGAAAAATAATTATAACCCATAATATAATAATATAACGAGAAACTAGGGTATTACAAGCGTGAATGGATGTTCGTAGGAAGTAGTATATGAATGAAACAATAAACTAGTAAATTGAATCCAATTAATAGAATATTCATTAGGTAGAAATTTCATTTATGTTTATTATTCATGAGGGATCTCAGATTATTCAGACAGGTTAAGGCATTAATAATATTTCATAGATTGAGCTGTGGGTTCGAGTCTTAAGAAGTCAATGAGAATTAAGCCTACTAAATAAAATCATTTGTCCCATTTTAGCTAGAAAGGGGGTCTAAGGATTATAACAATTATGATTTTTGGCATGCAGGTATGTCTTGGACGATAATATATCGAAAAGGCAACATCGCCTTTGATATTATTATATGTATTTTTCACGCTTAAAATGCATTCACTGTAACAATTTAGTTTATAGAATATTACTAATGGCTAAGAATAAATTAACGCATGATACTAAACGACATCCGATTTCAATGCCATAGAGTAAACAAAAATTGGCAAGTTCAATCGGAATAAACACATTGAATATCATTAGTGGACCAAAAATAATAGAATTTAAAAAATAAGAATTGATTAACAGAACTCATGGAAATTCGGAATTACAATAAGATTTTCCTCTGAGATGTTCAGTGGAGCAGTGCTGGACAATTTTCAACACACCTAATAATATAGATTTTGTCGTTTGTCTGTATACTTTCCTAAAATAATATATACATAATAAAGAAATAATTAACAAACCGGAGCTAAAGGTGCAATTAACAAGAAGTGAATTCAGCGGGACTTTCCAGTGTTTCAAACCTTAATGATATCGCCCAAGTAGGTCTGGCCTTCATTTCAAAGACACCAAATTATTGCGGTTTCAATTAGAGAGGATCAATTTAGTACGTCAGCAAATGCATATCATGCAGTCATGGCGCTCAGAAGGAAATATGCAGTCGGCAGTAGAACGCCGAATGGAATTACAGCCAATTAAATGAAGTTATGTACTTATTTTGGCAGAGATAAAACACAACAAATAAGTGGACATAATGACAGAATAATTGGCTTAATATTTTGGGGTGTGCTGTTAATTCTCTCCCACTTACAGTGCACAGGGAAAGAACAGATCATTGGAACAAAATAATTTTGAAATATCAATACAGTTCCTTTAAATCACACACCTAAATTACAACAAATTTGGTTACTACAAAAGAGTTAGCAACACCCTCGAAATTTTGTAGTCGCTGCAAATATCTTTAAGATGCTTTTTGTCAAAAATGGCAATAATCAAACTACATTTCGTCAATATTGATTAAAATGTCTGTCCTCAACCTATTTTTTTTTTTAAATAAAATAAAATTGAAAAACAAAAGTTTTTCATAAATGAAAACAACTTCTCAACACCTGCCATACCTCGTGCTACACCCGTGATAAAAGATCTATGGAAACAGGACATCAATTTTAAACTAGGCACGCGATGTGTATTGATATATATATATATATATATATATATATATATATATATATATATATATATATATATATATATATATATATATATATATATATATATTGAGTGGAATTCATATGCAAAGAAATAGAAGAAAAATGTAGGCCAAAAACTTAAAAAATACAAATTAATTTGTTAATATTCGAGCTAGAAGAAACTGAAAAATCGTAGACTAATATCTTCAACATCTTATCGAAGATTTTACACGTATGTGTATGTATATATATAACTAATTTTTGTCGGACTTTTTATTCCCTTTGTTACTTAACCACTCAAAAATAGCTGGGAATATTTCTATGGTGTTTTATATTTGCGAGTCAACTATCTCAAGGTACATCAGATTTATCCCTATTCTAAAATCATAATAGCACAACTGCTAAAATTGATGTTTTACAGGAGACCAAAAGACGAAAAAAAATTATTTGAAATACTACCAGTGAAAATTAATTAAATTACTGAAAATAATGATTAGGGTTTATACATAATACATATTTTGTATTTTTACAATTCAATAAATCATTATAAATGGTATACCTTAATTATCAAGCCTATATCAATTACTTCATTGTTGTCCTAAAACGTTTCCTTGTATTATAGAGCAGAATTGTTAATATTTTATTTCATGTTTGTTAAAAAAAAATACAATCACGTCATTGTTCCACCAAAAGCTTTAAGGCATTGTGATATCATTAAGCATTAAAACTCAATTAGTCACAAATTGTAGTTAAGTCAGACTCTTTCTTCAACAGCCATATGAGAATTAGAATTTTCACCTAGGAGGGGGCTTTATTTAACACGTGAAATAACATATTCGGTAATATCTTTTGTAATATTGGATTCATCAAGTAAATGGAAAAGTAATTTGTGTTTAGAATAACTATTTCAGTCTTAAAATGTTATCTGTGTGTTATTGGGTGCCAAAATTATTCTTGTACCATGAAAATAGCTGAATAGAATTGAGAAAGTTTTTGTATTTGTATTAAGGGGATGCATTTTTTTATACTTTACTACCACTTGCAGACACAACAATATAAAAACACTTTGACATAAAAACATACATTCTTGAATATATTCGTTAATATCGATTTTATAGAAAAAATGTAAATATTGAATTGGTTTAGAATATATTATATAGTCCTAAAACGTTATTTAGAATTCTGAATATCGGCTTCCAAACTTAACGGAATTCATTGGAGTTCCGTGAAGTAATTGTAAAATTAGTTGTATATGTATCAGGGATAAGAATGTTGTTAAAGCTCAGGGAATGTAAATTCCTGGAAGTGCTAAGCGTTTTTTTTTTGTTTTTTTTAAAATTAATTGTGAGGAGCCACAAAACCCTTCAGCAAAAAATAAAAATGGTTTCAAGTTGATCATAAAATTTTATATTTAATTTATTTAGAAAAGGGATTTTGTCACCTTATGGAATATTATAATTTTCTAGTATTTATACGAGTGAAGGTTATTTGGAATAAACTTAATATATTTTTGGTATAATGCAACACAATTCATTTACTCCTCTTTTTTTGTACTGGTTTAGTATTTTACAAAATTATGCAATGAACTTGATTTATTTTTTTTAGATTGTTTCTGGATATGACACCCTTTATCTTTTCTTATTACACATCTCAAGTTCTATTCTCTTTTCAATACATGAGGAGTATTGATAACGTAGCAACACAATGCCAGACTGCCCTACCAGAACATAGAAGAGAATATAAACATGAATATAAATTTGAATACATACAATATTTTAAAGCATTTGTTAAATGTGGTGTCCCGACCAGAAGACTCTCATATATGAACGCACCTCATTTCCAATGTAGGTGTAGGTAGGATGTATGGGCATATAAAGAGTTATTTTGAAAATCATGAAACCTGTCCAACCGCAATAAATAACAGGGGTAATATAGGGTAATAACAGTAAAAGTGACGGCCAAGTCGTTACTCGTACAGGTACATTTTGTTTAAAACTTACATGGTCGCATTTAAATTAAATAGAGGACTTTACCCAAATTCGTTATAATATATTATATATGTAAATGAAAATATTAAATTATATTTGATTAAAAAGTAATTTTTAAATATTTCAAAACGTAAAAACTCTTTAAATCTGTTTAAATACGAAATGGCCCAGAATGATGTAATTCCATAAATGTGATAATTAACTGCACGAAGATCACTAACATAAGCTGGATTGAAGAATCTTTGCCTTTAGATCTCATAAAAACGATGAAATGTAACATGTACTCACTTATGAGAAAATTCAGGTAAGTATTTCCTCAATTTAGTGAATTTACGAACAGCCACTACTGGGTTTACTGAATCTGTCTCAAGTTCAGTAGACTATTGAGACGGTGACCTTGTGTCAATGAAGGTTCACAATTAGTTGTCCTTATTAACTAAATGTCGGCTCAACACGACACTCAGCTCCAATCGTGAAATAATAACAATAATAACACCTATAGAAGAAATTAAATTTTTTCGGAATTGAGGCGTAAAAAAAGAAAGCAGTGTTCGACTGGACAAGCCACACGTAACAGCAATTAGATAAATTAGGTGTCTATCAATCTCAGGGCGAGACTTGCTTGATTGGACCAAAAAAGAAATAGATACAGCTGTAGAAACTCTCACTTTTTTTTAAATTTACACCTCTTGTCAATGAATCTCGATCGTTCCCTTTGTCATCCACTGATTATTACAAGATTTCTTATATCTGCACTAATTTTTTGTCTGTTTCATTTCATGTTTTCACTTGTAGCCGATTTCTCCTAGGAATAGGTTCAATTCAATACTAAAGTAATTCACGTTATAAAATTATTCTAAAGCTCCTTCATATCTTAGCAAATCATATACCAGTTGTAAAAGCGATGTCTAGTTTTTAAATACTTTCAAGAATAGGCGGTCAGATTAGCCACGTGTGCTAAGGTGTTGGTCTTAATCTCATTTGATAGACATAGAGTGCTGGCTTCGACTACCGCATAGACAATAGGAATACAGACAAATGTAGGCTAAAACTAAAATTAAAAATAACAGTTATATTCGAGTTACAGAAAAACACAACTGTAGAACATGAGATCTCGAACATCTTATCGAAGAATTTAGATGAATATATGTGTTTAATCTCTATGCTCGTCTGGTTTTTTATTTAAATTTGGGGTGCTGCATATTTTCGAGGTTTCTCACTGTTCTGAGAACAATGGCATCGAAACTGAAAAAAAATTGTCTGTTTGCTACTAAACCACTCAAAAATGGCACGAAAAATTTCTAGGGACATTTATTTATATTTTTATTAATGTACATACTAATTTTTATTTATTTGATTTTAGTTTTAGTTTTAACCATTGAAAGTATATAATTGTTTACGTAATTTTATTAGTCTTTATAGTTTTTAATTATCTAGTTTCCTTTCAAGATTTTTTGTTTTTGAATTAAATGTATTTTTGTTTTTTTTTATTTATTGATTCGTGTTTTTTTGTTTCTATGGTTGCGTTTTGTTATTTGGTTGCGTTCTGTTATTTAGTTAAGTTTTGTTATTCAATTGCGTTTTGTTATTTAGTTGAGTTTTGTTATTTAGTCATGTTCTGTTATTTGTTTGCGTTCTTAGTTTGTTCTGTTCTAATT
This sequence comes from Riptortus pedestris, assembly GCA_019009955.1. NCBI lineage: Eukaryota > Metazoa > Arthropoda > Insecta > Hemiptera > Alydidae > Riptortus > Riptortus pedestris. Next base: position 124,246,543 of record CM032229.1, on the reverse strand, counting down.
GTATTGTTTACTTTTTTCTTCATACTGTTTTCATTTTTGTATTTTGTTTATATACATTGTTTTTTTGTTTTGTTTTTTCGATGAGCAACATCGCCTCGCTGCAAACGCTCCAAAATAAATAAATAAATATTTATATTTTTGAGTCAACTTATCTTAAGACCCATCACTGGATAAATGATAATTCCTATTGACCAATCTACAAGGCTATAGTTATGTATAATTAAAATATATGAGGTAATTTCGTGTTTTATTGTTTTATTGGTTAGCAGAAAATTCTTACACGTTTTTACTTATTTCTCTTACTGAGGGGGTGGTTCCCAAATATTTACTCTAATTGTTAATCGTCAATTATGAGATTAAAGTCTCCAATCAAGTTCCACATATTGTATGTTGGCAAAGGCCTTTTGTGTAGGCTTGTTTCATAACCCCGTTGAAACTATTATATCAATATTGGCGTAAAATAGAATTTCCTGGAGAAATGTTGACCAGCCATAGGGACTTCAGTGTAAACGTGTATTATTTCAAGCGTAAGGATAACACTCCATGTAATACAAAGGTATTGAATACACCCTGAAACCCATCTGTCAATGCTTTTGCGATATTCTATCGATAAGGCCTGAACTTGATATTGTTGTTATATTACTTGACAGGCAGACCTCCCGACTCAAATTGCAGAACGAACCACAGTATGGACTCAATTATAGATGATCAATGGTCTACCTACAATATATATATATATATATATATATATATATATATATATATATATATATTATATATATATATTATATATATATATATGTACATACTCGTACATGTATTAGCTAAGGTACCCGGCTACGGTGGGAAAACCATTAGAGGCAGAATGATGAGGGTATTTTCTATTATGGCAATCCTTTTACACAAAAACATTGTGCACAATATTTTTACATTTCCCCTTCCCCCTGTTTAGGTCATATACCTGAAAATTTGGCAACTAAAGTGGACTTATAGATTTTTTTTAGTCCTGAAGATTAAAAAATAATATTTCCTGATTTCCGTCTGCTTTGTTCCAATCATAATCATGTATTACATTCATTCATAGTTATTGGTTATAGTTATTGAGGTAGCTTTGCTAAAGAAATATTTAGGCAGAATAATGAGTGAGAATGTTACTCAAAGCAAGGCTCTGAGTTTTTACTTTTATCCAATTTTACAGCTTTCTGGTCAATCGATGAACTATTGCTGAGTATATCAGACTAAACGTTGTGGTTCCTATTCAATCCCAATTTGTAGTTCAAATCATTATTGGTCACAAATATGATATTAGTGGATAGCATTTTTTATTATAAACAAAGTAATATTCACAATTTCTATTCCCAAAATCAGCCCCAAATTCATTAAATAAACCTATTTTAAGTTTTTAATAACCATTCTTAAACATATTCAATTGTATGCCCGACGAAGAACCATAGCATTCATAATGTATCACAGAATGTTTCACATTCTCTGTTATGTGTGCTTTTGGCGGGAAAGGGGTAGGCCGTTGGTAACCAATAAATGTTTGAATCAAATATAATAAAAGGTTTAGCTTATATCTCGTTTTTACTTTGGTATACGACAAAAGTGTATATGACAAATGTTGCTTTAAATGTCAAAATAAACAACTTATGTTATGTACACGTTTGCTAAATTAACCAATAGAAAACGAAATAGCGTTATTTTTCATTTCAGTCCTCCCTTATAACCCCAACCCCTGTTCATACCTAGAAAATTTAATATAATTTGCATTCATGGAGATGTTAATACTAAATTACATACGGAGTTTCCTTGAATTCGGTTCAGTCTTTAATGCCCTTTAAAATTGTTATTTGTTTATTATTATTTACGTCCACTTTCATGCTACTATGGCTAATCGGGACGGGTTATCTACAGGTTACCACCCTCTTCTAGCCAAGGTGGGCTTAAGGAGTTTATTTAATGAGTCCATCACTAAATAAATTTCTACTGCCCAGGGCGGGAACCGAACCCTCCACTCTAGGTCTATCACGCGAGATTAAGACCAACGCCTTTACTCGCTCGGCCAACCTGAGCCCCCTTTAAAATTGTTGACTCCCGCTTTAGTTTTTAGTGTATCTCTCGTTATACATTGTTATACGACAAAAGTCTATATAGCAAAAGTTACTTAAATGACAATGTAAACAACTTTTGTTATGTGCATATTTGCCGATAAACCCCAGTAAGAATCGAAAAATCGCTATTTTCAATTTCATGCCTCCCTTATGACGTCTCCTGTTCGTCTTAGAGGATATAAGTATAGTCTATAGTCTAAGTAGGGTTAATAGTAATATAAATACCAAGTTTCATAAAATTCTGGTTACTTAAATAACAAGGGAACAAATAAACAAACAGACAACAAAGCCACAAATTACAGATATCGTGACTACGGCATGAGAAACGAAAAAGTATCGTGATTTTCGAGAAAAAATCAATCAGACGTTACAATTATATATATATATATATATATATATATATATATATATATATATACACACATATATATTATACAGGTATATAATCGCTCACACTACTCATTCAAACTGAATAAGCTGGAGCGGGAGTGACTGGTTGAGACCTTGAGGAACAAATATTCAATGGACTAACCACAAATACGAGGCAATCAATGGGAAGGAGTCAACTGTCGAGATCAAGGCCCGGCAGATGTGCACACATGCACATCACAAGGCCTCGCCACTACTACAGTAAATCTACATCTCATAATCACTGATATACAACCAGTTTAGACATACATAGAGATAAGACTACTATTTTGAGACAGTGTTCTGATACTATAATGAGTTCTTTTCAAAGACATAAACGCGAAAATAAGTATACAATATTACCTAATTACCTTCAAGTTAAAATTAAAAAGAAATTCATAAATTTACATTACTCCAAAAGAAACACCCAGGAAGTAAAAGTTTATAAGTAAGCGTTTTGATGGGTTTGGGTTTAGAATGCATCAGTGCTATTGAGCGTTTCGTGAGAAAATTTTCATTTATATGTTTATATAGGAGCACCCGCTGCTTGGCGATTTTGTTTCAAGTTCAACTAACTAAAAACAAAAACAAAAATTGATCTACTAAATAAACACAAGTAAGCATTAAATACAATAACAAAAGTATTTATAAAAACAAAGAATATAGTAAGCTACATTAGCTGTAACTCTTCGACGTCGAAGTCCTGGTCTCCTCAAATGAATACTGTAACAACAAATCCACGGTGTTATTTAAAGAATACAGGTACCTATCCTATTATATACAAATACTTTTAGCGAATTCATAAAGCTTTTGATAGATCATTGTTGATCCCATGAAAATAAATTATGTCAATACATCCTAAACGCCCATGTGGCGATGGAAGGAGACTACATTTTGGGGTAACTCATGAAACATACTTAAAATCTATCAATTAATATATTTTTCAAATACCTACCCATATGTAATCATTAAAAAATGTCAATTGGGCACCACAAGAATTCCTTTTAATCCTGTTAAATAAATAGAATGTTTGGTTTCGTTTAAAATTCAATTTTCAATTGATAGTACTGTACGAATTTTCTGTTTTAACGAGTTGGTTCGAAAAAGTCATAGAAAAAATTCATGGATCTTTTTATAATTAACAAAAGATAACGCTTGCTGAGAAATTAGTATCTTTTCATTTCGACCCTCCCTAATCAATCAAATCAAATCAATCTAAAGGGGAGTAGTACAACTATACGCCACGCCCTAGCCCTAATAAGTCAAAATGGGATCCGCCTGGGTCAAAACGGATAATTCGGTTGATATTTGAAAACCTAAGATTTTCAAGATTATAAAGGTACTTTATTTACTTCGTACAAGGAAGGAAAATGGTAATGGAATATTTATTATGATAAGAGTAATCAGCAGATACCAGAAGTAGGAAGTGAAGGAACTAATCTCCCTAGTCCTAGTACCTGATGGCGTTGATACGGAACAACCTACAATCATCATGAGGAATCATTCCGTTGATAATTAATTTACTGGCGAATAAGCTAAAAAGGAAAATCGTACATAATAAAAACCGAGAAATTTGGAATAAGGTCGAAACCAACTTTTGTAAGACTAGACTTAGAAGAAAATATTAGTGGCACAATGTAAGTATGTAATCCATTATCATACTTATATGGCTATGAGATTTTCAAAAAAATTATAAACCAATAGGGCTGAAAAAATATTGGGGACGGAACTTGGACTCCATGTATAAATCATTTTAGAAAATACAGTGATAATAATTTTCAGTTCTCAATGGCTGCTTTCCGATATATTACAGAATGGAAATCGTCGACAAAAAGTTTCCGAGCTCACCAATACATATTTAATAGAGTAACTAATGTTTTGAAGGAGTGGCAATAACACCCCTTTATAGTCTGTAACATAACAAAAACTGAAACCTTACCTAACAACAAATGGTATCCATGATATCGAAGGCTTTTTCAATTAATATGGATCACTCTCAAATGGATTAAGCCTTGTTTTTACTTTAGGAGTTCGCCATTTAATTTCTCGACAAACCTATGAAACCTACGACAAAATTATTCACCCCCTGAAAGGGTGCCAAAGAGGGCACGAAACATTTAGGAAATAATAAAGAAATTCAAAGAAAACGGTGTTTATTTATAGATAGCCCCTTAATAAACATTATTATAAAATTAAATCGTCATGGTCATTGCTCGCTATGAATTAGTTTATGTGACTTTCTGGTTCGTTGCTTATTTCTTCTCGTATGCAAGTCATTAGAGTAAGTAGAATTTGATACATTTGACAATTTATTTTAATAAAAGTTTGTTTACCAACATGTAGAGTTTTCTTTGATTTCTTCCTCACCCGACAAGTACTATTTCTCTATTGCCATCATGATTTTTCATGATTTTGGGTCTCAGGCATAGGTGGGCAAATAGTACGATCACAACTAAATAAATGTTGACCGAAGAAATAAAAATAAAGCCACTTAATTGAAAAATATTCATTTTAATTTCATTGTTTTATTGTACATTTTAAGCCATCATTCACTTTATTTTATTTATTTTGAGGGAGGGGGGACTCACATTACAACTGCTATGATTTTAGGAGTAACTAGAAATTGTACCACTAGATAAAAATTGTAATGCAGTATATTAAAAATACCACTTTTTAACATATGCTCAAGTTTTCATTTTTCATTAAAAACATCTTGTAACAATCCTAAACAATAAACGCATTTTATAATTTTGGAGGCCTCTTGAAACTCAGCGTATCTTCATGTAGACAGCCTTGCAGTGCTGGTAAAAAGAGCCCCTCTCTGTTTGCTCAGCTTATCTCCCAAATCCAGCAGTACAATTAGTCTGGCCTTTAACATTATCTTAATTTAATTTAGGCCTCGGTTTATCGTATCTCCCTTTAAAAAAACCCCGCTGTTCTCAACCCAAATTACAACCTTCGCTAAACAGGCACTGATTTTGAAAAAGGAAATCGTGGGAAACAGTGGTTCAATGTTTGAGAAAGAACAAATCCGACTCGCAGGGGCTACGTAATAAGAGAATTTTTTAATTAAAGGACTAGGTATGTATTAAGAGTAGAAACAAATTTATTTTTGCTATCGTAAGAAATCTTATTTTTATTTCATCAAAGGATTCCTATACTTGGTAAATCAAATAAAGAGTTAGAACCTCCAGTATAAATGATACTGTTGTCATACCTAGCGGTGAAAACTTGCTGATGATCGAGTACGTCGGGCAAGAGCTTTCGATGCGATGGCACCATGGTACTGGTGTACTCCGTACAACTCTAGACGGCTTGAAGATGGTGCCTTCGCATCGAAAGAGCTTGCCAGCTGTACTCGACCATCAGCCAGTGACGACGGTCTTCACCGACATATATGACAACAGATGCCTATACTTCTTTAGACGATACAAAATCTGAATGAAAGAAGTTGGATTTGAACGTAAGATGCAATAATAAACAATCATAATTTACATAGCCCTTAATTCTCGCCTAAGTTTCATATTTATCAGAAATACATATCAGCAGTATACCTAAATTTTGTTGTAAATTAATATTGGAGACTAAAGCTTTTTGCCAGTTGATAATTCTTACGCGCGTACACAGACTAGGTTTTGCCTAACTAATTCATCAGTTGACCACCATTTTTGAGGTGCTGGATGGTGAAGTAAAGGTCACAGGACTGCTGAGGAGTCACAGGAATTCCTTGGTTCCTGTCACATCTTTGTGAAGAGCAGGGCACTGATGATGGAGCGTATGCTCTGGAAGCGCTCTGTCGCAACGATTAAGCAGTGAAGGAACGAGGCGTTTTTTTTTCTTACTTGAGATCATCAGTTGATGAACGAACTTAACCAATGAGGACTTAAACTCAGTTGTCTCCAGTCATCATGTCCAAGTTGATATACCCAGATCATTTTCAAGGTGGCGATATCAGCAGAAAAAGTAAATGCATTTTGTCAGTTTGACGTTGAGGTTGATTCGCTCACCAGACTGGAATTGCCACCTCCAATAACGTAAAAACTTCCACTCTCAGTTAGTGAAATATTAAACTTAAGTATGCCCTTGGTCGGGATCAAAGTTGTGATTACGACAGATCAAGTATAGATATATTACATTTTACTGCTAGGGGACCCTTTAGCATAAAGAAGTAATTAAATTGTTTGTCTTCATGACTATAATTACAATGGGTGCTCAAGTTAGGCATGTGAGTTCAGGTGTTGGTCTAAACTTGGTACAACTAGAGCCGTAGATTCTGTTCCCCCAAGGGAATCAGGAAAATATGATTCCTAGTCTGGCTAGAAAAGGGTGGAAACCTGTCGCTAACGCATCCAGAATAAGTCGCATAAACTGGACTAGCTACATATATAACATAATTTCAATGATTTCTACTACTAGAGTTTACAAGATGTATTTGACAATACTAGATCGACGTAAAAATGATTTGACAATACTAGATCGACGTAAAAATGATTTGAGAATACTAGATCGACGTAAAAATGATTTGAGAATACTAGATCGACGTAAAAATGTATGTTAATTTACTTCATTGAGGCAATTAAACAAAATAGCAATTATTGATAACGTTTGTGTAAATTATTCTTTTTGTACGTTTTGTTGTATTTCACAAACTAATCTAAATAGTGGCTGTCTTTGGGGCTCAGTCTCAGGTGTATTCCAATTCCAGACTGTGTTTTTCAATTAAAGAGACAAAGGTCATGGAAGACTGGCTCTGCTCAGGAGGCGAAATAGAGAGTTATTTTTCCTCGGCAGCAAAGAAAAACATTCTTCGGCAGAGTGAATTTGTTATTTTATTTGTCAGAAACAGTCCATTGGTAGAGGGCTAAATGAAATTCCAAATCAAGTGGAAAAAGCTGCTTCAATCCCTTTGTTTTTCTAAACACAACCCTGTAACGAATTAAGCTGTTATTTATTCAAATGCGGGGATTCTCGTACGATGAGAGTTGTAATTGAAAATAATATTTCTTTTTAGGATTGAAACATGTAATGGACTTTATACTGGACACAACTGGTGATGCGAGAGAAGGATAACATAATCAAGAAATTATGGATAAATTTTATCTTTCTTGACATAATATTTAATCAACTCTTAGCAGCTTTTGTCGATTTTCAATGCCAACTGCAGAGCTGAAGGTATAAAAAATAATAATATAGTTACAATAGTCATAATAAAAATTTAAAAGATTTAAAAATTTCCAATTAAAACAACATTCCAACAAACAGAATTTCTTTAAGCGTTAAGTTGGTCTAAGCTAAACATGAAAAAATGTCTAATTTTTACACCGCATGGGTTTTTGTACTTCTATTAAATCAAGTAAACGAAATGTTTTATTGAACTTCATTTAAAAGTATTTCATTTGAAAGTGATATATGATATCTCTCTTCCATTGCATCAGACCAAAAAATGCCAAAGCGCATAATTTATAAATCTCATGAAGATAAACATATACCTTCCATACGAATATTGTTTATTTCTAAGATGTACCGAGAAATTTGCTAATTTTAATTTTCAATCCTATCTTTATCATATTCCTCCTTTAGTCGATAAAATGCACAACAAGATATTACAACTATCCTAAATATTAAATTATAGCATTCTATGACTATTTTTTTTTTAATTTGAGGGTACTCCTGCCAAGATGAAAGTAAAAAATATATTTTTTTGTGTATCTCTAAATGTTAACAACTTTTGTTTCGAACATATTTTCAAAGACTAAACAAGAATAATTATGTTAATTTCAAGTCTTAATTATAATAAATATAATTAGTATTTTCCGGCTCAGTACTTAGATATAAGAATTGCCTCCTCCCCAAACTTCTTTGGAAAGTTAGGCAACATTTGCACTTTTGTAGAATTTAAGTCTAGCTATTCTTAGTGCTCTAAAGGCTACAGTTTTGAATGGTGTCAATAGAACAATACAACTATATTTGAATCTTCTACAAACTTTACATTCTATACTACAAGTTGGACAATAATTTGTGCGACAGGATAAAAAAAAGTTGATGAAATAAAGCAATCTCACAAAAAATGAAATAAACAGGAAAGTAAATAAAATAGAATAAATAAATAAAAATTGTTTTCATGCACCAAACTAAAGAAGTTAGTAAAGCTTATTTATTAATGAAGGATGTTATAATTATCTACATAGAAACACCCAAATTAAAAAAAAAAATCATTTGAACCTGATGATATAGATATTTTTAATAAATTAAAGTGAAAATCTTATAGAAAGTTTTTCTAAAATATTTTAACATTTTTATGCACCTTGAAAAAATAATATTTCTGAAACTTCCCTTATTCAATTTCTTTAATAATTATATACATTGAGAATCCAGAAGATGAGAAGGCGGGGATTAATGCCAGCCTAACAAATTGTTCAGAATAAGTCAGCCCAAGGAAATTGGCATTGTAAAATCCGGATGAAGATAAATGTTTGAAGAACTGAAGAAATGTAGTTACCATCGGGGTAGCAAGGGTTGGTATGTAAATTCCAGTTAGTTGGTGGCCAGGAACAAGAACTCGAATATAAATCATGTCGAGGGCTTTCCGAGAGCTTAAAATTCTAAAAGCCCTTCCACTGCATTCTGACATAGCTTACGGAGTTTCTCATAAATTAACTAAGTAATTAATTAGTAATGTTTTTATATTTTCCGTTATAAAAAACTAATTTTAAACATTTATAACAATAATAATAAAAAGAGAAATTAAGGAGAGATTAGACTACGTAAGAATTTAGTCCTCAGAAAATACAAATATGATGACGAAGTAAGAGAGACAGAAATATTCCAATTTAAGTTTTTAGCTACACTTAAAAAAGGCAAAAAGTCCAGAAGAAATGTTTTAAGTTATTTTTTTTTTGGTAAAAAAAAAAGAATTTTGAATAAATAAAGTGAAATATAAATTTGAAAAGACATTCTTGGTTAAATTTAAGGCCTTTCGCACTCAAAGTCAGAATTGTTATTAGACAGAGAATTGGATCCTTATAAGAGAATAGCTCAGAGAGATTAGATCGTCTGATATAGAAATTTCTTCATGTTTTCCACAATGGAGGGAATCTTTTTCCATTTATTCTTATAAAGGCGCCTTTTATTATAAATGTGAAAAGGATATTAAGACATATATAAGTTCCTCTGCTGGACCCATCTGACAAAGATATATCTTACAGGGAATTTGAGTTAAGCCCCCCATGGGGGTGGCTTCTATTAGGGCTACCTCTTGAGTAATTTTATAGAATGAACGAGGTATCATCCTATCAGTCGTCTCATTCTAAGAAATCTTTACGAGGAAGAAAGTTGATAAAGCAAATCAGACACAGCATAGTGTAACAGTGGAAGTGATACTAACCTTAAATATTTTTTGTTTTTGGTTTGGCAATTTTTTTAGGGTACTCATAAATGTCTTCTTTTTTCGAGCTTAATTTTGCTCTCTACTGTACTCATCAAAGGCATGGCTCAAAAATCCAAATACAATCCTAACTGCTGAGGTAACCAAATAGAAAATAATGTGCACGTGATGCGGTTTACCAAAGCTACCATTTAATGTCAACCACCTCTACTTAATAGATGGCAAAAATGAAATCTGTAAATAAAAAGGAATTACATACATTCCCTTACATCCCTTTGTGGATGTGAAATAAAATTGATCTAACCAGAATGAGTAGGGGTTTAGTCTGTTTTTTTTTTTTTTTTATTGTAGTGAAACTAACTGGCCTTTTAAATAAATGAGGCCTCACAATACCCTCAATGTGGAATAGATTCAAATAGAAGGGCATTTCTGTTATTATTTTTTGCATTAAGCAAACTGACTCCAAGTTATATGGTTTTACAGCACGGAAGTATATGACGACTGTTCATATACGTCGGTGTATTTTAGATGAACCAACGGAGAAAAACAATAATCGCAGTGTAGAATGCAGACGTCATATGAGTGAGGTATTCCAGTTCCAACTATTTCTAAGGTAACAACAACAAGCACATGAATATAAAATTTATTTATTTATTTTAATTTTATCTACTATACAATTCAATGCGACAAATCTGATTAGCTCATACGCGGAAAATGAACTAATAAACTAACTAATTCCTAATAAAACCGGGGTTATTGTACATTACTGGCATTTGGGAAATTAGGTTTTGAGAAAAATGCCACAAAATTAGAAGTGGAGTTAAGGGGTCGTTGGTCAAGAGGGTGCCAAATAGGCTATGCTTATGATTGTCATTTTGTATATATTAGATTGGTGTTCTTTGTACATATTATGTTGTTATATATTATGTATACACTAGGTTGCTATGTTTTGTATATATAATGTTGATATATTAATTAGGTTGTTATATTTTATATACATTATGTTGATATATTAGGTTGTTATATTTTGTATATAAAATGTTGATATATTAATTACGGTGTTATATTTTATATACATTATGTTAATATATTAGTAGTATATTTTGTATAAATTATTTTGATATATAAAGTTACTGTACTTTGTATATAATATGTTGCTATATTTTGTTTATATTATGTTGGTATATTAGGTTATTGTATTTTTTATATGTTATGTATATATTAGGTTGTTATAATTTGAATATTTTATGTATATTTTAGGTTGTTATATTTTGTATATGTTAGACGGCGCTAGATCTGCCAAAACTACTGACCGTGCAAATGTGTCTACTCTTATCAGGAAACAGAAAGCCTTCAAAACACCAGAAAGTCATTTTCTTGTTTCGTTTTCTCTTGGCAACGATGTCGAACGATTTCTTCAATTAATGCGAAAAGAGGAAAATCGTAGAAAAGGATAGGGATTTCGTTCAAAGGCTAAATAAGCGACCAAGATAGAAAAGCGAGGCTATTGTTGTGGAAGGAGGGTAAAGGGGCGAGTTGACGGCTATCCGAAGCAGGCCTTCCGTCAGCTTGACCCTGTCTTTCCCTGTTACGCTGCTCTAATCAATTTAGCCCAATCCGAGTACCGCAACCTGCCACAGCCAAACCAATCTCACCAGTTTACAAGCTAAGATCCCACTTTTTTTTTTTTCAGTCGCAAACTTTCCACGAGATCGACAAGAATTTCTAGTCCACGAGAACAGCCGACATGATCAGGTGAAAATCGCACAAGAATTCTTACTTCTAAGTCTTCAGAGGACAATATTCAAGCTCTTATAGTTGAGTACGATATACCTCTTTGCCACTCACTGTCTCCATCGCAGTATGAAAGCACGAAGATCTTCATATTGCATATGTAGTTTGCATCAGATAATTACTAGATGATGTTATTGAGTCTACTGGTTAAAGATGAGGCATCTCTCTAACGATTCTTTTAACCCCAGATTATATTTTCAAACACACTTTATTACATTATTTAAAATCGATAATGTCAATTGTTATACACAAAATATAGGTAGGTTTGTGTCGTGTGAGTTTTATGCCCTTTGTTACTTAATATGATGTATATATTTGAAGGAATAAGTTTCATTTTCGTGTGAGATATAACATGTTTCCGGACCTTCTGGTGAGGGTCCTCGTCAATACAAACTAAAATTGATGGCCGCTAACACTGCAGCTAATGTCGAACAGCTGAACAACAGCTGTTTACAGAGACATGGAATACGAAGAACAATCGATATCAGAGGAAACATAGCCAAAAAAAACAAATTATTAGTAACGACTAGCTAATAATGAATATAAAATACAAATAATAAAGTATTATGTAAGCAAATAAGTTGCTCTCTTTAAAGTGTACCCTTGAGACATAAAATTATATCCATCCAGCAAAAAACATTGTCTTCCAGGTTGTTGATAAAGTTTTTTATACTCTTGAGTCAGGAAAGGGAATAAAATAGCTTAAGTCATCTGTATTTTTTATGCAAATGATAGTTTTTAATGTATATTACCTATTTAGTTATATACACTCATTTACACTTTAATAGTCTGACTTTTTTTTATGTGTAATTTTTTGTTTTTTTCTTTTGGAGCTATATATTTGTGGAAGGAAATAAACTAGTCTTCTAGTTTTCCCAACGCACTCTCTTTACCATCCTGCATTCAAACACAAGGTTATGATGTGCTATATGCCGACTTAATATTTATGAATATATATTCAATAGTGTTCAGTAGGTAGATGCATTGATTGCTAACTGATCCAAGCCTCTAGCAGTTGAGCAGTTGTCTCTCCTGACCACGGGAGGCTTCCTCTTCTCTTCCTTACTCGACGACGCTCCATCCCTATCCAATGGTATTTTGCTTTTGTTTATTAGGCGTTGAATATTTACCAGGCACAGACTTGGAAGAGTTATTTATGCCAGGTGGTCAAGAATTCATCTCTTCTATTCAATCATCAAAGAAATGCTATGTCTTCAAGCTCTTTTCGGACTTAAACTAAATCTCCCAAATATTGCACTTTTATCCTTAGCCGTGCTCGGTGAGCTAGGCTCAGTTACCTGGCCCAGTTTATCTATTCCAAATTTTATCTCTTAATAAATGGAGACCGCTGGTATAGGGAAGCCCAAAGGTACAGCAGGGGCAGAGGTGGGAATTAAAAAAAATGCTCAATGGCTCCACCCCCCCCCCCCACTTGTACAGCTTTTCTTGTCACACCTAGTTTTTACGGCGTATATTCGTTTCTCTAGTCCTACTTATGGTCCAAGGGAAGTAAGATAAAATAAAAAGCATCTTTGATTCTTAATGAGGTAAATTATTATTACTATCGTATAGCCTACTGCGCTGATTTGTTAAAGCTCCGTTACTAATAGGAATTGAAATTCCGTTTTCGACCTCCTATTTCTAGCCCGTGTTGCTATAGAGTCACTATCATCCTCTAGTATTTGACACTGAACGTCTGACTTTCCTATACCTTTGCACTCTGTAAGCATGCTATTGACTGTCAGCTCTACTCCATGAGCAATAGGGGTTCGAAATTGTTCCTGTTTTATCAGGCTATTCAAAGGTATTTCTTCAAAGATTTATAGATCCGCAGATTGAAGTTCGTGGTCGAAAAAACTACATGGAGTAAATAGTTTGATGAAAACTAACCAGACGTCATAATGGGCATGTGATTACTCCATACAGAAAGGCTGGCAATTTCGTAGTCCAAGATTAGTAAGCGATTCAGTTCGAGGATAGACCGAAATAGAAAATGAACTCAGAGGGAAACAAAAAATGTGAAAATCCTGTAGCACCTACTAGTGAGTTGTGTGAAATATATAAATCAAGCTTTCAAATTGTAACACTTAGTGGTACCTGCTACATGTGCGTTTAACGTGAAAATAATTGATTCTTGAGTATTGTCATAGGAATGGAGGGCAGTGTCACTGGAGGACTCGTGACGTAGAGTGTTACGGTAGGCGGTTACGTTGGGTACTTACGCCCTCCCGGTGGAACTGGACAAAAGGGAGGATTCGATTCGCTACTCTTATAATCCCAACATCTGGAACTTCTACTCAGAAACTCAGCAGAAAACCATCATAAAGATGGCAGCAAGAATTCCCCCTGAAATAATTTCCTTGGGAGCTAGGTTCCAAATATCACATCTATAATATACCCTATATTGATAACCATAACTATGGAGTACTTTTAAGGTCGGCAATAATAATAATAATAAACTATATGTTCAAATTATTTATTAAAGTAGAGGAAATGAATAAACTAACAAACATAAAAATTAGCAATTAAGAACGTCTTCCTAAAAGTACAAATACAAAATGTTAAAAAACAAGGCAACTACTAGTCATTTTTGCGGTGGTAGAATCATTACATTTTATTTTAAATTTTATTACTGCAACTTAGTTTTAAAAAAGCACATTAATCTATCTTTTCAACAACAAAAAAAAGTTCTCCTTTTGCCAATTTAGCTGATTTTCATTTTACGAGATTTTAAGGGAAATCAGCTATTGAGGTTCAACTCGTTTCAATAAAATGTGCCTTTCAGAAACAGCAAATTTTATTGAAAAATGCTGCGACGTAACAGTTATAATCAACAAAATTATATTTGAAACAAGTATACGGTAAAAGGAAGGGATTCTGATATTAAAAAAATATATATATTTTTAATTTCAGAAGCCATTCCTTTCACCATAGACTTGTTACATAGTTAATTTTGGTTCGCTACAACTTTTACATAGCAGCATTTTTCATTAAAATCTGAGCTAAAGATTTGTGCATTTTACGGCTAAAGGATGCGTCAAATCAAAATTCACTGATATAAACTCGTTTTAGAATTTGATTTTCATGAATCCGCCATAAAAAGTAGGGCATTCCATAGGAAATTCCAAAGTTATGGTCGCTGGAGAAGTACCAGTACTCTCCATTTGGAGAAGGTTAGGAGGCTGAATATGGGCTAGAAGGATTCTTCAGGGATCCCAATTATGGCAAACCAAGTCTCAGCTTTGTATTAAAATAATTGGAGATTTTAAGGGGGGAGGGGTGGCGCGGGAAGTTGGGACACCCTATATATATATATACATATGCGTGCCTGTGAACGCAGTCGCAATTTTGGTTTGATCGTTGCCAAGCTCCACATTTAAACGTTTTATGTGAATATAAATATCAAGTTTGTTAATGGGTGAAATCGGACCAGTGGGGAAGGGGTATACAGGGGTAGTTACGACAATTTACAATATCTCCGTGATTATACGTTGGATCGAAAAATTGTGTAGGGCCAGCCTTTTTGAAAACTGAATTCTCTATATTTGTCATTCTATATATTTTCGGTATCATGAATAGATATTAACAGAAATATTTGGATTTTATAGTTTTCGGTTTTCAGAAAACCCCCACTCCTACTCATGTCACATTATCAAATTTAAAAAGGAAAAAATAAATGATGCACCATTACTATAGCAACTGATGGATATTCTTTTATTTTTCTTAAATCTTCAAAACATATATAAAAGAGTATAAACTACTTTTGATCAACTTACCCAGTGCAGTGATATATTAATGATTTCTAAGTTTCGGAACTTGAACGTACCTGCAAACAAAAACAAATGTATAAGATACTATTTAGAGAAGGAAATACTCAAAATATATTTAATAAATATATACTATAATATATAAATATATGCAGATAAATATAGTATAATATATAAATATATTATACGCAAATGATAAATTTCTTACTTAGAAGAAAAAATTCTATTTCATCAATATATTTAATAATAATTTAAAATACCATAATATTCATTCTAAATTACCTCGCAAATCGGAAACCTTTGACTTTTTTATTATAATATACAGGATTCTTTCAGTATTAACGACATATTTCAAGTAATATCCAAAATAATTCTTAGTTTAGATTAGTTTAGGTAGCTTATTTTCAAAAGTTCGATTTCCGTCTGTCTGCTCCAGCTGTCGCAGTTTTATCCCTCCTGCGGAATTTTCGACGGATGTCCTACCACATTCCAAAAAGAAATACTTTATGTGTTGTTTTTTTAAGGGCAAAGATCGGTGAACCAAGGTAAGCATAGAAAATCCTGAAACGTTGAAGTAGATAGATAGGAAAGTAATAACCTATCAAGTGATGTGACATGAAGAATGGAAGGAGCCATTTATTCCAAAGTCCAATATTGTTGCAATTATAATAATTTTATAGAAAGGTGTCACTGACTATATTTAATACTTGATTTCCCAAATAGTTTCTTTACCTCCTGACAAATCAGATTATACGTGATGTATAACTGTTTTAAACTTGCCGAATGAGTGATGGCTTAATTCTTTCGTAACTGTAAAGATATTGATTTGAAAACTCATTATTTCAAGGATGTAAAACGTATATCCGCTCTTTAACGAATGGACCAAAAAAAAAAACTGTATTCACGAAGAAGCATGAAATTCAAAAGTATTCATAAAATTTGAACGGAATTGTGTTTTGCAAACAAGGGTGGTTTTGAAAAATTCTAACTTCGGAACGTATCCAATCTCGCCATAAAGCGAAGAAGTTCAGAACTTAAAATTAAAATAAGTGGCAAATGATGAGCCACAAAAAATGTGTACGTGACAGAGCGGGAGCAAATAAGAAATCAGATATTAAGCTTTGCTCCTTATATGTGAAGGCACGTAAGGAAGGTCTTCCTGTGTCCCATCATGGAGGGTGGCGCATTGACTATTTGAAAAGGGCCTCAGAGAATCGGCCGGCAGTCCCTAGATATGGCAGTCACATTCCCCAACTAATTCAATGGTGTTGCTTCCCTCTGTCCGATGAATAATGTAGTAGGCTTGTGCGGATGATCTCTGTCGGACGTGGCTCGACTTAAAGGAAGCGCCATGGTCATAAAGATATTTATAAACGAGAATGTTCACCCCGACAACTAATGTTTTAAAGAAATTAAAACCACTGGTACATGATTGCGCTCTCAGACATTAAAAAAAATATTGAATCCCAATCACTATAAATTATTTAGTTTTTAATGGATAAAAACGACCAAAGTAATTGGTTACCTTAAGGACTGTTTCTTTAAGACTTAAGTAGACAGTTTTCAGTTGCTGGAGGCATTGAAGTCACTTGAGTTACCTTCTTAACTAATTTGCATGAAACGGACCACTTTCAAAAAAAGTATTTTCAAGTCAAAATCCTAGTCAGTCTTTTGTGGTGCCCGCTCAAGACAAGAAGATCCGCGGTGCTTTGAACTCATAAACCTAGAATATATAGACGAACAATGGCGTCTCACTCGCACAGCACGAGGTCGGGGCTGATAAAAAGCTCTTACGAGACAACGTTTTAAAAAAGTATGGTTTAAAATTAGGTTTATAAAAACGGAAGCGTAGTCCAGGTATACGAGATCTTGTTGATATGCTTCCTAGTTGAATCACGCGTGGAAAGAATATTAATGGGAAGCAGTAGAATCGATGCGGTATAGAAGCTAGAATGGTTTTGGCCAGGACAAGTAGATACGAAGACTTGCAGGACCTGTGAACCAAGTATTCTCGCCAAGGAAACCAGAAAACATTGTAGTTCTACCAGAGAGAAACCTTTAGTACCAAAACGAAAGTTGAATATCAGAACCAACCCAGAGCTAACGGAATTTAAGCAAATTTTTATTATTAAACAGAGATAAGACACAGGAAAGAGAGACAAATCTAGTAGTGAAATCTACCTAGACTTTGAAGAAAACGGTATTGCTTTAAGAAAAAAACATCAATAGGGTCTGCAAAGAGGAACGAAAAACTCTAAATTTAAAAATCATTTCCTTGACTAATGAATAATTTTTCAAAACTTTCAGCTATTTCCTAGTGCTTAACAGAAGATATTTTTGATAGAAATTGTAAAGATAATTAAATGGTTCTATTTATTAAACATAACAAATACATTTATTCGGAACTATACACATCATCATGTATGTGTCCTCAATCTAAGTTATTAGCAATTACAGTGTATATGAATCCGGATCATCATTGATATATTCATTGTATTTCATTTTTTCTACAACAGATTTTATATAATTTCTTAATGTTAATGTTGAGTAATAATATAATAGGTCGTAAAATAAGTTCTTTTATCAATATTTGAATTTAATCATTTCTGCGTTTATAAAATCATGTTTAGCTGGTCAATAATGTTTACATATTCTAAAGGATTAGTTAAGGTTCTTTTAAGCATCAGTTTCAACCGAGATTCCTTATGTTTAAATGGCATGCTTGCTCGAAATGGAAGAGAAACAAATTAATTTTCGTCATTTAATGATTTTTTTTTATTTCCGAAAAGGAAAATCCGCTGAACAGACAGTTTGACTGGGATGTGATCCCCACCCACCCTGTTCACCAGATCTTGCCCCAACAGATTTTTGCTTATTTCGGGCCCTTCAAGACTCTCATTACGGGAAACGCTTTAAGCTCGAGGTTTGCAAAACACACTTTGAGGAGTTTATTGCGCAAAAATTTGAGAGGACAGAAAGATTGGAACATGTAATTAATCAAAGTAGGGCATATATAATTGATTAAAAATATTTACAAGAATCTGAGGTTTTTATTGAAATCACTAGTAAAAAACGTTACAAACTTATTTTACAACCCAATACATGCCAAAGTACCAGGGACAGACTATTGCCAATCTTGTCGAGGTTCAGCCCAAAACTATAGTCATCAACTTCAAAAGTGGTCGGTTTTAAAAAAATTAATAAAAAATAAAACAGCTGGCCCACTTTACTGCACATACAATCAAAATCTGTATTCCCGTTATGCCTATGAAGCCGTTATAAGGTGATGATTACTGTGACAAGAGCTGAGTGGCACTTACACTCTGCAGCGAGAGAAATGCTGAAACTCCTCGGCTAATGCTGGAAAATGGGAGACCGTTAATCTGATGACAGATGGCCGGAAGGATTGCGGCGAAAGAAGCTCTCAAAGACCTATTGAAGCAGGCCGGTACTTGCTTTGGGAGCCGGCGATGCTTCCAGCGGCACTTGTGCATTATTCATGGGGCAGGAGTTCAACCGTCTGCCCGCTGCTCTGCGCATCTCTCCCTCTAATATCCATCACATTCCAAACACTTCAAAAATCACAGCGCAAAGCCAAAGAGGAAGATGGGTCTCAAGAAAATATTTTTGTAGCGTTGTTGAAATATAGGAAAGACGATATCCCACTTTAGAATGCGGGATATTAAGATTAGGCAAACCACAAACTTAAAAACTCAAAACATGTTCATGTTCAACAGGTGTTCGGAAATAATTACTTTTATCCGAAGATGTCTTAAACCTTTTCCAGGCGCACACATTTGTCAAAGTATGTCCTAATAAGAAGTACAACTTTCCTCGAGAAATTAGTCCAAAATGAAATAATTTCTTATGGAAGTGCGTGTGTGCGTGCGTGCGTGCGTGTGTGTGTGTGTGTGTGTGTGTGTGTGTGTGTGTGTGTGTGTGTGTGTGTGTGTGTGTGTGTGTGTGTGTGTGTGTGTGTGTGTGTGTGTGTGTGTGTGTGCATATATA
Source organism: Riptortus pedestris (assembly GCA_019009955.1). Lineage (NCBI taxonomy): Eukaryota > Metazoa > Arthropoda > Insecta > Hemiptera > Alydidae > Riptortus > Riptortus pedestris. The sequence goes on along the minus strand of CM032229.1, from coordinate 124,227,071 downwards.
TCAAATTCAAAGGGAATTGATCTGGGGTTTGGGAGTGGGTTGATTTTTTGACGCTGTTTTCAATTCTTGGATTGTAATACACTATTAATTTCACTTGATTGTCAGTATTTATTATTGTATCAGAGCGGTACTCAATGCTTCTATATGTGGAATAAAAAAGTGAGTCGTAGTTTTATGTTTTTTAAAATTTTATTTATTTATTATTTAGAGCTCCGCAACTGTGGCGACTTGGCTCTTCTTAAACTTGGGGGGAAAACAAAACAAAAAACAAGTAAACAAAATAACAAAACAAAGTAATAAGAAATAATATCAAACAAACACAAGAAACACGAACACAACAAAATAACAAGAAACATGTAAACAAAATAACACAAAAGGAACAAGAAACACGAACACAACATAGAACTAAAACAGGTGTTAAATAAATAAGTGAAAAGAAAAACTTGGTGACTTTGACACAAAATTATTCATAAAAACAGTAATAATAAATTTCAATAAAAATTTAAACACATCACACACACACACACACACACACACACACAAACCCACACATGCACTCACACACATTAACAAATTTTAAAATATGGAATTAAATATTCTCAAACTGCCCAATTGTTTTTAAATATGTCAGAATCGTGGCAATATGTGGGCTACCCTCAGTCAGTAGTTCCTTCAAGTCGTGTGGAATGATTAAGGAAGTTCGTAATCTGCATTCTGTTAGTAAGTGTTTTATAGTTAGTCCAGTGTTGCAATGAGTACAAGTAGGGTTGTCTTTTCTGTTCATTATGTAAGAATGTGTCAGATATGTATGTCCAATACGTAATCTATTTAAAATATTTTCGATATGCGTTACTAAGTGATTGACAATGTCCTAGGAATCTATCATATGAAGACCCTTATTCTAAAAGGTGCAAAAGGTTTATACAGACGTACGTCGCTTAGCTGTTACTTTTTATTTTCCATAGTCTTTCTAACATTTTGATCAAGCTTTATTGAAAGCTTATAAATTATCAAAGGATCTTCTCACTTGTAGGACAATCAAGTTTATTTGTTTTGTGACCTGGTTAATTACAGATGATTGAACATCGAGGGAGGTGGAATGGAATGGCCAATCTTGCTCTGGAAAATTAGTATTCTAGATAATGCTCAATATTGGGTTTAGGATAGCTATGTTCCCGTCTTGGAATATGTAAACATAACCTCCGCTTCTACAGCATGAATTAAGTTAGAATTAATGAAATATCGAGTAGGGTCATTAGTTGTTTTATCTTGGTATTTGAAGATTAAAAAATAGCCTTCTGATTCATTCCACTGAATAAATGTATCTAGATTCAAACACTAGTCATATGCATTAGTAAACATAAATTATCAAAATTTGTCTTAACATTGTCTCATGGTTGGATATCTTGTAGATTTGGGGTTACACTGAGCACTAACGAGCCGAACTTGCCCGCATATTAAACAGAGTAATTTGCTGCTTATAAAAATTCTCTAAGGGTCACCATCAAAGCTAAAAAGAAAGAGATGACCACATCTGAGGGGCTGACAACGTCTCACCTAGGACATAACACATGCTCATAGGCTCATGTATTCACTATATCGAATGTAGATTGTAGTGATTTTATGGTTATATATTCAGACAAAGTATAAGTGTACTCTTTAGTAGTATATCATTTTTTAATATTACCGTGTTTATTTTATACAGATACAGATAAATAGCTTTTGATAGTCGGACAATGTTTCAAATGGCAACGATCTGTTTAACGCTGCATTTTGTTGATTCTTAGGACGGAAAATACACTCACTGTGTAGTCAACAATTTATATCATAGTAAAGGATGTCGGTAATCGGCTAAAGAAGTACTGAGTCAAACAAAGGAGAGTATTTTTGTGTAGAGAGTTTCGGCCACCATTGACTACAAAATTGCTAACCTTTATGTATGGGGGAGTCACTTGCCCATGATGTTTTGTGGTAGTTTTCACCAAACTAATGACCCCGAAATTCCATCTGTCAAGATATACCATCGGATAGCCTGATGAAACAGGAACAATCTCGAACCCCTAATGTTCCTGGAGTAGAGCTGTCAGTTGATCTCATGCTTACAGAGTGCAGAAGGAATAAGAACATGAAAAGTCCCTTGGTCAGAAGTTCAGGGTCAAATACAAGTGGATGATAGTGACTCTATATAATTCCTATTAGTTACGGGACTAACTAAAATAATTTAAATAAGGCATTGACAAATCAGCGCAATAGGCTGTAAATGTAAATTTCCTAATTAAGAATCAAAGCATATTTTAAAGAAACATGTTTCGTACCTGCTGGGAGTCAATAAAGTGTACAGTGAATGCTTACTACAGTACATTACTTACACTTCGGACTATCCTGGCTTAAACCGTTAATTGATAATTACTGTCTGTCTTAGATATATGGGCAGAGGCCGTTGTACCTGAATTTTATAGTTGTTTACATGAAAGAGGCACTTTGTCCCAGTCGGCATCCGAGCCCGTTTTCCAGAGTTCTGGATTATACGTTCTGGGTCATCCCCCGAAAGGTACAAAAAATGTATCTCTCAAATAATATTTAAAAAAATAATTAAATTACAATTGAATTTCCTTGTTCATTAGATGTATTAAGGAAAGTGGCCTTTATGGGCCATATTTATAGGTACATTGGTGATTGTGTTTTTTTTTTTTTCATTCCTTTTCTTCACACAAGGATACATGCTTCGCAAAAATTCCATTTTAGACGTTGTTTAAAAACAGTCGTAATTCAGCCATTCCGAATACGAAGAAAAGAATAATAAATCTAGCATTCTTTCTTTCCTTAATCCTTTCTTCCTCCTCAGACATCTGCCCCAGAATCCTATCTCCAACAGAATCTGCTTCTTTTAAATTGGAGCCACTGAGACGGGAACAATCCTGAGAAAATCCGAGTACTTATCACTGCGGAGGGAAACAAGAAGAATCCGAGAATAACGAGGCTTCCCTTTTCATATGATAAATTCCTACTGCTACTTAGATCACGAGATGAATTCAAATTGTTCATACATTAATAACAGTTTTTGTTATCATTAATGTAAAATACTCTGAATAAAAATAGAAAATTCGTCATTAAATATTTTAAATACATTAATTTTTCTTCAAATTAAAGTTGGGGGATAATAAGGAAACGACTACAGTAGTACTAGTTAAGATGGCTATAAAAAAACAAAAAAAAACTGAAAAAATGCAAAAATTGCCGACAGCTGCGAAGAGTTCAATAAAAATTGAGAAAATTGAGTAACACATAACATTTTTTTATTTATTGTTTGTCTTTAAACAAATTTTAATTATTTAAACTATTTTATTTAAAAATAACTAAAAAATATTTAAGTGAAGAACTGCTGATTAATGGAAAAAAATACTACTTAAATGTCCTCCAATTTAAATATATAAGATGGAGAGGACTTTCTGACAACCCAGGCCTGTACTAGAGCATCTAAGGCAGTGGTTATGTAAGAATTAATTAAAACATAACCTCAAAAAAAGGAACGAGAGTTAGAGAGATTTTTGGTTTTTAATAAAATTCTTTAAATTAACAACAATTTATTTATCAAAACTCATTAAATTAATGATTGAATTTTAATAAGAGAGATGTAATAATTGGAGTAAGATTATATTTTAGAATATAAGGATAAACAGACGTTTTGAATGCTGAATTAAATATCAGTATGTAGCCACATTTATTTATAATCTATTTTTATTTGTTTAAAAATAATAGTATCATCTAAAATAATGCAACAGGTCAAAAGATCTAGCAACTAACATTTCACTCCATTGATGTCATCCTACGATCTATAACAATACACGTAGAGGAAGAGAACGATCCGGAAACTCTATTTCACGTTTCAGGTCAAACGACATCAAAACTGAAATCACTGAAAAACTAATGGGATATCCATGCAATTTTATATATAGGTAATACAGGAACCTAATGTTCTAGCTAGAAGGACGGGGGCTTACTTTGAAATCAGAGCAGCTGTTTCATTTCATCAAACAAATGTAATTTTTTTTTTTTTATAAATATACATTACTAAAAATAAAAATATGTCATTTTGATATATGACACTTGTTTGAAACACTTAACTTCTGATTTCGGAATCATATTTCACTGATGTTACAGGAGAATGGCTGAACAAAATTGAGAAAGTTCGTGTATTTGAATAAAGGAAATTACCTCTGGCATTTACTGGCCCTACGCGAAATGTGGTTTCATTATTTTAGCAGATTTCCCTTAATGGAAATCAGCCATTGAGGTCGTACTGATGAAACAATATTCTAAAACTGTCCTCAAATGTCCATCGATCATACCCAGGAGATGGCGAAAAGGAGGTCCGTTCAAAATTTTATATATACTTGTGTGTTATCGCTCTATTACTCGCATTTCTTATTTTATCATAACCAAACTCAATATATAACGTTTAATGCAAAACAAAAAGTCTAGTTCGTTAATGATTGAAATCGAACCAGTAGAAGGGGGGGTTTAGGTGGAGGAAATTTTGAAAGTTCAAAATATCTCCGTTATTATTCGTCGGATCGAAAAATTTTATAAAACCAATCTTATAGCAAATAAAATGTACTACATATATTGTTAGATACAGTTATTCTCTACCTTTAGTATTAACAGAGTTATTTGGATTTTATTATTCTTTGGTCTTCAGTGAACCCCCGCCCCGACACATGTCAAATTAGCAATATGCTGCAATATTATAAACCTCTCCATTCTAAGCTGAAATACCAAATATAATTATCATTAAACGTTTACTGTGTGAGATACATGCAAATACCTCGAGCGATGACGTCATCAATTGAGATTTTGATGTCGTGAATGGAAAATATTTATTTCTTCAATAATCATACTCAATATTTAGGTGCTTTACATACTAAAGATCGCATTAGTTAATGGCTGAAATCGGGGGTGGAAAGGGGTGTTTAGAGGGAGGAGCTCAAAATTTCCCCGATATTAGGAGTCATATCGCAAAATGGTATAGATCAAATATTGTTAAGCTATTTTTGCTTTACAATTGTTGTTCTATACACTTTTTCGTAACTAAAGATAGTTATTTGCACTTTATTTTTCCAACCTTCATTAAACCCGCCCCACCCCCCCCCACAACCCTTTTATTCATCAGTTTTTTTTACATAGAAATGGAGAATGAGATCATTAGCGTGTTATACCAGCACTTGGAAAATCTGCTTAGTTTACTCAACCCCAGCGTGAGGAACTTTTGTAATTATAATCTTAGGGAAGAAAAGAAAGGCCTCGTTCCTTCACAGAAGTTTATTCTTTGTGACAGAGCGCTCTCAGAGCATACGCTCAATCATCAGTGCCCTGCTGGAAAACGTTAACCATTAAAAACGCCTTATAAGATGTCATTAAATTAAAAAATAATAAATATATGTACAAAGATTTGTAGTTATATGCAGGGAATAGATCTACTTCATACCTTACTTAGGAATTGGAGTGGGTGCTTACTTTCAAGTCCTTTGTGATTGTTAGTTGTATATAAAAAAAAATTAAACACTTAAATAAGATATATTTTGTAATACTAAATATTAGGTTCGAAGTTTAAATTTCAAAATAACCTATACACCCATTTTCAGTCTCCAACTCGTACTACAATTGTATGGAGTGAGATTACCAAAACAGAATTGAGAATATTGTATTACTTGAAGGTAATTAATTATCTTTGGCTATATGCACTGCTTTGTAATAAAGGGACAAAGCTGATTGGGGGACACATATTCTCCCTATACCAATGATATCATACAATGTAGGTTTAACCTATTTTATTTCATCATCTCAATATATGTATATATATATATATATATATATATATATATATATATATATATATATATATATATATATATATATATATATATATCATGTGAGAGTTAATTAAAATGTTTATCGGAAGGATAAGAAGGATAACACTTCTTTTATTAAAATGGGTCCGTCACGCAGGGGCTACGTAAACTAAGCAGATTTCCCACGTGAAGTTTTACAATAGCGAAATTTCACGAGGGCCGAACAGTTACGGAGACAGCCGACTAGCTCTTGACGGAAACTCACGACTAGAACTAGAAGTTAGCCGATCACACCTCGACCGTTAGAATTAATAAAAATGCAAATATCTCGGTTAATATTCATGATAGAGAATACAAGTACATAACAACATTTATAGCAAATTTAATTTACAGTAAGATTGGTTCCATACAATTGTTCGATCCGACATATTGTAACGGATATATTTTGAATTTTCGAAAAACCTCCCCTCTAAACCCCCTCATCCTGGTCCGATTTCAGCCGTTAACGAATTTGATCTTCCTTTTAACATAAAACGACTAAATATCGAGTTTGGTAAAGATTAAACAATAATTGCGACCGCTAGAGTGGTAACAGATATATATATATACACAGTTTTGAACGGACCTCATTTTCGTCAAAAGAAAAATTTCGAAAATCGCGTCATGAGTAGAACCTCAATAGCTTAATTCCCTTAAGGGAAATCTGCTAAACCAGAGTACTTTCAGGGTGGCTCGTCACTCATATATGGGAACATTATGGAATTGGATAAATAATGATATATTGATAATATAAACATGTTTCCCACTTACATAAACGACAAATAAATCAGTCAAAGAACATTGATAAGAGAAATTAATTAATTTATAGTTATTGGCAAGAGGTGGTAGAACTGTAAGCTAGAGGTTTTCCTTCTAACGGTACCCCATAGGGTTATCGCACCAGAGTGTGGTTACATCAAGCCTGGTATCTCGGTGGCTGTATCTCGGTGGTCACGGACCGCGGGGATGGAATGATAGGGCTCCACCGTTCACTATCAGCTACTAGTTCAATACCACCTACAGGGCTCGTTATTTATCTCCTACTGAATATATGTGACGGTTGAGAGAGGGGGGGGGGTATTCCCCCATGAGAACGTCTGTCACGCAGGGGCTGCGTATAAAAGCAGATTTCCTACTTGAGGGTATATCACACTTTTGATCTCATATTAGCAGATTTCCCTTAAGGGAAATCAGCTATTGAGGTCGTACTCATGTCGCGATTTTCGGAAAATTTCTTCAAATATCCATCGATCCTACCCAGGAGATGACGAAAATGAGGTCTGTTCAAAACTATATATATATTTGTCTGTTGACACTCTAGCGGTCGCTTTTTTTGTTTAATCGTCACCAAACTCGGTATTTAATCGTTTTATGTAAAAAGAAAGACCAAGTTCGTTACCGGCTAAAATCGGACCAGTGGGAGTGGGGTTTAGAGGGGGAATTTCGAAAATTCGAAATATCTTCATTACTACAAATCGGAACGAAAAATTGTATAAAACCAATCATATTGAAAATTAAATTTACTATATATATTGTTATATACATTTATTCTCTATCTTGAATATTAACTGAGATATTTTCATTTTTATTAAGTGTAACGGACGAGCTATGGTCGCTTGTAATCGTTCCCGCCGAAAGCTAGTTCGGCCGTTTCCGTAACTGTTCGGCACTCGTATGGAGATTTCTCTATTGTATAACTTTTCGTGGGAAATCTGCTTAGTTTACGCAGCCCTGGCGTGACGGACTTTTTTATATTTCTAAGTAAAAATCCGAAGATTAGTATTGGGTTGTACTGAAGGCTGAAAAAAAGTGTACAAATAACTCTCTTAATATTTGAGCTAAGAAAAGATTTATAGAACAACAATTGAAGACCATCAGTAGCTTAACAAGATTGGGTCTACACCATTTTTCTATACGACTCATAATAACGGAGATATTATGCATTTTCGGATACCCCTCCTCGGTCCGATTTCAGACAATAACGTCGAAGAACTTGAGTTGTATGGAACGGTTAAATATCGAGTCTGGTATAGATCAAATAAACAATCTCTAGGCGTAGTCTTTAACGATGATGCCATCACACAACGTATTTGCGTGTACTTCTCACAGTAATGTTTAATGAAAACCATATTTGGTATTTAAGCTTCATGATGTAGCAGCTTAATGTTAATATGACGTGAATAGGTGTGGGTGTTTAATGAAGACTTAAGAATAAGAAGTCCAAATATCTCGGTTAAAATTCAAGATAGAGAAATTATGTGTACATAAATATATTATTTACAATTGCGTACAGGATTATTGCAATGCGATTGGGTTTCAGCTTATATAATTGTGTTAATCTATATTATTTATTTTATGTTACAATTATTGATTATATGTAATTAATAACATGTTTTTGAATTTAAAAAAAAATATTTCCTTGGCTAAACAAAAACGATAATAAAAATAAAATGATTAAAAAATGATGAAAAACATAAAAAACAGACAAAATAATAAATGCAGAAGAAAAACATTCCCAGAGATTGTTTTTTCCTATACTTCTTTTTTTTTTAAAAAAAATAAAGAAGGAAAACCTAACTTGAAGAAAAAATATGGATCATAAAAATGATGCATGTATTACAAAACTAATAATGATGGCCTTTACTTAAATTTAACCATATTAGCAAAATATATATATATATAAAGTACCATTAGATCGTCTAGAAACGAGCTGTTAATTACATCATGAAGCCAACTATTATTATCTATAAGAACAATATTGTTAATGAGTTTAAATCTTAATGCTGGGTAAAATGAACAATAGATGAATTCTATCCTCTTGCACGTCCGTATAACAAAGATTGCATTTTAGTTTAGGTTTTATGGAGTAGACAATGTTATTTACTGTTATCTTGATATAAATTATGTATATCTACATTTGCAATAAGGTAGGTTCTATGCAATTTTTTGATCCAACTTATATTAAGGTATATTTCAGATATTCCAAATTCCTCCCCTCTAAACCCCCCCCCTTCCCTCCTGTCGTCATCTACTAGGTAGAATCAATGGATCTTTGAGGCAATTTACGGAAACTCGCATTCCGAGTACAACCTCTATAGAGCCACGAGAACGTTCACTAAAATTGGAAGTCTCTTGCAAAGTTGCAACTAAATTAAACAGATTTCCAAGGGGCACTTTTAAATAATATACCGCTGTGTTGTACTTACAAAGCCCAAGAGCAATTCTCAGGAAAATCTTATTTTTTTATGGGCTCAGGTAAGCCATGCGAGTTAAAGCATTGGCCTTAATTTCACACGGCAAACCTAGAGTGCCGATTTTGATTCACGCCTGGGCAATAAGAATTTATGTAATGATGAATTCATTCATATATAACATTAAATATAATCATTAGTCCCATCCTGACTAGAAAAGGGTGGTAACCTGAAGAGTACCCATCCCAATTAGACATAATAGTAAAATGTGGACGTTAATAAATAAATAACCAGCAATTCTAAATGCAGTTATCTCATTGGAATGTGTCAATGGGGCAATCTGAAGGTGCATTAAAGTCGTGGCTTGCATTCTCATGCTAGCTAATGCATTCCAATAGCCGGCTTATACCTCGCCTGCATCAGCATAGAGCTACATTGCAACGTAGCTCTATGCTGATGCAGGCTTTCTAACAATTCTAGCATCTTGTGAACTCGTGTCTAATCTTCCTAATGCACTTATTGTTGGACAGCCTCCAACGGCAAGACCTTGTGGCCCTATTCACTCTCTAGCTCGTGACTTTGTAAAGCAGAAACTTCCTATGGTTAATCTGGAGAATCGATTATTTGGCGGTCGATATCGAGTCTGTGATCGATATCAGCGGCCTCAATCCGGGCAAAGGACACACTTGGTCGTTGGAGTTGAAGCTAAATGGGTCAGCTCTAGACATTCTCCGGCACTAGAGAGATATTTGAGATGTTACAAGCTCATTCTTGGAGGCCTACAAATATTAGCTGTGGCTACCCTGGAATACGTAGCTCCAGAGTGTTTCATGGAGCAGATCTCATATTAAAGAAGACGACAGATCAGTCACGTAAGGACCACCATTTAATCGTTTTTCCTATCACTTACTTTTGTTCATGTTAAAATTTAATAGTTTTTATCCAGATCCTCGCCTTTACTGATTAATACGTCGTCCACTTAAAAACCAGACATTCTGTCTGGAGATAAAACACTTAAATCCCACCTATGGGTATTTGTTACTTTTCTTTGTCGTATTACTCCTGCAGAATTATCCATCCTGTTTATGGGAACAATAGATGCAACGACATTATTGGATTGACATTAAAGTCACTATTAGATCTCGCCCTCAGTTCTTTGTGCCTCCCATAGTGAAAGCCCGATGTAATAATGCTTTATTTTATTATTATAACTATTATTAGAGTAATAATATTTATTATTATTATTACTTCGATCTTTAGGCTGATTTTTATTTTTAATTTCTGGTTACTTCTTTTTTCATACGAAGCTATTACGATTTAAACAATTTTTGGCGTTGGTGCCTATCAGTAGATTTTACTAGACGGATTTCGGTTATTAGATTGCAATCATGATAAAACATTCTACAAATTTCCACTTCCTAACAAGTCGGCTTTTAAGTGATTATTTATAACAATGGCTGAGATTGTTTGGATAACTTTTTGTTAAACGAAACTATCATTGTTATTAGGATTTGTTTTTTGGAATTTGGTGAGAATGACATTTTTATTGTTAAATGATATTGAAACTGATAAATTCTACCAATTATTGTATTTTTATTGGTATTTTGAATAGTGGAGAGTAATTGATTAGAGAGTTACATACGTATATTCTTCAAGACTTTAGAAAAGTTTATATGCTCATCATCACAGAGAGCTATCGTTGCATAACACATAAATACTGAAGCGCAACTGATTGTGAAGCATGATGAAGAACATACTCATTAATCAGTCTGTAAAGATATCCCAAGCCACTCCGGAAAGCGCAATGAACGACTGACAATGTTCAAATGAACGTACTATTCGTATTATGGGTAATAAGGATTAGCTAATATTAATATTATTACGGAATATCTAGATTGTAGGTTGAAAGAGTAAAGTAAATTTTATTTTCGTTTTCCATATTTAACAATTTTTACTATTCAAAGAAATTTATAAAAGCTTGGGTTAGCCCATCAGATTGCGTGACATGTTCTTGCTTCTTTGAGTTCATATAAATTTAAATTTATACTTTTGGATTTCAAATGATAGAATAAATACTTAAAGTAACAGAAAAACTAGGAAATGAAATAGATATTTATAGATTGACAAAATATAATAATTATTTTTATAATTGATCATATTTATATTTGAATGCTTTACTTATATAATTTTAGATTAATGAATAATCCACTCCATTGAATATCCATATGACATGGTTTTCAATCAGAATGTTTTTCCCAAATGAATCTCTTCTGAATTCCCTGAGGATAGATCAGGAAGCAAGGAAGTGTAAAACATCTTCTGGCTCCTGGAGGTTGCACAGCGAGCGAATATCAGCGTCATCCAAGCTCCAGTGTTTCCTATTGAGATTTAGTGTTTCTGTCCTGATCCTCATCACAGTACTGATCACATGAATACTATTGCCATCGTTAATATATGAAAGTTGCTTTGATTCAAATTTTTAAGGTTTAGACAAAGAATTAAATTGGGCATTCGATTTTGTCACACAAAATATTTTATTATCTTCCAACTTGGACTCCGCTCACGCTACATTATCAACGCTATCCTTTCGCAGTGGCTCAAGTGTGCTCAGGAAATCGTAAATATTCATTGCTATCTTGTGGATGATTTCATTTATGTAACAGAACCACGAAAATTACTGGGAGATAACTTACCAATTGCTTTTAGAGTATGGGTTATAAGGAAGAGCATAAATAAATAAATATTAAATAAGTTGTTTGTTTTGTTATTCAAAGAGGAGAATGGCCTTTTATTGAAACACATCCCGAAGATATTATTTCTTAACGGTCTAGTGGCCTCAATTTTTATTTAACCGTCTCACGTAAAACAAAAAGTCAGGATCGTTAATGGACTAATACGAGTGAAGGATTAGAAAAATAAAATGTAAAATAATGGCGGGCATCAAAAATTGCTGTAAAAGCAATTTTATGATGTTATCGTCTACAACTGGGAT